>JAWWNH010000143.1:0-600000 GCA_034641385.1 Darevskia mixta | reverse complement strand
TACCTCACCCCCAACACTTACTAGAAATGAGATCCCACTGAATGAAACAGAATTTACTTCTGAGTAAACATGCACAGGATCAGGATGAAAATGCACTGTTCATATTGGTGCATGGCTTTTGTGTCAAGAATAATGCACTGATGCAACAAATATTCCACTGCCAAAGCAAAACACACAATACTTCAGATTTCTACCATGTTGTTCTTTGGCTTTTGCTGAAACGCTTAGGTTAATTATACCCACCTAAAAAGAAAAGAAAAATCAAGAATCTGTCTACCAAGGTTTGGACAATGCAAAGATTATGTCTTGTGTTGAAAGCTGGTGCTGTACCTAAATAGACACTGGACTCTGTAGCTCCTCGAGCAGCTTCCACTATGTCTTCTTCATCTTCTAAGACATCACTATTGGAGGTGTGGCTTGTGTCATCAAAGAGGCTAATTGGGATTACCTTGCCATCCTTAACCAGCCAGGCAGAAGCAACAGGCGTGCAAAACTGCAGATAAAGTATGAATATTTGAAAATCAGTTCAATGCATTTTCTCTGTGATACCAAATCTTCATGAACTCAAAAAGTGAACATATTACAAAAGATAAATAGTACCTGGTATTCCCATTCCAGATGTCCTCCCTGCTTATTAAATGCCATCACCTTCCAGTCGGCTACTGAGACCTTTATCACTGTATCCTTCATTACAGCCTCCTGCTCTTCCACATCCGAAATTATTTTAGAATCTTCTTTGTTTAGATTTGGTTTTAAATTGCCTTCAAGAAATCCCATTCTCTTTTCAGTGTCTGGAACATAGCGCAGCTCAAAGTGACCAACACTAAAATTCCACCTTTAAGTTAAAAAAAGAGAAGATGACGACTGTGACTGCAAATCAATCCAGTTTTTAAAATATGTAAAAGGAAACAACATGGTATTTCTAAAATAATGTAAGCCTATTTCACACTGTAGTAATAAAGCATGTTATCTTCTAACACAGTACACAAGATTTTGACTTCACACACATCTTTTCCACAGACTGGATGGTTGATAAAGGAAGAAGGGAAAAGCAGTACTTTTGCGCCAAAGGTAAAGGACCCCTGACAGTTAAGTCCAGTTGTGAACGACTCTGGGGTTGCGGCGCTCATCTTGCTTTACTGGCCGAGGGAGCCGACGTTTGTCTGCAGACAGTTTTTCCGGGTCATGTGGCCAGCATGACTAAGCTGCTTCTGGCGAAACCAGAGCAGCACACGGAAACGCCGTTTACCTTCCCGCTGCAGCGGTACCTATTTATCTACTTGCACTTTGACAGGCTTTCGAACTGCTAGGTTGGCAGGAGCAGGGACCGAACAACGGGAGCTCACCCCGTCGCAGGGATTCGAACCACCGACCTTCCGATCAGCAAGCCCAAGGCCAAAGCATGTTTGAAAACAAACAGCTTCTCTGCAGAGGGGGAAATGCTTTGTTCACCAACTTGCTATAATGTGAATACAGTTACAGCACCCTCCTTTGAACTGACATCATCATCAAGATTCAGTTCCCTACCCCTGCCTTAGGGCATCCATGTAGGCAGCATATCCCTCCAGTTCCTCCCAGCCCAGTATCTGCAAAATACATCAGGACACTGGGCAAACCTTTTCCTAGTTACTACATTGTTGTGAAAATAGTAAAATCTATCAGAGTTCAATGTCTTCTGGGTAAAGCAGAGAGAGCGCAAATTCAAGCATCTTCATAAAAACTAAACGTGTCAGATTCCTGCCTTCTAAATTGTTGGAGTAAGGAAGAACATGAACTCTTCAAAGGGCAACAATCTGACAATGCACCTTTTGCTGCAGAAATTATGTACAAATCTCATATAATATGCATGTCCGTACTTCTCATTGCCGCTGCGGGGCCCAACAGCACGAACAGTTTTCTGAGTTCGATGTAAAAGAAGAATATCTTCCTGTTCCATCTCGTCTTCATCCCAGCGACGACAGCCCATTGCAGAACATATGTACTTCACCTGGACGAGAAAGAGAAGTCTTAAAGGATCAGACGGTTTTTCCAGTATATCCTTCTATTTACTAATCATGCAAAAAGTGTGACTCCACTCCATTTTGCTCTCACCTTCCCATTATATTTGTACCCAGAGATGTAAAAAATGGATTCCATACACAAAACAATACTGAGGAAAAGTCACAAACTAATAGAAAAATTCACTAAAATAATACTTAGCATCAAGAACATGCTATGCCCATCACATAGGCAATTATTGTTGCTATGTTTTTAATGCACGGAAGTTGGAGAGAGCTACTATTTTAATGCTATCATTGGGTTTCTATTGTACTGGATGTGCAATGTGCTCTATATGGGGCTGCCCTAGAAGGCAACTCAGATATTTCAATTGGTCCAAATTGCAACAGCCAATTTCTGGCTGGGGTTGCTTTAGATTGCACATAATCCTGTTTTAAAACAGCTGCATTGGTTGCCAGCACAATTCAAGGCTCTCAAGCTACCTTTTTAAAGCCCTAAATAATTTAAGCCCCACATATTTGAAAAACTGCCTTCTTCCCTACAGACCCTCTTGGCTGTTAAGATTGGCAGTGGGTGGTTGTAGTCTAGGAGACTGCATTCTCTGTGACAGCCCCGAGCTTGTGGAGCACCCTCTCGATAGTGGTGTGCCTGGCAACTTCACTGTACAGTTTTCGATGAATGCTCAGGATATACCTCTTTTCCCTTGCCTTTGAAACCAGTGATGTCAATTTTAAGGAGTCACTCTATTTTTCTGGCTGTAGGTCATTTTAAGCTGCTTTTAATGTTGTATCAAACCTATCCATTCTTAAAGAAATCAGCCCTGAGTGCTCACTAGAAGGACAGATCCTGAAGTTGAGGCTCCAGTACTTTGGCCACCTCATGAGAAGAGAAGACTCCCTAGAAAAGACCCTGATGCTGGGAAAGATTGAGGGCACAAGGAGAAGGGGACGACAGAAGATGAGATGGTTGGACAGTGTTCTCGAAGCTACTAACATGAGTTTGGCCAAACTGTGAGAGGCAGTGAAGGATAGGCGTGCCTGGCATGCTCTGGTCCACGGGGTCACGAAGAGTCGGACACAACTGAACAACAACAACAACAACAACAACAACAACAACAAATGTTGTATTTTAAATTGTTGTAACCTGTCCTGAGGCCTGAGGATGAAAGGCAGGTAATAAATTTAAACAACCACCCTGCCCCCTGGTGGCTTATTGAATTAAAGGGCTGTAAAGAGTTTTAGTAACTAAGCAAATGTATAAGTAGCCTCATCAATTTCAGTGAAGCTTACCTTGCTCCATCTGGGCTAAGTGAGAGTGTCTTTCTGGGAAAGTGGTAAATTTCCATATACATACAGCTTCTAGAGTATGCAGCTGATAGCCAGAAGTAAAATGGGTCAGTGCTATCTGGCGCTGAGCGCATTATGTATTTTGATGTGCTCTCTTGCAAATATGTAAGAAAAAGCCTATCATCAGTAAGAACTTTTTTACCTTTCCTGAATATGAGCTCAGCCCATATGTTGTCAAGGACTTTCCTCCAACCAGGACAACATCATCTCCAAATTTGTATGATGATTCGAGAAGAGATTCCACAGTGAAAGGGACAGCTTCCATGCTTTCTCTGTCACGATCCCATTGAAAAAGGTCCCCATCCAAGGAGGGAATTATCATCTTATTCCCAAATACCTACAAAGCATTAGAACAGAAATACATATTGGCAACCAGGACACAAACATATTTTGTATCAAATGTGGGGCAAAATGCAATAATAATTTGTAGCTTAATCTTCATAGTTTGTCTTTTACATGTCTAATGCAAATGTCTACTAATGTCTACTGTAAATAGTGAATATTCATTTTTAGCTACTTCCTCCACCTTTAGCTTGGCATGGATGGAAATGCCAGTTTGTGTGTTGTGTACTGGAATCTGCAATAGCTTTTATATGCACAGTTATTCTCAATATTTATTTACATACCACTCAACAAGTGTTCTTTAGGCAGTTTGCGGTAACAGTTAACACTATTTAGCATACAAATTAAGCAAACATAAAATTTAAAGCAGAATAAATAAAAAAAGCAGCAGAATAAAACCAAAGTAAAACTAGAAATGGAAAAAACAACAGTGCAGAATCACAATGTCCTAAATATCTTTTAGGACTGAGAGGCCCACCCACAAAACAAAATAGGTGCTAGGTGAGCCTCTCTGTCACCATTCATTTTGCAGAGACACCCAGAGGAGGAGGGAATATTTATTTATATTTCACCTCTCCCCACTGACAGGACTCAAGGCAGCTTAAGAAGAATCTCTAAAGATTTTCTTAGGAACAGCAGAGTCCAATGTCATATCATGCGGCTTTTGAAAGGCGAATGACCAGCCTGCCTTTTCCTTGAAGGAATCTGTGAGGGGGATGTGTGTGTCCTCCTCAAGAGTAAGCGACTCGACAGTCTGTTTAACTTATGTACAAGTTTATTTCACCGACAAGCTTTACAGTTCATCATCCTCCTCCGAGGAACCAGATTCTCCAAGTAAGGGTTTCCGCTTTTCCCCCCAGCATAAAAGCCTCTTAAAACTCCAACGCCTCCTCTCACTCCTCCTTTTCCGCTTCTTGACTCTGCCGGCCCCTGCGTTGCCCTCATCCCTTTCACTTTCATCCTCCCTGGAAGTTGTTGCAGAGGCTCCGGCTACATCCTCGACCCCTTGCTCTCCCTCCGTCTCCATGTTCTCCTCTCCTCCCATAGGCTCCCACGCCACCCGCTCTTCCTCCATCAGCACAGGTGGCGACACCTCTTCACTCCCACTTCTCCACACCTCCTTCCCTGTCTCTGGCGACAGCCTAGGTGCTGCCTCTTCCTGCTCCCATGCTCGCAATACCTCCTCTGGCGTCCATGGGTGACCTCCGGATGCCTCTGTCCCTTGCGCCACCCCTCCTGGCTCGGGCCAGTCCCTGACATCCATCCCCCCTCCCAAGCCCCCCTTCCCCTCCTGAGGCGGCTCGGTGGGTGTTACCCCAGGGTAGCCAAGATCCCCGGCTGGATCCCATTCCCCTCCTTCACTCTCTCCTGCCGTTCCTGGTGAAGAGGGGAATCCCAAGAAGATGGTGGTGTCTGCACTGGATGATGACGACGAGGACTGGAACACCTCCTCCCAATCCTTCCTGCCCCAGGGAGGAGGGAGACATCGCGACCCCCATTCTTCTGCTGCCGCGATATCCCCTTCCACCTCCATTCCTTCCGTTGGTGAATGAGGGCTACTCTGCAACTCGTTGCCACCCCCACCACTGTCTGCACCCGAGGATGGGAACCCCCAGAAGTCCCCCTCCTCTGAATCTGTGGGTTGAAACACCTCTCTCATTTGCCATCTGTACGGCTTCGGTTTGTCGGGATACAGTGCATGGAATTCCAACACTAAATACTCCTTGGTGACATCTTCCGCCGGAATCCACGTGTTCTCCGACTCTGGCTCCCCCTCCCATGCTACTAAGTACTGCAATTCATCCCCTCTCCACCTGGAATCCAGGATGGCCGTGGCTTCATTGAAGTGCTCCATGTCTACCAACGGCAATTCCTGCGACCCCCTCTGGTCCCCTTGTTGATACCTGTGCGGTTCTCTGAACTTGGATAGGAGCGACCTGTGGAAGACCGGGTGAATTCTCATGGTCTCCGGCAATTGCAACCTGAACGCCACTGGGTTGATCTGCTCCACCACTTCGAAAGGCCCAATTTTACATTGCCTCAGCTTTTTGCCCCTGCCTGGCATGGGCAATCCCTGGGTGGACAACCAAACTTTGTCTCCCACTTTGATGCTCTCCCCTTCCCTTCGGTGCTGGTCTGCTGCTCTTTTGTAAGCACTTTTCGCCCTTTCTAGATTTTCTCTGAGCAATTGGTGCAAAGCCTGTAGCTCCTCAGCAAATTGCTCCGCTGCTGGCACGTCTCCCGCCTTCCCTTCACCTCCCCCCGTTGGAAAGGCTCTCGGGTGATTGCCGTAGACTGCCTGGAAAGGAGACATGCCTGCGGACACCTGTTGAGCGTTATTGTACGCAAACTCCGCAAGCGAGAGCCTGTCACTCCAATCACTGTGTTGCTGAGATGCGTAGCAGCGCAAATACTGCTGCAAAATCGAATTTACCCGCTCCGATTGCCCGTTGGACTGAGGATGGCGAGCAGAGGACAAGTTCACCTGCACCTGCAAGATTTGCATGAGCTTACGCCAGAACCGTGAGGTGAACTGAACTCCACGATCTGAAATTACTCTTTCTGGCATGCCATGGTGCTTGAAAACATGCTGTACAAACAGCTTGGCCGTTTCCTCAGCTGAGACTACCTTAGGGCATGCAATGAAGTGTGCCATCTTGGTCAAAAGGTCAACTACCACCAACACTGCAGTTTTGCCTTTGGATGGGGGTAGGTCGGTGATGAAATCTAAGGAAACCGCTTCCCACGGTTTACTGGGGATGGGGAGAGGTTCTAGCAACCCAGCCGGCCTTTCTCGCTCCCCTTTGGCTCTTTGGCACACCTCACACCCCCTGACGTATTCCTTGACTTCCTGCCTGACTCTGGGCCACCAAAACTCTCTCGTGACCAACACCGTGGTTTTGAACTGCCCAAAATGCCCTGCTGTGGGGTTGTCATGGAGCTGTCTGAGAACTCTAGCACGCATCTCCTCCCCAGGAACATACAGTGCCCCTTTGAACAACAGCAGCCCCTCCTTTTCCTCAAACCCTTTCGCCTTGGGATCCCCCTCCCTCAGTTCCTTCAGTTTGCGCCGTGCAAAGTCATCGGCTAGGGTGAGGCGCACCAGTTCTTCCCGCCCCCCTAGAGTTGCGCCACACCTCCATTGTTCAGGTTGGAAGATCGCTCTTGCCACTGGAGGCCCTTGCTCCTCCAGGTACTCAGGCTTTCTGGATAGGGCGTCCGCTCTGACGTTCTGGTCACCTGGAACATACTGGATATGAAAATTAAAGTTAGCAAAGAACTCTGCCCATCTCATTTGTCTCTGGTTGAGAATTCTGGCCGTGCGCCAGTACTCCAGGTTCTTGTGGTCCGTGTACACCTGGATTTGATGCTGCGCCCCCACCAAAAAATGGCGCCAATGCTTGAAAGCCGCTACCACTGCTAACAACTCCTTGTCCCAAATTGCGTAGTTGGCCTCCGACTTGTTCAGCTGTCTGGAATAAAACGCACATGGCCTCCATTCCTGCGTCGGATCTTGTTGTAGTAGAACCGCTGCGATTGCTCTATTTGAGGCATCTGTCTCTATCCTGATGGGCTTGGTGGAGTCGACATGCAGCAATTGCGCCTCTGAAGCGAAGGCCCCTTTGAGGGCTTCAAAAGCCTTCTGCGCCTCCTCCGTCCATCGGAATTTCTTCTTGCCTTTCAAACAGTCCGTGATTGGCGCTGTCATGTCTGCAAATGCCGGTAGGAACTTGCGATAGAAATTTGCGAAACCGACGAAACGCTGCACATCTTTCTTGGTTTTGGGGCTCTTCCATTGCAGGATTGCCTCTACTTTATCAGTGTCCATGGCAATCCCCTTGTCAGAAAGACGATAGCCCAAAAAGTCCACTTCCGTCGCGTGAAACTGACATTTCTCCAGCTTGACACATAGATGATTTTCCTGGAGTCGTCTTAACACCTCCTTGACGTGTGTCACGTGTTCTTCCGGGTTTTGGGAGTATACTAAGATGTCATCAAGATACACGACTGCATGCTTGAACAACAGAGGACCCAGGACATGATGCATGAACGCCTGGAAGCATTGGCTGCCTGCCTGTAACCCGAAAGGCATTACCAAATATTCATAAGCTCCTAGAGGCGTGTACATGGTTGTTTTCCATTCATCACCCTCCCTGATTCTTATGAGATTGTATGCTCCCCTTAAATCCAGCTTGGTGAACATCTTGCCCTTGCGTACTGCCGCCAGCAGGTCGTCAATTCTGGGCATGGGATAAGAGATTGGTTGGCTGATGGAATTTAGGACCCTGAAATCACAAATCAAGCGTTTCTCTGTCGTATTCCTTTTGTCCACCCAGAACACTGGGCTGCCCCCTACTGCCTTGCTTTCCCGAATGAAACCCCTGGCCAGGTTCTTGGCAATAAAGTCCTTCAAGTTTGCCAACTCCTGCTCTGACATCGTGTAGAGCTTGCCTGGTGGCAACTGCGCTCCTGGCAACAGGTTAATCTGACAGTCATAGGGGCGGTGGGGTGGCAGTTTGTCCGCCTCTCTCTTGCTGAACACTTGCTGGAACTCTGCATACTCCTCTGGAAGCGTCACTTCCCCCGCCTGCAGTACTGCTGCTGCCATCTGGCTTTGGGGGTATAACTGCTGCAAACAGTTCTCCATGCAATGTGCCGATCCAAACGTTAGAGAGCGCTGGCTCCAGCTGATGACAGGGTCGTGCTGAGTGAGCCATCCCATTCCCAAGATGATGGGGGGACCTGCCAAAGAGGTGACATGAAACGCCAGCACCTCTGAATGCCTGCCTATTTGCATCTTCATGGGGGGTGTACTGTGCGTGACCGCCCCCCCTTTTAGCTCTCTTCCATCTATGGTGGTAACTTGGAGCGGAAAATCCACCTCCAGTAGATGGATCTGATGCTGCAGGGCAAAGTCTCTATCAAAAAAATCCGTACTCGCTCCTGAATCGACCAGCGCCGGGATTTGCAGTGTGCAGCCATTGGGTAGCTGCAACGCTATCTCTAACACAATCCCTGGCTTCGGAGCGTTGGGTGGGTGGGCTTGGGAAGGCTGAGCGGGGGAGGGCTGTGGGGGTGTGCTGCTTTGAAGCTGAACGGGTGAGGGCTGTGGGGGTGTGCTGCTTTGAGGACTCTTTACTGTAACTGCGCCTGGCTGCTGGTCCCCTCGTCTTGCCGCCAGGCATTTCCGTTTCCCGCCACCGCCGTTTCTTCCACCCCCTCCTTTACAGCCATTCCTGCCATTCCCTGCCACATTTTCCTTTGATCGCAGTGCTTTGCTAGGTGGCCACTCCTTAAACATACGTAACATTTCTTAGGGACTTTCCCGCCCTGCGCATCACTGCCCTTGCCCACGGTTTGATTTGAAAAAGGGCGCGCGCGGGCTCCTCCCAACTCCATGGGCACTTCCTGCCGGGTTTGGGGCTGCGCGCCGAAGGTTTTCTCTCCCGGGGGAGGGGCCCGGATGTTGAACCACCTCCCAGGCTTCCCCTCCCGTCTCACCTTGTCTCGGCACTCCAAACGCACTCCAATCGCTAAAGCGGCTTGCATGAGGCTGTCGAGATCCTCCAACGGTCCTGATTTCGCTAACGCATCCTGGACCTCTTCTGACAGCCCCATTTTAAACATGGCCAGCATGGGTGGTGATTTCAAATCCCAATTTAGACGGTGTGCCAGAAGAGAGAATTTGGATTGGTACTGTCTGACCGTCATGCTGCCTTGCCTCAGTGACAAGAGCTCTCTTGCTTCCACGTCCTGCGCGCTCCGGCTAGAATAAACAATATCCATGCCCTCAAAGAAATCCTTAATTCTCTTTAACGCAGGGTTCCCGGCTAAAATCAAAGGACGCACCCAATCTCTCGCAGCGCCATCAAAATGCGCAATCACGAAACCGACTTGCTCCGCTTCGTCTCGGAACTCCTCTTTGTGCAGCCCCAGAATGTAAAGCATGTCCGTTTTGAAACCCAAATAATTTTCCGGCTGCCCATCGAATCTGCTGCCGTGGGAAGGCATCCTCCTTCCTCCCATTGCCCTTCTCCCTGCATCGGCATGCCGCCTCGCCTCCTCGAGTTGAGCTTGAGCTACTTCGTACCTTATCGTTAGGTCCCTAGCTCGCTCTTCCCAGTCGACGTACAGCCCTGTGCCATCCGCTTCTTCCTTGCGTTCAGTCATCCCGGCAGCCTTTTACTCCTTGAGGAGGTTGCGATGACTTGGAGAATGCTGTGAGGGGGATGTGTGTGTCCTCCTCAAGAGTAAGCGACTCGACAGTCTGTTTAACTTATGTACAAGTTTATTTCACCGACAAGCTTTACAGTTCATCATCCTCCTCCGAGGAACCAGATTCTCCAAGTAAGGGTTTCCGCTTTTCCCCCCAGCATAAAAGCCTCTTAAAACTCCAACGCCTCCTCTCACTCCTCCTTTTCCGCTTCTTGACTCTGCCGGCCCCTGCGTTGCCCTCATCCCTTTCACTTTCATCCTCCCTGGAAGTTGTTGCAGAGGCTCCGGCTACATCCTCGACCCCTTGCTCTCCCTCCGTCTCCATGTTCTCCTCTCCTCCCATAGGCTCCCACGCCACCCGCTCTTCCTCCATCAGCACAGGTGGCGACACCTCTTCACTCCCACTTCTCCACACCTCCTTCCCTGTCTCTGGCGACAGCCTAGGTGCTGCCTCTTCCTGCTCCCATGCTCGCAATACCTCCTCTGGCGTCCATGGGTGACCTCCGGATGCCTCTGTCCCTTGCGCCACCCCTCCTGGCTCGGGCCAGTCCCTGACAGAATCACTATTCTCTCACTTCCTTCCCTGCAAACATAAGTACAGCACTGCAAAAAACAAGCCTAAGTGAATTCACAGGCTGACATGTAGCCAGTGGACAGGAAGAGCGAACCCTAATTACAGTTAAACTTGTAGATTATAAATAAATGAAAATACCCTGTTTCCCCTATTTTAAGACGTAGTCATAAAATAAGCCATAGCAGGATGTTTTCGCATTTGCGAAATATAAGCCGTACCCCGAAAATAAGCCATAGTGATAGGTGCCGTTCTGGAGGGTGCCAAGGAAAATGCGGGGCTGGGCTTACGTAATAAAAATAAGACATCCCCTCAAAATAAGCCATAGTGCGTTTTCTTGAGGGAAAAAAATATAAGACGGTGTCTTAAAATAGGGGAAACACGGTAACTTTACAGAAAAGTGACCAAATTCACCAGAGTACTCTGTGGGCAAGACAGGGTTAAGTTTTCAAAATCTAAGGTAGCAGGAGTTAGGGTTGTTCTGACCACTTATCTTCTGTACCTTTGCAAACTAGGTATCAGGTGATCTACTTATTTGGTATTTTTGGCCACAAACCAATGAATCAGCAGGTGTACATTAACCAACTAAATCAACATTCCAGCACTAGACAAAGTTTATCCCTAAGGGGGAAAACCAAGATCTTCTAAAGAAGCAGTGTAGGAGAACTGGAATTCTGTAGATGAAACCAAGAAAGAAAAAGCTAAGGAGTTTCAGTTGGGATATGCCCATCTTGAACTATTTATAGGGTTTATGCCTAAAAGCAGTTAGGCTGCCTATGCATAGACTGCAAATAAAGACAGCAGTCTGCTTATAGTTTCCACTGCAGATCTTGTTCAGTTTCCTGTAGCACTCAGTAACAAGAAGTGCACCTGTATGGTATTCTGGGATGGCAGATACAAAACAGCAGTACAGATATTACAGCTAAGATTATATAAATTAGTGAAAAATCACACTATGCATGAGAACAAAGAACCAACAATGTTTGGTTATACTGCTTTAGAACATTGTAAATACTGTACTGTAGGGATATTCCTGCCATGTATAATTTTAAAACTTCTTCTGGAATCTCCCAGCTGAAAACCCAGACTATAAATTGGAGGGCTCAAAGGTCTTGGGGAAGGATTGTGCTAGCAGAAATCAATGCCAGTGGAGACAATTCAGAGTTCAAGAATTAAAGTGAAGTTAAAACCAGACTCTTCTGGTTGATGTATGCATAAGTCAAGTGATGAGATCACCACATGCTCCAGAAAGATTGGGAGCACGGGCTCCCAGTGGATTTAGGAAGAGGTTCAAATAATGTGTACTATCATGCGGAAGTAGAAAGGGATTTCATGGGAGGCAGTAAGAATCAGCAAAGGCATGTAAGTTAGGTAAAGAAATGACATCACCCCCTCTTCCTTTTTGCTTAAAGCATTATCTCATCTAATGCAAGAATGAGTCACCCAGGCACTCATGTCCAATTATCTTGATACAAAGGATGTAGGGTATCACAAGGTACTTACACATGCCTTGTGAACTGTCAATTTAAGTCATCATTTGTTCAACTTCACTGAACAGAAATCATTATAATTCTGTCTTATATTTAATTCAGATAGTCAAGTGCCTTTCTGTTTTGATATGAAATGAGGCTGCCCCAAAATAAGAAAGCTGTTCTACATACTCAGGGAATTCTTTGTGCATGCGCAATGATAAATATTTGTTTTTGGTTTTTTTAAATCTGAACATCCAAGGACGTAGATGGCAGTTTAAGCAGAGATTTTAAAAAGGAAGTCACCCACACCACTATCTAAGATAGATGGAACTTCCCAGTTCCTTTAGCCAACTCCCATCAGCATGGCCAGTTTAGAGGGATGATGGAAGCTGTAGTCCAGCAACTTCAAGAGGGCACCACCTTGGCTACCCCTGCTTTAGACACAGTTAACAACTCTCTCCCCTAGGGAACAATTGCTGGAAGAGGCCAAGATCAGCGTCAGAAACTCTGATATATAAGCTAATCGGCAAATGGTGCCTTAAACCTAGGCTACAGTCGCTACAATGGAATGTCTAGGTGCCCTTACTGCAGCGAACTTTATTATTAAATCTCAAAGCAGTTTACAACACATTAAAACATCAAATAAAACAATAGAGAACAAATTCAAGCTTCAATGAAAATATTTCAGATGCTTCTCTAAGTGAGATTTTGCTTTCCCCATATTTATTTACCTACTAAATTTATATAGCTGCCCCATAGCAGAAGGACTCCAGGAAGGCAGTGTGGTGTAGTGGTTAGAGTGTCAGACTAGAACCTGGCAGATCAGCACTCACCCATGAAGATCATAGGGTGACGTTGGGCCAGCCACAGCCCCCTAACCTAACTAGCTTCCAGAGCAGGAGAAAACAAGTATGTTCCATTCTCCATGTGATAGCCCTTTAGATATTTGATGACTATCTTATCTCTGCTCAGTCTCCTCTTTTCCCTCAACCGTGCCTCATAAGGCTTGATTTCCAGACCCTTGATCATCTTGGTTGCTCTCCTTTGCACACATTCTAGCTTGTCAATATCCTTCTTAAATAGTGCTGCCCAGAACTGGATACAGTGCTCCAGGTGTGGTATGACCATAGCAGAATAGAGTGGGACTATTACTTCCCTTGTTCAATACACAATACTTCTGTTGATGCAGCCTAGAATAGCATTAGTTTTGTTTTGTTGGGTTCTTGTTATCTGCTGCTGCATCACACTGTTAACTTGTTTTAAGCTTGTTGTCTATTAAGACCCCTAGATCCTTTTCACATGTACTACTGGCAAGCCAGGTGTCCTCCATGTTACATTTGTGCAGAGGATTCTTCTTCCCTATGTGTAGAACCTATATTTGTCCCTATTTAAATTTGTTTTGTTAATTTGAAAGCAGTTCTCCAATCTGTTATGGTCATATTGAATCCCGATTCTGTCTTCAGTGGCATTGACTAACCCTCCCAGTTTGGTGCCATCTGCAAATTTGACAAGCATCCTCTCATCAGAGTCATTTATAAAGATGTTGAACAACAATGGGTCCCTGCAGCACCCCATGTGTCACATTTTCCCTAGGATGATGAGGAACCGTTACTGAGCACTCTTTGGGTTTGGTCAGTCAACCAGCTACAAGTCCATCTAAGAGTTATCTCATCCAGTCCACATTTTACCAACTTCTCCGCAAGAATAATATCCCACTCCCCAGTTTAAAAGGCCATGGGCTCTTTAATTAGCCAAAGGCCTGGAAGAAGAGGAACGTTTTCCTCTGGTGCCTAAAGATATGTAAGGAAGGCGCCAAGTGAGCCTCCCTGGGGAGAATATGCTACAAATAGAGAGCCACCACAGAAAAGGGGCAGAAACGCATATAGAAAACAAGTAACACAATCCCAGTGAACCAGAGTCTACAATAACACTTTATTAGAAATATATTTCAAGCACTTGAAACCGTCTTTCACCTCTACTCCAGCTGGAGTAAATAAAACAATGAACAGAAAGAGGTGTGGCAATACAGGAAGATGAAATAGTCTGTAGCTATAGTATCTGTGATAACTAGTCTGAGCAAGCAAGGATTCAGAATTAAAAGCAAGGTTTGGAAGGTGAGAATGCAACTCAGTTCCCTACTTTGATCTGCAAAATGTTGCAATCACTAATTGAAGGTCTTTTACCTCAGTATCAACTAATCTTAACTGAAAGATTAAGAATTAAGTAATTAAGATTAAGTACAAGAATTATTAATGATTTTTAAGGTGTGGGAATAAGAATTAAGCAAAGGATAAATATTTCTCTTTCTTTCTTTCTTTCTCCAAGTTCAGACCAGCTATTATAAACTTGGGTAATTATTTTGATATAGTACAACTTCCTATGACTTCATTTCTAATTAAAAGTTAAACTCAAATTGCATTTCAGCTGACTGAACAACATTTAAAAAAATGCTCAGTGTGTTCTACAGGATGGAAAATAGATTTTTACTCCAAGAGAAATACCACTGATTTCAATACAATTCCCATGTAAATACAGTATATAAGGTCATGCAAGAATATTTTACAGTGGTACCCCGCAAGACGAATGCCTCTCAAGACGAAAAACTCGCTAGACGACAGAGTTTTTCATTTTTGAAGTCGCTCCGCATGACAAATTTCCCTCTGGGCTTGCTTCGCAAGACGAAAACGTCTTGCGAGTTCCCAATGCATTCCTATGGGAAACCGCGCTTCAATGCATTTCTATGGGAAACAGCGCCATCTAGTGGTTCGCAGGACCGTGCTTCGCAAGACGAAAAAACTCGCAAGACGACAAGACTCGCAGAACGAATTAATTTCGTCTTGCGGGGCACCACTGTATAGTCAAAATTTGAAGACATGAAGTGTTTTAGGAGTACATATTTCGACTGTTTCTTTGCTGCCAAATGGGTATAGGAATGCAGCCTAAAGATATTTTCTTCCATAGGGTTATGGACTCTCAATGCTACTCAAAATTAAGATATTAACTAGCTTATTGGAGGATTGTCAACCAGTGTGACTTTCAGTCCTGACAATCTCTTAATGTTCAGGTCCCTAGAGAGGCACAAGGAAAAGCACTTTGACCTTTTTAATACTGCCATTAATTTGTTCTATTTGTTCTGTTAATGGTCAGAAAAGGGAAGATTTGCAAAAGCAACTGAAGGAACTGCCACAATGGCATTCTATGATAAGGAAGAAAAGTATTCTTTATTCATTTATAAGCTGCCTTTTGGCCAAGAAACCCAATAGATTTGCAATTTAAAGTATCAGCGTCAACAAATAATATCCCCCCATGTCAACTTTAGGAATTGATGGAACAGGCTCTCTCCCCTGGAGTTCCTCACAGTCTTACTCAGAAGCAAGTCCAACACAATTCACTGGTGCTTACTTCCATGTATTTTTGTAATAAGTTTATTGGATAGAAAATAAAAGAGTCTGATTAGGACAGGATCAAATCCATAATATCCCCACATTTTGTGTTGGTACCAGAACAACAATGCAGGTATTTAATATATGAGTTTATATGGACACATTTGTGTGGAAAAGAGTAGTTTTAAAAATTAGAACACTGATATCCAAGTAAATACTAGTGAAGTTGGTAACGTTTTTTTCTGGTTAAGAGTCCTTACAACAGATGCAAGAGTCAAGAGAGCTTTTTACAAATCTTAACTTAAACGAAAACAAAAAAATAAATAAATATTAAACTAGTAATAAACAAACTAACATTTTAGAATCATGCAACAATGTATTTATCTTACCTCTGGTTTACTGAGGCTAGATGAGACAAGGGACCCTGATCCCACATCCAGATCCCACTGCTTTCTACCACGGTTCTCTGGGTCTAGAGCAGCAATCCGTCCATCCAAAGTGCTTATGATTATTAATGATCTGTAAATGGAAGACACATCCACAAGTCAGAACTAGAAATTACACTATTACAGGGTTCATGTTTTTTAAGACCCCAGACCCACTTAATGCCAACTTGTGACAGGAAACCAACATCAACCCCAACAAAAAAAATAAGAACCAAAAATAGTTTGACCCACTCTTAATAGAGGCATAACACATGTGGGATCATTTTCACTTCATGCAGCCTGGTGATGTGCCCATCCATGCGTTCCCTTGACCCTTCCCCTCTTGGCTTATTAAAACATGCTGGTAGTGACTAGTTGGGTCCTATGTGGGATCAATGTATTCTTGTGTGAGGGACTGGTCTCTTTTTTCTTTTTTTTTTGGAAATAATTTTTATTAAATTTTCACAAGATTAAACATATATATATAACAAAACTTCAATTCTCATCTAATTTTACATATTACTTTTTCCTCTTTTTCCCCAGATGATTGTTTATCCCAAAACAACGGGACTGGTCTCAGGCATCTTGAACAGGCAGCAATAAGACTACTACTGAAAAAACCGACCTTGGAGCCGTTGCTTTGTGGCAACTATTGCCCAGTCATAAACACCCAATTTGAGGGGAAGATAATGAAGAGGGTCATGGCAGGAAAGTTACAAGCACTCTTGGATAAAACAGATTACCCAGACCAATTTAAGTCTGAGTTGAAGTCTGGTTATGGAACTGTATCAGGTTTGGTCTCTCTGAGAGATGTCCTTGTCCTATATCAGGACGACAGCAGGAATGTGACCCTATTATGTCATCTTGGCTGCAAGGCCTTGAAGATCTATCTGCTCCCTGTCTTGCTAGCCTTTCCCCACCTAACCTGGGAGGGTGGAGCCCTGACTGACTCCAACTACAAAAACTGTTGGACACTCTTGGGCTGTTTTAGAGTGTTTTGCTGAGGGGAGGGGGGTGTTGTTGTTGTTATTAATTTTTGTATCTTTATATCTTCTTATGATTTATGTGGAAATTGTTTCAATTTGGTTGTCTACTTTTTAATGTGTTTTATCTATTGCCTGTGGCTTTTGTTATGTTTGCAGTTAGGTAACTATTGCCATGTTGTAAGCATGGTTTTAACCATGGAAAGGGAGCATACAAATAAAATTATTATTATGATAGCTCGGCCACTTTTGATACCACTGCCCATGGTATCTTGATGAACCAGCTCTGGGATGGGTACCGAGGGCACAGTTATACCATGATTTCAACCCTATATTCGGGGTTGCTGTAATAGAATATCACTAGGTATTCAGCCCCCTAACAGTTGTGCTGTGGGGTGCCAATTTAGTACCTAAATAAAACCACTGGGAGGAATTTCCATTTTTCTGTAACAAGGAGAGGAGCTGTGCAAGACCTGGGTCAGTTTCTGAAGTCTGATGACTAGATGAAGGCCAATGCAGTTTGAATCCTGGCAAGACATAGGAGCTGTGGGTGAGCAGTTTCTTAATCTATTCTCGATAATTGGTCAAGTCCCTGCTTCAGATGGGGTCGTACTCCCACTGAAGGAGCAGGTTGGTAGTCTGGGGGTTCCCATGGTTTCATTTCTATCACCAGAGTCCCAAGTGATGAGAGCACCTTGGAGTGCCCTTTTCAGCTTTGGCTGGGTCATTTCTGGACTGTAATAGCCTGGACACTACAATATGCTTCATGTGGTGCTCCCTCCAAAGCTTGCCTGGAAGCAGCAGTTCAACTCTTCACTGGGGAAGGTATTGCCATCATGTTATGCTGCTGCTGAAAGAACTCCGCTGGCTGCCAATTAGCTACCAGACCTCCTACAGATACTCTTACATCAGGAGGTTTATTCTATGTACCATGTAGAACTTGGGATGTTTAATGTGGCAGCACCTACCCTTTGGAACTCTCTTCTGTTGCATATCAGGCAGCTGCTGTCTCTACTGACTTTTCAGCAGCTATTGCAGACCTTTTTCTAACAAGATTTTTAAGTTGAGATTTTTATCCTAGCCTGCACAAGCACTGGATTAGAAACTGTTTTTCTTGTTAAATTGCCTTAGGACATTTCATAGGAAGCAATTCTTAAATGAAGTCAAATAATAAGTAAACATTTCCTTCCCCATTTGCCACCTATTTGTATTGGCACTGGAATAATCATCGCTTGTCTTTTCAACCCCTGGGGAGTGGGGACAAGAGCAAAGGCACAGCAAGATTAGTAGCAGGGCTGCAACCAAAGTAGGATATACTTTCACAGTATAATGCAAGTGGAACTACAGTAGATCCAGATCCTCACATTTGTTAAGCAGTTGCATTGTACCTTACGCAAAGCATGTCCTGAATCTCACTGCTGCATGACATCACTTCAACAAATGAGCCCTACTCACGAGTTTCGTCTCAGCTAAATTTTATAGTTTTAGACAAAGTTTCTTATTTTAAAGATAACTCTTAATTATATCCCTGAACTCCAGTGTGTTCATAGTCCTCTTGAGCATCTCTCTGGGAAAACCTGCAGTAGTCTAATATTAGTGGAATTTATTTCATAAGCCATACCTTTTAGACAAACAATTCTTTCCAGAGCCAAAAGGTAGTGCTTTTGTTTGAACAATTATATAGTCACAAGACAAGTCCAGCCTTATCATGTTCAAGGCTGAGGCCATGTTTATTCAGAACAGAAATAACTACCTCAAGCAGGAGTTAATTACTGCTATGTATTGTACACTGGTTTCATATTAAGAATGTCAAACAGATATAGGAAGCTGGAACACATTAATAGCTGTATTATAGCGATTTTACACCACGACCCCATAATACTAAAAAATTACTAAATTGTGTATTGTGTACAGTTGCACCTTGGTTCTCGAATGGAATCCGTTCCAGAAGTCCGTTAGACTTCCGAAAATGTTCAAAAACCAAGGTGCGGCTTCCGATTGGCTGCAGGAGCTTCCTGCACTCAATCGAAAGCCGAGTCGGACGTTCGGCTTCCAAAAAACATTCACAAACCGAAAAACTCACATCCGGGTTCGCGGTGTTCGGGAGCCAAAACGTTCAAGTAACAAGGCGTTTGAGAACCATGGTACAACTGTACACATCTCAGATGTTAACAAACACTTAGGGTGAGTGAAGTATTTCTGATTTGACAATATATAATCTTATTTACCAATTCCAAATACTTGCAGATATTTGCCTACTTGGATGTCAGGACTTTATAAGGCATTTGACATTTGTTACCAACCAGTTTTCAGACACTTTTTTCTAATATTATCGCTGTACTGTTATATTTTTACTATTTGTACACCACCTTGTATTTCTTATGTAAGTGCCATTTATAAATATTTAAATATATTACACATATCCAATGTGCATTTCTGCACCTAGAGGGTACTGTCATCTTCATGAGTGGACTATACAGGGCCTTCATTTATTATGAACCCCAGCCTGCCCTCTTTCTATGACCTCGCATGCAATTAAGAGATACTGACCTGCCCCCTCCCTTGTAGTCAGCCTTTTCACCTCAGAGGACTACAGCACAAACATCCTGCTGCAAAACAGCATTATATACATATCTACTCAGAAGTAAGTCCCATTGCCTTCAAAAAGGCTTACAGTATGTGTATGAGGTTGCAGCCTAAGCCTTTCATATGGTTGAGGCGGCAATCCTATGCTCACTTACCCAAGAGTAAGCTCCACTAAACAAAGGATATAATATTTATGAGTAAACATGCACAGGATTCCATGAAGCAAGCTGATGTGGGGCGTCACCCTGAAAGGAGGAGAAGCTAGCGGCAATACAAGCGAGGTTGGTTGGGGGCTGCATCTCCTGTTGCCTCAACCCCAATAGCAGCCACCACTCACCACTCCATCATGCCTCCCCACACACAGGTGGAGCTGGTGCCCCCGCAGCCACTTCCTGCTCAGCACCCAGCAGTCACCACTGCCAGGGGCTTACTGCTCACCACTGCCGGACACTTGCTGCCTCCTGTTCCTCAATCCCAGCAGCTGCAGCAGAGCACTTATGGGTGGTGGTTCACTCCCCTACTCACCCCCTGGGTCATCTTCCTCCTCCTTGCCCTCTTCAGGGCAGCCCAGGGGTGAGTAGAGGAGTGTGCCACTGCAGACAGGGCCAAGGAGCAGGAGGCAGCAAGCACCCAGCAACAGTGAGCGCCTGGCAGTGATGAGTGCCAGGTGCCGAGCAGCAAGGGGCAGGGGGTGGTGGGCAATGCCAGAGGTTTTGCCAATAGGATTGTTTTATAATTTTCATGAATATGGAATATGGTACAGTTTTATGTGCTAAGTTATAATTTTAATGCTGTTAAAGCCATAAAATAAGATTAAGTCTGACCAGCAAGTACTGTTTGTTCAGTACTTTGATTTTTCACAAACCACTTTTTCTGCGGCTTCAAATTTTATAAAAATGTCCTATCTCTAGCCTTAGCTGGCTTGTGGAGCCAGCAGAGTCACCAGGCTACTACTGAAGCCCAGGGGATGCCTCTGACCCAGAGTTCATGCTGGGGGTACAGAAGCTAATGCATAGGAGGCTGAGGCCCTTGGGTTGAGACATCTCAAGTACCTTAAAATCAATTATAGCACCAGGGGCAGGGTGTGTGTGTGTCAGGCCTCCAGAACGCTCATTTCCCCTTGTCCCCTTAAACCTCTCTCAATCACCCTATTTCTTTCGCCACACCTGCTTTTGGGTCTGTCCCACTGTCCTATCTTTTGGCCACTGAATTCACTTTCAAAGATGTGAAAAGAAAAAGAGTGCTTTGTGGATGTTCAATGGTGTGGATGGTGATGTTGTACAAATATAAGGAAATGAGAGCTTTGGGACGGGAAAAGAGTAAATTTGATTATTGGACATACAGTACTGAACTTAAGACAAAGAAGAATCCAAGTAGATCAAAAGAAGCAGATGCGAGTGCCAGATTGTATGAATAATATTCTGAGACAGAGAGGTGGACAGCATATAGGCTGTATTGAAAGCAGAAGGATGACTATTTAATGGTAGTTGCTTCAAACGTAAGTCTGCATAGGAATGAGCTATAAGGACTTTTTAGTGGCTGTGCAGTGGCTTGCATACACAAGATTCTTCAAATCACACCACTACCAGAGGCATGCAAAAATTACAGCCACAGAGGACTGTGATCACGGTTTAAACATTTTAATGCCTCTGGAGGTTTCAGCACAAGCATGGACTTTCCAAAATCTGCCTTTGGGCTAAGTCAGTGGTGGCTAACCTTGACACTCCAGATGTTTTGGAACTACAACTCCCACCATCCCTGACCACTGGTCCTGTTAGCTAGGGATGATGGGAGTTGTAGTTCCAAAACATCTGAAGTGTCAAGGTTAGCCACAGGGTGGATAAAAATCAATGATTTTTTTTAAAAAATCAAAAAAATCGGATTTTTTTGATTTAAATCGGATTTTTTTGATTTAAATCGGATTTTTTTGATTTAAATTGGATTTTTAAAATAAAATGCTTTTGGAGGAAAAATCTTTCTAAATATAGTCTTCTATTTAAGTTACATTGTAGTACAAAGGCTATTCATCAGGAAATAAGGATTTTTTTAAAGTTTATCAAGTGTGCTGAAACTCAGTCTAAGTTTTTTTTTTAATGTTTAACCACATCAGTTAACAAACATGGATACATATGCTATCATGTTATTGTTTTAGTTAAATAAATTGTTTAAATGGTTATTAAGGAAATGATTATTTTTCTCCTTCCAATAAAGTACAGCAGAAAAGTTGTCCAAATATAAACAGTTAACTTATTAAACCTCACCATAATTTCATAATTATCTGTCTATGTATTTCTAGTAGTATAACCAAATCAGTAATTTTTGATATAACTGTAAAAACTACTCTGAAAATTTACTATTCCAAAAATGAAACCTTCATATGGTTGTAAATATTAAGATTATACCAGCAAGAATGAGTCTTTCTGTAAAAAAAATATTTAAATCAAGTGTTACTGACTAGTGATTTAAATCAAGCCTTACTGACTAGTGATTTAAATCGTGATTTAAATCGTGATTTAAATCAATTTGATTTAAATCAAATCCACCCTGGTTAGCCACCACTGGGCTAAGTGATGCCTAAAATTATCTTCAACTTCAACATACTCATTACCCTCAATGGATCTACTAGGAAACTATTCACTTAACACTTTGTTACTGGTGTGATCAAATGTATAGTTTGCCAAATATAACACAGAACATAAGGAATGTACCAATACAGGGCATGAAGGAACAATCTCACTAAACTATACATAAAGTTCTCAGAAACAGGAAGGTATTGAATGCTGTAAGGCAACACACAAGACTTTTGCATCTTTGCAAATAGGTTGGCAAAGGCAGACTTGCAAATAGGAGACAAAGGCAGATTTGTCTCCTAACACACACAGAGGTAGGTAGGTAATCTGAAAGACGAAAAATACCACCCTTCGAGATTACAATACTTAGAGAAAATTATATCTATCCCTGAACACAACATGTGGGCAAGTAACAGCCTATGCAGGGACCCAAGCTGCCCCAATTGCCAAAGTTTTGTGTGACTGCAATAAGGAAAGTGCATTCAAAGGGCACTTCTTTTCCTGGAGAGGCCATAGGCCTGCTAGTCTCCACCCCAGCAATGAAAAACCAGGTTTGTGTGTGTATATGAGCAATTGTGTACATGTCCAAGCCACGCTCACCATCACCTCAGCCACACCCACTGGGCATGCAACCCCAAGCACCTATCCCACTGATCAAGAGCCAAATAAAAGCCCACCTGTGACTTTCCAGCAGTCTACTTTGCACACAGAACCGGCCACCAACAGAAGAGGGGCGATGAAGTCCCCAGCGCAGTGAGAACAGAATGGTGGAGTTTTCATGTGTTGTGTTTAAACTTAAAACAAATAATAAAAAGGACGGTGGACTAGCAGCAGGTTGTTCTTATACCCAGGGTGACTGGATTGCTGGGGAGTCAGGCCAGTTTCAAACCAGGGAAGGGTTACTGACATGAATACATCGGGCCAGCCCATTCCACACTTAGCCCACATCAATGGTGTCTTAACGGCAGGCACACAAAAACCAGGGGGGGGCAGGGTTGCAGAAGAACCATGTGTGTGAGGGGCGGGGGGGTTATTGCTTCCTTTTGTTCTTCTTATGCATTTAGTGTTTTCACATGGCATTGTTATGGTGTGAACCGCCCTGAGGTCTGCGGATGAAGGGATGCGTACAAATTTAATAAATAATAATAATAATAATAATAATAATAATTCTTGGAGAGAGAGAGAAGGGGAAGTGATTTTAAAAAAAACCACCAAGATATTACAAAGCCCCTCTTCTAGCTGGATTCCTGCATCATGAAGGGCGCTTGGGACAAGAGCGAGATGATTGTCAACAAACAACAACAACAACAACCGGAGACTGGCAAGTGGCTAGCGATGGAGGAGAGAGAAGGGATCGCGGAAGCAAGGCAACCGGATCCAGGCCTCTGCCAAGGTCCCCGACGCCTCACCTGCAGCTGCCGCCCCGAGCGGGCGTTTCCGCCCCTTCATCCTCCTGCTCCCCGGAGGTGAAGGCCGCCGCTTGGGCCACTTCGCCGCCGGCCTCATCGTCCTCCACCGTCACGTCGGCCGCCAACGGGAGCGCGGCGGCGGCGGCCCCGCCGAGCCCTAGCCCGGGCCGGCTGCCCTCATCCAGGAACGCCGCTGCCGCCCCCCTCACGGGGACGCAGAGCGGCAGCAGCCACAGGAGCACCAGGGCGGCGGCGGCGGCGGCGACAGGAAGAGGCCGAGCGCTCGGGCCTCGCGGCCCTGGCATGGAGCGGCCCTCCCCGCTCCGGTCGCCTCAGCAACACCGTTATGCTTCGGGCATAGGAAGCCAGACCCGCCGCCGAAAAGGGCTCGGTCGGTTTTACCACAGAAGCCGGAGCTTCGCCACTGCGCACGCGCGAGCTCGAGCGACGCAACTCAACTTGCCTACACACACACATACTACTCGCGAGCCCGCCTTTCACCAATCCCCGCCTCTTCCTTGGCCACGTTACCAGCGTGCTTTGTTTCACAGAAACGGAGCTCGCTTTTCCGCATCCCCAGCCTTTCATTAGTGAGGAAAGCTGTCGTTTTTGCGCGCCCGTCCAATCGGAGGTCTGGACGCCTTTTGTTCCCGCCCCCACACCGGAAAAGGAGAAGCGAGGCGCGATGTTTTGTCAACACGGTTCAATCCGAGCCAATGGCAGGGACGACCCCACAAATCTCTCCCGCCAATTAAAAAAGCTCACTTTCCCATGTTTCCCTATGGTTGGTTTAAGTAACACGACCGCCCCCCCGCCCCCTCTGCTATTGCCTTTCCGCTCTCTGATTGGACTGCGGTGGCGGTTGGTGGAGCTCAGCGACTGGCTGCTGCTTTTTTCCCGCCCCTTCCTGATTGGGCAACGCCAATGCTTCCTACGTGGCCGATTCTGAATGTGGACAACGCTCCCCAGTGCCGAGGGCGTCAAGGGAGCTCGCGTCTTAAAGGGGCCGCCGCAGTAGAGCGCTTAGCCATGCTGATTTTTGCAAAGGGTAAAAGCACCGCGAATGTGCCGTGTGGAATCTGAATGCTTCTTTCGCACGCGCCCAAGGCAGCAGCTGAGAATATATAATAAATAATAACAATGATAATGTGCTACATTACATGGAACATTAATCCCAGCAGCAAAAATTTAAAAAAAAAAAAGTGTCCTGTTATAATTAGGCCAGGTAGAATGCACAATGTGGTGGTGGCCTACACTTTGGAACTCCCTGCCTATTGAGATCAAGCAGGCGTCTTGCTGAAAGCAATCCTGTTTAGACAAGCACACCCAGATACTTAGGTAATTTTAATCAGTTTTAGTATTTTAACTTGTGTATGTTCTAAAGTACGGCTGATTCCCCCCCCCCCTAAATTTTTATTGGTTTTTTTTTTGTTTGTTTTTTTGTAAACCGCTTTGAGATCTAGATAAATTTAAATAAATAAATGGGGGTGGCTACTACCTCAGGGGCTTAATTCACATTTTTGATAGACAATGGAACATTTCCTGCAATTGGCGTGGGGGCGGGGGAAGGATTGCAGGGATGACTGAGCAAGAACCTTTCTCTCCCTTGTATTTGACAAGAAATAAAATCTTTTAGAGTGTTATGTATGTTGCGGGAGGGAGGCAGTAAAAAAACACACCAACAACTGAAAACCCATCAACTGCTGCCTCGAGTTGCACAGTCGGCCCTATACCTCCTTAGTATTCCGACGCAGTCAAATGTATAAACTCAGTCCTGCATTCATAAGTTTCCACAGATCGCCTTGTTCTGCTTTCTTCTGCTTAGCTGCCAGCAACTCAGATTTAGGTAGGAACAGCCTCTGTACAGTATATGAAAGTTCCGTTGGAAAACTGCCCCAAGATATAAAATAATAAATAACAAATAAAGTAAAACATTTTTTTTTAAAAAAACCCTGAATAAAAAACACAAAACTTCTATCTAGCAAGTCTGAATCATACGGGCGTTGTCATGGGAGGGGTGTTTCTAGGATCAAGGCTAAACAGTCAAGCCCCCACCCACCCCACTACTATTTTGCTATTGCCAGGAGGTGCAGAGTTGTCTGTGTAATGAAAGGTGGCATATAACTTTAAACTAAACTAAACTAAACTAAATTAAATTAAATTAAATTAAATCATGACATGACATGACATGACATGACATGACATGACATGACATGACATGATAACGTTCAGCCACTGCAAGGACAGGATACTGGACTAGACCGGCCTTCGACCCGATACTGCAGGCTGTTCTCCTGTTCATAACATGAGGCCCTCGCGGGCCGGGATGCATTGTGGGTGTTGTAGTTCCCCGGCCGCCTGGCGCAGGCTCTCCGCGTCGCGGCGGCACTACAAGCCCCATGCGGCCGCGGGGAGGCGCTCAGGTGAGGAGGGAGAGGCCGGCTTCCCTTCACCCCCGGAGCAGCCAGCCCCGAGGTCGCTTCGATGGGGCCGGCGGGCAGAGGCCGGCGGAGCTGAAAGGGGGCAGCCGCGCGGGCGGGGCGGAGGGCAGGCAATGCGGAACCGGGGGGAGTGCGCCGCCCTTCTCTGCACGAGGCTTGTGGCGGAGGGGGCGAGGCACGTGCGCAAACGCGCCCAGCGCTGCTGCAGCAGCAAAAGCATTAGCAGCAAAAGCAACACGATGACCGAGGAGGCGAAGAGGCTGGCCGCCTGGGCTGCGGTGAAAAACCACGTGCAGGTTGGGGAAACCTCCTTTTTGTTTTTGCTTTTTGCAAAGTTCCCGAGGTTAATAGCAAGCTGGGGGGAGCCGGGAGCGTTTGCTTCCACCAGAAATGTAGGATCCCATTTAAAATGGGGGTGTGGATTTTGTGCACATTTCCTAGGCTGTGATTCTGGAGGACAGCGGCTGTAGGACTACTGCGAAGTGTGTATGTAGGTGGAGAGAGAGACAGAGACAGAGACATACACACGCTCAAAAGTTTCATCGTAGAATGCATAGAATTTCATCCTATAGAATTGTTGAGTTGGAAGGGACTCCGAGGGTCGTATGCATGCCCTTGTATTTCACAAAATTTATTCGCCGCTTCATTATGGTTCTGTTTAGTTCAGTTTGTAGAGCCCAAGACTCTAAGCCCCACGTTGGGCGAGAAGATTCCACGGGGTTGGACTAGATGACCGTGCGGGGTCCCTTCCAACTCTACAATTCTATGATTCTGTTACTGGGAAAAAATCAATCAAACAAAACCTTCAAAGCAGTTTATGAAAAGATGCAGCAAGAAAACTGAGAAAAATCCGCAACCACGCTTTAAAGAGTACAAAAGTTAAAATGCTAAAATGGATTAAAACGCACCTTGACTTTCTAAGCATCTGTGTAAACAAGAGTGTTTTAGAAGGTGCTTAAAAGAATGCAGTGACTGAGGGCATTTGCTTGATCTCAATCTTGTTAATATGCCAGGAATTGTATGTTTGGCTTGGACCTAAAGCCGTAAAGCACTCAAAAGTTTTGTTTGTTCACAGCTTGGAACTTTTGCAATGCATGTTTGCTAAGTTCCGCTGAACTTCACGGGTTACTCTTTCAGATATTTCATAATGTTGTTAAATACACACTTGAAACAGGTACTGTATTTCAAAATATATACCATACAGACAGTCATCAGATAAGTAGCAGAATTCTGTATTAAATACAATGGTGAAGTACCGGTACACTATTTAACTGTACATGTTAGTTTTTAATGTAAGGAAATTAATAAATATGACTTCATACTTTTTCCCATCTGCTTAGTTTTTGACATAGAAGGGTGCTTTTTAGCGTGTCTTATTTTACTGGGCCCTATCTTACATGGGAAGTCTTTCTGCCTCTTTAAAACCAATACCGTGGTTCAAGAATTGGGAATGTCTGGAACTCTGTATGTGGCCCTGCTACACTTTTTGCGTATGCTAAATACCCTCTAGTAAAATCAAGCCATGTGGTTTCTAAGTTGACTAAACGAGAACAAAATATTTCTGTCCTTTTCCTTTAGAATAATCAAGTCCTTGGAATTGGAAGCGGGTCTACAATTGTTCATGCTGTGCAGAAATTGGGTATGCATTTCCGCTATTCTTTTTGTCAGAAATTATGTTTCACTTATTTAAACTTCTAGAGTCTGTTCTAAACAAGTGTATCTAGTTCTACCTGCCAAACAGCTAGCCTGATGTGTGGAGTCTGTGTCAGGTCAAAGGTTGGGATATCTCTACCTTGGACGTAATCTTTGTACAGTGACTCCATGGATTAAAACACATGTAGGCCCAAAACATACAGTTACTTAGTGGTTTTCATGTGGGTATATGTGTGTAACACAGTTTTCTTCAGTCTGGTGATCTCCAGAGGCTCGAGTTATTTATTAAATTTGTATATTGCCCTTCATCTAAAGATCACAACACAAAAACACAAAATAAGAGCACAAAATACATAATAAAATAAACCAATAACTCCTCTCCCACAAACACATTTAAAAGGCCATAGAATGTTGATCAGACAAAAGCCTGGTCATAGAAAAACGTTTTTGCCTGGCACCTAAAATATGTAATGACGGTGCCAGGTGAGTCTCTCTGGTTCAACAGTTCAACAGCAAAGGATCCAGAAGTTTCCCCAAGCTACGTACCTGCTCCTTCAGAGGGCGTGTAACCCTATCAAGAGCAGGCCACTTCCCACCCATCCAGTCTAGGGAATTGCCCACTAACAGTGCCTCAGTCTAACCTGGATGGAGCTTCAGTTTTTTTGGCTCTCATTCGGTCCATTACTGAGGCACAACAATGGTTCAGCACTTCCACTGCCTCACCTGCAGATGTAAAGGAGAAATAGGGCTGAGTGTCATCAGCGTATAGCAGACACCACACTCCGAAATTTCGGATAGCCCCACTCACCGGTTTCATGTAGTTAAGCAGCACAGGGGATAAAATTTGGAACACAACTCCCATCAGCCGACCGTCAGGACACCTTTACCAGCTGGGGCGGATGATAGGTGTGATATGTGATTATCTCGTGAGGTAGCTCCATGCACAAAGCTTCTAGAGCAGCCTAGCGTCCTTCAGATGTTTTGGAGAGAGCCAGTGTGGTGTAGTGGTTAAGAGCGGTAGACTCGTAATCTGGTGAACCGGGTTCGCGTCTCTGCTCCTCCACATGCAGCTGCTGGGTGACCTTGGGCTAGTCACACTTCTCTGAAGTCTCTCAGCCCCACTCACCTCACAGAGTGTTTGTTGTGGGGAGGAAGGGAAAGGAGAATGTTAGCCGCTTTGAGACTCCTTCGGGTAGTGATAAAGCGGGATATCAAATCCAAACTCTTCTCTTCTTGGATCATAACAATTGTCAGCCTCAACCAGGTTGCAAAGGCTGCTGTATGTTGTTAATTTAGAGGACTTTAGAGTATTTGAATTTTCGAAAAGGTGATGATGAGTTTACGTAAATGATACACAGCTGAAATATAGAGTTCCCCCGACACTGTTTCCACTTAAGGACCAATAAGTGCAAAGGATTAAGGTCCCAACTACGGATAAGATTCCAGGATGATTATGTTAAACTTTCTAAAGTTTTCTCTGACCACGGTCTTGAAAAGTTATTCAGAATCTTAATTTCCAAAGGTGCCTCGAGCTACAGGTTCCCGTGATAACAGCCCACCCTCCTCTTTAGCACGGTTAGCATAGCGTTTTCATGTGAAGCCGTTGCCAAGCTGCAAGTTGCACGGCTGTGACTTGAATCAAATCTCTGTGTGGTCTGCTGAGGCCTCTGGGTTGTGCTCCTGGATAGAAGCCAGTTGAATCTTGTGATATGGTACGTTTCCTGATGTTTCTCTGGTTAACAGAACATGCTAAGAGCTGAAGAGATGTAGCCTTCAAAGAAACTGCTCAAGCATGCTTGGAACAGATGTATGATTCTGAGAGGTTGGAGGGCTCAAAATGCTGCAGCCCCCCCCCAACTGAATGTAGTGCCCTTGCATTGCCCTCATGACAACAGGAAGGGAGCAGGAACCTGCACAATTGGGGCTATAATAAAAATAATAATAATAATATTTTATTTGTACCCCGCCCATCTGGCCAGGTCTCCCAGCCACTCTGGGCGGCCTCCAACAGATATTAAAATACATCAAAATATCACAGGTTAAAAACTTCCCTAAACAGGGCTGCCTTCAGGTATTTTCTGAATGTAGGACAGTTGTTTATCACTTTAACCTCTGCTGGGAGGGCGTTCCACAGGGCGGGCGCCACCACCGAGAAGGCCCTCTGCCTGGTTCCCTGTAGCTTTGCTTCTCGCAGTGAGGGAACCGCCAGAAGGCCCTCGGCGCTGGATCTCAGTGTCCGGGCTGAACGGTGGCAGTGGAGACGCTCCTTCAGGTATACAGGACCGAGGCCGTTTAGGGCTTTAAAGGTCAGCAAAAACACTTTGAATTGTGCTCGGAAACGTACTGGGAGCCAATGTAGCTCTCTCAGGACCGGTGTTATGTGGTCCCGGCGGCCACTCCCAGTCACCAGTCTAGCTGCCGCATTCTGGATTAATTGCAGTTTCCGGGTCACCTTCAAAGGTAGCCCCACGTAGAGCGCATTGCAGTAGTCCAAGCGGGCTAAATAACCGGCAGTCCTAATTCAAGTGGTACATGGCTTTACTGACCAAGCATGCATTGAAAGACCTGGCAGGTCCAGTTCCTCAGTTCCTTGAAATAAAGCAGTACCTCTGGATTGGGATTGGCTGAGCAGTACAGAGAGCTGATTGGCAGAAATATCTCCAGAGCTTCTCTCGAGTGCACATGGAAGTATAACATGTATTTGGGACAGGGAAAGAGTATGTGGCCTTGAAATCTGGGTGCCAGTGTGGTGTAGTGGTTAAGAGCGGTAGACTCGTAATCTGGTGAACCGGGTTCGCGTCTCCGCTCCTCCACATGCAGCTGCTGGGTGACCTTGGGCTAGTCACACTTCTCTGAAGTCTCTCAGCCCCACTCACCTCACAGAGTGTTTGCTGTGGGGGAGGAAGGGAAAGGAGAATGTTAGCCGCTTTGAGACTCCTTCGGGTAGTGATAAAGCGGGATATCAAATCCAAACTCTTCTTCTCTTGTTTTGTTTTGTCCTTGGGAGTGCTGTTCCCCAGTAGCCCTGGTTGGAAGAGTCTCAACTGCTGCTTTAGCTGAGCAGTGATGAATGTTAACACCAAATGATGGGTGAGAAACGGATTATCTTCAGAAGAACAGCAATGCTAGCTTTTCCATGATAGCTGCTAACCCTGAATGGTCAGAAATTTTCTTCTTATTTGTTAATGGCTATCCTCCATCAGTTGTATCACCTTCAAGATGGTTTTCTCAATGTGTAGCAAGTAGTTTGAAGAGTCTTTTCTGAACTTGTGAGTAAGGTAGTAGCTTCACTTGCAATTTGTTCAAGGTAGGAGCTGTAAAAACTGGTATGTTCACTAAATTTGGCGGCATTAGCTAACTGCTAATGTGCTGCTAACTGGACATACCTTTTGCTTCATTTGCTGCGCAGAAATGACATGGGTAATTAGACTTTTCATCAGAGATTGAAAGTGGAAATTTTTCTCAAATCGGCAGAAACCATAAACTGCACCAGCAATGGGCATTTCCTTCCTCCTTCCTTTTGCAAGCAGAATGAAGCACAATACAGTCATAACTTGAAAGTTGAACGGAATCCGTTCCGGAAGTCCGTTCGACTTCCAAAACATTCCAAAAGTAGTTCGCAAACTGGAACAGTCACTTCTGGGTTTGCGGCTTTCAGGAGCCAAAACGCCCAAGAGCTAAGCTGTTCGAAAACCAAGGTACGATTGTAACTGATAAATAAATAAATGAATTAACTAGTTTAAGCAGGAATATTTTAATATGGGTGCATGACTCTTTCTGGTCTGAGTATGTATTTAACAAAGCAATTTCCCCCCACAGCTGAGAGAGTGAAGCAAGAGAATCTCAACATAGTCTGTATACCTTCGTCTTTCCAGGTAAAATCTTCCCCTTGACATCTCCATTTTTTTAAAGAGCCAGGTCTTCTGTTTACATCTTGATCAGCCACTCAACAGCCAAGAGGCTGTTTTCCAGTATGTAAGCAGCTGAATGAAGGTTATTTGTAGTCGAAACAAAATAAAAAAATTCCTTCCAGTAGCACCTTAGAGACCAACTAAGTGTGCATGCACACGGAAGCTCATACCAAGAACAAACTTAGTTGGTCTCTAAGGTGCTACTGGGATGTGGGTGGCGCTGTGGGTTAAACCACAGAGCCTAGGGCTTGCCGATCAGAAGGTCAGCGGTTCGAATCCCCACGACAGGGTGAGCTCCCATTGCTTGGTCCCTGTTCCTGCCAACCTAGCAGTTCGAAAGCACATCAAAGTGCAAGTAGATAAATAGGTATCGCTGCAGCGGGAAGGTAAACGGCGTTTCTGTGCGCTGCTCTGGTTCGCCAGAAGTGGCTTAGTCATGCTGGCCACATGACCCGGAAGCTGTACGCCGGCTCCCTCGACCAATAACGCGAGATGAGCGCCGCAACCCCAGAGTCGGTCACGACTGGACCTAATGGTCAGGGGTCCCTTTACCTTTAAGTTGCTACTGGAAGGAATTTTTTTATTTTGTTTTGACTACGGCAGACCAACACGGCTACCTACCTGTAACTAGTTATTTGTAGGATAGCTTTCTGAACTGATCTTGTGTGCACCTCTACCCCATTAGGACTCCACTTCTGACTTCCTTATGAAAATCTATATGCCATTACAGAGGTATTAACAATACCCCTTGTGGTATCTCGACCACAGGGAAACTGTCTTCCAACAGTGAGTTGTACTTGTCAGTCGTCAAGGCAGCACACTTGAAAGGCATTGCTAATTTCCTTTGTTTCTTTTTTCCATTAATTGCTTTTGGTATACCAGACTCAAAGGATGCTACTACATCTTAATGCCCCTCCCGAGATTAGAGCCCTGAACATGACAGCAGCGCTACTTGCAACCCTGGCCATTTTTGAACTGCGTGCTGAACTCACCTGAGGTCACAGCCTAGTAACTGTTTGTTTCTTAGCAACTAACACCGAATTGCCTTCGTGTCTGGAGTCTGAATTTCCAGATCATTAGACCGTTGGTGCAGTAAGGCTATACATTCAGCTGGGCAACATAATAATGTTCTTTAATGTTCATTCCCATAATAATGTTCATTTCCATGTGTAAATTGCAGGGTGGATAAAAATCAATGATTTTTTACCGTAAATAAATAAATAAATAAAATCGGATTTTTTTGATTTAAATCAGATTTTTTTTTATTCAAATTGGATTTTTAAAATAAAATGCTTTTGGAGGAAAAATCTTTCTAAGTATAGTCTTCTATTTAAGTTACATTGTAGTCCAAAGGCTATTCATCAGGAAATAAGGATTTGTTTTAAGTTTATCAAGTGTGCTAAAACTCAGTCTGTGTTTTTTTAAAAATGTTTAACCACATCAGTTAACAAACATGGATACATATGCTATCATGTTATTGTTTTAGTTAAATAAATTGTTTAAATGGTTATTAAGGAAATGATTATTTTTCTCCTTCCAATAAAGTACAGCAGAAAAGTTGTCCAAATATAAACAGTTAACTTATTAAACCTCACCATAATTTCATAATTATCTGTCTATGTATTTCTAGTAGTATAACCAAATCAGTAATTTTTGATATAACTGTAAAAACTACTCTGAAAATTTATTATTCCAAAAATGAAACCTTCATATGGTTGTAAATATTAAGATTTTACCAGCAAGAATGAGTCTTTCTGTAAAAAAATATTTAAATCAAGTCTTACTGACTAGTGATTTAAATCAAGCCTTACTGACTAGTGATTTAAATCGTGATTTAAATCAAATCCACCCTGGTAAATAGGATGTTTGAACCTTAGCCACCTTAGGTGTTCCTTTTGGGACTGCAAGGTGGGGTTTGAGTAAATACCCAAGTTCTATTCATTCAAAAGATCTAGCATGCATTTACATGCTTCGTTATCCTGTTGAAACAGGCAGTCTGATGGGTGAGACCTGCACGGTGGCTAAACACTGGAAAAGTCAGTCTTGAAATGTGGCTGTGTATCTACTACAGAGCAGGCTTTCTTGGTTTGTGGGGTATATGGCTGTAGTTCTAAAAATCAACTGACAGTATTTGGTTCTCCCAACAATATTAAGCAATTTCTTACTGGGAAAGGTAGCCTGTAAAAATACCTTTCAGCTGCATTAGGCCTTGGTTTTACAAGAGTGTTTCCTGGGGCTGGAGTTACTAGGAGCAACAGGTAGCAGCACCCCACACCCTCCAGATGTTTTGGGACCACAACTCCCATCATCCCTGGCCACTGGTCCTGTTAGCTAGGGGTGATGGGAGTTGTAGTCCCAAAACATCTGGAGGGCCAAGTTTGGCCATGCCTGGATTAGGTGGTGCCCAGGTTGCTTTTGTCTAATATGGCATAGCTGTCAAAAAATATGTGCTTAGAGGAGCATCTCCAACTGTTGCTTTTATCACTCAAAATGTACTGCTGGTATGCAGAGTTACAGGTATACATGCCATAGTGCATTAATATCAGAGATCAGCAAATCATTTTAAGAAATCGCGGCCTCCTCATGAAATATGATCTTGCTTGCAGAGGGGATCAGGCCACACCTAATAAGTACACAGGCTTAGGATTGCAGCCGTCATTCAGTTGTATTGATGTGAACCTTGTGCAACGCTTTTAATGCGAGTATCTTTCATAGTCTGTTGAAATACTAAATGGGTGTTCCAAGTCAGACCATTAGTCTGTCTAGCTCAGTATTGCCTGCACTGGTTTGGCAGCATCTCAGCCAATGTGGTGTAGTGGTTAAGAGCGGTGGACTCGTAATCTGGTGAACCGGGTTCGCTTCCCCGCTCCTCCACATGCAGCTGCTGGGTGACCCTGGGCTAGTCACACTTCTTTGAAGTCTCTCAGCCCCACTCACCTCACAGAGTGTTTGTTGTGGGGGAGGAAGGAAAAGGAGAACGTTAGCCGCTTTGAGACGCCTTCGGGTAGTGATAAAGCGGGATATCAAATCCAAACTCCTCTTCTTCTTCCAGGGTTTCAGGCAAAGTTACGGCAGATTAAATTTGGGACATTTTGCATGCAACGCATGTGCTGGTTTGACATCAGAGATTACACATTTGTGTTGCTTCTGAGAGGGCCATTCCGACATCTTACAGAAGATGGTGGATTTTATATCTGCCTGGCTTGTTAATGAAGATGAGAACTTGAGGATGCAAAGGCTTTAACACTCCTTCATTGTGGGAGAAACGAGTCTTTTCTTGGTTGAAAACCCGCTTTCGTTGGATCAAAATAGCATGCTCCTGAAAGATTAACATTCGCTCCATTATAGTGCAGTTTCTTAACCACTAATTTGTATTACAGCTGCTAATAAACATGTCGAAATGACACTGATTCCTCCCCTGCAAAATCTGGGAAACAATTTTGGCATTTACTTTCCATTTAGGCACGTCAGTTGATTCTGCAGAACGGCTTAACCTTAAGTGACTTGGATCGACACCCTGAGGTAAAAGATTTGGGTTTTTCTTGTGCTTTTCAGCAACTGTTCAGTTCCCATGCAACACTGCTCTCTCTTAGTTTTCTCAGTACAGTGGAACCTTGGTTCAAAAACTTAATCCATTCCGGAAGTCCGTTAGACTCCCGAAACTGTTCAAAAGACAAGGCACGGCTTCCGATTGGCTGCAGGAGCTTCCTGCACTCAAGCGGAAGCTGCGTTGGACGTTTGGCTTCCGAAAAAGTTCGAAAAGAGGAACACTTCCGGTTTTTTTGGTGTTCGGGAGCCGATTTGTTCGTCAACTAAGCCGTTTCAGAACCAAGGTTCCACTGTATAAATGATTCTAATGGTTCTAATAACCAACATAAAAAAAAATTATACTGGCATGGCTAGTAACTGTAGGGATGCTTTTATCTTGCGGTAGGATCGCAAGGCAGTTTACAGTATAAAAACACAAAAATACATACCGTAGTAACAAACAATAACAACACCCCCTCCCCGGGTTAAAAGGCCATAGATTGTTTAATTAACCCAAGGCCTGGGAGAAGAGGAATGTTTTCGTCGACACATAAAGATATGTAACAAAGGCTCTAGGCGGGCCTCCTTGAGGAGAGCATTCCACAAATGGGGAGCCACCACAGAAAAGGCCCTGTTCTCATGTTGCCACCCTCCGGAGGAGGCTCATGAAGAAGGACCTCAGACGATGAACACAGAGTCCTAGTTGGTTTATATGGAGAGAGGCGGTCCTTTATAATAATAATAATAATAATAATAATAATAATAATAATAATAATAATAATATTTTTATTTGTACCCCGCCCATCTGGCCGGGTCTCCCCAGCCACTCTGGGCGGCCTCCAACAAATATCAAAATACATTAAAATATCACAGATTAAAAACTTCCCTAAACAGGGCTGCCTTCAGGTATTTTCTGAATGTCAGATAATTGTTTATCTCTTTGACCTCTGCTGGGAGGGCGTTCCACAGGGCGGGCACCACTACCGAGAAGGCCCTCTGCCTGGTTCCCTGTAGCTTTACTTCTCGCAGTGAGGGAACCGCCAGAAGGCCCTCGGCGCTGGATCTCAGTGTCCGGGCTGAATACTGGGAGTGGAGATGCTCCTTCAGGTATACAGGACCGAGGCCGTTTAGGGCTTTAAAGGTCAGCACCAACACTTTGAATTGTGCTCAGAAACGTACCGGGAGCCAATGTAGATCTCTCAGGACCGGTGTTATGTGGTCCCGGCGGCCACTCCCAGTCACCAGTCTAGCTGCCGCATTCTGGATTAATTGCAGTTTCCGGGTCACTTTCAAAGGTAGCCCCACGTAGAGCGCATTGCAGTAGTCCAAGCGGGAGATAACTAGAGCATTCACCACTCTGGCAAGACAGTCCGCGGGCAGGTAGGGTCTCAACCTGCGTACCAGATGGAGCTGGTAGACAGCCGCCCTGGACACAGACTTGACCTGCGCCTCCATGGACAGCTGTGAGTCCAAAATAACTCCCAGGCTGCGCACCTGGTCCTTCAGGGGCACAGTTACCCCGTTCAGGACCAGGGAGTCCCCCACACCCGCCCGCCCCCTGTCCCCCAAAAACAGTACTTCTGTCTTGTCAGGATTCAACCTCAATCTGTTAGCCGCCGTCCATCCTCCTTGATAGGGCTGCCATACGTCTGGAAAATCCCGGACATTGCCGGGATTTTGCTTCTGAAAATGGCATTCGGGCGGAATTTGTAGTTTCTGTTTAAAATGTCCAGGACCACCGTATGGCAACCCATGTCTCCCAACCGGTCACGCACCATGAGCATGCAGGACGGATCCACACGAAAGCGCTCCACAATGCACTCAAACATATACGTGTTTGGCTTCCCAGTTACCATTGCCTTACATCCAGATGCTGTTTCAGCCGCAGCAGTGAGACTCCCTGTCCCTGGGGTTCGCTGCCCGCTGATCCATTTTTTGATGAATGTAATAATGGAAAACCGATTGGTATAGTTTTTTAAAACACGCAGAGATATAAGATATGCAAAATGAACCATGGAAAGAGAAGGAGGGAAGTCATTGATATCTTAAGAATGTAAAATGTTTATCTGAAATTGTAAAACAGAAAAATAAATACAAATCATATTTTTTAAAAAAATCTCTTTTCTTTCCTGAAGTTGAATGTTGCCATTGATGGTGCCGATGAAGTCGACTTGGACCTCAACCTTATCAAAGGAGGAGGGTAAGAAATAATGCTTAATTATTTTACTTGTGGAAAAAATCCTGGCTCATTGGAAGCTGGTGGACCCTGTAGCTGGTAGGCTGGTGGCCAGGCAAGGCTGTGGAAAGCAATCATTCCCCTCCTCCAGCTTATTTATTCCTAGGCCTGCTTTTCAGAAAACAGAAACACTAGAATACCAGTTGATGGAGAACCGCAGGAGGCTGATTTGCACAGAAGCAGGGCTGGGCATCCTCAGAACAGAAAAATAATTCTAATCGGCTTGCCAAATTGCCAAGGCCTTGGAGTCCCAGACATTTTGGGAGTGTTTATCTGAAATGCCTGCTAACTTCTATAATAATAATAATAATAATAATAATAATAATAATAATAATAATAATAATAATAATAATTTATTATTTGTACCCCGCCCATCTGGCCGGGTCTCCCCAGCCACTCTGGGCAGCTTCCAATAACTATCAAAATACATTAAAATATCACAGATTAAAAACTTCCCTAAACAGGGCTGCCTTCAAGTATTTTCTAAAGGTCATGTAGTTGTTTATCGCTTTGACCTCTGATGGGAGGGCGTTCCACAGGGCGGGTGCCACTACCGAGAAGGCCCTCTGCCTGGTTCCCTGTAGCTTTGCTTCTCGCAGTGAGGGAACCGCCAGAAGGCCCTCGGCGCTGGATCTCAGTGTCCGGGCTAAACGGTGGGGGTGGAGACGCTCCTTCAGGTATACAGGACCGAGGCCTATGCACAGATTGGCCGGATTGCCTATACCAGGGGTAGGCAACCTAAGGCCTGTGGGCCAGATGCGGCCCATTCGCCTTCTAAATCCGGCCCTCGGACGGTCCGGAAATGAGCGTGTTTTTACATGAGTAGAATGTGTGCTTTATTTAAAATGCATCTCTGGGTTATTTGTGGGGTATAGGAATTCATTCGTTCATTTTTTTTAAAAAAAAATACACAATCCGGCCCACCACATGGTTTGAGGGACGGTGGACCAGCCCACGGCTGAAAAAGGTTGCTGACCCCTGGCCTATGGAGATGGAGATTTAAAAAACGAACGAACAAACAGCAAAAATGCCGGGGGGGGGGTGCCCTGGCGTTTGCTATGGGAATGTGTTTTTCTGCCTGGAGGTGAGTGAGAGCAAACTTCAGGCCACAGTGATAGTTTTCTTGGCGGGGTGGGGGTTATATTGGGGGGAATTTTGCGATGGGACAGTGCCCCAGTTGTCCTAAGCTGACCAGCCTCCACCGGCCTGGATTAAATAACTGCATTGATAACTAGGGCTCCAAGATTCTATAGATAGACTTCCTTCCTAAGCCTTCAGTTGCTAAATCCTTAGTTGACTTTCTGATCAGTCTGGGCAAACAGGGTTTGTGTTCTGCTCTCTTTCCTCCTCCAGGGGCTGCCTGACGCAGGAGAAGATAGTCGCTGGCTATGCAAAAAGCTTCGTTGTCATTGCTGATTATAGGTAAAATATGTTTGGTACTTTTTCAGGAGAGAGAGAGAGCTATATTCGGTCCTAACATACCTGAAAGACTGTCTCACCCAATTGCACATTGCAGGGGAGGACCTCCCGCAAGTTTTATCAATAAGGCCCGTTCGGTAACATATTGGAATCGGGGATGTTAGTGTCATGACGCCTACCCTTTTGTATACTGCCCCTTTAAATATTATAGGGACACTGTCTCCTGTCCCTTCTGCATTGTACTTTTTAATTTTTTAAAAAATGATTTTTATTGATCTTTTTTATTTTACAGAAAGAGATCTTAAGGTAACTCTTCCAAAATAAAATTACATACAACAATGTTAAGTCTATTATTTGTTTTCAAAATCTTATTCCTTAACTTCCCCACCCCTGAAGGAAGGAAGGAAGGAAGAGATAGATAGATAGATAGATAGATAGATAGATAGATAGATAGATAGATAGATAAAGGTAAAGGGACCCCTGACCATTAGGTCCAGTCGTGTTCAACTCTGGGGTTGCGGTGCTCATCTCGCTTTACTGGCCGAGAGCCGGCGTACAGCTTCCGGGTCATGTGGCCAGCATGACAAAGCCGCTTCTGGCGAACCAGAGCAGCACACGGAAATGCCGTTTACCTTCCCGCCGGAGCGGTTCCTATTTATCTACTTGCACTTTGACGTGCTTTCGAACTGCTAGGTGGGCAGGAGCTGGGACCGAGCAACGGGAGCTCACCCCGTCGCAGGGATTCGAACCGCTGACCTTCTGATCAGCAAGCCCTAGGCTCTGTGATTTAACCCACAGCGCCACCTGGGTCCCCAGATAGATAGATATTCCTTATTATACAAAATTTTGTCTTGTAGTTCCTCAGTTCTGACTTCCTGTCAGTTCCCTCTGCATATATTTCCCTTGACATTGAATGTACTCAACAACAACAAAAAACCTTCTTATAAATATTCTCAAATACATTCTTATAACAATATACTTCCTTGGTTTGTTTCCAACTCCTTATCCCTTCTGCACTGTACTTTTAAAGTGGTCTCATACCACTTTAAGCAGTCATGGCTCCCCCCCACACATACACCGTAAAAAAAAAGGAACCCTGGGAACTGTAGTTTAAGGGAGCTGAAAGTTGGTGAGAGAGCCCTATTCCCTTCACAGAGCTGCAATTCCCAGAGTGGTTCATCAACCAATCCCTTTTCTCTGGGAACTCTTCCTGTTCAGCCATCTGCAAAAGAAGGGTGCATTTGTACAATGTGTTAATTCCGGTTTTGCTTTAAACAATGTTCCTGTAGGAAAAAGTCTGAAAGCCTCGGAGAGCAGTGGAAGAAAGGGATTCCTATTGAAGTCATCCCAATGGCCTATGTTCCTGTTTCCAGAGCTCTGGCCAAGAGGTTTGGGGGTGTTGCAGAGCTGAGGATGGCTGTGAATAAGGCGGTAAGTATTAACTGCTGAGCAAAATTGCGCCTTCTAGAAGGTACAGAATTTATTTCAGTTTGGGCCTGCATAATTTTTCTCTTTGGTCACCTTGTAGGATTGTTGCTTGAGACAGTATCACCCTATAGGTAATACTGTGCTTAACTTTTTAAAAATCTTGCACCCAGGCAATCTAAATCTTACGATTGGAGAAGAGAAATTGAATTCTCTTACATGTAGAAATCACTCCTATTTATGTAACTGCTTGCTGCAATTCTGACAGGGTTTTGTTGTTGTTGTTGTTGTTGTTGTTGTTTTGCTAGCTGTGGGCAAAGGATATAACGATCTAGGCCGTATCTAGAAATATTCAGGCCAGATACGCCTCCTTTCAACAGGCATACATTTCTAGTCACAAGGACTAGAAACTTGTTTTTTTAATTGAAAACAGTGATTCCCAGGGAAACTTTTCCCTATCCATTTTCTCAGTGCTATCCATCGTTTTATACCCTTTTGTCATGTTGCCTCCTGCATTTTCTCTAAACTTTAAAAAGCCCCAAATGCACGGAAGTTGCTTCACCCCCTTGTTCATTTTGGTTGCCCTTGTTTGAACATCTCCCAACTCTTAACAATATCCTTTTTGAGATGAGGCAACTTGCAATATGCTTTACTGAGTATCTTTCATTGTCCGGTTCCAGGTATCATCACACTGTTGAATCTGTTCGGCAGTATGCATTCAGGGGGTATATAACACACATTCGCCCCCATTTGTGCTTTGATATGCATTAAATTATTAATTTAATATTATTAAATAATTAAATTAGGGACCCAGGTGGCGCTGTGGGTTAAACCACAGAGCCTAGGGCTTGCTGATCAGAAGGTCAGTGGTTCGAATCCCTGTGATGGGGTGAGCTCCCGTTGCTCGGTCCCAGCTCCTGCCAACCTAGCAGTTCGAAAGCACGTCAAAGTGCAAGTAGATAAATAGGTACCGCTCTGGCAGGAAGGTAAACGGCGTTTCCGTGCGCTGCTCTGGTTCCGCCAGAAGCGGCTTAGTCATGCTGGCCACATGACCAGGAAGCTGTACACCGGCTTCCTTGGCCAATAAAATGAGATGAGCGCCGCAACCCCAGAGTCGGACATGACTGGACCTAATGGTCAGGGGTCCCTTTACCATTTTATGCATTAAATTAGGGAGTCGTTACCACATGTGAATATCGTGGTCTTTTCTTCCTTCAGTCCGGCAGTCCATAATTCCATATATGATTACTCCGTTTTAGAGAGCTTAAGTTTTCACTTGGAAGTTGGGGTTTGTTTTGTTTCTGTTTCACCCATTTTGATTTTTGTTTCTTAAAAAACGAATCTCTACCTATTCTCTTCGCTGCCAGGGCCCTGTCGTGACTGACAATGGGAACTTCTTGTTGGACTGGAAATTTGATAAAGTCCATAATTGGCGTGAAGCGAATGTGGCAATCAAGATGATACCAGGTAGGTAGTCTTGCAACAGAAGCATATTAAGCCCTTGTAGCTGGCATATTAACAGCTGTACAGCTGTGGAACTAAAATTCGTAAGTAATGGCTCCGACCTGGTGGAATGCTCTGTCCCACGAGACTAGGGCCCTGCGGGACCTGATCTCTTTCCACAGGGCCTGTAAGACCCTGGCCTATTCCACCTGGCCTTCAATTTAGCCTGATCCGTCATTCCTTTTTTTCCCTTCCCTTTTTCCTTGAAGAAACATTTTCTGAGACCCCACATTTAAACCCTTCCCTGGTCTCCTTACTGGCCCTAGCAGGAATAACTTGGTGATGTTCATTTATGTTGTATTTGATGCTGTATTTAACCTCTTTTTTAAAAAAGTTGTTTTTAATCAATGTTTTATATTTGTTAGCCGCCCTGAGCCCGGTTTTTAAATCGGGAAGGGCGGGGTATAAATAAATTATCATTATCATTATCATTATCATTATTATTATTATTATTATTATTATTAAAAAGTTACTCATTTGAGAGTCCAGTCCTCCTCTTTATAAATGAGGAAAAATATATGCCTAATGCCTGATTAACACTAGAGCAGAATTAAGTGCTTTGGAACTTATTTTTACCCTTGACCATACATCGTCCCAGTACAGTGATAAATATGAATTCTTAGATAATATTTCTTTTACCAAAAGCCTAGTGGAGGCATTAATGCTGTATTTGCAACTGTTAGACAGCAGGTGGCGCCATTGGTGCAGATTGCTCTATATAGAAATAGAAATACTTTATTGTCACTGTACCACATGCTTACAGTGAGATTAAATATGTGGTTATTTCAGTTCAGAGGTCAGCAAACTTTTTCAGCATGGGGCCGGTCCACTGTCCTTCAGACCTTGTGAGGGACCGGACTGTTTTTTTTTGGGGGGGGGGGTGAACGAATGCCTCTGCCCCACAAATAACCCAGAGATGCATTTGAAATAAAAGCACACATTCTACGCATGTAAAAACACGCTGATTCCCGGACCGTCCGCGGGCTGGATTGAGAAGGCGATTGGGCCGGATCTGGCCCCCGTGCCTTAGTTTGCCTACCCACGTTGTTCTCACATCACCTGTGTTAAGATATACAGTAGCATCATTTATTTTATTTTACTTTTTGTACCTTTATTAAGAGTTTCAAAACAAATTATTTTGTAAATACAGTAACAGAAAAACAAACTTGAGGCGTAGGACAATGGCACATGTGGATAACATTGTTCTACCATTATATAAAGCAGTGCTTCTCAAACTTGTTTCTCTGGACCACACTTCCAGGGGGGAAAATTTGATTGTGCCACAATATTTTATTGATAGGAAATACATTGGAAAACAGAAAGAAGCAGCTCCCAGCAGTGCTTGCTTCATAACATATGAACACGAGTCATCCAGAAAGTATAAAACATAAATCATTCCCAAAATATAATTATGAATGAGCCTCTTACATATATGTAAGTGTGTATATGCACCTTAAGTGTGTATGTAAACTCAACAGAAGTTGTGAGCTCAGAGTATCACTTGATGCTCATGCCCTCATTTTGAAAAGATATCTATCTGTATTCTGCAAATACAGTGGTACCTCTGGTTAAGTACTTAATTCGTTCCGGAGGTCCGTTCTTAACCTGAAACTGTTCTTAACCTGAAGCACCACTTTAGCTAATGGGGCCTCCTGCTGCCGCTGTGCCCCCAGAGCACAATTTCTGTTCTTATCCTGAAGCAAAGTTCTTAACCCGAGGTAATATTTCTGGGTTAGCAGAGTCTGTAACCTGAAGCGTATGTAACCTGAAGCGTCTGTAACCCGAGGTACCACTGTAATAACAAATATTTCGACACTGTGCTACACTATACTGCCCTGAAATGTTTTAAATGTTCCTTTGGTTGACCTTGAATCTTCCAGCCACACTTGCTACCACCCTCTCCTGCCATACCCTTTGAGAACCACCAATAATAAAGGATCAGTATGATGAACCAGCATTTAGCAAAATGTGCATTTCTGGTCTCTCTTTAATTTTATATTTTTTAAATTAAAATGTGAACAGGCCCAAAGATAGCACAGGTCAGAAATTAATTCTGCCACCAGTGGGATGAAATTACAAACCTATGACTTGTATCTTAAAAGGTAAAGGTACCCCTGACCGTTAGGTCCAGTCGTTGATGACTCTGGGGTTGCGGTGCTCATCTCGCTTTACTGGCCGAGGGAGCCGGCGTTTGTCCGCAGACAGCTTCCGGGTCATGTGGCCAGCATGACTAAGCTGCTTCTGGCGAAACCAGTGCAGCGCACGGAAACGCCGTTTACCTTCCTGCCAGAGTGGTACCTATTTATCTACTTGCACTGGCATGCTTTTGAACTGCTAGGTTGGCAGGAGCTGGGACAGAGCAATGGGAGCTCACTCTGTTGAAGGGATTTGAACTGCTGACCTGCTTGAACTGCTGATCGGCAAGCCCAAGAGGCTCAGTGGTTTAGACCACAGCGCCACCCGCGCTGTCTCTTACAAGTCCAGTATTTTCAGTGCTTATTAATACTTCTGTTCCATTCAGACGTGATTTTGCTTTTCTGTTCTAGGAGTGGTGGAAACAGGCCTGTTTATCGACATGGCAGAGCGGGTTTACTTTGGCATGGAAGATGGTTCTGTAAGTGTCCGGGAGAAGCCAGTCCACTGACCGCCATCCAGCCCCCAAATCTACTCTGCCTTCAGCCCATTGCATACAGTTTATCACTTTGGTGCCAGTTTGACATCTTGCCTTAAAGCCTGTCTGACCGGATCTTGGTGAACGTAACCAAAGGTCCAGCAGATCTCACTAATAACGGAAGTGAATGTTGTTTTAAATTATATTTTTTACTATTTTTCACGTAAATCATTTTTTTAAAAAACAAAATGTGATCAATCATTTTGAGCATTTTAAACTTTTTTTCACTTTGGTTTTTATACAAAACATTTTACCAAAAAGGATATTTTATACAGTACTTGAACCACCTGGTTGCTCGGATTGTGTCTAGCAGGGGGAGAAAATAGAAGAATTTGTGGTATTTGCATAAACACCCCCCCCATGCATTGACGCAGAAGGGTTGTGCCCAGTTGGTACTCACAGATGCCTTATTGGAATCTCTTTCGGTTCTATAATTTATGCCTTTCAATGATTTTTACCATAACTGTTTTTAACAGAGAATGTTTAGCCTCAGTATAGAAAATTTGCTGATAATTTGTGCAGTTGGCCTCCATGGAATTTGTATGGCATGGGATCAGGCACGACGCCCATTCCATGCAAAAAAAATCATACTTTTGAAATAATATATGAAATAATAATATAATATACTTTGGAAATGTTTCACACACAAACACCCCCCTTCCCCAATAATGGATGGCTGAAATTCGAGGCTGCCTAGCCATCTGTACAGGTGAACATGCTCTGGGTTAATGCCCAGTTTAACCATTTTGGGCCCAGTTGGAGTTTCAAAGAGTTCCTAGCCCTCCCTTTGCATGTCGGCATTTTCACAGAATGCTGCCTCGAAACGCATCCAAAGAACGAGCCTTACTGGAAGGATTGTATTAATGTAGCAAGAGCAAGGCACTTTAAAAACAAACAAAAAACGTGTTGTGTCTCATCTCTTAAGTGCTTTGCATGATAACCGTGTCAGAAATGTACGACTTGTCATTTTTGTTTTAGGCACTGAAATAAAGAGCTGTAACGCCAGCCATTTGTGTGTTCGTGTTTGTTCTTAAACGACTTCCTGATCTGCCCTTTGGTCCCCGGATTAGGCCAAAGTGCCCCTTGCTGCTCTGCTCCAGATTGGTCCCTGAAGCAATTCAGGGACAGGGCTATGGGTTTTTCAAAACCCTGTTTTAGAAACGCAGTCAGTAGAGGTGAACCGGCATCATGCGAGATTGGATCCTGACACTTAACAGGATCCAATCCTGTGCCCTGTTGCTTCTGGGGGCAGAAAGGAGGATAGGCCTGGCAGAAAAGGCATCCCTCTACCTTCTCCCACAAAGATTATTATTATTATTATTATTATTATTATTATTATTATTATTATTATTATTATTTCTTCTTCTTCTTTGGCGATCACTTGTAGCCGAGTAAGATTGTCTTCCATAAACACGGTTTTAACAATGACCCCGTAAGTGACTGTGCAGGCCAATTCTGGATCCACACGTCCTTCCACAGTGGGGACATTGGATTCCGGACGGGAGTTGATCACGGTGTGGATTTGCCAAGCTTGCCTTCCTCTTAGCACGTTTCTCCCTTTTGTCCTGAGTTCGAGTGTCTTCAAAGCCCATGACACGCTTGGTAAAGGCTGTTCTCCAACTGGAGCGCTCGCAGGCAAGTGTTTCCCAATGGTTGGTGTTTATACTACATTTTTTTTTAATTTGCATTGAGACACTCTAAACCTCTTTTGTTGACCACCAGCATTACACTTTCCATTTTTAAGTTTGGAATAGAGTAGTTGCTTTGGAAGACGATCATCAGGGCATCCGCACATAATGACCAGTCCAACGAAGTTGATGTTGAAGAATCATTGCTTCGACACCGGTGATCTTTGCTTCTTCCAGTACACTGGGATTAGTTCGCATGTCTTCCCAAGTGATGTGTAAAAAAAATTGGAGACACCGTTGATGGAATCTTTTGAGGAGTTGGAGACGGTGTTTATAAGTGGTCCACGTTTCACAAGCATACAGTAGGGTTGGTAGTACAATAGCTTTGTAAACAAGCATTTTGGTTTCCCTGCGAGTGTCCCAGACACTTTTTGTGGTCTTCCTTTCTTGTTCATGCCTGCCTCACCTCTTTGCTTGATGCCCCGCTCAATGCAACTCAAGATCCACTCGAACAAAGCGCAGATCCCTCCACAAATAGGTTTGATTTGGGCCTGGGTTCCCCTGGGTTATCACAGCCTGGCTCCTGACCAGGGGCGTAGGAAGTGGGGGGGCGGTGGGGGCGGTCCGCCCCAGGTTCCATCATGGAGGGGGTGACAAATTATCAAGGAACAATTACTGCCCTACTAGGGTGGTTCACCTTGCCAACAAAGGTCCGTATAGTTAAAGCTATGGTTTTCCCAGTAGTAATGTACGGAAGTGAGAGCTGGACCATAAAGAAGGCTGATCGCCGAAGAATTGATGCTTTTGAATTCTGGTGCTGGAGGAGACTCTTGAGAGTCCCATGGACTGCAAGAAGATCAAACCTATCCATTCTTAAAGAAATCAGCCCTGAGTGCTCACTAGAAGGACAGATCCTGAGGTTAAGGCTCCAGTACTTTGGCCACCTCATGAGAAGAGAAGACTCCCTAGAAAAGACCCTGATGTTGGGAAGGATTGAGGGCACAAGGAGAAGGGGACGGCAGAGGATGAGATGGTTGGACAGTGTTCTCGAAGCTACTAACATGAGTTTGGCCAAACTGCGAGAGGCAGTGAAGGATAGGCGTGCCTGGCGTGCTCTGGTCCATGGGGTCACGAAGAGTCGGACACGACTGAACGACTGAACAACAACAGGGTGGTTCATAAACAACTTTTTAAAAAATGACTGCTCCAAAGGTCTTATTTACTACACTAGGGATTATATAGCTATATATGAAATTTCATGCATATCAGTTAATATCTTGACCCTCCACGAAAATAGTTGTTTACTTGGCTGTTTTCCTATGTTGTGAAGGCTGAAATTTCAATTCAGTGGAGCACTTACTGTTCCCAACCCTAACCCTGCAGAAAGCCATCTAATTAGACTTTAATTTGATTTTGACATGTTTTTAGGAGGTAATTTAATTATTGTTTGATTTCATATCAATGTTATGCATCTGATGTTAGCTGCCCTGAGCCCGACTTCGGCCAGGGAGGGCAGGATATAAATAAAAGTTTATTTTTACTTATTATTATTCCTTTGTAAGAAAATGTGAAATAACATAAAACCATTTTCGCAGGCAAAAAAAAAAAAAAAATCAATGGGGGGGTGACAAGAAATTTTCCGCACCGGGTACCACCTGACCTTCCTACGCCTCTGCTCCTGACCCTTTGATAATCTCAAAAGACCGCAAGAGGGAGCTCCAAGCTAACCTAATCCAGTCCAAAAGCCTGCAAACAGTTCAGTGACGGGGCAGATCATTTCGTTCTCCGCATTCTCGTTTTAAGGAAAAGGAGACCTGCTCCTGCAGAGTGATGCTGTTTGAAATGAAAACTCACAGCTGGTCCTGCTCTTCCCAAAATTTGCTAATCTGAATTCCCATGAATGCAAAGTAATAATGTTTTTGAAAAACACAACACAGTTTTTCATTTGAATTCATGTTGAAAGGTAATTGTTCAATCAATCAAATCTTTATTACGGTCCAGAGACCCAACAATTCATTACAAAACAGTACACAATTTTGACAGCCCGCCTTCAGGTTACACAAGCATTTTGTTCAGGCTTAGGAATAGGGATCATTGGTTCTTGCAACCACCGATAGAAACTTCGCCACTGCTAATGTTCTGTCATTTGTCCGGTCTTCCAGTAGGAACCTGACATAGTAAGCCTCTGATTTTCCCGGGAAAGGTACTAGCAAGGGTAATATCAGTTCTGCCCTGGCTTGCTCGAATTTCACACAGTGCAGCAAAATATGTTTTATAGAGTCAATGTCTTGGGCACATGAGCATAGTCTGTCCTGGTATGGAACTCCTCTCAATCTGCTATCCAACACTGCAGAAGGAAAGACGTTAAGTCTGGCTTTTGTAAATAGCCTTCTGTAATTTGGAACTGTCAGATTTTTAATATAAGATGTTAACTTAAAGGCATGCCCATATTGTACTCCTGCCAGGTAATTGTATGTGGTTGTAACCAAGATGACGGGTTACTTCAAATAACTCTTATGTTCCGCAGACTTGTGAAATACGTTCTCTGAGCAAAGAGTGGAGTTTCCTTTTATCTTTTCAACGTCTGACAAGGCTACTACTGCTCCCTTTACCTTGCAGGGTGATAAAACTATTTTTAATTCTGTTGTTTGTGGGTGGTATGTAGATTCCCTGCTCTTTGTTCTGTGAGCTGGCTAAGCTTTGGTTACCACACTGCTTGACTACAGTGGGCCTCTTGCACATAAACTCCCCACTTCCTCAGAACACGGTGTGTGGCTTCATTTCCAGTTTTGAACATACTGTAGCTTCTTTATAGAAAAAAAAAGAGGCTTCCAGAAAGATGTTTTAACTTAACAGGATTACAAGAACCCTGAATCCAGTTACAGGTAGGTAGCCGTGTTGGTCTGTCATAGTCAAAACAAAATAAAAAATAAAAAAATTCCTTCCAGTAGCACCTTAGAGACCAACTAAGTTTGTTCTTGGTATGAGCTTTCTGAAGAAGTGTGCATGCACACGAAAGCTCATACCAAGAACAAACTTAGTTGGTCTCTAAGGTGCTACTGGAAGGAATTTTTTTGTTTTTTATTTTGTTAAGAACAATAAAGTTAACCTGTGTGAAAATGCGCTTTTTAAAAAAATGAAAGAAATAAGCCAAAGATAAAGAGCATAAAGGAATACTGCCATATAGCAAGTTGGAAGGTGCACTTTTTTAAATTACTTTCCTAGAAGCTGAACCTAATAATAATAATAATAATAATAATAATACTAGTAAATTAAGCCCGTAAAGATTACGGGCTCTAGGCTGCCTGTCCGTGCTGCGGGCAGCCTCAGGAGCCGGCGCTCCCTCGGCCGGTCGCTCAGTGACCGCGGGAGCAGCAGCGCCGGGCGGGATGCATCCCGCTCGGCGCTGCAGCTCCTGGCGAGGGAGTGGCAGCTCCTGAAGCTGCCTGTCCCTGTGGACGGGCAGCCTAAGGAGCCGGCGCTCCCTCGGCCGGTCACTCAGTGACCGCGGGAGCAGCAGCGCCGGGCGGGATGCATCCGCTCGGCGCTGCAGCTCCCGGCGAGGGAGTGTCGGCTCCTGAAGCTGCCTGTCCCTGTGGACGGGCAGGCTAAGGAGCCGACGCTCCCTCGGCCGGTCACTCAGTGACCGCGGGAGCAGCAGCGCCGGGCGGGAGTAGCAGCGCCGGGCGGGATGCATCCCACTCGGTGCTGCAGCTCCCGGCGAGGGAGTGTCGGCTCCTATCCGCGCGCGCCCAGCAGCAGCCGCTTCTTGCGCGGCCGGGACGACGGCGGCTGCGCACCCCGACGCCCCTCGGCTCCCTCAGCGCGACCGGAGCGGGGAGAGGAGAAGCAGGGGAAGGTGGCGAGGATGTTCCCCGCTGCCAAGCAGTTGCTCCGGGGCTGCAGGAGAAGGTGGCGAGCGCCTCAGCCCCCGGTGCTCCTCGCCGCTCCTCTGAGAAGGGAAAGCGGCGGCTTTCTCCCAGCGGTCCGGCTGTCCTCCTCCTCCTCCTTGGGGCTCCTCCGTTGAGGTGGCAGCGGCGGCGGCAGCGGAGGAGGAGGGCGAGCTGCTGAACTGTGGGCGCGCGCAGCAGCAGCAGCAGCACTCCTCGGCCTTGGCGCCTCCGTCGCCAACGGTTCTCCCCGCTGCTGGGTGGCACTGCCACCTGGGGATCGCCTATTGGTCCGTACTACCCAATCCCTGTGTCACTGGAACGCACGCGCACTTGCGAATTCCTGTGACACACGGAAAGTGGTACGTACGGACAGAGGCTCTTTATTATATAGGATACGCTGCCCATCTGGCTGCGTTGCCCCCGCCACTCTGGGCGACTTCCAACACACATAAAAGCATAATAAAACATCAAAAGCTTCCTGAAACACAGCAAAAAGTAATATAGTTGTTTATCTGTTTGACATCTGATGGGAGGGCATTCCACAGGGCGGGTGCCACTACCGAGAAGGCCCTCCACCTGGTTCCCTGTAACTTGGCTTCTCGCAGTGAGGGAACCGCCAGAAGGCCCTCGGCGCTGGATCTCAGTGCTGAACGATGGGGGTGGATATGTTCCTTCAGGTATACAGGGTGAGGCCGTTTAGGGGGTCAGCACCAGCACTTTGAATTGTGCTCAGAAACGTACTCTTGTAGTGCTGAGTCACGAGAAACCTGCAGTGAAGGCAGCTGAATGGATAGACTCCTGATATCCCAGTGTGCTTCATATACCAATAAGACCACAGTTACCCTCTCTTACAGGCTGGTCAACGTTGTGTCTTCCAGATCTTGCTAGGTGTTAAATAAATTGGAGTTCTTGTTATTAGTTATACTGAAAGGAAATACACACCAAGAGCTCTGGCCAGAAATTTCAATACTAGGAATAAATCCTACTCGTGAGTTATAGACAAATAAAAATATGTATTCTGTTAAGAATTACAGTCTTAGGCAGAGAATGTCAGTTCAAATAAGAAAAACAGTTTCAAGTATATGTATATGTATATGATGTATATGTATATATAATTTCTGTTTGGATATATTGCTTTTTATTATCGTTTTATTAATGTCTTTGGGATCTTAGTGCTCAATATGTTACAAACCTTCAATAAAATTGTTTTTTAAAACAAAACAAAAAATGCATTTACTGTATACCTGATAGTCACCTGGGCAGGTTTTTTCTTTTTCTACCTATCATGATGCTGCCAGATTAGTAATAGACAACCCATTGGGAATTTTAGGCAGGATAAGTACCACTTCCGGTCTTCCTGGGCTGCAAAGAATTGTTACATTCACATTGCCGTAATTCAGGCTTCAGTCCTCTGTCTGTCCACTGGACTTGAGGGGACTTACTTCTGAGTAGACATGGAAAGGCTTGCCCTGTTAGTTTCATCTTTCTATGGATAAAGACAGTTGGGAGATCATGTTTGTGACAAGCTCTGAACACCTGAGACGCTAATGCTAGTGTTTCTTCTTCTGGTTCAACGTTTGTTGTCAAGCAGTCAGCCTCAGCTCCTCTTCCGAGACGGAAAACACCTCTTACATTGCACACCCTTGGGTGCTGCTTGCAATGCCTCCAGGTGCATTGTGGCTTGGGAGTTTCAGTTCCTCAAAATAGGGCCCCGGCTGATACTGTTGCCTTGGAGATCGCTAAAACTGGCCGATGGGCCTACTCCCTCGACATCTGTTTATACTTTCGAAACACGTCAGGGTGAAACCGTAACCTGCAGAAAATGTTGGTGCACTCTTAAGAAAGTTGGCTTATTCTCAGTAGAGGACAGATGTCACCGGACTATTCTGGTCCCAGGCCTGGATGGGTGGATGAGAGAGGGGGATCGCCACACATTTTTTATTCAGATAAATGTCCACTATAACCCTGAACGTTAAAGTTATAGTGTTTCTGGACTGTAACATTCTGGTGTGTAAGGCTATCCATTGTTTCACCCATCGAAGCAAAGCAAAACAAAACACATCTGCTTTCACTGTAGGCCAGGGAACCATTTTGTTGTGGTTCTAGTCAGAGATGTTCCTGAGAGGAGGAGAGAGAACCATCAGCTCCCACTCTGTACTTCCGTTTGTAAAGGGATGCTGGGAATTGTAACGTTGTGAGGGCTAAACTTCAGCGCCCATAATTCTCTGAGGAAAACAATGTGCTTGGAATGTGCTTTAAAAGGTATAGTATGTGCACAGCCAACATACGATGATTCCCCAGAAGCAGCTATATTACTGGGTACTTTGTTTAGTTGTTTAGTCGTGTCCGACTCTTCGTGACCCCATGGACCAGAGCACGCCAGGCACTCCTGTCTTCCACTGCCTCCCGCAGTTTGGTCAGACTCATGTTGGTAGCTTCGAGAACACTGTCCAACCATCTCGTCCTCTGTCGTCCCCTTCTCCTTGTGCCCTCCATCTTTCCCAACACCAGGGTCTTTTCCAGGGAGTCTTCTCTTCTCATGAGGTGGTCAAAGTATTGGAGCCTCAGCTTCAGGATCTGTCCTTCTAGTGAGCACTCAGGGCTGATTTCCTTAAGAATGGATAGGTTTGATCTTCTTGCAGTCCATGGGACTCTCAAGAGTCTCCTCCAGCACCATAATTCAAAAGCATCAATTCTTCGGTGATCAGCCTTCTTTATGGTCCAGCTCTCCTCTATACTGTTTGTCATCATACTGCTGAGCAAAAAGACAGCAGGGCCAGTTGCAATGTGCTGTCATTCACACCAGTCTGCAAAAAGGTGGCCATTCAAGCACATGGGCAAGTGTCTATCATGCATAACGAACAAGAAATCTTGTGGGAAGGTGGAAACTCCAGATCTGCATCCTGAAGACCATGGGTAGGCAAACTCAGGCCCGGGGGCCGAATCCGGCCCAATCGCCTTCTAAATCCGGCCCGTGAATGGTCCGGGAATCAGCGTGTTTTTACATGAGTAGAATGTGTCCTTTTATTTAAAATGCATCTCTGGGTGATTTGTGGGGCATAGGAATTTGTTCATCTCCCCCCCAAAAAATATAGTCTGGCCCCCCACAAGGTCTGAGGGACAGTGGACCGGCCCCCTGCTGAAAAAGTTTGCTGACCCCTGCTGAAGACCAACAAGACTGACGACTCAGATAAGAGACAGGGGAAGGTGACTCAGCAAAGCAAAGAAGTGACTCAGCAAACAGCTCAGAGAGAGCGAAGAAGGTTACCAAGAGAGGATGTGGAGTTGGGAGCAGACATCACATATAATAATGTTCAAGTGTCCCTGCGTCCACTGTGTGTCAGTGGAACTGTGCGAGTGCGCATGTCCCACAGGGACGCACGGATTGGAGAGCTCTACTTCCCCCCCCCCAACAGGGACGCAGGCATTGGAGCGGCCGGAGAGGGGGGCGTGTCCGGGAGGCAGCGGCGGCGCACGCGCGTTGTCAGTTGGGGCAGCGCCGCCACCTTGCACGGAGCCTCCTCCTCCGGCCGCCGCCGCCACCACGCTCCTTCTCTCCCCCGGCCGCGCCGATCACGCGAGCCCCTGGCTTCACCCGAGGCCTACCCGCCCAAAGCCGCCACCGGGGCCGCCTGTCAGCTGCAGTCAGCCGCCAGCCTCTGCCGCCTCCTGCCGCCTCCTCCTCCTCCTCTAGCGCCTGTTATTGTAACGGGCTACCTTCAACTAGTGTTTCATAAAGGACTTGGCTTTATGTAACTCTTGCCCAACAACTTCAAGTACCACCCTGTTGAAATCCCACAGTCCTAAGCAGCAAGGGCCTGCAGATGTGAAGCGTACTGTTTATTTTATTTTATGTTTTCACTACAACAGTTTCGTGCAAAAATGATCCTTCCCAAAGTGGGGGCATTAACAATGTAAATTGTCTCAATATTCACCCAACTTGTGTTGATTTCTCAGACGGTCAGGTGGGTGAGCAAGAGAAAGCCTGGGTGGACAATGCTAAGAGCAAGGGAAGAATCAGTCAACAGTTTTAGGGGACAAAAACTTGCTATTTTCCCTTGGGTCCAATTTTTTGGGGGGGAGGGCAACAGAAGGGAACATCAGAGATTGTTTGGCAGGTTTTTTTGTGGAGAACCCCTTGTCATGTATGGATCATTTGATGGGGAGGTTTAGGCTGACAGTAGTGAGATCCCCTTGCAGGCCCTTTTGGCGTCAAAGTTCTAGAGAAGGTGCAGGCAATCCATTTTTAGTCAAGGTTTGGAGGAAACTCAAGCTGTGTGCACACTATACCTTTCAAGCACATTCAAGGCACATTTTCACCTCAAAATATTAGACCGTTAAGAGTTGCTAAGAATTGTAACTCTGTGAGGGGGAAACTACCATATCCAGAATCCTTTGCGTGTTTAGACCTTTTAACCACCCCTAGAAATAAATTCACACATGACTCAGATATTTGGTTTGGTTTTTGGCAGAATTTAGGCCACAACTTTATTGATTACAATCAAGTGAGTGGTTGCATAGGCTCTGGTTCAACTAGCTCCCTGCGCCCTTGCAGGCAGCGCGGACCCAGAGCTCTATCGTAGGACAGCCAAGGGTGAACACCAGGGACGGCGGAAGGCGTGACCCCACAAGTCCGCCACCCGGATGCCCCCTTGGACTCTGGCATGGGCACAGCCCCTCTCAGGGTTGACCCAACCATTGAGTCCCTGGATTCCTTTACCGGAATACCCTTCGCATAGGAGTGGCCAGACCCTTCATTTGAACCAGAGCCTATCCGCAACCTTACAAGGTGTGACAATTTGCTATGCGGCAGGCGAAACCCAAGTGGCAAACAGCCAATCAGCCAAGCGGGGAAAATTCCTGCCGTGCCCCTGCCCCAATGACAGGCGACACACGGCGGCATAGCAAGGTCAAGCGCAAGCCCTAAATATAGGGAGAGGTGGGCGGGTGTTCCGATGCACTGGCCCAAAGAGGAAGCTCAGGATCATATGCATGGGCTTAAATAGGTCCCTCAATGCCCTTTATTTGCGTCCCCATTGCATAGCTGTCAACCCTCCCTTTTTTTGCGGGAAACTCCCTTATTCCAATGCCATTTCCTGCTGCTATCCCGGATTGTTGATATCCCTTAAATTTCCTGGATTTCAAAGGAAGCAGCTCCTCTCCCTCCCTGCCGGCCAGGGAGGCTCCTCAGCTGTGTTGCTCGGCTGCCAATAAGGAGTCTGAGACTGACTGAGGGCGGAGCTTGCATGCCTTGTGCAGCCAGACCCTCACGCCCAACCAGACAGCCTGCCTGCCTGCCGTCTACGCGCTCACTCTTTTGCTCTCCCGTTTGTGCGCAGCCTCTGGAGCGCAGGGTGGCGAGGCTACTTGGTGCCATTGCACCGCCCTCGCGGCATCCCTTATTTTCAAATCCGAAAGTTTGAAAAAATCCCTTATTTTCAAATCCGAAAGTTGACAGCTATGCCCCATTGGTCGGATTGCTCCCAGCATTGAGGGACCTACCAAAAGGGTGTTGTGACTATCCAAACGATCCCACCCACAACACAGGGTTTGGTTGTCAGGTCGCACCGCAACACCTGCCCTCTTTGAGGCAGGGCCCGATTTGAAGGAAAGAATGTGTTTCAAAGGCACAGCCTGAGAATCTGGTTCTATTTCAGTCTGCCTTCAGGACCAGATTTGGCAGAGATGCATTAATCACCCTAACAGATCACCTTTTCCCAGGAGAGGAAAAGGGTGATTGCAACCCTCTTGATGTCTCAGTGGGTCTTGATACTATTGCCCTGGTGTTCTCCTAGTCTTGGGTAGGGGGCCTGGGTGTCCTATCTCAAAGGACAGGGCAGGGCTGATTACCCAATCATAATTTGTGTGATAGGGCTCCAGTAAATGGGCCAGTATGAGCACTCAGAAAGAGCTTCTGTATCTTCCACCTTCAGGGTAATCAATACATTGAGAGACTCACAAATCTGATCTTGGTACCCATTTTGCTGAACTGCACTAGCAATTGAAGCAGTGGGGGAAATAGCGTCATAAAAATGGTTGCCTGGCCTGCAATGGAAGGATATTTGTGTTGCTTTGCAAGAACAGCCTTAAACGCCAGAATGCCGCATCTCGGAAAAACCTGTAACAGCATAATGTTATATCTGAACTGAAATGTGTGGTGAGCTCTCTCTCATCCAGCCAGTAGCGAGAGCCAAAAAGTCCAGTGACATCTGTCCTATACTGAGAATAAGAGAAACACCATTTTCTACAGGTTACGGTTTCAACCTGACTTGTTTTGAAAGTCTAAACAGGCCTCAAGGGAGTAGCCGAATCGGCCAATTTAGAAATCACCAAGGCAACAGTATCAGTCGGGCCCCTGTTATGAGGAACCGAAACCCCAGAACCGCAACGCACCTGGAGGCATCACAAACAGCACACAAATCTCGGAAGGACGGCTGAAGCTGATGGTTGCTCAACCAGAAGAAGAAGAAGAAGCATTTTAGGTGTTCCAAGCATGTCACAAACATTATCTCATAAGTATATTTACCCACAGAAAAGCAAAGCTAACACTACAATGCTATCAGAAGTTAGTCCCGTTGAGTGCAATGTAAGTGGGTATAGGATTGTCGCCTGAAGCATTATGATGTCTTAGTGGTGGAGGGTGAAAGTGGTGGTGGGGGATGAGTGTTCAGACCCCTGGGCCCTCGCTTGTGGGGTGCCTCAGGGTTCCATCCTCTCCCCCATGCTTTTTAACATCTACATGAAGCCGCTGGGAGAGATCATCAGGGGGTTTGGGCTGGGTGTCCATCAATATGCGGGTGATACCCAGCTCTATATCTCTTTTAAATTGGAACCAGTGAAGGTCCTGGAGGTGGTTGGAGGATGGATGGTGGCTAACGGATTGAGGTTGAATCCTGACAAGACAGAAATACTGTTCTTGGGGGACAGGGGGCGGGCTGGTGTGGAGGACTCCCTGGTCCTGAATGGGGTAACTGTGCCCCTGAAGGACCAGTGGCGCAGCCTGGGAGTCATTTTGGACTCACAGCTATCCATGGAGGTGCAGGTCAGGTCTGTATCCAGGGCAGCTGTCTACCAGCTCCATCTGGTACACCGGCTGAGACCCTATCTGCCCGCGGACTGTCTTGCCACAGTGGTGCATGCTATAGTTATCTCTCACTTGGATTACTGCAATGCTCTCTACGTGGGACTACCTTTGAAGGTGACCCGGAAACTACAACTAATCCAGAATGCGGCAGCTAGACTGGTGACTGGGAGCAGCCCCCGAGACCACATAACACCGGTCCTGAAAGACCTACATTGGCTCCCACTACGTTTCCGAGCACAATTCAAAGTGTTGGTGCTGACCTTTAAAGCCCTAAACAGCCTCAGCCCAGTATACCTGAAGGAGCGTCTCCACCCCCATCAATCTGCCCGGACACTGAGGTCCAGCTCTGAGGACCTTCTGGCGGTTCCCTCACTGCGAGAAGCAACACTACAGGGAACCAGGCAGAGGGCCTTCTCGGTAGTGGTGCCCGCCCTGTGGAACACCCTCCCATCAGATGTCAAAGAGATAAACAACTGCCTGACATTTAGAAAATATCTGAAGGCAGCCCTGTTTAGGGAAGTTTTTAATGATTTGATAAGTCAAAAACCAAAAAATATAATTAAGAAACCATGGAGATGTTTAAATGACTATCTATGCAGACAAGGATCAAATGTAAGGTATTGGTTGTGTTTAGAGGAGACTTGTGAAGGTTTTAGAAAATTTATGGACTGAAATATTTGAGACTGTGTGGGAGAAAAAATACAGAATAACAGATACAATCTTGTTTAAAATGGACATAGGAAGTGCAGTGTAAGCGGTGGAAGTCAACGAATTAAATTTTATTATTATTTTCTTATTGAGATATTTGTAGAATAAATTTGGAAGAAATTATTCCAATTTTTCTTCTTTTTCCTTTTTCTTCTTTTTTCTTCTTCTTTCCTTTTTATAAATATGCGCTTATAGGTAATACATATGTATGTGTGTATTTGCAACATTTTGTTTATATCTTGTAATTATTATGTTAAATAAATAAAAATGGGGGGGGGGAGGAAGTCGATCTACCTGTTAGACGGCCCAGATCTAGAAGGTACCAGCTTGAGGAAGGATGTTCTGAGAGGACCCTTAGACTGATCCTACAGTTGGTGTGCAGTCCTGTCAGGAACAGGTTGAATACCATCTCCCTGAGCAGGAGCAGAAGAACTGCCCGCCCACAGAACCGCCATCTTGCTGGGATTAAGGCCCCATGTACATTTTACATTTAACGCTGTGCCATGCCGCTTTTAAAAAAGTCACAGCTTCTCCCCTCACAGAGCCACAGTTCTCAGAGTTCCCTGTGGAAGAGGCATTGATTTTTGGACCGCTCTGAGAATTGTAGCCCTGTACCTAACTACTATATAGCCCAATGCCTTTGGCACGATGAGTTTAGCAGCCCTTGGGCCAATAAGATTCATGCTAAACTTTTATCTATTGGAATCTCGCCCATAGAACTCTTGAACCAAGATCTTACCTTAGCAAGGAAAATTATTAATCAAAGACTGGATGACATAGAGTGGCAGCATAATCTTATGCTTGGTGGGGCCTATGTTCCCCGCGTCAGTTGGGAGTTATTTCTCCAACTCATGTGCCATCTTACCTATCATCCCTTTCTATTGCCAGTCATTGTTTTGCCTTTATCAAAGCACGTTTTGATGTTTTCCCTTTGAATTCCCTTTTTCATAGATTTTCTAGGGGCTGAGTCTCAGTTTTATGTTCCTGTGATAATAGATCAATCGAAACACTTCACCATATAGTATTTATATATCCTTTACATTGTGTTGTCCGGAAGAACTTACTGTTACCATTAATCCACAAGTTGCCTGGGCACCCGGCAGATTTTCGCCTGGCCTTCTTATTGCAAGATACTGATCAGCATGTAACTTTACAAATGGCGAAATTTTTAACTTCCGTTTTGACTTATAAACGACGTAATGGACTGCTGTTTGGAAGCTGAAAATTCCTTATAGTATCTATTTTTAATTTGTACTCTTTTAAGTTTTTACTGGTTTTAATTTTTAAATCAAATTGTGCTGTGTATTTGTTCTAGTTCTGTTGTTCTTATGAGCTTAAAGCTGAAATAAAGTGATTGATTGTAGCCCTGTGAGAGGACTATGGCTCTCCTAACAACTCTCAGAGCCCTTAACCCCCTTAAGCCTACAGTTCCCATGATGTTTAAAGTGGTATGAAACTGCTTTAAACACACAGTGCAGACGGGGCCTAAGTTTCCCTTTATTGATCCTTATCCAGTCTATAGCAGATTCCAGGCACCAGTTCTACACTTCCATTGCTTCACCTGAATCAGAATAGGAGAAATAGAAGGATGAGAAATGAGAACTATGGCTGTCACCACCATAATGAGGATTACAAAAGGAGTTAAAAATTTGTTGTCAGAAAAGAAAATATTAAACTCGTGGACCTATAGAAAATATCCCCCCCCCCTCCAATCATTGGGAATCAGAAAGAATATTGTAACTCTTTGACAAAATAGGTTCAGGCGTCCAGTTTAGCCTGAAGTCTAAATCTTTCATTTATCAAATGTTCAGCTTCTTTGAAAGATCATACATCAACATTATAAAATGTTTAATTCTGAAGGTGTGGTGATACCATCAGTTTTATGTGCCACTGTTTGTGGGAATTAATTAACCACAACTAATTCAGACGAGGATTGCATCCTTAGTCCTGTTTGTGGATTCCTGATACTCAGTGTCATAAAGCAGATGAACTAGCAATAATTTCAAACTCACCAAATGAAGCTTTTGCATTTGGTCCTGATTAAATGCCGCATGTATTCTGCCTATTATGAAAGCTACAGACTCTGGACTCTATTCAGCTGTTACTCTGGAGAAGCAGTTATAACCGACCTGACGTACTTCACAATTTTGTCTCTTCATTTGGCAAAAACAGCAAAAACCCAGCAGAGGTCAAAGAGATAAACAACTATCTGACATTCAGAAAATACCTCAAGGCAGCCCTGTTTAGGGAAGTTTTTAACCTGTGGTGTTTTAATGTATTTTAATATTTGTTGGAGGCCGCCCAGAGTGGCTGGGGGGACCCAGCCAGATGGGCGGGGTACAAATAATAAATTATTATTATTATTATTATTATTATTATTATTATTATTATTATTATTATTATTATTATTAAATTAAAAATAGGTTGTTTGTGCCGCTGTCCTCCTCAGTAACTAGCGCCCTTTTAAAATGCACTTATATATTTAGACAAATGTAAACATAGCAGCAACAACAACAACAATAATAATATTGAACCCAATTCATCGCTATTCCTACTTTATCTTCCCCCATCAAATGACTTTTCATATTTCATCTATTATAACCGCTATCCAATATCAGCTACAAAACTGATCCCTGGGGGAAAGCTGACAGATACTGAGGAGTGTTGTCCAATTCAGGATGTATTCTCCCTAAGAGTGAAAATTTTAATGTCTGTCTGAACAAGGGTGGGGCAGAACCAGGCACTGCAAGTGCAAGGCGACATTCAGAGAGGCCAACGAGAAAACGCATGTGCCAGAGAAATTTAGGTCTTGTCCACATTGACCTTGTGGATTTGAAGCTGCTTGGGCCTCAGTTTTTTGTGTGGCGTCCACAAGATGTTATCCTCATCCAAGCGGCAGCCCACACATTTTCTTCACCAAATTAGGATTTCCCCGATCCACAGGTAGACACACAGGAATGCATTGTATGGGAGATACAAGTTTTAGTTTTAGTGTGCAGTGACATTTCACGGACATTTCATGCACACCCTTCCATCATGTTTCCAGCAATAACCCAAAGGAAACAATTCAGGGTGCTTTTTTTCCACCAGTTGTAGCTGAAGGCAGGTTTGCAGTTCATTTATTTTATTTCTAAAACAGCTCTTTCACACGGAACTGCTGTTTTACAAAGCACCTTTATTAAAAAGAAAGTTTGCCTTTGCAGATACATTAGGTGGGTCACACAAGTGACTCCAAATCATTGCCCGGGTTATTTATTACCATAGATGATGATGATGATGATTTTTCTGCTCTTTTGTGCAAATGTTTTATTTCATATATATTTTAAAGGTATACACACACACACACACACACACACACCTGCATGCATACAGTACCCACAACAGACCTCAGGTTTCCAGAAGTTATGATGAGCACGAAGTATTAACTGAGGAAAGGGGACACACAAATACAACACATTAAGCCCACCCACTAGTGTGGATGGGAAGCATCAATATAGATTTGGGGGGCATAAAATGGAAAGTGCTCATGTGTGGATGATGGCACACAAACACACACACACAAGCAGCTACCCACATAAAGCATTAACACCCTAGTATGGACACAGCATTAGAGACAAGGAATTGTCCTTTGTTAAGGGTTCTGAAATTTGTTAAGAGAACCTTCTTCCCCTCACAGAGCTACTGTTCCCAGAGTTCACTGGGAAGAAGGACTGGTTGACAAACCACTCTGAGAACTGTAGTTTTGTAAAGGAAATAGGGGTCCCCTGACAAAGCGTGTTCTCCTTCATGGACAGCACGTGTTGCGGTGGGGGCCAGCAAGTCACCCCTCTGGTGCTGGGCGGGATCGTATGGATGGCCACTGTTGTGATTGGACCCTGGGTGTTGTTGGGTGAGAATTGTATGTTGCAATTTATTGATGGACAGCCCAGCGGATATATATTGGTGGGTTTGCAACGTGATCCCCCTCTTGGCTGCGTGCTTCGGATCACCCGCCCTCCCTCCCTCCCTATATTTTAGGCCTCTGCATTGACCTTGCTATGCCTGTCATGGGGTTGTATGCTGTTGGGACAGGGGCCTGGTAGGAATTTTTCCATTTGGCTGATTGGCTGGTGCCATCTGGTTTCCGCCTACTGCGTAGCAAATAGTCACAACTTGTAAGGTTGGCGGTTAGGCATTGGTTATTATGTTGGTTGGAGGAGGGGTTATGGTTGATTGCGCCTACCCCTCCAATTGTTGCTGGTGTTAGGGGAATTCCGTTAAAGGAATCCAGGGGCTCGATGCTTTTTGTCCGAACCCCCGGTCGGAGGCTAGGGCCGTGCAAGAGCCCTGGGAGCCTGTGAGGAGAGGGGAGGGTCAGACCACCCGGCTCCCTTTATCTCTCCAGAGGGTTTTCCCCTTACTGACGGTCGTCAGTTCTGTCCCCTGTGGGACAGATAGTCTTAACCAATGCCTAAGCAACCACTCACATTGTTTGTATTTTAATAAAGTTGTGGCCAAAATCATGCCAAAAACCAAAACTAAAATTTTGACTGGTGTGTGAATTATTTGAGGGGTGGTTTGGGGACCTCGACACGCAACTCTCAGCACCCTTAACAAACCACATTTCCCAGAATTCTATGTGGGAAGCAGGGCTATGAAACTACTTGAAATATACAGGGCAGAAGAGACCTCAGAGTCATCCCCCCATCTCCAGGGAACCCCGGACGTTGTACTGATGTGTGTTTGTGTGTGTCAGAATGCAAGCTCCAGGATTATGTGAATTTAACTGAAATAAATGGATATAGGTTGGTACTGTAAATGTACCCTCTAACTGTGCACCATGGCAACCAAAGGCACCAACCAACAAATTCTCACCTGTTCAGTGGATAAAGGGATGTAGTGACCACAGGCAGCCATATTTGCTGGGACTTGAAAAGTTGTTTCAGAGCAGGTGGAAGTTTTAAAACCTTTTACCAACCACACCTATGGTTACCCCCACATTGATTCCTTACGGATGATTCATTATGCCTTAGGATCGATAGCAAGCAGCAACCTGCCCTCTCCCCTCGACCCCCCGCCCCATCAAGTATTATAATTCATCTGATTTTGCTTGATTTCCAATTGATTGCGACCTTGAAAACAATAAGCAGAGGGAGACAACATGCTTTTCAACAGAATGCATTTATTTATGCATATATATTATTTCCCAAGGTTAACGTGATATAAGTGAGATTTAAAAGGACATGGAAGAAGTTACAGACTGCAGAGAAAGGACATGCAATATGAGATATGTAAGACTTCTTTCCTTCAGTCATAATACTAGGGGGATTTCTGATAGGGTTGGTTAACTTGGCACAAGGAAATAACTATAAAGAAGAACCTGCTTTATAGGGGGGCCTATCCAGAACACTCAGACCTCCTAAAACTCTTCACAAGAGGACTTGACAACGTTTTGTGTGTCACTTCACAGCTGTATGATTCGTGGGAGTTGAAATCTGATGTAGGGATTGTCAGGGTGCTGCTCAGCTTATAGGTGTTGTCTGTATCAGACGCTGGGGGGCTGGTTTGGACGCCCTCACTGACGGGAGTGCCGTCCACTTTCCAGACCACATTCAGGCTGCTCGGGTAGAACTCGCTGACCAGGCACACTGCAGTGGCTGAACCCGTTTTAAGTTGCTCCTGCGAGGGCGGGAAAATCATTGCCGATGGGCTGGCATCATCGCCTGCATAATCAAACAAGAACACGGAATATTGCATCATTCAGGTGTACCACAGGGCCGTTGAAAGACCACAGTGCTAGTTCAAAACATTTTGCTGCAAATGGCACCACTGCCCAAAAAGTTGTGAAGAGAGAAGAAGAGAAGAAGAGTTTGGATTTGACGTCCCGCTTTATCACTCCCCGAAGGAGTCTCAAAGCAGCTAACATTCTCCTTTCCCTTCCTCCCCCACAACAAACACTCTGTGAGGTGAGTGGGGCTGAGAGACTTCAGAGAAGTGTGACTAGCCCAAGGTCACCCAGCAGCTGCATGTGGAGGAGCGGAGACGCGAACCCGGTTCACCAGATTACGAGTCTACCGCTCTTAACCACTACACCACACTGGTTCTGGTAATTGCTTGAGGCAACAAAAATCCACAAGTTTCCCCCTCTACTTCTTCAATGATAGGGTATTTCTAGCATCTTAGTTACAATGTTAGACTTAACTACAGACAAATATGATCTCACCTAGAAATACCTGTATTCTCAAATTAATGTATTCTCAAATTAGTGAGTCCAGAAATCACCTGTTGTGTACAGTGTTCTAGCTACTTTATCAAGTGCATAAATCACTGTTCACTTCTCCCATGGGATTCCTTTCCATCCATTCAGATACCCAGTGGTGTCATACTACCCAATCCTATGCAGGTTTAATTGAATTTTCCCCAAATAAGTTTACATATGATGTCAGGATTGGTTCTATGCAGTCAAGCCCAGGAGTTACCTAATTTTTACCACCCCGCCACCCATTGGGATTTAAGGGTACCATAATCCAAATTGTGCCCATTTACATTGAAATAAATTCCCCTGAAATGAACTGGGCTGGTTTCCAAGTGCTTGATAGTGCAAGAAAACCTTCCCGCCCCACTGTAATTTATTTCAAATAAAGCGCTTTCTATGAGGGATACATGTTTCTATTAGCAACTGCTGAACACCCAGTCTAAAGTTTCAACTGAATATTCAGTTCTTTTTTCTGCACTTCTCTGTCTGTGACCTGGTTTTTTCACCAAGTTTTCAGCAATTAGCAGTTTTTAAAAACAGTAAGTATGAACTGCTATTGGTTTGTCTAGAGGCAACCAAATTTAGCTTCTGGGGTGACCCCCTACATTCTGAAAACCTTTAAACTGTTTCTTTAAACTGGCTCTCCATTGGATATCACTTACAGTAGTTTATACCAAATTAAACCATTTAGAGATGTTATTCCCATCTTTACTGCAGCTTTGGCTAAAAATTCTGCTAGCATCAATTTCATGCAGAGCTCAAGACATTGTGGGGAAAGAGGCAGAGGTGACACAAGGGATTAATAAAATGCACAATAAAAAAATTCCTTCCAGTAGCACCTTAGAGACCAACTAAGTTTGTTATTGGTATGAGCTTTTTCTTCAGATACCTGAAGTATCTGAAGTAGCCTATCTCAGATATCTGAAGAAGTATGCATGCACACGAAAGCTCATACCAATAACAAACTTAGTTGGTCTCTAAGGTGCTACTGGAAGGAATTTTTTCAATAGTTGAAATTTGTTTCAACTATGGCAGACCATAGCAGACTAAAATATCTTTATTACGGTCAAAGACCAGAGAACAGATAATGACAATCCATAACCAGATATAGTATTGGAGATTGAATTATATTACAGAATTAGAACCCATCTCATAGAACTGATACTTACGTTTAAAATTAAAATTTAAAATTTAAGATTTAAAATTTTTACATTAATAGATCTTTACCACCTATTAACATTCCTTCAGAGATTAAAGCTCAAATCTCAGTCTCAGTCATTATTCGCCTTACTCTTGTCGCAATAAAACAAAATTTTGCGGCGATCCTCGTGGTCTACCATAGCAGACTATGGCTACTTACCTGTAAATAAAATGCACTCTTTTATCTCCTCTTTGGTCCCATTGCTAAGAGTGAATCACAGCATTTCCCAACACGCTGAAGTTTTTCACAGAGCTCTTAGCAGCTTCAGTTAGGAAAAAATACAACCCCAAACCCTACCTCAGTTTTCTGTCATAATTGTCAGTTCCCCAGCTTGTGTAGTTTTTCTCCCAATGCCCAGATGCTTGCCAACACTCAACAAAAATGAAAATATAGATTTCCGACACACTATACCCCAAAGCAACAGAGAGAGAAAATAGACTTACGTGTGAGTTCTAACTTGGTCCCTTCACCAAAAGTGAACCACAGTGGTTTGCCATTGCTCATGCCCTCGGCAAAAACCCAAGTCCCTCCCAACTGTGGCCACTGAAGGAAAGATTTCAAAGTTTTTACGAGTAAGCAAAGTGGTTTCGCTCCTAGAGATCTGGAAACAAGGTACCAGTCTCACGACAAACTGAGCTGCCTACAGTGCCTACAAACTGGAACGGTAAGCGTAGTTGTTTAACAGAGAAAAACTAGGTTTATTTTCTTCACTTAGGTGGCAGTCTTAAGGTCACCTAGCTGGAAGGAAATCCCATTGAACTGAAAAGTAAACCCACACAGGATTCCAAACATATCCCAGCAAATCTGCACAATTAAAGCTGATTTGGAGCTCTTGTGAAAAATCCCCATCCCACAAAAGATAGGCCTTTTTCCTATAAGGTAGCACATGACACAACTGTCTAAACTTACAGTGGATTTTAACTCTGACCACTTTTTGTCCTCAGCTCTTTGAAGGACTTATACGTTTGACCTGTTGCAATGTACATTTTCAAATTATTTCGCCGTCAGATTGATATATCTGACTCCACAGGGATAAGAGGTCCACTTTATACCCTTTGAAAAGAACTTCACTGGTTTACGATTTTAATAATAATAATAATAATAATAATAATAATAATAATAATAATAATAATTTATTATTTGTACCCCGCCCATCTGGCCGGGTCTCCCCAGCCACTCTGGGCGGCTTCCAACAGATATAAAGATACATTAAAATATCACAGATTAAAAACCTCCCTGAACAGGGCTGCCTTCAGGTGTTTTCTAAAGGTCATGTGGTTGTTTATTTTTATTTTACTTCTTTTCCTTATCGCACCAGTGCTCAGAATTCTGCCTCTGACAGAGTTAACTCTGGGCAAACATGACCTTCCCTGGAAATACCTGGTTCGCAAATTAATGTATCGCTGTAGAGTCCAGAATTTCAGCTGTGGTGTTCTCATACTCATACTCGTAGAATCATAGACTTGGAAGAGTTGGTAGAGTTGGAAGGGACCCCGAGGGTCATTTAGTCCAACCCCCTGCAACGCAGGGATCTTTTGCCCAATGTGGGGCTCGAACCCACCACCCTGAGATTAAGAGGCTCACGCTCCACCAACTGAGTCAGGTGAAGTATGTGCTTTCACAAGTTCCTATCAACTCAGTCCTATTACAGAAGTCATTCTAATCTTCACCTCAACTTTGGCTAGAAATTCCGCTAGCATTATTTTCATGCAGAGCCCCAATATGTTAGGGGACGGAACGGGGGGGGGGAGAAAAGAACAATAAGGAACACTCTTTTTTTCCCCTCCCCCTTGGTCCCATTGCTGAGAGTGAACCACAGCTTTTGCCCCATGGATTTGCCCCACGTGCTGACATTTTTCACTGCCCGAGCAACTCTAAAGTCCACTGCAATACACAGTTATCCGTTCCCCATCATGCATACAGGGTTCGTCTCACTGCTTTCCCACACTGATCAAAAATTACAGTAATAACATAGACTTCCCACACTCAGCACCCCAAAGCAGCAGGGGGAAAACCAGACTTACGCTTCATTTCTAGCTTGGTCCCGGCACCAAAAGTGTAACACAGTGCTTTAGCAAGACCTGCTCCCTTGACAAAAAAAACCTAGTTTCTTTCAGCTGTGACCGAAAGAATGCCTTCCCTAGAGACACTCCTGTGGAAACGTGTCTTTAGTTACTGGCTAACACTTTGGTTTAGATTACCTAACTACTATATAGCCCAATGCCTTTGGCGCGATGAGTTTAGCAGCCCTTGGGCCAATAAGATTCATGCTAAACTTTTATCTATTGGAATCTCGCCCATAGAACTCTTGAACTCTTGAACTCTTGAATCTTACCTTAGCAAGGAAAATTATTAATCAAAGACTGGACGACATAGAGTGGCAGCGTAATCTTATGCTTGGTGGGGGGCTCTGTTCCCCGCGTCAGTTGGGAGTTATTTCTCCAACTCATGTGCCATCTTACCTATCATCCCTTTCTATTGCCAGTCATTGTTTTGCCTTTATCAAAGCACATTTTAATGTTTTCCCTTCGAATTCCCTTTTTCATAGATTTTCTAGGGGCTGAGTCTCGGCTTTATGTTCCTGTGATAATAGATCGATCGAAACACTTCACCATGTAGTATTTATATGTCCTTTATATTGTGTTGTCCGGAAGAACTTACTGTTACCATTAATCCACAAGTTGCCTGGGCACCCGGCAGATTTTCACCTGGCATGTTTATTGCAAGATACAGATCAGCATGTAACTTTACAAATGGTGAAAATTTTAACTTCCATTTTTGACATATAAACGTAATGGACTGCTGTTTGGAAGCTGAAAATTCCTTATAGTATCTATTTCTAATTTGTTCTATTTTAAGTTTTACTGGTTCTAATTTTTTAAATCAAATTGTGCTGTGTATTTGTTCTAGTTCTGTTGTTCTTATGAGCTTAAAGCTGAAATAAAGTGATTGAATGGTTTTAGCTGTGACCACGGGAGGGAAGCTTTCAGAGAATGCTATGCAAACCAGAACTTAGAGTATTTGCTCCTTAGAGCATTGCAGAGCACCAAAAATGGGGCACTGGGCACAGGACAAGCTGAACTGCATATAAGATGGTCATGCCTCGTCTTTTAACAAAGAAAAACATCTATTTTCTCCACTTAGACTGCAAAACTAAACACGGCTATCTGGGAGAAATCCTACTGGAATTCATGGGATTTACGGTACTTCTGAATACACATGAGTAGGACTGCACCAAGTAAGTTTCAGAGTTCTTTCTATGTCCTTGTTCTTTATTATGATAGCCAAAATTCTCATTAGGACTTTCCTACTTACCGGTACATCCACAATAAAAGATTTTAAGAAATATGTCAAGAATGGACCTTTTTTTGCCAAAGGTCAGAGAGGCTGTAAACTGCTGTTGCTAAATACACTCTAAGCCTACCTTGGGTCCCCAGATGTGGTTGGAGGACTGCAACTCCCAGCATTCCCAATCACTGGTCCAAAACTAGCGAGGGATGATGCGAGTTGTAGTCCAACCACATTTGGGAACAGACACCTTTTGGCTGCCTTTTGGTCAAGAAACCCAATAGATTTACAATTTAAAGTATCAGAGTCAACAAATAATATCCCCCCATGTCAACTTTAGGAATTGATGGAACAGGCTCTCTCCCCTGGAGTTCCTCACAGTCTCACTCAGAAGTAAGTCCAACACAATTCACTGGTGCTTACTTCCATGTATTTTTGTAATAAATTTATTGGATAGAAAATAAAAGAGTCAGATTAGGACAGGATCAAATCCATAATATCCCCGCATTTTGTGTTTGGTACCAGAAAAACAATGCAAGTATTGAATATATGAGTTTATATGGACACATTTGTGTGGAAGAACACTGATATCCAAGTAGAATAGAATAGAATAGAATAGAATAGAATAGAATAGAATAGAATAGAATATATTGTCATTGTCCCCTTCGGGGACAACGAAATTACTTGGCTGCTCCATCCACCCAGATAGGGCACTCCACGCAAAGACAAAACAACTACAAAAAACACTGATTAACCATACACACTGATTAAAACCATACAATGATAAAACATAACAGGTAAGATTAGATGACTTCAAAGTCCAGGCTTCCCATTCAAGGCCGCGATCGCTCTGGAGAAGAAGCTGTTTCTAAGACGGCTTGTTCTTGTTGTCATCGTCCTGTATCTCCGTCCCGATGGCAAAAGTTCAAAGAGACAGTGACCAGGGTGCGATGGATCTTTCACTATGTCCAGTGCCTTTCTGTGGCACCTCATGGCATAAATCTGCTCTAAGGTGGAGAGCAAGCAGCCAACAATGCTCTCTGCTGCCTTAACAACTCTGCACAACCCCATCCTGCCCTGGGTAGTATAGCTTCCGTACCACACACATAAACCATAAGTGAGCACGCTCTCAATGGCACAGTGATAGAAGGCAAGCAGCAGCTTTTGTGGAAGATGGTTTTTCCTTAGAATTCTCAGGAAGTACAGTCTCTGCTGCGCCTTCTTCACAAGCCCCCTTATGTTTGCACTCCAGGACAGATCCTCCTGTAATTCAATGCCCAGAAATCTGAACATTGTTACCCTCTCCACACAGATTCCATCAATCAAAAGTGGTTGGACATCGTTCTTCTTTCTCCTGAAGTCCACCACAAGCTCCTTTGTTTTCTTTGTATTTATGAGCAAGTTGTTAGCTTGCTCATTATGTTAAATTATGTTTTTATATATGTGGGAAGCTGCGCAGAGTGGCTGGGGCAACCCAGTCAGATGTGTGGGGTATAAAAAGTAAAATCATCATTCTGGAATGGGACGTCCCTATTTTCATCGGTGAATTGTTGGAGGGTATGGACCTGAAGATGCCAGGCATCTAATCTGGAACCTGACTGCAAAGCAGGTGCTCTACCACTAAGTGCTGCTGCTGCAAAACACTGACTGCTGTTTCTCTTCTTGGTATCTGAGGCTACTGAGCTGGTTTTTGTACTGAAGTGTATCACTGTGGAGAGGTAAGCTTTTGCGTTGTCCACAGTAATATTCTGCTTTATCCTCGACACGGACGCCAGTGATAGTGAACGAGAAGTCAGTGGTGCCGTAGACGCCACTGAAGCGATCTGGGGTCTCTCCAAAACGGTTCGTACCATCATAAATCAGCAGCTTGGGTTTCTGTCCTGGTTTAACCTGATACAAGGCTGTATATTGATCGACAGAAGAGGAAGCTTTGCACTGGATGGTGACTGTGTCCCCAGGACTTGCCTGTATAGAAGCTGGTGTCTGAGTGATGACAATCTGCCCCCTGGATTCTGGAAGGAAAAGAATAAAGGACACGGGTGAGTCCACAACATTTGCCTGAGAAACTCGGACAGAACAACACCTCTCTTACCATCCAAGAAACACAAGATGAGCCAAATCAAAGAAATCTGTAACATGATGCTGCTGTTTATGAAACTCTTTCTCCTGTGTCCCAGATGGTTTCACCACCAGGTACTCCAGCTTCATAATGAAGGGGGTAACTGTGGAGGAGTTATTAAGCGTTCAGCATGGAAATTTATGCAAATGAGGACAAGGGGTGCCAGGGATGAGTCTTGCTTCCTGGTTGTGCTTCAAGGCAGAAGAAACACTTGTGGATGAGGTTCCTGAGAAGGAAGCTCAGGAAGATGTGCAGCAATCTGAAGGAGAACAATTCCCGAGAAGTTCTCCCATCCTGAATTGTAAGATAGTTTGATCTGTCCGAAAAGAAAGATAATAATAGGAAGAGATTTTGTGCTCCAGTTTTCCTGGTGAAAAATATCCCATCTTCTGGCTCTCTGAATTAGAAATCAAGAGATAACCCCAAGTTTGCTGAAGCAAACGTAAAAGAACAGCAGAACAGAGGAAAAAGTGCACACTGCAACATAAAAGATAATATATTTATACTGAAACACGTTTGGAGAAAATATTGGTTAGGATAGTAAACAGAAACCAGACTCAGATCTCAGGAAAGCCAACCAGCCCCATACCCCCAGGTACATTAACCCTTTAGTGGCTTTCTGTGGGATGGGTTTTAATGGGAAGAAGAGGATACAAAAATTGCAATTTGCACCTCCAGGTGCCCATATGTGTGGGTTGAACACAGTTTAAAATCCCATCCATGGCAGCAAAATTAAAAGCACAGGAATTAGGCTGTAAAACCTTGTCTTGAACAAATCCAGCTATGAAGTAAGTTGGCTCTCCCTTTCTTCTCCCACTTAACAAAGGATTGGGCAACAACTTGTGAAGTAAGTTTAAAAATGATATTTACTTACTTTAGAATAATGCATTGGTTCACAGCAACAGTAGCATGTCCCTAAAGCTAGAGCAAGCAGAGGGGGCACCACTTTGTGGTTCGCCTCAGGTGCCAAAATGTCTTGGGCTGATATAACATTAAACTATGGGAGTTTTGTCAAGAGCTGGCAATATCATGCCACACGGACCTGTGGCAACGGCTGAGTGTCAATTCAGAAACTGGCAGCTGCCATCTTCAGCTCATGAAGCAGGAGAAACTCATGGGAGCCAATTAATGTAAAGAGTCATTCCTTTAGAAGGTTTTACTATGCTTGCGATTTTTAATTGATTTTGCCAAAGCGTTAAGAGGTTATAGGCATTTGTTGGTTTCCTCACTGTGCGCCCAGGCGCCCCCCACCCGACGGACTGTCTTAAACCATAAATAACGAGGCACGACAAGTTCTATTTTGGGTCAAATCAGGCCGCAACTTTATTGACTACAGATGTAAGAGGCTTGGCATAGGCATTAGGTAGACCGCACCCCTTCTGGCCCCCCAGCTGGAAGTACATAATATGGGGTTAACTGGAAGAGAGGGAGTTCTTTACCTACATCAAAGAGTCATTAACCTTCTGGGTTGTACTTGGGGCGTGTGGTGGCCCTAGTGCCCACCTGGGCATCCAGACAGAAGTATCTCACCTGGATCCCTTTAACGGGACTACAACCTCCCCTCCCTCCAAAACTATGCCTACCCAATGCCTAAACCGCCACGAGTTGTTCCAGCTGCACCAATCTACCTGAGAAACTCAGCATGTGAGGAAGTTTGAGCTGGTTGCTCCAGCTCAGCCACATGGCTCTCACCAGGGAGAGAGGTTTGGTCAGGTGCAGAAGAAGTGCAGAGGAATAGGCATAGGTTGGATAATGGAGAGGGCAGTGTGTGGTTGTGGTGTGTGTGTGTGTGTGTGTGTGTGTGAGAGAGAGAGAGAGAGAGAGAGAGAGAGAGAGCGCACTGAAGAAACCATCTTTGATAGCCCTACAAAATGGCACTTAATTTATGACCTTATGGGACTGTAGGAATGTGGCAATATGAAGCCATGGGGACTTGTGGTTAGGGAATGATGGTTCTACTGCTTTTACTTTTCTCTGTTTCCCTATTTTTCCATCTTAAATTCAGTTTGCCAAACTTCTTCTCCAATTGGTGAAGCTTTTTTTTTTTTAATCCTCCTGAAAATTCACCAGCCTTTTGTGCTAATTTCTCATTATAAAATTTATTTTAGAATACAGTGGTACCTCTGGTTGCGAACTTAATTCGTTCTGGAGGTCTGTTCTTAACCTGAAACCGTTCTTAACCTGAGGTACCACTTTAGCTAATGAGGCCGCTTGCTGCCGCCGCGCCGCCAGCACACGATTTCTGTTCTCATCCTGAGGTAAAATTCTTAACCCGAGGTACTACTTCCGGGTTAGCGGAGTCCGTAACCTGAGGTGTTTGTAACCCGAGGTACCACTGTACAGCTTTGAATAATAAACACATTCTTGGCAAGCTGTTTTCCATAATGTAATGCAATGTACGTCATCCTCACGTTTTATTCACACTTTCTCATAATACATGCACCTTTGTATACATCATGGGTAGGCAAACTAAGGCCGGGGCCTCTCTCTCTCTCTCATAACATTTTATTAAATTTCCAACAATAATAAGAATAAAACAAACAGCAATAAAAACAAAAACAAGACAAAACAGATTGACTTCCCCCTATTCCCTTCCTTGGTTCCATTGTGTATCAATGTACTACATGTCCATTGTAAAGATTTAACCATTTGAATTACTTACTGTTTGTCCATCTATATATATAAAAATGTTCCCATTGCGCGTTTGTCCGAAACACCCTTGCTGCGTAACCACTGGACCAAATTGCATCAAATTAGGACACAGCGTTCCATTACCATGGCTTACTAATCTGGCATAATAAAAATTCATAAAAACCACACCTGACATACCTAAAATAAAGAAAAAACGCAAAAAATTGGCGCGCACATATGACATCACCAGCAAAACAGCGCCCTCTACCAACGGCAGGCCTGTCTCCATTTTCACTCCCAAATTGACAAACTGTTTCTCTGCAAGGAAGGAGGGGGTTCTTGTCTCAGTGGCTTCTTGATACCTGAGTGCCAGACAAAAGGGTGTGATTAACTTGGCTGGGAAACAGGGAAATGTAAATATCTCTTTTGTCAAAGGCACGCTGGGAAATGGAGGCCCCCGCCTCTCGCAGTTAACTAGGCTGGACCAGCAAGGCACGCTGGGAAATGGAGTCAAGGCGCCCTGTGGGTGAACTAAGCTCTTTCGCCCAAACCGCAAGGCATACTGGGAAACGGTGGGCTTATTATCCCAACCAACCGCGCGCTGAAGGCACTCTGGGAAATGGAATCAAATCCTCTCTGTAGAGGGTTACTAGCACTTTTCCCCTTGAAAAGGCCACAAGCAAGGCACGCCGGGAAATGGCCACCGTGATCGTCCCTCAGTGATCTCCCAATGTGTGTGTTTTTATCTGTGCGTATCCATAGTGCTTTTCGCTCAGACGGTGTCAGAGGCCTCCTTCCTCGGCTTTTTCTGCCACAGGCCGCGAGAGGGCACCTGAGCGCGTGCAGAGTGCACACGACACTGGCGGGGGTAGGTGGGGGTTTATTTTGGCTGCGGCTGCTACTGATGATAATAAGCATAAAATCAGCCACAGCAAGGCGTGGCCGGGTCAGCTAGTTCATAATAAAATTACAAATAATCTTAAAACCCTGCCACTGTATTAACCTGTGTACATTGCTTCATGTGTGCATGCTCTCAGGCAGCGATCCTTGGTGTGAGAACAGTGCTCTTCTCAAAAGTCCACAAGTGCCCTGTCAAATGTTTAAAGGTAGAGCGGGGGGGGGGGAGGCTGTTCAAGGGATTCACGCCTCCTTGGCTGCCAGGACATCCAGAGAAGTTACTGTTCAGAGAGTTTTGTGGTTCGCTCGCACGCGACAGAGCTAAGAAGAGTCTACCTGCCCCCTGCTTAACAAGTGGCCGATATATCAGATGCAGCCCTCTGAGGAAGGTTTATGTATTGCTTCGAATCACTGTGGAGAGGAAAGCGGTCGCTTTGCTGACAGTAATAATCTGCAGCATCATCAGCTTCCAAGTTACTAATGGTGAAGGTGAAATCTGTATCGTAGCCACTGCTGCTAAACCGATCTGGAACCCCACTTTGGCGTGTATGCCCTTCGGCGATGAGGAGTTTCGGGGGTTGTCCTGGTTTCTGCTGGTACCAGTTGATATCATCATCGATCTTGAGAACGGTCTGGCATTTAATTGTAACCGTATCTCCAATGGGTAAGGAGAGTGATTCTGGAGACTGAGTCAGCACCACAACGTCCCCTCTGGCATCTAGATATAGGGAGAAAAATCTATATGACTCCCCACATTATAATAGTTAGCATTGGGATAGTCTTTCGGAGAAATCAAGACCAACAAGAAATCTTTGACAAATATCAAATACCAGATTCATTAAAAAAAAAAAATCAAATCCATTTTAACTGTTCCTCTTACCTTGGATGCAGAAAAAGAGACTTATGGGGAAAAGCATTGAAACCCACATGGTGTTCACTGCCTAGTGGTCAAGGCCCTTGCCAATGAAGCCCCAGATTGGCACCCAAGGATTTATCACCACTGCCCAGAGCTGATAGGAATGGCATATGGGTGGAGCAAAACAAATGAGGGACTTCGGGCCTCATTTCCAGCATATTATTTGCATTGCGAAACACTTTATTACTTCTGCTTCTTTAAACCTCACACTTCTAGCAAAGGTGCCTGGTGGTCTTCACTTGCATTATTGTCCTGTCCTAGTATTTCAGAGGGGCTGGGTCTTTTCACAGTCCTGAGGCCTTGATCCATGAAAACAACAACAACAACAACAACCCAGCACAAGGCACAACTCAGTCAAGAGTCAAGACCAATCCCCAAGAGTCAAGACCAATCCCCAAACTGCGGCCCTCCAGATGTTTTGGCCTACAACTCCCATGAACCCTAGCTAACAGGACCAGTGGTCAGGGATGATGGGAATTGTAGTCCAAAACATCTGGAGGGCCGGAGTTTGGGGATGCCTGGTCAAGACCCATTTACAAGCAAGACAAGCGCAGATTTAAAGCCCTATGTGGCCTAGGACCCTTGTACCTAAGGGACCGCCTCTCCTGGTATGCCCCACAGAGGACCTTAAGGTCCTCAAATAATAACATTTTGGAGGTCCCGAGCCACAAGGATGCTAGGCTGGCCTCAACTAGGGCCAGGGCCTTCTCAGTACTGGCCCCGACTTGGTGGAACACTCTGTCACAAGAGACCAGGGCCCTGCGGGATTTGGCATCTTTCCGCAGGGCCTGCAAGACAGAGCTGTTCCGCCTGGCCTTCGGGTTGGTTTTAGTTTAACCCTGATGTTTCATTCCTTTATGGTTTGATTGGTGGGCTACTTAAAAACGAGGCTGCATTTTAAACTTTAAATCGTATTTTAACCTGCATTTTAATTGATTGTTTTTGTATGTTTTGTTGTGATTTTATTGGTGTTAGCCGCCCTGAGCCCGGTCTTGGCTGGGAAGGGCGGGGTATAAATAAAAATTTAAAAAGAAAAAGAAAAGATGTTTGTGTGCTTGTCTTGCTGCTGATCCATCATTTCATGCCGTAAAGAGAAATGAGGAAGGGAATTTCATTCTACACTATCCATGACAATCGGCAGCTTAACCTGAAGCCCATGATAGGCACTGAAAAACAGATTGCCCCACAGATTGCTCAGTGCATCCTCAGACGCATCTGCCCTAGATCTCCACGTATGGCTGGGAGAACCTCCCAACTGAAGCTTTGGAGAGCTGCTGCCCCTCAGTGCCGACGATACTGAACTAGATGGGCCCCAATGGTCTGACTCAGGATAAAGCAGAGTCCTATTCTTCCTGTCTTTGACATCATGTTATGGTGACACGGCAACTCCCATTGATGACGACAGAACAATTAGTCTATGTAGGCTTATCTACACTTACGTTTTGCCCAGCTCTTCCCGGGCACAGGTGTGCCCTTTAAAACTCTGTGTCCTATCATGCTTGCTTGTTTTTGCCCCAGAGCTTTCTCCAAAACCTGCTCTTTAAAGCTGAATGGGAGGAAACCCAATCAGGACCGGTGCTAGCGATTTTGGCGCCCTAGGCGAGGGGGCGGGCCATGTGACATCATTGAACATGACACACGTTGCAGAGCGGTGCCCCGCCCCCTGCCAGGCCGGGCGCCCCCTGCCGCCACGGTTTTCGCCCCAAGTTCCTTGCTCCGCCGCTGGTTGGGGCGGCACCGGGCGGTGGCGGGGGGCAGGCTGGCCAGCGCCCCCTCCATTTTGGCGCCCTAGGCAACTGCCTAGTTCACCTTAATGGACGCGCCGGCCCTGAACCCAATGACCCCACAGTCCGCTTTGACTTAGAATCGAACCCAACCCCATGTTTTGTTTGGGCACAAGACACTGCCAAGGGTACGTGACCACCATGCCAATATTATGCTGCATCACGTCAAGGTAAGCTGGGGAACCACCAAGGGAAGAAGGTTGAAAGGAAGAAGGCTTAGAGCAGTGTTTCCCAACCTTGTGCCTCCAGATGTTTTGGGACTACAATTCCCATCATCCCTGACCACTGGTATTGCTAGCGAGGGATGATGGGAGTTGTAGTCCCAAAACATCTGGAGGCACAAGGTTGGGAAACACTGGCTTAGAGCCTGAGGAGTGGTGGGCATAGCTGTCAACTTTCGGAATTGAAAATAAGGGATTTCCCCACATTTTCAGATTTGAAAATAAGGAATTTCCCATAATTTTGGGATTTGAAAATAAGGGATTTCCCCCCCCCCAACTTTCGGATTTGAAAATAAGGGATGCCGCGAGGGCGGTGCAATGGCACCAAGTAGCCTCGCCACCCTGCGCTCCAGAGGCTGCGCTTGAACGGGTGAGCGAAAGAGCGAGCGCATAGACGGCAGGCAGGCTGTCTGTCTGGTTGGGCGTGAGGGTCTGGCTGCACAAGGCATGCAAGCTCCGCCCCCAGTCGGTCTGAGACTCCTTATTGGCAGCCGAGCAACGCAGCTGAGGAGCCTCCCTGGCCGGCAGGGAGGGAGAGGAGCTGCTTCCTTTGAAATCCGGGAAATTTAAGGGATATCAACAATCCGGGATAGCAGCGGGAAACGGCATTGGAATAAGGGAGTTTCCCGCCAAAAAAGGGAGGGTTGACAGCTATGGTGGTGGGGAGGTGATGAGTAGTCAGAGGGAGAAGAAGACAGGGAGGGCTAGAAAGAGGAGGTATCAGATGTGGAGGTGGCAACAGGGCTGAGTGAGCTGGGAGAGTCTGTGGCAGACAGAAGTCCAGAATCAGAGGCAGGAAATGAAGCAGGATGGGAGGAAAGTGGCCAAGAGAAGAAGTCAAGGTGTCTCCTGTTGCTGCTGCAAGCTCCCCTCCCTCCGGTCTCCCAGAATTGGGAGAGGCATGAAAAGGATGGAAGAGAGATTGGCTGTGTGCAGAAGCAGTCTCCAGTGGTTTGGGGAAAACCCTGGAGAGGAGGAGACTTAGGCAGCTGGAGGGAGTTGGGGACCTTTAGTCTCATCAGCTGCTTCATGGGAGCAAGACCTTCCAGGGATAGGTATGCTCATTCGGCCTGACACTCTGCCGGGTCTGTGCAGTTTGGGTTGTTGCTAATAAAGAGTTAACTCCAACTCACATGGTGTGATTTACTGCCAGCTTGTTCATGCCTGACAATATACCACCCCGATGTCCGTGTGTGTGTGTGTACGCACTAAAATTAAATAAGCCTCTTCGATTAACGAACAAGATGGCACCAACCACTGATCTGTTGGAGTGATCATTAGACTTTTGACAATATGTGCCACAAAGCCAGGATGACCTGTGATTAGGAATGGAAGGTATTTTCAGTTTCTGCTCTCTTTGCTTCTCAATTTTCCCACCATAAATTCAGTTCTTCATGCTTCTGAAGCAATTTTTAAAAAATAAATATTTTTATTAAAGATTTTCTCGGTTTACAAAAGTACACACCTTGTCTCTCTTTTCAGGTTGTACATTTGTTCTTACAAATCAGTTACATTTGTTGTGAGACATTAGTGTTGAGTACAGTATAAGGTTGGGAAAGAAGAGGGGGGAGAGGATGACTTTTGAAGCAATTTGCGAACCTTCCTTTTTATTAAAAAAAAATGGAAATGGAAATTCCTCAGCTTTTTGTTGTGAATTTCTCCTGATTAATATATTTTTGTATACAGTTTTGACTAATGTACACACTTTTGCTAGCATTTTTTCCTGGGGGAAAAAATGCATTTTTGCGTGTTATTTTCACTTTTATGTTAATTTTTTTCTCACTTTCCCCTAATATATGCTTTGGTTTGGTGGGAGAAATGCATGGGAAAATTCAGCGTGAATTTCTGGTTGTGTCACTGTTTTCACATACCGGTAGTTCAAGAAAGTGCAAATCTGGTAAATTCACCTTTAAATATGAACTGAATCTAATTTATCCCCCATCCCAACCTGTGACAAAAACTGAGTCTCAGTTCAGAAACTGACACCCAATATGAATTGGGGCAATTATGCAACCCCAAATATCAACACATAACATGCAACACATAACATGCAAGCTTTTGAGTGCTCCAGAAGTCTTCTTCAGACTAGGTTAGGAGAGAGGTACAGGATTCAACGGGTGAGATCCGTATCACTCTCAGTCCATGTAATCCAAATCTGACAGGGCTCAACGGTGTATTTGCCAGGGGTTCCTTGTTTTTGCTGTTGCTGATTTAACCTGGAACCTTCTGACCTAAAAAAAAAAGCTCTGCCACAGTTTTGCTGCTGCAAAACACCCACTGCCATTGGCTACTGGGCTGGTTTTTGTACTGAAGTGTATCACTGTGGAGAGGATAGCTGTAGCGATGGCCACAGTAGTATTCCGCTGCATCCTCGACACGGACACCGCTGATAGTGAACGAGAAGTCAGTGTTACTGTAGGTACCACTGAAACGATCTGGGGTCCCTTCAAAACGGTTTGTAGCATCATAAATAAGTAGCTTGGGTTTCTGTCCTGGTTTAAACTGATATAAGGCCATAACATTACTCATGGAAGAGGAAGCTTTGCACAGGATGGTCACTCTGTCTCCAGGACTTGCCTGTATGGAAGCCGGTGTCTGAGTGATGACAATCTGCCCACTGGATTCTGGAAGGAGAGGCATAAAACAAGTTAGTGGATCTGCAACATTTGCCTTAAAAATTCAGAGAGAAGAGCACAGCTCTTAAAAGTTACCCTCAAAGAAACTCGAGACCAGCCAAATCAAACAAATCTGTAACATGATGGATGGCACACTTTCTTGGCTCCCAGATATTATCACCACCAGGCAGCCCAGCTTCAGAATGACGGGGATAAAATTGGGGGAGTTATTAAGTGCCAGGGATGGAAATCTATGCAAATGACCTGAAGGGGTGCAAGGAATGAGAGTCCCCTCCTGTGGGGGTTGTGCTTCAGGGCACAAGAAACGTCTGTGGTTGAGGGTCCAGCTCTTAAAGCAGGGGGAACCAGAAGGCACTGCAACCTTCCAACAGTTTGACTACACCCCCAAAGGCACACTGCCCCACTGCCGACCCACAGACAGCAGTTAATGAGAAGACCTCACTTTCTGAAATACAAGACAATGCTATCTGACCTGCTGAATTACAAAATAATTCATCTTTCCAGAAATAATATATTGCCTTGATATATTTTCAGGCCAGCTCCAGTTTTATGCCTGAAGCAGTTACAGTATCAGCCTAGGGTGTTGGGGGTAAAGGGACCCCTGGCCGTTAGGTCCAGTCGTGACCGACTCTGGGGTTGCTGCGCTCATCTTGCTTTATTGGCTGAGAGCCGGCGTACAGCTTCCAGGTCATGTGGCCAGCATGACAAAGCCGCTTCTGGCGAACCAGAGCAGTGCACGGAAACACCGTTTACCTTCCCACTGGAGCGGTACCTATTTATCTACTTGCACTTTGGCGTGCTTTTGAACTGCTAGGTTGGCAGTTGGTGTTGGGGGACCAGGGTTCAAATCCCACTCAGCTGAGGAGTGGACTGGGTGAGCTTGGGCTAATCACCCTCTCTCACCTTGGCCGACCTCGCAAGGTTGTTGTGAAGATATAATGGGGAGATAGAGAATTATGCATGTTAGCCTGGTCTCTTTGGAGGAAACCTGGTGTTTGGGCGTTAGAATGGAATAAATCCATCTTGGATAGCTCTTCAAGATGGCACTGAAGCTGTGGTAGGTTGGAGCGACTGTTGGAACTACGCAAGTGTTGTCAAGACATGGCAACAGGTAGCTATGGTAACCTGTGACAAAGACTGGATATCACCTCAGAAACTGACAGCTGCTCTGCCACCTGCCCAAGTATCAATGAAAACCTGAAGTCTGAGCAGCCGGCCACAGGGGATTTCTATGGGACGTGGTTGAGGTGTCAACTGGCAATCTCTAAAGTGCAGCCAATACAGTCTTCTGGTACAGTCGTACCTTGGAAGTCGAACGGAACCCGTTCCAGAAGTCCGTTCGACTTCCAAAATGTTTGGAAACCAAAGTGCGGCGTCTGATTGGCTGCAGGAAGTTCCTGCAGCCAATCGGATGCTGCGCTAGACTTTCGGCTTCTGAAAATCGTTCAGAAACCGGTGTGATGACCTGGGAGTCAGATTCAGACGCTGAACCTGAGGGATCCCAGCCTGCACAGGATTCACTGCCCTCAGAAACAGCAGAGCCAGGGCTGGGGCCTGGGTCGCAAGGGGACTCACCTGTGCTGGATCCTCAGGTGCAGGCTTCGGCTGAGGTTGATCTGGCTCCTAATGGGATGGAGGACTTACTGCCTACAGGTGCTCCATCCCCCACCCAGTCAGGGGAAGCTGAGGTTGCCTCTGGGTCCAGTAACCCTCCAGCTTCTCCTGAGCTGCAAAGGTTCAGGGCAGAGAGGCGAAGGGAGCTAAGTTCTCGCAGGAGGAGTGCTCGCCTCCAAGCCAGGAGAGGCGAGTCACCTGGGGATCGGAGCCGCCCTTCGCCTTGGGACAGATAAAGCCGGCCAGTCCCAGTCCCAAGTTGCAGGAGCAACATCGGTGCTGCCTAGTTCCTGTTCCTGGTTCCTGCGTTCCTGACCTCAGCTTGGTTACTTCGGCTTCCTGACCTCGGCTTCCTGACCTCGGCTTCCTGACCTCAGCTTTGTTACTTCGGCTTCCTGACCTCGGCTTCCTGACCTCGGCTTCATGACTTCGGCTTCCTGACCTCGGCTTCATGACTTCGGCTTCATGACTTCGGCTTCGTGACTTCTGGCTTGGACTGACCTTGGACTGGACTAGACCTCGCCTATCGGATATCCCTTGGGACCAGCACAGTTTGCTCCTGCCACACCCGCACTCCCCCTTCGTTGGGGTGCGTTCGGGAGGAACCTGTCGTCATGACTGACCAGGCGGCTGCGCTGGCGGCATTGGCCCAGGAGAACCAGGTCTTGACCCACACAGTGCAGCAGCTAAGCAATGCGGTTACAGCACTTCAGCAGCGTTTGGACGCCTTGCCGGCTCCTGGTGCCGGCGCCCCAGCTCCAGGCAAGTACCCAGTGGCCCTGCCAGAGAAATTCGATGGGTCCCCGACCAGCTTTCCCATGTTTCTCGCCCAGGCCAAGCTGTATATTCAGGGGCGAGCCCGGGATTTCCCCGACGACCGCACCAAGGTGCACTTCCTGATCAGCTTGCTGAAGGACCAGGCGGCCAAGTGGGCGTTGCCGCTGCTCCAGCAAGACTCCCCCTTGCTGACAGACTATACGGGGTTTTGCAACCATTTGGAAACCGCGTTCGCCAACCCCCAGAAGGGGAGTCAAGCCAATCGGGCGATTCGGCGGTTGAAACAGGGCAAGTCCACAGTGGCCGCCTACGCCACGGAATTTCGGCTGTTGGCGCAGGACTTGACCTGGAACGACTCTGCACTTCGGGACCAGTATCTCGAGGGGCTCTCGGACGAGATACTGGACCAGCTGGCCACGTTGGATCGCCCCGCCACGCTGGATGCCCTCGTCCATCGGAGTCTGCAGATAGACGATCGGTTGGAGGACCGTCGCCAGGCCCGGGCCCGCCGGCACTCTGGGCTCCCGGCTCCGGTGCTTCCCAGCAGTTCCACAGCCAGGGCCGAGTCACCGGAGCAGCCGATGCAGCTCGGGGCGGCGCGACCTTGCCTCTCCCCCTCGGAGAAGACTCGGCGTTGGGAGGGGAACCTGTGTCTCTACTGCGGTGGGAGTGGACACTATGCCCGAACCTGCCCCGAGAAATGCCAGCCGCAGGGAACCACGCCAACCCCAGTAGCCAATGGCCCAGGCTACCTGGGGTCCCAAGCATCACATGATGGGCCCTCACCAGTGGAATTGCAACACCTCATGATCCCGGTGCGTCTGTACCCCCCCGGCGGGCCCTGGATTCTCACCCACGCTCTAGTGGATTCGGGGGCAACCCGCTCTTATATGGACTCTGCCTTCGCGGCTCAGCACCGGGTGCCGCTCCAGAGCAAGCTAGAACCGGTACGGGTGGAGGCAATTGACGGACGACTCCTGCGGTCAGGCGCCGTTACTCGGGAGACCCAGCCCTTGGTCCTGTGCCACCAGCAGCACCGGGAGGTGCGTACCCTGGACATTGCCACCATGCCCCGGTTTCCGCTGGTGCTTGGGATGGACTGGCTGGAGTCTCACAATGTTCAGATCGATTGGGTCAATCGAACTGTACGCTTCCCAGACTCGGGTTCGAATGCTCAGTCCGAGATGCTATCGGCCGCTTCCATGGGAGAGGCTGCGTCAACGCTCCCCGCCGTGTACCGGGACTACGTAGACGTGTTCGATGAACGGGGAGCAGACCGGCTGCCTCCTCATCGGTCCTTCGACTGCGGCATAGACCTCCAGCCCGGGGCGCCCCTGCCGGTGAGTCGCCTATACTCTCTTTCAGAGCCAGAGCGTGAAGCCCTGCAGGACTTTCTCCACAAGAACCTGGAACGCGGGTTCATTAGGCCCTCTACCTCTCCCACAGCCGCTCCAGTGCTCTTCGTTAAGAAGAAGTGTGGGGAGCTTCGCCTCTGCCATGATTACCGAGCCCTGAATAAGATCACCATCCCAGACCGGTATCCCTTGCCCCTTATTGCGGAGCTGCTGGAGCGGGTGCAGGGGGCGCAGATGTTCACCAAACTAGACCTCCGGGGGGCCTACAACTTGATTCGAATCCGTGCCGGGGACGAGTGGAAGACAGCATTCGGGACCCGTTATGGGCAGTTCGAGTACCTGGTCATGCCATTCGGATTATGCAACGCGCCCGCCGTGTTCCAACGGTACATCAACCACGTGTTCCAGGACTTGCTAGACAAGTACGTGGTGGTGTACCTAGATGACATTTTGATTTACTCCCGTGACCCAGCTCGCCACGAGAGTCATGTCCGGACCGTGTTGCAGCGCTTGCGGGAGCACCGCCTGTATGCTAAGCTCAGCAAGTGCGAGTTCCACCAGCAGTCAGTGGACTTCCTTGGACACCGACTCTCCCCGGACGGCGTGCAGATGGACCCCGGGAAGGTGTCTGCGGTTCGAGAGTGGGCGGCGCCGCGGAACCGCAAGGACCTACAGCGGTTTTTGGGGTTCGCCAACTATTACCGGACATTCATTGCAGACTATGCTCATCGCACCACCCCATTGACCCGACTGCTGCGACCCAAGACGCCCTTCGACTGGGATGAGGAGGCTGAGGTGGCATTCCAGGGATTGAAAGCCTGTTTCCAGAAGGCGCCAATTTTGCAGCATCCTGATCCTTCTCGTCCCTTCGTGGTGGAGACGGACGCCTCCAGTACGGCTCTCGGTGCCGTCTTGTCTCAGCAACACGGACCTGATGCGCCACTGTTACCCTGCGCCTACTACTCCCGGCAGCTCCTTCCGGCGGAGCGTAACTATACCGTGTGGGAGCGGGAACTACTGGCCATCAAGGTGGCCTTTGAGGTCTGGCGCCATCATCTTGAGGGGGCACGACACCCAGTGGAAGTGAGAACCGACCACCGGAATCTGGAGTACCTCCAGACCACCCGCAGGCTGAACCAGCGGCAGATCCGGTGGGCACTGTTCTTTTCCCGGTTCCAGTTCCGGATCCGCTACATCCCCAGCTCCCAAAATCAGAAGGCGGATGCGCTGTCCCGGAAACCGGAGGACATTGCAGAGACGGTGCAGCAGGCGGCCCCAACAACGATCATCCCACCAGCGGCCTTCCTGGCTGTTCATGAGACTGAGTCGCTGCGGGACCGAGTGCGGAGGCAGCAACGGGTCGACGCGTGGGCTCAGGAACGGATCCAGGAATTGGCCAGGGGATCCTGTCCTCGATACCCGGAACTGGTTGTGCACCAGGGTTTGCTGATGCACCGTGGTCGGTTGTACATCCCACCAGGGCCTTTGCGGGCCGAGGTACTTCGAATGTCACACGACGCCCCAGCAGCTGGCCACTTTGGAAGGTATCGGACCACCCACCTGGTCAGCCGGGAGTTCTGGTGGCCCCGCTTGAAGGCCGACGTGGCACGGTACATTGGGGGGTGCGAGGTCTGCCGGCGAGCCAAGGGAGCGACCGGGAGACCTGCGGGACTGCTACAGCCACTGCCAGTTCCCCCTCGTCCATGGCACACGGTTTCTTTGGATTTCGTGGTAGACTTACCCCCATCCCGTCAGTGTACCTGCCTCCTGGTATTCACAGACCACTTCACTAAAATGGTGCACTGCGCCCCGTGCCCGTCTGTACCCTCAGCCAAGGAGACGGCGCAACTGTACCTACAAAACATCTTCCGCTTACATGGCCTATCGGAACGTTTGATCTCCGATCGTGGTGCCCAGTTCACCTCCCGCTTCTGGCGTGCTCTTCATCAGGCTCTCGGGACGGAGGTCTGCCTATCTTCGGCCTACCATCCACAGACGGATGGACAGACCGAACGGGCAAACGCGGTGTTGGAACAGTACCTCCGGTGCTACTGCAGCTTCCACCAGGACGACTGGGTCGACCACCTGGCGTTGGCCGAGTTCGCGTATAACAATGCAGTGCACGCTTCCACTCAACAAACCCCGTTCCAGGCAAACTATGGGTACCACCCGCGGTTATTTCCAAGTGTGCTGCCAGCATCCGCAGTTCCCGCAGTGACAGACTGGCTACAGGAGCTCCAGTCACAACAGCAGCTTCTGACGGAGCAACTGAGCCAGGCCAAGGACGCGTATAAGGCCCAGGCCGACCGTCACCGTCAGGAGGGGCCGGAACTCCATGTCGGAGACCTGGTATGGCTCTCCACCCGTCACCTGCACCCCTCTCGGCCTTCGCGGAAGCTGGATGCCCGCTTCACCGGCCCATTTCCGATCGTGGACCAGGTCTCACCTGTGGCCTTCCGTCTCCGGTTACCCGCGACCCTGAAGATCCACCCGGTATTCCACCGGTCCCTGCTCAGTCCGGTCGCCCCGCCCGATGAGTTCCACCCAGACCATCCACGACCGCAGCCAGTTTTGGTGCAGGGGGAGCCCGAGTATGAGGTGGAGCACATTCTCGACTCCCGATACCGCAGGGGGAAGCTCCAATACCTCATCGACTGGAAGGGGTATGGGCCCGAGGATCGGTCGTGGGAACCAGCAGAGAACATCCACGCACCTGTCTGCCTCCGTGATTTCCATGCGGCTTACCCCAGCAAGCCTGGTCCGGCCCCTCGGTTGAGGGGGGGGGCCTGGGAGGGGGGATGGTGTGATGACCTGGGAGTCAGATTCAGACGCTGAACCTGAGGGATCCCAGCCTGCACAGGATTCACTGCCCTCAGAAACAGCAGAGCCAGGGCTGGGGCCTGGGTCGCAAGGGGACTCACCTGTGCTGGATCCTCAGGTGCAGGCTTCGGCTGAGGTTGATCTGGCTCCTAATGGGATGGAGGACTTACTGCCTACAGGTGCTCCATCCCCCACCCAGTCAGGGGAAGCTGAGGTTGCCTCTGGGTCCAGTAACCCTCCAGCTTCTCCTGAGCTGCAAAGGTTCAGGGCAGAGAGGCGAAGGGAGCTAAGTTCTCGCAGGAGGAGTGCTCGCCTCCAAGCCAGGAGAGGCGAGTCACCTGGGGATCGGAGCCGCCCTTCGCCTTGGGACAGATAAAGCCGGCCAGTCCCAGTCCCAAGTTGCAGGAGCAACATCGGTGCTGCCTAGTTCCTGTTCCTGGTTCCTGCGTTCCTGACCTCAGCTTGGTTACTTCGGCTTCCTGACCTCGGCTTCCTGACCTCGGCTTCCTGACCTCAGCTTTGTTACTTCGGCTTCCTGACCTCGGCTTCCTGACCTCGGCTTCATGACTTCGGCTTCCTGACCTCGGCTTCATGACTTCGGCTTCATGACTTCGGCTTCGTGACTTCTGGCTTGGACTGACCTTGGACTGGACTAGACCTCGCCTATCGGATATCCCTTGGGACCAGCACAACCGGAAGACTCACTTCCAGTTTTCGATCAGGAGCAGAACTGTATGAGTTCCAAGGCGTTCAGCAGCCAAGGTATACTCTGAGTGCAACTGGGCCTTCTCTCCCAAATACTATTCAGTTTGTGGCATTGAGTTGACATTGGCAAAGCAGATGTCGGTTGCTGAACTAATATTCTGAGAGCCAGTGCGGTAAAGCGGTTAGAGAGTTTTGACTAACGCACACCCTTTTTCTGGCAATTTCCCCTAAGCAAAATGTGCTTTTGTATGTTATTCTCACTAGTATGTTGATTTGGTGCTTACTTTCCCCTAATATATGTTGTTGTTTTTTTGTATACCGTACGTGTTTTGGTTTGAGAAATTTATGGAAGATTCAGGTAAGTACAGATTCTTAAGCATACTTGTGTTTCAGTTCTCATGTAGTTTGGGAAAGTGCAAATCTGGTAGGTTCACCTTTAAATATGAACCAAATCTAATGTATGCCCCCTCCTGCCCCATGGCAATGATTGGGCATCAGTTCGGAAATTGACACCTGCTTTGCCACCTGTCAAAGTGGCAGCGAACATGCTGAAAACTGAACAACTGGCCACAGGGGATTTCTGTGGGACATGCTTGAAATGTCAGCTGGAAAGCTCAGAAGTACCACCAGTACAGTTTAAAAAAAAAAAAAAACACGTTAGCAGGCAGCATAACAATATATACAGTAGATGAAAAATAGCTTTCTGAATATGAATCGGGGCAATTAGGCAACCCCAAACGTCAACACATAACATGTAAGCTTTTGAGTGCTCCAGAAATGTTCTTCAAACTAGGTTAGGAGTGAGGAACTGGATCTGGCAGGTGGGATTTTTATTTTTTATTTTTTTATTTTTAATTATATTTTTGGATTTTAAAGAAGAACTTAACATAATACATAATACATAGTACACAAATACAAAATACAAAAACACAAACATCATAATTTCCCATTCATCTTGTCTAATCATGTTGGGGTGACTTCCTCCAGTCTCCCCTGCTGCGTTTCAATGTCAATCATCATTAGTAATTTCCTCTCATCTTTCATTATTTTTCTTATATTACTTACCTACGGGACCGCCTCTCCCGGTATGCCCCGCAAAGGACCTTAAGGTCCACAAATAACAACTTTTTGGAGGTCCCGAGCCACAAGGCTGTTAGACTGGTCTCAACTAGGGCCAGGGCCTTTTCAGTACTGGCCCCAACTTGGTGGAACACTCTGTCACAAGAGACCAGGGCCCTGCGGGATTTGACATCTTTCCGCAGGGCCTGCAAGACAGAGCTGTTCCGCCTGGCCTTCGGGTTGGACTCAGTCTGATGTTTTCCTCCCCTTGGTTTTGATTATGGGCGATAAATGTAGCGGCATTTTAAATTTTAAATTGTCTTTTAACCTGTATTTTAATTAACGGCTTTTCTTTCTTTTATATTTTATTGTAATTTTTATTGGTGCTAGCCGCCCTGAGCCCGGTTTCGGCTGGGAAGGGCGGGGTATAAATAAAATGTATTTATTATTATTATTATTATTATTATTATTATTTATTATTATTTATTATTATATTCTCATCTTATAATCGTCTTAACCATAAATCATACATTTACATTACTTAATCCTATTATTCTAATCTGTAAACTGTCACTTCTTCCAACTTTTTTCTATCTTTAAATCTTACAGGCAGGTGGGATTTTTGAACACACACACACACACACACACACACACACACACACACCCCAGTCCATGTACTCCAAGTCTGAGAGGACTCTCCAGGATTTTAGATCAGGGGTCACATCCTTGTGCTCTAGCTGGAAATGTCAGGGATTTAACCTGGAACCTTCTGGCTTCAAAAAAGATACTCTACCACTGAACGCTGCTGCTGCTGTAAAACACCCACTGCCGTTCCTTCCTGCCGTCTTAGGCCACTGAGCTGGTTTTTGTACTGAATTGTATCACTGTGGAGAGGGAACATTTGGCGTTGCAAACAGTGGTATTCTGCCTCGTCCTCAGCACGGACACTGTTGATAGTGAAGGAGAAGTCAGTGTTGCTGTGGCTGCCACTGAAACGATCTGGAGTCTCTCGAAAACGGCTTGAACCTGAATAAATCAGCACCTTGGGTTTCTGCCCTGGTTTAAACTGATAGAAGTCCATATTACTGTTGACAGAAGAGGAAGCCCTGCACAGGATGGTGACTCTGTCCCCAGGACTTGCCTGTATGGAAGCTGGTGTCTGAGTGATGACAATCTGCCCCCTGGATTCTAGGAGGAGAGAAAAGAAAATACTGAAGGCCCATTTCCCGGAGAAACTCAGGAAGAACAACACTTCCCTTAAAACCTACCCTCAAAGAAACTCGAGACCAGCCAAATCAAACAAATCTGAAACATGATGCTGCTGTTCATGAAACCTTTCCCTTCCCCCTCCAGGATATTCTCGCTAGCAGACAACCCAGCTCCAGAACGACGGGGATAAAATTGGAGGAGTTATGAAGTGTCAAGGATGGAAATCTATGCAAATGAGTAGAAGGGGCACAAGGGATCCCTGAGGGATCGTGCTTCAGGGCACAATATATGTCTGTACTGCATGTTGCAACGCATGAACCTGCCACAAGAAACGAGGGCCCTGCAAGAGTTGGCACCCTTCCGCAGGGCTTGTAAAACGGAGCTGTTCCGTCTGGCTTTTGGATTAATCTGAGTGCAATTTTTAAAATTTTAAATTTTCAAGTTTTAAAGTGTATTTTTTATATCAGTATTTTTAACTGTCTGTTCAATGGTTATATGGTTTGATGATTGTTAGCCGCCCTGAGCCCGGTTTTGGCTGGGAAGGGCGGGATATAAATAAAAGTTTATTATTATTATTATTATGAAGCAGAAGGAATGCAAGGTAGATTTTAAGCAAACTTAATGAAACGAAGAGAAGTTCTCACCTCCTCATATACAATCGTCTTCATTAATGGATAATTTTTGGTCTAAGAATTGTCTAGCATTGTCTATGCAGGGGTGGCCAACTTCCAAGAGACTGCAATCTACTCGCAGAGTTAAAAACTGGCAGTGATCTACCCCCTTTGGGGGGCTTCAGGTCGAGGTTGTTGAGCTTTTTTTAGGAAGGAAAGCCATCCATGTTTTGGGGGTTCGGGTCAAAGTTGAGCTTTTTTTAGGAAGGAAAGCCCTGTTTGGGGGGCTTCAGGGCAAAGATGTAGAGCTTTTTTTAGGGGAGCCAAAGTTGCTGAGTTTCTTTGAGGGGAGCCAGTGATCTACCAGTGATCTACCACAGACGTCCAGTGATCTGCCAGTAGATCACGATCTACCTCTTGGACATGCCTGGTATAGCATACTTACACTCATATGTAGGATCAATCATGCCAAAAACCATGCTTAGTCTCTGTCGCCTCTCTTCATTCTTTCATGTTTCCCCATTTTGCCGTCCATTAGGTACATGCATTGTAAATATACACAACTAGGTGTGAAACCTTTGTTCTATGTGCATGCCAAAAGATTAGGTTTCTCATATGTGCTCTGCAAATATGAAACATTGTGAAGTCTAGAACAGTCCTGGGAAACCAGAAAGGTGAGGGAACACAGATCCTCCAAGGGTCCCTTGCATTTCAGGGACAGTCCTGGATTTCCATATGCCATCCCAGTTTCTGATTTGATGCTGGCATGCCCCACTTTTCCATCAGATGTCCCTGTTTCCATCAAAGGAATTTTGGCAGTTATGTGATCCCCAGAGTCAATGAGATAAGTAACCAAACAAGCTTTAGAAAACATCTGAAGGCAGCCCTGTATAGGGAAGGTTTTAAATCTATAATGTCTTCTTATGTTTTTATATAAAGTGGAACCTCGGTTGTCGAACATAATCCATTCCGGAAGACAGTTCGACTTCTGAAATGTTCAACAACCGAGACTCAATGGGTGGTCAGATAATTCAATTGAAAAAATAGAGAAACGTGCCTCAGAAGCATAGCTGTCTACCCTCCCATTTTTTTGCGGGAAACTCCCTTATTCCAATGCCGTTTCCCGCTGCTATCCCGGATTGTTGATATCCCTTAAATTTCCCGGATTTCAAAGGAAGCAGCTCCTCTCCCTCCCTGCCGGCCAGGGAGGCTCCTCAGCTGCATTGCTCAGCTGCCAATAAGGAGTCTGAGACCGACTGGGGGCGGAGCTTGCATGCCTTGTGCAGCCAGACCCTCACGCCCAACCAGACAGACAGCCTGCCTGCCATCTACGTGCTCGCTCTTTCGCTCACCCGTTTGCGCGCAGCCTCTGGAGCGCAGGGTGGCGAGGCTACTTGGTGCCATTGCACCGCCCTCGCGGCATCCCTTATTTTCAAATCTGAAAGTTTGAAAAAAATCCCTTATTTTCAAATCCGAACATTGAGGCGTGCTCGAAAACGGAAGCATTCACTTCCGAGTTTTCGGTATTCAGCTTCCAAGATGTTTGGCAGCCGAGATGTTCAAAAACTGAGGTTCCGCTGTATGTTGGAAGTCATCCAGGGTGGCTGGGGCAACCCAGTCAGATGGCGGGGTATAAATATTCCGACAATGACTACTACTATGGAATAGGATGTCCCTATTTTGATCGGAGAAATGTTGGAAGGTATGGCAGGCATTCTCATGGCCAAGAAGCCTGTAGGAACCTTCAGCCAAGGCAATGGGGAAGCATGCTGAGAATACAAATTTTGAAATAAGGTTCTTTCAGAGACCTTTTGGTGGCATAATAGATGATAGAACTTCACTGCTGTTTTCTGCGTAAGAACTGTCCTGGGTTGCATTGCTCAGACAGCTTCCCAATGTTGGTGTTGGGTGTACTGTGAATGCATCTGTAGTAAGTAGGTCTTTGCCCACACCGTATTCAGAGCGCAGTGTTTTAGCTGACACTTTGGCTGATTGGCAGAGCAGCTGTCCCAGTACGTTTCTGAGCACAATTCAAAGTGTTGGTGCTGACCTTTAAAGCCCTAAACGGCCTCGGTCCTGTATACCTGAAGGAGCGTCTCCACCCCCATCGTTCAGCCCGGACACTGAGATCCAGCGCCGAGGGCCTTCTGGTGGTTCCCTCACTGCGAGAAGCAAAGCTACAGGGAACCAGGCAGAGGGCCTTCTCGGTAGTGGCACCCGCCCTGTGGAACGCCCTCCCATCAGAGGTCAAAGCGATAAACAACTACATGACCTTTAGAAAATAGCTGAAAGCAGCCCTGTTTAGGGAAGTTTTTAATCTGTGGATATTTTAATGTATTTTGATATTTGTTGGAAGCTGCCCAGAGTGGCTGGGGAGACCCAGCCAGATGGGCAGGGTACAAATAATAAATTATTATTATTATTACTGTCAGTTCCTGAATTGATGTCCGGAGAGAGTGCAGTGTAGCAGTTACAATATCAGCCTAGGAGCTAGAGGACTGGGCTTCAAATCCCACTCAGCTAAAGAGTTCACTGGTTGAGCCTGAGCCAATCTCACCGTCCCACCCTGGCCGACCTCACAGGGTTGTTGTGAAGATACAACGGGGAGAGTGAGAATTACGTGTGCTAGCCTGAACTCTTTGGAGGAAAGGTGGTGTGTGTTGAAATGGAAGAAAGCCATCTTGTCAAGACATGGCAACATGCAGCCGTGATGATGTGCAACGAGGACTGAATATCAGTTCAGAAACTGACAGCTGCTTTGTCACCTGCCAAAGTGGCAACGAAAAGGCTGCGATCTGAGCAGGTGGCCACAGGGGATTTCTATGAGACATGGTTGAGGCGTCAGCTGGCAATCTCTAAAGTGCTGCCAATGCAGGTTTCCAGCACACTGGTAGGCAGCATGACAAAAATATAGGAAAAATCATTTTTTGAATACAGAGTACTTGCAGCTATATGCCTAGAATCTAAATATCCTGGTTATGTGACATGGACAGAATTAAAGCCAAGTGTCATCACATGTTGCCACACAAGAGGGTGGGAATTGTTCTTCATGCCAATGACATGAATATAAGATAGTCACCCCTGGACTCTTATTTGCAAAGTCCATGAACAGAAAAGTGACACGGATGAGATGTAAATATTTGAAATACTGGGGGAGCTCAGGAAATAATCTGGATGTGAGGGTGCCTGTTGACTTGCTTTGACTCAAGTATGCCCTGAATGTATATTTACAATTTAGAGCTCGGACGCCGGTCCCGGTCCCAGGGAGCTCTTAGCGGAGCTCCCGGGCGATCGGGCGGCGGAGCTCCAGGGTCCGCAGACAGCTCCGTCTGGCGAAGCTGCCAGACCGCCACAGCCGAGCGCGCCGATTCCTCCTAAATCTACAATTTGGAACCGTGAGTAATCTACAAAGAAAAATTGTTATTTGGAACTAATTTGAACCTGGCTTGAGGGTGAAAAAACGGAGGTCTGCCCCTTGCCATTGTGTAACAACGACAGGGCATTGTTGCACAGTTTGAGAAGTGATGCTTGGAATTTGATACTTTGTTTTGGAAATTTAACCCCTGCGTCTCCCCCGGTCCCAGGGGGCAGATGAAGTCAATTTAATTTGTATGAGCAAGAGGATTATTTTGGAACTTTGGAACTTTTAAAAAGTTTGAAAAAAGTTTGGAAAAGTTTGAAAAGAATTGTTTGCCAAAAATGGCGATGAAACAGGAAGTGGATTTGTCAATATTGTTGGAGAAACTGAAAGAATTCAGAAGGGATTACAATGCTGGAGTGAAAGAACTGAGAGCTGAACTGGCTGCTGCTGGGAACAGCCTAGTGACAGAGATAAAGCAAAGCATAAACAATGATCTGATTGGTCAGGATTTACAATCAAACCATGGGAACAATGTACTTGCGGAGCATAAACAGAAAAAGTTTACCCAGAAGAGACCCAGCTGCAAAAGAACTATCTACTACAAGTCAAGAGCTGTCGTCATCATCAGGAAAAAGAGAAATATTAAGAGAACTGTCAAAAAACCACAGCTCAACGACAAGCAGCAGAGGCAAAGTCGAGACAATCCGGACCAAACATGGAAGGAAAGGCCGAGGACATCAACTGATACTGTTTTGGAGGCTACTCTGCAGCAAAGACAATGGGTTCCAAAGTTAGATCCTGCAGGAATAGGATGAGCATCTACAAGAAGGAACTGTTTTGTGGCCTACTGGTTTCTGAACTTGGACATGGCAGGAAATGATTACAGCATGATCTTTGGGAAAAAATGACATAAGATGGATAGCTATTATAAATGATAAGTAATGATAAGTAACTTTGATATTGATATAAATTTTGATATAAATGATAAGTAAATTTGATATTGAAATAGTCTGCACTGGGGACTGGGGGGGGGAAAGGGATTTGATTATAGTAAAAGATAAGACTGTTAAAGTTAAAGATGTGAGTGGTTGGTAAACGATTTGAAATCAAGAAATAATGGAAATGTTAATGATGTCGAATTAGAAACCTGGTAAGAATGTTTATTATGTTAAATGAAAACAATGAGGGGGGGCGTGAGGAAGTCATCAGAGATTGTATAAATGTATGTGATCCGGCCTGAATCGGGGCTGGACAAAAATTTGGAAAACCCAATAAAAATTATTAAAAAAAAAAAAAAAAAATGAATGTATATTTACAATTTAGAATCATGGCATCATGCATAAAGGTAAAGGTAAAGTTAAAGGGACCCCTGACCATTAGGTCCAGTCGCGGACGACTCTGGGGTTGTGGCGCTCATCTCACTTTACTGGCCGAGGGAGCCGGCGTACAGCTTCTGGGTCATGTGGCCAGCATGACTAAGCCGCTTCTGGCGAACCAGAGCAGCGCACGGAAACGCTGTTTATCTTCCCGCCGGAGCGGTACCTATTTATCTACTTACACTTCGTGCTTTTGAACTGCTAGGTTGGCAGGAGCTGGGACCGAGCAACGGGAGCTCACCCCGTCACGGGGATTCGAACTGCCAACCTTCTGAGCAGCAAGCCCTAGGCTCTGTGGTTTAACCCACAGCGCCACCTGCGTCCTGGCATCATGCATATTGTGATTTAAAAGCTCAACACGAAGGACAATGTCTGAGGTAAGACTGAACAGAAATTACAGGAAACTCTAGTACTGAGTACAAAACAACAATGCATGCCAGGAATATGATGACCAATATAAACTCAGATATACTTGTTTCCTCAGTTTTCATAAATTAGTTGGAAAACAATACCGTATAATCTGGAACAGTCCTAGACCAGTCTTGTGGCATTTTACCAAGTTCTTTCTTTTCCTTCCTCTTTAAAATAGCTTTGCTTGTTTCTTTTTCCCTTCACAAATAATTTTATGACAAAATCAGAATAAAAAAACATGGCCCATGTTCTTGTGCCTCAGACATTGTCTGACATATATAAATTTTATGTCATGTATATATCCTATAGACATATATAAATTCAGTTAATAATAATAATAATAATAATAATAATAATAATAATAGTCTGAGGAAAAGGTGTGATGTCCTGGAGCAGTCAGGCCCAGACTGTCTTCCTATTGATTGATCTGCAGAGCCATTGGTCCTCACCCCCTTTCTTATACTCCATTCCAGCCCCCTCTCATTCAGCAAGCTGCAAGGAAGGTGCTGCTGCAAAACACCCACTGTCATTCCTTCCTGCTGTCTTAGGCCACTGAGCTGGTTTTTGCACTGAAGTGTATCACTGTGGAGAGGGTACATGTTGTGTTGGCCACAGTAGTATTCCGCTGCATCCTCGGCATGGACACCATTGATAGTGAAGGAGAAGTCGTTGCCGCTGTAGCTGCCACTGAAGCGATCTGGAGTCCCTTCAAAACGGGTTGAACCTGAATGAATCAGTAGCTTGGGGTTCTGACCTGATTTAAACTGAATCAAGGCCATATAACGGCCGACAGAAGAGGCAGCTTTGCACAGGATTGTCGCTGTGTCCCCAGGACTTGCCTGTAAAGAAGGTGGTGTCTGAGTGACAATCTGCCCACTGGATTCTGGAAGGAGAGGCATAAAACAAGTTAGTGGATCTGCAACATTTGCCTTAAAAATTCAGAGAGAAGAGCACAGCTCTTAATAGTTACCCTCAAAGAAACTCGAGACCAGCCAAATCAAACAAATCTGTAACATGATGGATGACACTCTTCTTGGCTCCCAGATATTATCACCACTAGGCAACCCAGCTTCAGAATGATGGGGATAAAATTGGGGGAGTTATTAAGTGCCAGGGATGGAAATATATGCAAATGACTTAAAGGGGTGCAAAAGATGAGAGTCCCTTCCTGTGGGGGTTGTGCTTCAGGATCCAGCTGATAAAGCAGGGAGAACCTGAGGAAGATAGATATCACTCTTACTGACAACAGTTAATGAGAAGATCCCAGTTCCCGAATTATAATATAGCTTGATCTTTTCAGAAAGAAAATGTTACATGGGGATTATTATCAGCTTCCCTTTTCTGCATAATGGATTTCCTATTTTCTGACTCTCTTAATTAGAAGGAAAGAGACAATGTACAATGACACAAACGACATGGAAAATTGGAAAATATGAGATAGGAGGGCAGATGAAACTCACTAGGTGTGTCACTGGAAGCTCTTGCAACCTCCCATTTGCCCTTGAGACAGTCCGTGACCTGCCTCTGCAACTCAGGTGGAAATGGGCAGCAGGCATGGAAAGGGCGAACTTTGAGAGCAAGTGTGGTGTAGTGGTTAAGAGTGGTAGACTCGTAATCTGGTGAACCGGGTTCGATTCCCCGCTCCTCCACATGCAGCTGCTGGGTGACCTTGGGCTAGTCACACTTCTTTGAAGTCTCTCAGCCCCACTCACCTCACAGAGTGTTTGTTGTGGGGCAGGAAGGGAAAGGAGATGGTTAGCCGCTTTGAGACTCCTTTGGGTAGTGATAAAGCAGGATATCAAATCCAAACTCTTCTTTGTACAACAGAGAACAAAAGGAGGAAGAGCCGATTGCTAAAACCTGCCTTCTCAGAGCCTAATCTGTGTCGCCCAGAAGAAGAATGCCAAGAATATATACAGAATATATACAGAATATAGTTTGCACATATTCAACAATGGTAAGCATAATTGGCATGCCCCAGGCCACACCACAGAAGCAGTGGTGGACCTTGGGGGGTCTCAAATTTCAGTGAGGCCCTGTGTGATGCCAAAATTTGACACCCCTGCCTCTCCTGCTCCGTTCTAAAATGTAGTTGCTGTACCCCCTTCAGCATCCTCAAAGCTCCGTGCTGAGTGTGACCAAACCAGTTGCACTCCCCTAAATCTGCCTCTGGCAGAAGTCTAAAGCTGTAGGGTGCTAGAGACCTAGCAAGCCACATGATGTCAGGCGGCAGAGGAACTGACCCCCACGGCAGATTGCCAGGAACGGATAAGACAATGAAAAGTCCTTACCATCTTCTTTTTATTCAATATTTACAGAGAGAGACTTGGGAATGCAGTCTCTTGGAATAATGGCGTTGTCCCGAGTTACTGGTAATCTCCACCCCCTTTCTCTTCCACTTCCTCATTCGTCAACAGCACACACACCCTCTATGGTTGCCGCTTAGGGCCAGCTGTCTCTGAGCTCTTTGCTCTCCTACTTTTAAGGTTCGCCAGGTTCTGGGAGATGGTGGGTCTGGAATGCTTTCTAGTGATAACGTGTCAGCCAGCTGCTCTGGCTCTGCCTCCTCCTCCTCTCCCATTATTTCCCAGCTTTCCCCCTCATCTGCCTCTGAGCTGTGATCTCCCTCAAACACCTGTTGTAATTCTGAATTGTCTTCTTCTTCTCTGGAAAGGTCAGGCTGGAGAAGCCAGTGTGGTGTAGTGGTTAAGAGCGGTAGACTCGTAATCTGGTGAACCGGGTTCGCGTCTCCGCTCCTCCACATGCAGCTGCTGGGTGACCTTGGGCTAGTCACACTTCTCTGAAGTCTCTCAGCCCCACTCACCTCACAGAGTGTTTGTTATGGGGGAGGAAGGGAAAGGAGAATGTGAGCCGCTTTGCGACTCCTTCTGGTAGTGATAAAGCGGGATATCAAATCCAAACTCTTCTTCTTCCACCATTCCTCCTCTGCCCAGTCCATGACACAGGAGCAGCACGAATGATTATCCATGCATTTCCTGACTGGTTTTCAGTGAAACAAATGGAAGGAAGTGTGGGGGGAGAGACTGTGTGTGTGTGTGTGTGTGTGTGTGTGTGTGTGTGTGTAAATCTCAGGCCCACAAAGCATAAAACAAATCATGCCGTCTATATGTTCATTAAAACATTGGCTATTAGATTATCCTGGCAATTTAATTACCAATTTTTCTGAAATTTACACCTTGGTTTTGGAACGCTTTGTTTTTGGAACGGATTTCCGGAACAGATTAAGTTTGAGAACCAAGGTACCACTGTACATTTTCGTACAGTCAAACCTTGGTTCCCAGACGCCTCCGTTATGGTACATTTCAGCTCCCGAATGCCGAAAACCCAGAAGTAAGTGTTCCGGTTTTCAAATGTTTTTCGGAAGCCGAACGTCCGACACAGCTTCCACTTGAATGCAAGATGCTCTCAGGGTATGACACACAAAGATCTGTTCAAATCTGCTGTTTACTGAAACGGCACTTGGGGGTGGGGGGGGGCACAAATAGAAGCCAGATGGCAATCTTCAGTGGGTAACTGGTAGAGCCCAATCCAGTTCAGGGCCCTGTTTGACTGCTTTGCCTTCAAAAGGAGTATGCATGTTTTTAAAAAAGTGTGCTTAGTACAGTGGTACCTTGGTTCTCAAACTTAAACTTAATCCATTCTGGAAGTCTGTTCCCAAACCAAAACGTTCCAAAACCAAGGCGCACTTTCCCATAGAAAGTAATGCAAAATGGATTGATCCGTTCCAGACTTTTAAAAACAACCCCTAAAACAGTAATTGAACATGAATTTTACTATCTAACGAGATGATTGATCCATAAAATGAAAGCAATGAACAATGTACTGCATTCACACAATCAGTAGCTGAACTGGGTTCCACACAGTCACAAAAACAAAACAAAAAAGAGCCCCAAAAACAAAAACACAAAATAAATAGCAAAAACAGACAATATTCAATATTTATGCCAGCGTTTGAGTGATCAAGGAAGGTTAAGAAGTTGGAAACACAAAATTAAGGATGTATAGCGTTCATTGAATGTATTGGACAACTACCTATAGGAATGGTTATTAATTTGTGTACATTCATCTTCAAGAAATATGTATATGCATTGAGAATTAACAGGAAGTCAAAATTGTTGTTTGATAAGATTTTTTTTGTTTATTTTGGGTTTTTTGGGGTGAATCCCTTGTTTTTTGTGTTTAAGGGTCGATACAAAGTAAGACAACAAGGGAGGGAGGGGGTAGGAAAATATTGTATTTCGTATGGGAAAATACAAGGTATTTCGAAAATACAAATATTTCGTATGGGAAATATTTTACAAGGTAAAAATAACGCAATAATATGTAAGAACAAATGAATAATTTTGGTTATCAATATTTTGGGGGGTATTATCAAAAAATATGCAATAAAAATTATTTTTTAAAAAGGAAGAGTGCTGCTGCTGCTGCTGCAAAGTAACATTTCTCTCCCCTGTCTTAATCCACTGAACTGGTTTTTGTACTGAAGTGTATCACTGTGTAGAGGAGTGCTGTAGCTTTGGCCACAGTAATACACCCCTCCGTCCTCAGCATGGACACCGTTGATAGTGAAGGAGAAGTCGTTGCCGCTTTGGCTGCCGCTGAAGCGATCTGGAGTCCCTTCAAAACGGTTTGAAGCATAATAAATCAGTAGCTTGGGTTTCTGTCCTGGTTTAACTTCATATAAATTCATATATGCACTGACAGAAGAGGAAGCCCTGCACAGCATGGTGACTGTGTCCCCAGGATTCGCCTGTAAAGAAGCTGGGGTCTGGGTGACGACAATCTGCCCACTGGCTTCTGGGAGGAGAGGAGGAAAAAACAACAAGTTACTGAATCCGTAACGTCTGCCAGAGAAATTTGCAAGGAATGACATCTCTGTGAAAAGTTACCCTCAAAGAAACTTGATAGGAGCCAAATCAAACAAATCTGTAGCATGATGCTGCTGTTGGCGAAACTCTTTCTTGGCTCCCAGATATTATCACCACCGGGCAGCCCAGCTTCCGAATGATGGGGATAAAATTGGGGGAGTTATTAAGTGCCAGGGATGGAAATCTATGCAAATGATCTAGACAGCAGACTTACTCAGAAGATCTCACATCATGAATTACAAGATACGTTTGATTTTTTTTTTCAACAAGTGATTATTACATAGGGTTCTTTTCAGTCCCAGCTTTCCACGTTACAGATTTCTTATCTTCTAACTGTCTCGATTAGAAACGAAGGCACAATGCCAAATTCAATGGCACAAATGTGAAATATTTGCCAGGCATCAGAACATAGAAAATCTGCACATAGCAAAATAAGGTACATATCTCTCTTTTTTGGAGAAAATACGGCTTACAGATAAAATTCATTAGGTGAGCCACTCATCGTGATCTACTGCAACCTCTTCCTTTGGGACTTCTTCTGTGTCACTCAAAAGGTTTCAAAGTACCAAAAGGTATTAAGAAACACACAGAATATGGTTTCCCCCAATGTAAAGTGACAGGCACACTTTGTTCAAGAGCAGTTAATTCGTTAACCACACAACCGTGAGCAACATGTCCAGGCCCCACCACAGAAGCCTGAAGTTATGGGGTGCTAGAGGGACCTAGCAAGCCAAATGGGTGACCCAAATGTGTTTCTTGACTGCTTTTTCAAGGAAACAAACAGAAAGGGGGGTAGTTTTTGTTGAACTTCTTCATCAACACAGAGTGCGCACAGCGAATGGCGTGTAGAAGTAAACAGTTGTCCACAATATATTTTCTTAGTTTTATTTTCGAAAACATAACAACCAAAGGCTGCAAGCCATCACTCCTCACCAGCAGCTTACAAGACCTTTGATCAAATGAAATAGAGTTTCAATTAACCAATTATCCTATCACATCCCTTCCCGCACCCGGTGCAGAAAGTAACTCCCCTTTTAATTAGGCAAAAAGTCGAGAGACCACAGGTGTGCAGCTAAGTAGGTCAAATGGCAAACATACACCTCTGAAACCAACCTGGTTCCTGAGTAGCATTACTGACCACTTTAAGATAAAGAAAAACCAACAGTTTTGGTCTGTGTGTATGTCTGAGTGACAAAGAGAGAAAATGTGTGCACATTTCAGGTCCACAAAGCATGAAACCAAAATTGGCCATTCTTTGTTCCGTGAAACATTGGCTATTTGATTGGGTACTTTGATACCCAGCTGGTCTGAAATTTGTATGCACATGGTGCTGGAACAATTTTTTTCTAGTGCAAATATTGGTAATTTCTTTTCAGAACACAGCAGAATACACTGTTCTCAGGATATAAAGAGAAAGGGGAATGCATACCTTGATAAATAAGTGTATGGGGTTCAGAAAGGGGAGGGTTTATTATTATTATTATTATTATTATTATTATTATTATTATTAAGATACTTCCTCTTAAGCATGACTTGATAGGTTCCGATACAGCTGGCTGGCATTAAGAGGCCTGCCAGGTAGGTTTTTGTGCTGAGCTATATCACTGTGCCATAGTCATCGCCTCAGCCGAATTCCTTGCACCATCAACTGAAGGTGAACGTAGAGCCATTGCCACTAAAGTTTGCAGGACCAGCGCTGTTATAAGAATTCTAATGTCTCAAATATAGAATAAATATTCATAAATGCTCACATATCTAAATATATAAACCATGTGTCTGAAAGGAGAGCAATCCTGAAGCCATTTGGAATCTCCCAATGACCTCAAATATTCCTCTGAGGTAAGGGAGGCAAATGGGGAAAGCCTTCTCATGGTCTTTTCACTTACAAACCTGGATTCAGGAACTAAAGCAGGGGTCAGCAAACTTTTTCAGCAGGGGGCCGGCCCACTGTCCCTCAGACCTTGTGGTGGGCCGGACTATATTTTGGAAAAAAATAATGAACAAATTCTTATGCCCCACAAATAACCCAGAGATGCATTTTAAATAAAAGCACACATTCTACTCATGTAAAAACACCAGGCAGGCCCCACAAATAACCCAGAGATGCATTTGAAATAAAAGGACACGTTTTACTCATGTAAAAACACGCTGATTCCCAGACTGTCCGTGGGCTGGATTTAGAAGACCGAATCCGGCCCCCGGGCCTAAGTTTGCCTACCGCCAAAGAATGGCCAAGCTGCCCAGGTAATGCAACCAGTGACCATTATCAGGTATCCTGGCAGGCAGGATTTCTGCTGTAGACTGCCTCCTATGATGCATGTATGATGATTTTGGGGTGGTCTTTGGCTAAGGGGCTGAGCAGAGTCAAGTCTTTAAAGGTTCCTGCACACTTTGGTTCAGGGTCTCTCGCTCCTTGGAGGGAGGGGAGGGAACTCTGTTGGAGCAGAAAAATTAAGATCTGCCTTGCTTTCACTGCATCCTGCCTCCATCCATTCTTCTCTGACCGAACATGGACTTTGGGGACTCAGAGTCCCATGGGGAGCTGGGCAGCAAAAGCCAAACCCCGATTTTTACACCAGCACCAAAGCAGTTGCTCGCACCTGCCTCCTTGACCCCATGCCGAAAGTTACCCACATGGCCGAATGACTTACACGGAGGTGATTTGAAGTGCTTACATCTCCCCTCACCATTCTCTCAGTGTGAAGCAAATTGTCTTCTCAGTCTCCTTCTAAAGACAAACATCTTCTCCCCAGCAGAGCAGGATTAGCCGGTCACCCATTTTGGGGGGGGGGGGGATGTTTAAAAGATGAATACTTTGCTCCTTTCCCTAATGCACCATGGAAAAGTATGAGGTGGTGCTTCCCCCCCCCCCCAATCAGCTTGTACCACAAGGGATTTGGGGTGCTAGCATTTCATTGCCTCGTTTCACAATTTTAGCCACCAGCAAGTTCAGGGGGCAGAAATGCATTTGTTGTTGTTGCTGCTGCTGTTGTTGCTGTTGTTGTTCAATTTATATACTTCCAGTTACAGGTAGTTAGCCGTGTTGGTCTGCCGTAGTCGGGGGGGGGGGGGATCGTTCCATTTTTTTTAAATAATTTTTTTGTGAAAAGCAAACTTTATTCAAATTTCTTACACAGATACAACATATTAACATCAATCAAATAATACAGTACAGTACAGTAACACAAATACACATAACAAAGATAACAAAAATAACACAATGAAATAGCACATACAAGAGAAAGAAAAAGAAAAGTTTAAAATTTAAAAAATGACTTCCTAAAGTTCTCCTTCGTGTCCTTTATGTCCAGATCTTATCAATGCTATTTTATTTCATTTCATTTTAACATATATTGTTATATTCAATATATATTTTCTATATCTAAATAAATCCATCTTATATCTCAAATATATCTCTACTTATCTATGTTTACCTCACCCCTGTATGTGTCTCATTCCAAGCAGATCACCAGTTCTGTTTTCACCCCTTCTTTCCTCAAATAATCTTCCACGTATTTCCACTCTCCTTTAATTTTTTGTTTCGGTATACTCCTGTTTGCCGCCGTCATTCTCGCCAGATTCATAAATTCTACCAATTTTATATGCCACTAGTTGAAGTTAGCCCGTTGAATAACGGGTGCTAGAGGAGGAGGAGGCAGGAGGAGGCAGAACAGGGGCCGATTGGGGGGTGGGGAGGGGCTCCCTCCCCCTTCCTCGTTCTCCCCGGGGGCGGCTGTAGCGGCGGTGGTAGCGGCGGCGAGGATGGGGCGGCCCTCTGCGTCCGTGCGAGGCAGCGGCGCTGGCGCAACTGACAGCGCGCGTGCGCCACCGCTGCCTCGCGGACACGCCCCCCTCTCTGCCCGCTCCAATCCCTGCGTCCGTGTGGGACACGGACATGCGCAGTAGCGCAATTCCGTGACACACGGAATGGACGCAGGGACACAGCAACTTTATTATAGAGGATTCTTCCAGGAGCAAATCCTTCCTTAAAAAGATAAAGGGACCCCTGACCATTAGGTCCAGTCGTGTCCGACTCTGGGGTTGCGGCGCTCATCTCGCTTTATTGGCCGAGAGCCGGCGTTCCGGGTCATAATAATAATAATAATAATAATAATAATAATAATAATAATAATTTATTATTTATACCCCGCCCATCTGGCTGGGTTTCCCCAGCCACTCTGGGCGGCTTTCAACAGAGCATTAAAATACAATAATCTATAAAACATTAAAAGCCTCCCTAAACAGGGCTGCCTTCAGATGTCTTCTAAAGGTCTGGTAGTTGTTGTTTTCTTTGACATCTGAAGGGAGGGCGTTCCACAGGGCGGGTGCCACTACCGAGAAGGCCCTCTGCCTGGTTCCCTGTAACTTGGCTTCACGCAGCGATGGAACCGCCAGAAGGCCCTCGACACTGGACCTCAGTGTCCGGGCTGACCGATGGGGGTGGAGACGCTCCTTCAGGTATACAGGACCGAAGCCATTTAGGGCTTTAAAGGTCAGCACCAACACTTTGAATTGTGCTCGGAAACGTACTGGGAGCCAGTGTAGGTCTTTCAAGACCGGTGTTATGTGGTCTCGGCGGCCGCTCCCAGTCACCAGTCTAGCTGCCGCATTCTGGATTAGTTGTAGTTTCCGGGTCACCTTCAAAGGTAGCCCCACGTAGAACGCATTGCAGTAGTCCAAGCGAGAGATAACTAGAGCATGTACCACTCTGGCGAGACAATCCGCGGGCAGGTAGGGTCTCAGCCTGCGTACCAGATGGAGCTGGTAGACAGCTGCCCTAGATACAGAATTAATCTGTGCCTCCATGGACAGCTGTGAGTCCAAAATGACTCCCAGGCTGCGCACCTGGTCCTTCAGGGGCACAGTTACCCCATTCAGGACCAGGGAGTCCTCCACACCTGCCCGCCTCCTGTCCCCCAAAAACAGCACTTCTGTCTTGTCAGGATTCAACCTCAATCTGTTAGCCGCCATCCATCCTCCAACCGCCTCCAGACACTCACACAGGACCTTCACCGCCTTCACTGGTTCTGATTTGAAAGAGAGGTAGAGCTGGGTATCATCCGCATACTGATGAACACCCAGTCCAAACCCCCTGATGATCTCTCCCAGCGGCTGCATATAGATGTTAAAAAGCATGGGGGAGAGGACAGAACCCTGAGGTACCCCACAAGTGAGAGCCCAGGGGTCTGAACACTCATCCCCCACCACCACTTTCTGAACACGGCCCAGGAGGAAGGAGCGGAACCACTGTATTACAGTGCCCCCAGCTCCCAAACCCTCTAGACGGTCCAGAAGGATGTTATGGTCGATGGTGTCAAAGGCCGCTGAGAGATCCAGCAGAACCAGGAAACAGCTCTCACCTTTGTCCCTAGCCCATCGGAGATCATCGACCAGTGCGACCAAGGCAGTTTCAGTCCCATGATGAGGTCTGAATCCCAATTGGAAGGGATCCAAATGGTCCGCTTCTTCCAGGCGTGCCTGGAGTTGTTCAGCAACCACTCGCTCAATCACCTTGCCCAAGAATGGAAGATTTGAGACTGGGCGATAGTTGGCCATATTGGCCGCATCCAAAGATGGTTTTTTAAGAAGCGGTTTAATAACCGCCTCTTTTAGCGGGTCTGGGAAGGCTCCCTCGCAGAGAGAAGCATTCACCACCCCGCAAAGCCCATCACCCAGCCTTTCCCGGCTAGCTTTTATAAGCCAGGATGGGCAAGGATCAAGGAGACAGGTGGTTGGTTTCACTCGTCCAAGCAGCCTGTCCACATCCTCGGAGGTAACAGATTGGAATTGATCCCACACAACTGGACTAGACAGGACTCTAGCACTCTCCCGCCCCGGCCCTGCTCCCACGGTGGAGTCTACCTCTTCCCGAATCTGAGCGACTTTATCTGACTAAGCTGCTTCTGGCGAACCAGAGCAGCGCACGGAAACGCCGTTTACCTTCCCGCCGGAGCAGTACCTATTTATCTACTTGCACTTTGACATGCTTTCGAACTGCTAGGTGGGCAGGAGCAGTGAAGAAGTGTGCATGCACACACAAGCTCATACCAAGAATAAACTTAGTTGGTCTCTAAGGTGCTACTGGAAGAATTTATATACTGCCATTCATTGGAAGATCCCTGGGCGGTACATTAAAAATGCAATTTACATCCCCCCCCCATTTTCCTCTTCTTCCATTCCCCCCCCAAAAAATGGGGAAAATGGAAAGAAGAACTCCCAGCGAAAGAAGAATGGATACAAAAACTTATGGAATATGCAGAAATGGCAAAACTTACCCGAAAAATAAGAAATCAAGATGACAAACTTTTTACAAAAGAATGGAAATGGTTTATTGAATATTTACAAATAAATTGTAAACAGATAAGAATGTGGGCAGGATTATTGCAATAACCTGCAGTTTTGTAAGAGAACCGGTATATATTTAAAGTAGATGAATAAATGAGTCAATTAAGTTAATTTGGAATATGTTGGGGGACACACACACAAATTTAAGGAAACGCAGAAAGAAGGGGAAGGAAGTCGATTTTTGAAATGTTAAAATGGTTGTAAAATTATTGAAATGTATGAAACAGAAAATCATAAATAAAATAAAAAATAAAAATAAAAACGTAATTTGCATAGCATAATAATAAAAAAACAATAAAACAATCACAGAAAAAAACATAATAATAGCCCCCCCCCCCAAAAAAAAAACATTTAAAAGGCATGTCCAAAACTTTCAGGGTTTGGTCTTGATTCGGGGGCACAGAGGAGACGCATGGCTCAGAAGCAGATGTGTAGCCTCAAATAAGCGGAAATTAAGGCGCAGGTAGTAAACCAGGTATGGACCCAGGTGGCGCTGTGGGTTAAACCACAGAGCCTAGGGCTTGCCGGTCAGAAGGTTGGCGGTTCGAATCCCCGCGACGGGGTGAGCTCCCGTTGCTCGGTCCCAGCTCCTGCCAACCTAGCAGTTCGAAAGCACGTCAAAGTGCAAGTAGATAAATAGGTACCGCTCTGGCGGGAAGGTAAACGGCGTTTCCATGCTCTGCTCTGGTTCGCCAGAAGCGGCTTAGTCATGCTGGCCACATGACCCGGAAGCTGTACGCCGGCTCTCGGCCAATAAAGCGAGATGAGCGCCGCAACCCCAGAGTCGGACACGACTGGACCTAATGATCAGGGGTCCCTTTACCTTTACCTAGTAAACCAGGTGCATGGAATGAGGGGATATCACGACAGATACAGTTTGCAAAGTCCAGCCTTCCTCAATCCGGTGCGTTTCAGATGATGCAGACTACAAAACCCATCACCCCTTGGCCTTTCCATTTGGGGCTGATGGGAATTGTAGTCCAAAACATCTGGAGGGCACCAAGTTGGTGAGGAAAGCTGCCTTGGACCGAGGAGGTCCGAGTTCAAAAGGCTCTGTATTGCTGCCCCTGAGGGAGACTGACTGCCTCACAAGAAACCTGCACATGAACAGACACTACTAAATGCGGCCTAAAGTTAACATTGTGAGGAAACAATTAGAAGCGCTGAAAGCTAGCAAAATTGAAATATATCTGCTTGGTGCAAGGCAGTCTAACTAGCTTACAGTAACAAACTTCCTCTAAACTGCTAGGCCTATATGTTACGTTAGGCAATACTGCCGCTGGGTGTTCACAACTAGAAATGCAAGGAGAATTTCGGCTTTGCATCTAAAGGTCTTAGCAGAATTTTATGACAATGTATTCGAGCAGGGGTAGTACCTCTGGTGTGCCTTCTGGGGTAGTTTTCAGCAAATCCAAGTAAACTTGCTTTAGTTAAGATTTTTTTAAAAAAATAAGAACAAAAAAAAAAGGTGTGCTCTTTGTCATTTCGCAAACTATACTTGTTAACTGCATGAAAGAAGAAGAAGAGTTTGGATTTGATATCCCGCTTTATCACTACCCGAAGGAGTCTCAAAGCAGCTAACATTCTCCTTTCCCTTCCCCACAACAAACACTCTGTGAGGTGAGTGGGGCTGAGAGACTTCAAAGAAGTGTGACAAGCCCAAGGTCACCCAGCAGCTGCATGTGGAGGAGCGGGGAAGCGAACCCGGTTCACCAGATTATGAGTCTACCGCTCTTAACCACTACACCACACTGGTACAGTCAGAAGTCGAATGGAATCCATTCCAGAAGTCCGTTTGACTTCCAAAACGTTCGGGAACCAAGACGCGGCTTCTGATTGGCTGCAGGAAGCCCCTGCAGCCAATTGGAAGCCGCTAGAACAATAAAAGGCAACATGTAGACCAATAAACGATAAAGGCACTAATTCATTCAACATAACAAACACATAATAACATCAGAATCTCCAAAGATAAAGTGCGTCATATAGTCTTTTTAGCAACAGGCTAAAAAGTCTTTTAGCAATAGGCAAACTCCAGCCCTCCAGATGTTTGGGACTACAATTCCCATCATCCCTAGCTGACAGGACCAGTGGCCAGGGATGACGGGAATTGTAGTCCCAAACATCTGGAGGGCCGGAGTTTGCCTATGCCTGGTATATGCAGGGCTTGATCTCCTTCCGCAGGGCCTGTAAGACAGAGCTATTCCACCTGACCTTCAATTTGAATTACCGTATTTTTCGCTCCATAACGCGCACCGGACCATAACGCGCACTTAGTTTTTAGGGGAGGAAAACAAGGAAAAAATACTTTCTCGTCCTCCGCTCCTCCCACGCTGGCAGGGGCGACGGAGGAAGGGAAAGCAGCCCGAATTCGGGCTGCTTTCTCGTCCTCCGCTCCTCCCCCGCTGGCGGGGGTGACGGAGGAAGCCTATGTTCCAATTTCCAGAGCTCTGGCCAAGAGGTTTGGGGGTGTTGCAGAGCTGAGGATGGCTGTGAATAAGGCAGTAAGTATTAATTGCTGAGCAAAATTGCGCCTTCTAGAAGGTATAGAATTTATTTCAGTTTGGGGCTGCATAATTTTTCTCTTTGGTCACCTTGTAGGATTGTTGCTTGAGACAGTATCACCCTATAGGTAATACTGTGCTTAACTTTTTAAAAATCTTGCACCCAGGCAATCTAAATCCTGCGATTGGAGAAGAGAAATTGAATTCTCTTACATGTAGAAATCACTCCTATTTATGTAACTGCTTGCTGCAATTCTGACAGGGTTTTTTTGTTGTTGTTTTGCTAGCTGTGGGCAAAGGATATAACGATCCAGGCCGTATCTAGAAATATTCAGGCCAGATACGCCTCCTTTCAACAGGCATACATTTCTAGTCACAAGGACTAGAAACTTGTTTTTTTAATTGAAAACAGTGATTCCCAGGGAAACTTTTCCCTATCCATTTTCTCAGTGCTATCCATCGTTTTATACCCTTTTGTCATGTTGCCTCCTGCATTTTCTCTAAACTTTAAAAAGCCCCAAATGCACGGAAGTTGCTTCACCCCCTTGTTCATTTTGGTTGCCCTTGTTTGAACATCTCCCAACTCTTAACAATATCCTTTTTGAGATGAGGCAACTTGCAATATGCTTTACTGAGTATCTTTCATTGTCCGGTTCCAGGTATCATCACACTGTTGAATCTGTTCGGCAGTATGCATTCAGGGGGTATATAACACACATTCGCCCCCATTTGTGCTTTGATATGCATTAAATTATTAATTTAATATTATTAAATTATTAAATTAAAGGGCTTGCTGATCAGAAGGTCAGCGGTTCGAATCCCTGCGACGGGGTGAGCTCCCGTTGCTTGGTCCCTGCTCCTGCCCACCTAGCAGTTCGAAAGCACGTCAAAGTGCAAATAGATAAATAGGTACCACTGCAGCAGGAAGGTAAACAGCGTTTCCGTGCGCTGCTCTGGTTCGCCAGAAGCGGCTTAGTCATGCTGGCCACATGACCTGGAAGCTGTACGCCGGCTCCCTCGGCCAATAATGCGAGATGAGCGCCGCAACCCCAGAGTCGGACACAACTGGACCTAATGGTCAGGGGTCCCTTTACCTTTTTATGCATTAAATTAGGGAGTCGTTACCACATGTGAATATCGTGGTCTTTTCTTCCTTCAGTCCGGCAGTCCATAATTCCATATATGATTACTCTGTTTTAGAGAGCTTAAGTTTTCACTTGGAAGTTGGGGTTTGTTTTGTTTCTGTTTCACCCATTTTGATTTTTGTTTCTTAAAAAATGAATCTCTACCTATTCTCTTCGCTGCCAGGGCCCTGTCGTGACTGACAATGGGAACTTCTTGTTGGACTGGAAATTTGATAAAGTCCATAATTGGCGTGAAGCGAATGTGGCAATCAAGATGATACCAGGTAGGTAGTCTTCCAACAGAAGCGTATTTCATGAGGTTTTTTTTTTATAAAAAAAAACCCTTGTAGGTGGCATATGTGGAACTAAAATTCTAAGTGATTGCTCCGACCTGGTGGAATGCTCTGTCCCACGAAACTACCCGTAGGGCCCTGCAGGACCTGATCTCCTTCCGCAGGGCCTGTAAGACAGAGCTATTCCGCCTGGCCTTCAATTTAGCCTGATTCATCATTCCTTTTTTCCCTTCCCATTTTCTTTGAAGAAACCTTTTCTGAAACCCCACATTTAAACCCTTCCCTGGTCTCCTTACTGGCCCTAGCAGGAATAACTTGGTGATGTTCATTTATGTTGTATTTGATGCTGTTTTTAACCTCTTTTTTAAAAAAGTTGTTTTTAATCAATGTTTTATATTTGTTAGCCGCCCTGAGCCCGGTTTTTAAATCGGGAAGGGCGGGGTATAAATAAATTATCATTATTATTATTATTATTATTATTATTATTATTATTAAAAAGTTACTCATTTGAGAGTCCAGTCCTCCTCTTTATAAATGAGGAAAAATATATGCCTAATGCCTGAATAACACTAGAGCAGAATTAAGTGCTTTGGAGCTTATTTTTGCCCTTGACCGTACATCGTCCCAGTACAGTGATAAATACGAATTCTTAGAAAATATTTCTTTTACCAAAAGCCTAGTGGAGGCATTAATGCTGTATTTGCAACTGTTAGACAGCAGGTGGCGCCATTGGTGTAGATTGCTCTATATAGAAATAGAAATACTTTATTGTCACTGCACCACATGCTTACAGTGAGATTAAATATGTGGTTATCTCAGTTCAAGGGTCAGCAAACTTTTTCAGCATGGGGCCGGTCCACTGTCCTTCAGACCTTGTGGGGGACCGGACTATTGGGGGGGGATGAACGAATTCCTCTGCCCCACAAATAACCCAGAGATGCATTTTAAATAAAAGCACACATTCTACTCATGTAAAAACACCAGGCAGGCCCCACAAATAACCCAGAGATGCATTTTAAATAAAAGCACACATTCTACTCATGTAAAAACACGCTGATTCCCGGACCGTCCGCGGGCTGGATTGAGAAGGCGATTGGGCCGGATCTGGCCCCCGTGCCTTAGTTTGCCTACCCACGTTGTTCTCACATCACCTGTGTTAAGATATACAGTAGCATCATTTATTTTATTTTACTTTTTGTACCTTTATTAAGAGTTTCAAAACAAATTATTTTGTAAATACAGTAACAGAAGAACAAACTTGAGGCGTAGGACAATGGCACATGTGGATAACATTGTTCTACCGTTATATAAAGCAGTGCTTCTCAAACTTGTTTCTCTGGACCACACTTCAGGGGGGGGGGGGGAATTGCTCGTGCCACACCATTTTTAATTTTTTTTTAATTGATAAGAAATACATTGGAAAACAGAAAGAAGCAGCTCCCAGCAGTGCTTGCTTCATAACATATGAACACGAGTCATCCAGAAAGTATAAAACATAAATCATTCCCAAAATATAATTATGAATGAGCCTCTTACATATATGTATATGCACCTTAAGTGTGTATGCAAACTCAGCAGAAGTTGTGAGCTCACAGTATCACTTGATGCTCATGCCCTCATTTTGAAAAGATATCTTTGTATTCTGCAAATAATAGAAAGTACCCGTATTTTTCGCTCTATAACGCGCACTTTTTTCCTCCTAAAAAGGAAGGGGAAAAGTCTGTGCGCGTTATGGAGCGAAGGCACTGGCCGGCAGCGGGATCCCTCGGCTGCCACAGCAGTCTAAGCAGAGGGATGCCTCTGCCACCGGAGCCATGGCTCCCAGCCAGGCGGGAGAGGAACGGACAGCCCAAAAGCAGCGCTTTCGGGATGTCAGTTCCTTTCCGCCCCCGCCCCCTTTTGCGCTGTCAAGGCGGGTGCCGAGGGGTGTAGGGGGAAACGAACGGACAGCCCCAAAGCGGCGCTTTGGGACTCTCCGTTCGTTTCCCCCTCCACCCCTGCGCGCCCGCCCCCTTTCTCTCCGTCAGGGCGGGCTGTCCAGAAATTTTTTTCTGGTTTTCCTCCTCTAAAAACGAGGTGTGCATTAAGGTCCGGTGCGCAAATATTTCGACACTGTGCTACACTATACTGCCCTGAAATGTTTTAAATGTTTCTTTGGTTGACCTTGAATCTTCCTGCCACGCTTGCTACCCTCTCCTGCCCATACCCTTTGAGAACCACCAATAATAAAGGATCAATATGATGAACCAGCATTTAGCAAAATGTGCATTTCTGGTCTCTCTTTAACTTTATTTTTTTTAATTAAAATGTGAACAGGCCCAAAGATCAGAAATTAATTCTGCCGCCAGTGGGATGAAATTACAAACCTATGACTTGTATCTTAAAAGGTAAAGGTACCCCTGACTGTTACGTCCAGTCGCTGATGACTCTGGGGTTGCAGTGCTCATCTCGCTTTACTGGCTGAGGGAGCCGGCGTTTGTCCGCAGACAGCTTCCGGGTCATGTGGCCAGCATGACTTAGCCGCTTCTGGCGAAACCAGTGCAGCGCACGGAAACGCCGTTTACCTTCCTGCCAGAGTGGTACCTATTTATCTACTTGCACTGGCGTGCTTTCGAACTGCTAGGTTGGCAGGAGCTGGGACAGAGCAATGGGAGCTCACTCCGTCGAAGGGATTTGAACTGCTGACCTTCTGATAGGCACGCCCAAGAGGCTCAGTGGTTTAGACCACAGCGCCACCCGCGCTGTCTCTTACAATTCCAGTATTTTCAGTGCTTATTAATACTTCTGTTCCATTCAGACGTGATTTTGCTTTTCTGTTCTAGGAGTGGTGGAAACAGGCCTGTTTATCGACATGGCGGAGCGGGTTTACTTTGGCATGGAAGATGGTTCTGTAAGTGTTCGGGAGAAGCCAGTCCACTGACCGCCATCCAGCCCCCAAATCTACTCTGCCTTCAGCCCATTGCATACAGTTTATCACTTTGGTGCCAATTTGACATCTTGCCTTAAAGCCTGTCTGTCCGGATCTTGATGAACGTAACCAAAGGTCCAGCAGATCTCACTAATAACGGAAGTGAATGTTGTTTTAAATTATATTTTTTACTATTTTTCACGTAAATCATTTTTTTAAAAAACAAAATGTGATCAATCATTTTGAGCATTTTAAACTTTTTTTCACTTTGGTTTTTATACAAAACATTTTACCAAAAAGGATATTTTATACAGTACTTGAACCATCTGGTTGCTCGGATTGTGTCTAGCAGGGGGAGAAAATAGAAGAATTTGTGGTATTTGCATAAACACCTCCCCCCCAATGCATTGACGCAGAAGGGTTGTGCCCAGTTGGTACTCACAGATGCCTTATTGGAATCTTTTTGGGTTCTATAATTTATGCCTTTCAATGATTTTTACCATAACTGTTTTTATTTTATTTTTTTTATTTTTTATTTTTAAATAATTTTTATTAAATTTTTCAACATAAAAATACAAACATAAAACACACCAAACACACATGACATTAACTAACAAATAAAAATACAAAACAAAGTACATTCTAATTCTTATCTTGTTCCTTAACTTGTTGGGTGGACTTCCCCCACTTCCCTCCACCACGCTTCTTATTCCTTATATATATTCACAGGTACTTATCATTATCTTTCTTTTATCAATATTTAGCACTAATACTTCAAATCTTATTCTTAATTGCTTGGCTCCTTATCTTAAACTTATATTCAAATCTTAAACTATGTTTAACAGTATAATTTCCAACAACTCTTATCTTATGCTCAGCTATAACAATAACAACTAACTTCAGCTTTTTCTAATTACTAATTTTGCAACACTTATTAATGTACATCTTGAATTTCTTCCATTCTTGTTCTGTCGCCTCTTCCCTCTGGTCTCGGAGTCTCGAGGTCAGCTCGGCAAGTTCCATATAGTCCATCATTTTCATCTGCCATTCCTCTAGCTTTGGTAAGTCCTTTGTTTTCCAGTATTTGGCAATCAAAATTCTAGCTGCTGTAGTGGCATACATGAAGAAAGTGTGGTCTGCCCTGGGTATTTCGTGATTGACCATTCCAAGCAGAAATGCCTCTGGTTTCTTAGTAAATGTGTTTTTCAACACCTTTTTAATTTCATTATAAATTATCTCCCAGAAGGCACTCGTGCTCGGGCAGGTCCACCACATGTGGTAGAAAGTTCCATCTGCTTTTCCACACTTCCAACATTTATTGTCATGCAAATGATAGATTTTTGCTAGCTTGACTGGGGTTAGATACCATCTATATATCATTTTCATTATGTTCTCTTTCAACAAAGTACATGCAGTAAAATTAATGTCTTTTCGCCATAATCTCTCCCAGTCAGCCATCATAATATTATGTCCTACATCTCTGGCCCACTCTATCATTGCCGATTTAACCAACTCGTCCTGTGTATGCCATTCAAGCAGCAGTTGGTACATTCTGGATAGATTTTGGGTTTTTGGCTCTAACAATTCCGTTTCCAATTTCGACTTTTCCAACTGAAAACCAAGTTTTTTATCCATTTTAAAAAGTTCGTTAATCTGATGGTACTGCAACCAGTTCGTAACTTTATCTCTCATTTGTTCGTAGGGTTTCAACCTGACACTTTCTCCTTCTTGCACTAGGATATCCATGTATCTAGGCCAGTTTCCTCTCGAAAAAGGTTTTTTATCAGCCTTTGCTTCTAATGGTGATATCCATCTAGGTGTCTTCTTTTCTAGCAAATCTTTATATTTCATCCATACTCTAAACAATGTTTTCTTGACTAAATGTTGTTTAAAGCCCCTGTGGGCCTTGACTTTATCATACCATAAATATGCATGCCATCCAAATACATTATCACAACCTTCCAGGTCCAACACATCCGTATTTTCTAAAAGGAACCATTCCTTCAACCAGCAGAAGGCTGCAGCTTCAAAATATATAGTCAATTCCGGCAGGGAAAAGCCCCCTCTTTTCTTATCGTCTGTTAAAATCTTAAATTTAATTCTGGGTTTTTTTCCCTGCCATACAAATTTAGAGATAGCCTTCTGCCAGCTTTGGAAAGGCTCCATTCTATCCACTATTGGCAATGCCTGAAAGAGAAAAAGTAATTTAGGCAATACATTCATCTTGATCACAGCAATTCGGCCCAACAGGGACAGTTTCAATCTAGTCCAGATTTCCAAATCTCTCTTAATTTCAGACCATACTTTTTCATAATTGTTTTTATATAGATTCGAATTTTTTATGGTCATATTCACACCTAGGTATTTAACCTTCTTGGCAAATGTAAGACCTGTTTTCGCCTGGATACTCTCTTTTTCTTCCTGCGTCAGGTTTTTCCCTAATACTTTAGTCTTGGCTTTATTCAACTTAAAACCGGCTACCTGTCCAAAGTCTTGTATAATGTCCAGTGCCCTAATTGCACTGGATTCAGGATCCTCTAGGGTCAACACCAAGTCATCTGCAAAGGCTTTAAGTTTATATTCCTTGGCTCCTACTCTCACACCCTTAACCTCACTGTCTTTTCTAAGCATGTTCAAAAGAACTTCCAGGACCGTTATAAACAATAGTGGGGACAGTGGGCACCCTTGTCTTGTTCCTTTCTCAATCCAAATTTCTTCTGATACTACATTATTTACTATTATCTTAGCTCTTTGTTCAGTATATATTGCTTCCAGACCATTCAAAAAAACCCCTCCCACCTCCATTTTTTCAAAGTTTTTCTTCATAAAACTCCAAGAAACATTATCAAAGGCCTTTTCCGCATCAATAAACATTAAAATTACTTTCGAATTTCTTTCTGGTTCCAACTTTTCTAGAATATCCACAATGTTCCTTATATTGCCATTTAAATGTCTTTCTGGTAAGAAACCGGCTTGATCTTTGTGGATAATCTCCATTAATACCTTCTTCAATCTACTGGCCATTATATTTGCAAAAATTTTGTAATCCACATTAAGGAGGGAGATTGGTCTATAATTTTTCATCTGAGTAGTATCGGTATCTTGTTTAGGTATTAAAGTTATATATGCATCCTTCCAAGATTCGGGTGCCTTACTTCCCTTCAAGATTTCATTGCAGACTTCCATCAATGGCTGTATTAGCCAGTCCTTTAATTCCTTGTAGTACTTTGCAGAGAGTCCATCCGGTCCGGGTGCCTTTTCTAATTTCATCTGTCCTATCGCTGATTCTATTTCAGGTCTTGTTATAAGATGATTGAGTAGGGCCTTTCTTTCTTCTGGGATTTTATGCAAACCGTTTTCTTTTAAAAACTGCTCGATCAAATTTTGGTTGTGATTATTCTCTTTGTACAACTTTTTATAGAATTTCTGGAAATTTTTCCTGATCTCCACAGGGTTCTCCACGGTTCTTCCATCAATTATCAAGCTCGTTATTGTATTTTGTTTCTGTCTTTTCTTTAATTGCCACGCCAGCAACTTGCCACATTTATTTGCAGATTCAAAAGATCTTTGGTTCATCATTTTAACCTTCCACTCTATCTCTTGGTTGGTAAGCTGGGAAAATTCCGCCTGTAGATATTTAATTTCTTTCTGCAATTGTGTGTTCTTGGGCATTGTCCTCAGCTTCTTTTCCTTTTCCTTAAGTTGCTGTAATATTGCTTCCTTTTTCTCATTTTGTATCCTCTTTCTTATTGCCTTTTGCTGAATCAGGAAACCTCTCATCACAGCCTTACTTGCGTCCCATACGACCCTTTTCTCCACTGTCGTGTTCAAATTTAGCTCAAAAAAGTCTTTCAGGGTCTTATGGGCCTTCTCACATATCTTCCCGTTCCTGAGCAGCGAATCATCCATTCTCCACCGTGGGGAACCCTGTGCCGTCAGTCTTAAATCCAGCTGTACTGCATTGTGGTCAGAGCAGGTTCTTGGATGTATTTCAGCTTTGAGTATCCTGGGAGACAACTCCCTTGATACCCATATCATATCGATTCTGCTCCAGGCACCCATTGCCTCTGATTGGAATGTGGCTTCAGTGTCTGTTGGATGTTTTGTTCTCCATCCATCTATCCAGTCCAAATTTTCTGACATTTCAAAAAAGGTCTTTGGTAGCCTCCCATCATTTGTGAATTTGACTCTTTGTGATCTGTCCATCAAGGTGGAGGCCACAGCATTAAAGTCACCTAAAGCCACCATTTTATAATCCATATAGTCCAGCAATTTGTCATGGAGTTCCTTGTAGAAATCCGATTTACTGTCATTCGGTGCATAAATTCCCAAAATCAAAAGTTTTTCGCCTTGCACAGTTATTTGAATAGCAACAAACCTTCCCTCCTGGTCCTTGAAAAGTAGTTTTGGGTCATATTTCTCCTTGGCATAGATTACAACTCCTCTTTTCTTAACTTTAGCTGATGAGATAAACTCTTGGCCCAACTTTTTATTTTGCAGAACTCTTCGGTGTAATCTTGTGACGTGTGTTTCTTGTAGACATATCAAGTCCAAGTTCTGCTTTATCAAGTTGTGGAACACACAGTTTCTCTTAGGTTTGATGTTCAGTCCTCTTACGTTAAGCGTCAGTAGTTTAAGGGCCATCTTACTTTACTCTGCTGCTCCTCCTCCTGCTCCTAGGGGATGGTTAAAACCTGGTCCTCCACCTGATGGCAAATCCGGTGTTGGTGTCAAACCAAAGTCTGCGTCGTATTTTTCAAGGAATTTCCTTTTGTCCTGAAGAGATTTAATTCTGACCTTCTTGTCCTTATAGGTAAAGGAGAGGCCCTGTGGGAACTCCCACCTGAAATTCACTTTTTTGATCCTCGACGCTCTTGTTAAGTCAGTGTAGTTGGACCGCAGATCCAGAAAGTACTTTGGAATGTCTTTAAATAGGACCACTTGTTGGTTTTGTATCACCAAGTTGTTTTGGTAGTGAAGGCCTAGGATATAATCTCTCTCCTCTCTATTGTGAAGTTCAATCAGACAGTCGTTTGTTGACTTGGTGTTCTTTTTATCTCTTGGTCCAAAACGATAGGCCCTGATTATCAGGGCTTTAATTTCTTCTGTCTGTAGATTCCAGTGTCTTGCAAATTCTTCAGCCAGGTAGTCTCTCAGGTCCCCCTGTTCTAATTCTGGAAGGTCTCTAATTTTAATGTTCATCTCTCTCTGCTTCAACTGCAGAAAAGCAATAGATGCCTGTACATCTCTCTGGCCGGCCTGTTCTGCTGCCCTACTCTCTTCCAAGTTTTGTAGTCTTGATTCCACCTTAGACACTTGCTGTTTAGTATGTTCAATTTCTGCCTTCAAGATTCCAATGTTTTGGAGTGCTTCTGTATTTTGGTCAACCTTTTTACTTACTTCTGATATTTGCTGTCTTACATCCTTTTTAAATTCTTCTAGTGCCGCAAGAAGTAGTTCTGTGTTCGAACCCTCAGCCACTGAGTCTCTCCTTGGTACTTTATCTTCCGCCTGTGAGTCCTTTCTTTTTACCGGCATAGCTGTTCAGCTATTCACTCTCAAGGTCACTTCCTTTCAGATAAGGTGCCCAACGGCGATTATTAATGGGAGACAGGCAGCCAACAGTTCTCACAGACGCAGAGCAGCTGTTGTTTTGAGAGCCAAAGGCAAGAGATAACAGTCTAACACAATTCCCTCCCCTGTCCAGAGCAGGAGAAACTAGCAGCCTTTTTTTTTAAATCAAAAAGTTACTTTCCAGAATTGTAACTTTAGCCAAAGTTAAGCCAGGAGGTTAGTTTGTTGCATTAAATCTATTGTGGCCCCTTCAAGAAAGTTACTTTGGTTTGGTAGCCTTATAAAAGATCAAAGCGTCAACGTCGGAAACAGAAGTATCAAAAGATCAAACTCCTTTGTTAGTAAAGAGTACAGTCTGCCGTGCTGGCCCGGAGTTCCTTAATCCAGAGGGTGCACGGCCACATTTAAATTCTCTGCCATAAATATCCAACTTTTAGTTCACAATGTTGCAGCATAGGCTGGCGATTTAAGCTCCAAGCTGAAGTCTTTTTAAAACATCCAGCATCAAATGTCTCTATTTACAGCCGCTTGTTCACTGTGCTCTTATTTACGCGGCGGAGAGGGGTAGACTTCCTTTTTAACCCCTCTCTGTGTTCTAATTAGACACTCCAATTAAGTCCAAATTTATTCTACTCACAGTTCTATTGCTTTAAATCTTCTTTTTGGAAGGATCTGGCGCTCCTCACTGCCCGGCAGTCTGCTGCTTCGCTGTGTCGGGGAAGCCGGTCTTCCGATGCGCTCTGGTCTGCCACCCTTTCCACTCCGGAGACCCTTATTAGGGGCTCCGAAGGATCGGGGAGACCGTCCAAGCGCTGCCGGAACCACGTCCTCAAGCTTCACCGCTTGAGGTTTCTTCGGAGGTCCGTTTTCGCAGGAAACGGGACCTCCAGCCCCGATACAGCCGGTCTCTCCGCGGAGCGGAGAAAAAACCCAGCCGCTCAGTGCCGCGCCAGAGCGGAAGTCCTTTACCATAACTGTTTTTAACAGAGAATGTTTAGCCTCAGTATAGAAAATTTGCTGATAATTTGTGCAGTTGGCCTCCATGGAATTTGTATGGCATGGGATCAGCCACGATGCCCATTTCATGCAAAAAAAAATCATACTTTTGAAATAATTTATGAAATAATAATATAATATACTTTGGAAATGTTTCACACACAAACACCCCACTTCCCCAATAATGGATGGCTGAAATACGAGGCTGCCTAGCCATCTGTACAGGTGAACATGCTCTGGGTTAATGCCCAGTTTAACCATTTTGGGCCCAGTTGGAGTTTCAAAGAGTTCCTAGCCCTCCCTTTGCATGACGGCATTTTCACAGAATGCTGCCTCGAAACGCATCCAAAGAACGAGCCTTACTGGAAGGATTGTATTAATGTAGCAAGAGCAAGGCACTTTAAAAACAAACAAAAAACGTGTTGTGTCTCATCTCTTAAGTGCTTTGCATGATAACCGTGTCAGAAATGTACGACTTGTCGTTTTTGTTTTAGGCACTGAAATAAAGAGCTGTAACGCCAGCCATTTGTGTGTTCGTGTTTGTTCTTAAACGACTTCCTGATCTGCCCTTTGGTCCCCGGATTAGGCCAAAGTGCCCCTTACTGCTCTGCTCCAGATTGGTCCCTGAAGCAATTCAGGGACAGGGCTATGGGTTTTTCAAAACCCTGTTTTAGAAACGCAGTCAGTAGAGGTGAACCGGCATCATGCAAGATTGGATCCTGACACTTAACAGGATCCAATCCTGTGCCCTGTTGCTTCTGGGGGCAGAAAGGAGGATAGGCCTGGCAGAAAAGGCATCCCTCTACCTTCTCCCACAAAGATTATTATTATTATTATTATTATTTCTTCTTCTTCTTCTTTGGCGATCACTCGTAGCCGAGTAAGATTGTCTTCCATAAACACGGTTTTAACAATGAGTCCGTAAGTGACTGTGGAGACCAATTCTGGATCCACACGTCCTTCCACAGTGGGGACATTGGATTCCGGACGGGAGTTGATCACGGTGTGGATATGCCAAGCGTGCCTTCCTCTTAGCACGTTTCTCCCTTTTGTCCTGAGTTCGAGTGTCTTCAAAGCCCTTGACACGTTTGGTAAAGGCTGTTCTCCAACTGGAGCGCTCGCAGGCAAGTGTTTCCCAATTGTTGGTGTTTATACTACATTTTTAAAAAATTTGCTTTGAGACACTGTCAGCGACCTGACCTCACGCAAGGCACTTGAGACGGGGAAGGAGGGATGGAGGGAAGCGCAGCCTCTCTTGAGAAGCAGTTCGGAGTCCAGCGGAGATAGCAAGGACAGCCCCAGTGGTGACGAGCAGGAACTGTCAGGCAGTGCGGTAGAGCTGAGGGTCAGAGATGCTGACAGAGCCCTAGATCGACCTGAGGGGGTTGGCAGAGCAAAGCAGTCAGCTACTTCCGTCGCTCCAGCTGCGTAGAGGGAACCGACTCAAGCGGACATGAATCTTAGACGCTCTGATGTACATAGTCTGTAAATAAAGCATTTGCTTTAGAAGAACGGATGTTTCTGCCTCTTTACTCTCGAGGAGACAACCCCGAGCCCTTACACACTCTAAACCTCTTTTGTTGACCACCAGCACTACACTTTCCATTTTAAAGTTTGGAATAGAGTACCGGTAGTTGCTTTGGAAGACGATCATCAGACATCCGCACATCATGACCAGTCCAACGAAGTTGATGTTGAAGAATCATTGCTTCGACACGGGTGATCTTTGCTTCTTCCAGTACACTGGGATTAGTTCGCATGTCTTCCCAAGTGATGTGTAAAAATTTTGGAGACACTGTTGATGGAATCTTTCGAGGAGTTGGAGATGGTGTTTATAAGTGGTCCACGTTTCACAAGCATACAGTAAGGTTGGTAGGACAATAGCTTTGTAAACAAGCATTTTGGTTTCCCTGCGAATATCGCAGACACTTGTTGTTGTCTTCCTTTCTTGTTCATGCCTGCCTCACCTCTTTGCTTGATGCCCCGCTCAATGCAACTCAAGATCCACTCGAACAAAACGCAGATCCCTCCACAAATAGGTTCGATTTGGGCCTGGGTTCCCCTGGGTTATCGCAGCCTGGATCCTGACCATAGCTGTCAACCCTCCCTTTTTTTGGTGGGAAACTCCCTTATTCCAGTGCCGTTTCCCGCTGCTATCCCGGATTGCTGCTATCCCTTAAATTTCCCGGATTTCAAAGGAAGCAGCTCCTCTCCCCCCCTGCCCGCCAGGGAGGCTCCTCAGCTGCGTTGCTCGGCTGCCAATAAGGAGTCTGAGACCGACTGGGGGCGGAGCTTGCATGCCTTGTGCAGCCAGACCCTCACGCCCAACCAGACAGCCAGCCTGCCTGTCGTCTATGCGCTCGCTCTTTCGCTCACCCGTTCGCGCGCAGCCTCTGGAGCGCAGGGTGTTGAGGCTACTTGGTGCCATTGCACCGCCCTCGCGGCATCCCTTATTTTCAAATCCGAAAGTTTGAAAAAATCCCTTATTTTCAAATCCGAAAGTTGACAGCTATGCTCCTGACCCTTTGATAATCTCAAAAGACCGCAAGAGGGAGCTCCAAGCTAACCTAATCCAGTCCAAAAGCCTGCAACAGTTCAGTGACGGGGCAGATCATTTCATTCTCCACATTCTCGTTTTAAGGAAAAGGAGAGACCTGCTCCTGCAGAGTGATGCTGTTTGAAATGAAAACTCACAGCTGGTCCTGCTCTTCCCAAAATTTGCTAATCTGAATTCCCATGAATGCAAAGTAATAATGTTTTTGAAAAACACAACACAGTTTTTCATTTGAATTCATGTTGAAAGTTAATTGTGTGTACCGTATTTTTCGCTCCATAAGACGCACTTTTTTCCTCCTAAAAAGTAAGGGGAAATGTCTGTGCGTCTTATGGAGCGAATGCATGGTCCCTGGAGTCAAATTGCCTAGAGGCCCAAAGCAGGTTGTGCTCTTTTTTTAACAAAGAGAGAAGAGGGTGTTGAAAGGAAGCCGCTGACTAAGCCGCTTCTGGCGAACCAGAGCAGCGCACGGAAACGCCGTTTACCTTCCCACTGCAGTGGTACCTATTTATCTACTTGCACTTTGACATGCTTTCGAACTGCTAGGTTGGCAGGAGCATATATATATATGTGTATATGTATATGTATATATAATTTCTCTTTGGATATATTGCTTTTTATTATCGTTTTATGAATGTCTTTGGGATTCTAGTGCTCAATATGTTACAAACCTTCAATAAAATTGTTTTTTAAAACAAAACAAAAAATGAATTTACTGTATACCTGATAGTCACCTGGGCAGGTTTTTTCTTTTTCTACCTATCATGATGCTGCCAGATTAGTAATAGACAACCCATTGGGAATTTTAGGCAGGATAAGTACCACTTCCGGTCTTCCTGGGCTGCAAAGAATTGTTACACTCACATTGCCGTAATTCAGGCTTCAGTCCTCTGTCTGTCCACTGGACTTGAGGGGACTTACTTCTGAGTAGACATGGAAAGGCTCGCCCTGCTAGTTTCATCTTTCTATGGATAAAGACACTTGGGAGATCATGTTTGTGACAAGCTCTGAACACCTGAGTCGCTAATGCTAGTGTTTCTTCTTCTGGTTCAGAAGCAGTTGTCAAGCAGTCAGCCTCAGCTCCTCTTCCGAGACGGAAAACACCTCTTACATGGCACACCCTTGGGTGCTGCTTGCGATGCCTCCAGGTGCATTGCGGCTTGGGGGTTTCAGTTCCTCAAAATAGGGCCCCGGCTGATACTGTTGCCTTGGAGATCGCTAAAACTGGCCGATGGGCCTACTCCCTCGACATCTGTTTATACTTTCGAAACACGTCAGGGCGAAACCGTAACCTGCAGAAAATGTTGGTGCACTCTTAAGAAAGTTGGCTTATTCTCAGTAGAGAGGACAGATGTCACCAGACTATTATGGTCCCAGCCCTGGATGGGTGGGTGAGAGAGGGGGATCGCCACACATTTTCGATTCAGAATGCGGCAGCTAGACTGGTGACTGGGAGTGGCCGCTGGGACCACATAACACCGGTCCTGAGAGATCTACATTGGCTCCCAGTACGTTTCCGAGCACAATTCAAAGTGTTGGTACTGACCTTTAAAGCCCTAAATCGCCTCGGTCCTGTATACCTGAAGGAGCGTCTCCACCCCCATCGTTCAGCCCGGACACTGAGGTCCAGCGCCAAGGGCCTTCTGGCGGTTCCCTCATTGCGAGAAGTGAGGTTACAGGGAACCAGACAGAGGGCCTTCTCGGTAGTGGCGCCCGCCCTGTGGAACGCCCTTCCAGCAGATGTCAAGGAAATAAGCAGCTATCCTATTTTTAAAAGACATCTGAAGGCAGCCCTGTTTAGGGAAGTTTTAAATATTTAATGCTGTATCGTTTTAATATTTGATTGGAAGCCGCCCAGAGTGGCTGGGGAAACTCGGCCAGATGGGCGGGATATAAATAATAAATTATTATTATTATATTATTATATATTCAGATAAATGTCCACTATAACCCTGAACGTTAAAGTTATAGTGTTTCTGGACTGTAACATTCTGGTGTGTAAGGCTATCCATTGTTTCACCCAACAAAGCAAAGCAAAACAAAACAAAACACATCTGCTTTCACTGTAGGCCAGGGAACCATTTTGTTGTAGTTCTAGTCAGAGATGTTCCTGAGAGGAGGAGAGAGAACCATCAGCTCCCACTCTGTACTTCCATTTGTAAAGGGATGCTGGGAATTGTAACGTTGTGAGGGCTAAACTTCAGTGCCCGTAATTCTCTGGGGAAAACAATGTGCTTGGAATGTGCTTTAAAGGGTATAGTATGTGCACAGCCAACATACGATGATTCCCCAGAAGCAGCTATATTACTGGGTACTTTGTTTAGTCGTTTAGTCATGTCCGACTCTTCGTGACCCCATGGACCAGAGCACGCTAGGCACTCCTGTCTTCCACTGCCTCCCGCAGTTTGGTCAGACTCATGTTGGTAGCTTCAAGAACACTGTCCAACCATCTCGTCCTCTGTCGTCCCCTTCTCCTTGTGCCCTCCATCTTTCCCAACACCAGGGTCTTTTCCAGGGAGTCTTCTCTTCTCATGAGGTGGTCAAAGTATTGGAGCCTCAGCTTCAGGATCTGTCCTTCCAGTGAGCACTCTGGGCTGATTTCCTTAAGAATGGATAGGTTTGATCTTCTTGCAGTCCATGGGACTCTCAAGAGTCTCCTCCAGCACCATAATTCAAAAGCATCAATTCTTCGGCGATCAGCCTTCTTTATGGTCCAGCTCTCCTCTGTACTGTTTGTCATCATACTGCTGAGCAAAAAGACAGCAGGGCCAGTTGCAATGTGCTGTCATTCACACCAGTCTGCAAAAAGGTGGCCATTCAAGCACATGGGCAAGTGTCTATCATGCATAACGAACAAGAAATCATGTGGGAAGGTGGAAACTCCAGATCTGCATCCTGAAGATCATGGGTAGGCAAACTCAGGCCCGGGGGCCGGATCCAGCCCAATCGCCTTCTAAATCCGGCCTGTGAATGGTCCGGGAATCAGCATGTTTTTACATGAGTAGAATGTGTGCTTTTATTTAAAATGCATCTCTGGGTTATTTGTGGGGCCTGCCTGGTGTTTTTACCTGAGTAGAATGTGTCCTTTTATTTAAAATGCATCTCTGGGTTATTTGTGGGGCCTTCCTGGTGTTTTTACATGAGTAGAATGTGTCCTTTTATTTAAAATGCATCTCTGGGTTATTTGTGGGGCCTGCCTGGTGTTTTTACATGAGTAGAATGTGTCCTTTTATTTAAAATGCATCTCTGGGTTATTTGTGGGGCATAGGAATTTGTTCATTCCCCCCCCCAAAAAAAATAGTCTGGCCCTCCACAAGGTCTGAGGGACAGTGGACCGGCCCCCTGCTGAAGACCAACAAGACTGACGACTCAGATAAGAGACAGGGGAAGGTGACTCAGCAAAGCAAAGAAGTGACTCAGCAAACAGCTCAGAGAGAGCGAAGAAGGTTACCAAGAGAGGATGTGGAGTTGGGAGCAGACATGTTTCATAAAGGACTTAGCTTTATGTAACTCTTGCCCGACAACTTCAAGTACCACCCTGTTGAAATCCCACAGTCCTAAGCAGCAAGGGCCTGCGGATGTGAAGCGTACTGTTTATTTTATTTTATGTTTTCACTACAACAGTTTCGTGCAAAAATGATCCTTCCCAAAGCGGGTGCATTAACAATGACCGTTCCCCACATCAAATGGGGTGCGCATTTTGCATGGTCGCGATTAGCCCCCTGGGATCACGTTGCAGCTCCTAGCAGTTGAGTCTGGCACCACCTTCCCAGGTAGGATACCTGTGCTTTCCACCTACTCCAGCAGCCTGTCACAGGTGCTCATTCCATCATTTTTGCATTAAAATATATTATCCTCTACAACAAAATGGTGCTTCCTCCTAAGAAAATGTGCTCAGCTTAAGGCCAGCAGAAGCAATCCTTATTTTATTCCCATCGGCATGATTTGTGTGGTGATTTCAGTGAGTTTAAAGGGTGAACTGCAAATGTTCAGCATCCCCCCTCCCCAAATAAAAGAACGCTTGGCAAACTGGTTGCTGTTTTACTCTAACATATTGGGCAAGTAAAAGTATGTCTGCTTTGCAACCGAAAGCATAATGCACAGAGCCAATGGTGGCAACGTTTGGTTGTGGTGCCTTGTGCAAAATACATTTTGGGTGGGACTCCCAATTTAGTTTGATTATATGCCCAATTACATACCTCGTGTTCAAAGACGAAAACAGTAATCTGAGAAGAGGAAATTTAATTAACTATGAAGTACATATCTTCGGCTTGTATATACATTACAGATGCATATCTATATGTAATATCAATTGACACGATGAAGTTATATTAGAATACGTTTTCAGGAAGTTGCATGACATAAGACGATGATACCAATGCCTCAGTGCATGCTGTAGCTTCTGGGAAATTTCTGAAAACACACCGCACCCTTAACAAACTGCTGTTCTCAGGATTCTTTGGGGAAAGTTATGACTGAAGTAGTATGATACCGCTCTAAATTAGGGTTGTCATCCATCCGATATTCAGCCCTGCAAGTAGCGTCCTGGCGCAAATCTGGACGTACGGCAACCAATGTTGCTGTGTGGTGGAGTGGTTAAGAGCGGTAGAGCCAGTGTGGTGTAGTGGTTAAGAGCGGTAGACTCGTAATCTGGTGAACCGGGTTCGCTTCCCCGCTCCTCCACATGCAGCTGCTGGGTGACCTTGGACTAGTCACACTTCTCTGAAGTCTCTCAGCCCCACTCACCTCACAGAGTGTTTGTTGTGGGGAAGGGAATGGAGAATGTGAGCCGCTTTGAGACTCCTTCAGGTAGTGATAAAGCGGGATATCAAATCCAAACTCTTCTTCTTCTTCTTCAATGTTGTAACTTCCAAGAGACTGCGATCTACTCATAGAGTTAAAAACTGGCAGTGATCTACCCCCTTTTGGGGGGTTCAGGTCGAGGTTGTTGAGCTTTTTTTTAGGAAGGAAAGCCATCCATATTTTGGGGGGGTTCGGGTCAAAGTTGAGCTTTTTTTTAGGAAGGAAAGCCCTGTTTGGGGGGCTTCAGGGCAAAGATGTAGAGCTTTCTTTAGGGGAGCCAAAGTGGCTAAGCTTCTTTGGGGGGGGAGCCAGTGATCTACCAGTGATCAACCACAGACGTCCAGTGATCCACCAGTAGATCACGATCTACCTGTTGGACATGCCTGGTCTAGATTTTGGCGAATTTAAAAATAGTTTTGTTTTTTTTAGAGTTTGCAAGAAAAGCTCAACAACTTCAGGCAAAACGAAAATAAATAAAAATAAATTAAAAGCCAAACAACTTTGCCAAAAAAAGTTCTTAACTCTCAACTTTTGCGTCCGGATTTTGACTGTTTGAAATACGGCAACCCTATTTAAATGCTCTGCCATCACATCTAAGCAGGCTTCAGGGTAATCAATACATTGAGAGACTCACAAATCTGATCTTGGTACCCATTTTGCTGAACTGCACTGGCAATTGAAGCAGTGGGGGAAATAGCGTCATAAAAATGGTTGCCTGGTCTGCAATGGAAGGATATTTGTGTTGCTTTGCAAGAACAGCCTTAAACGCCAGAATGCCGCATCTCGGAAAAACCTATAACAGCATAATGTTATATCTGAACTGAAATGTGTGGTGAGCTCTCTCTCATCCAGCCAGTAGCGAGAGCCAAAAAGTCCAGTGACATCTGTCCTATACTGAGAATAAGAGAAACACCATTTTCTACAGGTTACGGTTTCAACCTGACTTGTTTTGAAAGTCTAAACAGGCCTCAAGGGAGTAGCCGAATCGGCCAATTTAGAAATCACCAAGGCAACAGTATCAGTCGGGCCCCTGTTATGAGGAACTGAAACCCCAAAACCGCAACGCACCTGGAGGCATCACAAACAGCACACAAATCTCGGAAGGACGGCTGAAGCTGATGGTTGCTCAACCAGAAGAAGAAGAAGAAGCATTTTGATTTCAGATAGTTGGAAAGTGAGGATGCATGAAATTCATACTGGATTTTCCGCTTTTGAGCATTAAGGAGCTGAGAAAAATCAACACTAGGGGAACTAGTTCCCAAGTCTAAATCAGGTACATCGCAAAGAATATCATGAGAGTCCTTATCAGAAAAAGCTAAGGTCTGAGCCCATTTGGCCATGGTACAACACCAAGTTACAAATCGAAAAACCCTTGTGTCGCAAAACAGTAAACACCAGAAATCAGGGCAACACAATGACCAATAATGAAACAATCACTTCAAAAAATGAACAAAATCTGTATCAGGAGATGACAAAGTAACAAAGTTCAAAATTTAGTCAGACAGTGTCTGAAACACAGTTCCAGTGATAAATGTAGTCAGTCAATGACTGTAATAAGTAGTTCCAGTTGTACAGTAAGTAGTAGAGTGCACAGCATTTCCGGATAATTCTTGCTGTATCGTAGAATCAGCCACTTTACGATTCACCCACAGTACCGTGAATAACAAGTCTGTATCAGAATAACAAGTCTGTATCAGAATAACAAGTCTGCATCATTACGGATGCGGGAGCGATGTTCCCCCTATCCGTACTCCTACTGCACGAGTAGTAGAACCAATGTATAACATGTTACATGGACACTGAATTAGGTATACAACATCTTTAGTCTGGCACATGCTGAATTGGTTAATAGAAAACCTAAAATGAGTCTTCTCATTATAAATCTCCTTATAAACTATGTCCATGTAACATGTTATACATTGGTTCTACTACTCGTGCAGTAGGAGTACGGATAGGGGAACATTGCTCCCGCATCCGTAATGCCGTTCTGGAGGCACCCCTGGTGGAACACTTTTTGTCTAAAAACCATTCTGATACAGACTTGTTATTCACGGTACTGTGGGTGAATCGTAAAGTGGCTAATAATAGACAAGATTATGCTAAGAGGTTGCGACAGAAAGAACCCCAGTTTATCTTTATGTTTAAGTCTATGCATCCTGGGGGTCTTAATTCTGAACTGGATCTGAACTGTTTCATTTAATGTGAGAATGCCAAATATAGGTACTGTTTCTTTAAATCCACCATTTTCTGATCATGAATACCACCTGTTTCTGATTGTATGGCTTCTTAAACCTGGGGGTTCATTCAGTTAGTAGGAGTGGTTACAATAGTTTTTGACCACTTCTCCGTAGAAGGATCTACATTTATATATTTACTATACGACTACATATGTATATTCTACAATTTGAATTGGTATGTATGATGTTCTGTTGATAATTTATTTTTATTACCTTGTATTTGTATTAGCCTACGGGTCATCGCTTTGATATTATTGTGACATTATTATTTTTGTAGTTGTGCTGAAGAAGGATTCTACGATACAGCAAGAATTATCCGGAAATGCTGTGCACTCTACTACTTACTGTACAACTGGAACTACTTATTACAGTAATTGACTGACTACATTTATCACTGGAACTGTGTTTCAGACACTGTCTGACTAAATTTTGAACTTTGCTACTTTGTCATCTCCTGATACAGATTTTGTTCATTTTTTGAAGTGATTGTTTCATTATTGGTCATTGTGTTGCCCTGATTATTTCCCTCAGGGGCTGCCCGGGGTTCGGGGGGACTCCGCCTGACCACGCAATGGTAGCCCTGTGAGAGGACTATGGCTCTCCTAACAACTCTCAGAGCCCTTAACCCCCTTAAGCCTACAGTTCCCATGATGTTTAAAGTGGTATGAAACTGCTTTAAACACACAGTGCAGACGGGGCCTAAGTTTCCCTTTATTGATCCTTATCCAGTCTATAGCAGATTCCAGGCACCAGTTCTACACTTCCATTGCTTCACCTGAATCAGAATAGGAGAAATAGAAGGATGAGAAATGAGAACTATGGCTGTCACCACCATAATGAGGATTACAAAAGGAGTTAAAAATTTGCTGTCAGAAAAGAAAATATTAAACTCGTGGAACTATAGAAAATATCCCCCCCCCCTTCCAATCATTGGGAATCAGAAAAAAATATTGTAACTCTTAGACAAAATAGGTTCAGGCGTCCAGTTTAGCCTGAAGTCTAAATCTTTCATTTATCAAATGTTCAGCTTCTTTGAAGCTGAACGTTATAAAATGTTTAATTTTAAAGGTGTGGTGATACCATCAGTTTTATGTGCCACTGTTTGTGGGAATTAATTAACCACAACTAATTAAGACGAGGATTGCATCCTTAGTCTTGTTTGTGGATTCCTGATACTCAGTGTCATAAAGCAGATGAACTAGCAATAATTTCAAACTCACCAAATGAAGCTTTTGCATTTGGTCCTAATTAAATGCCGCATGTATTCTGCCTATTATGAAGGCTACAGACTCTGGGCTCTATTCAGCTGGTACTCTGGGGAAGCAGTTATAACCGACCTGACGTACTTCACAATTTTGTCTCTTCATTTGGCAAAAACAGTAACATTTAAAATAGGTTGGCTAAAACTGTGCTGCTGTCCTCCTCAGTAACTAGCGCCCTTTTAAAATACACTTATATATTTAGACAAATGTGAACATAGCAGCAATAATAATAATAATAATAATCCTATATTATAATCTTCAAGTGTCCCTGCGTCCGTTCTGTGTGTCACGGAAGTGCGCTCTGCGCATGACACACGCGGACGCAGGGATTGGCCAGCAGAGACTTGGAGTGCAGAGGCGGGTCCACAGCCCGGAAGTTCCTGAGAACAAATATGGCGGCCGCTGCGGCCGGCGCCTGCTCGGCCTGCGGGAGGCGCGCCTGCTGCAGTCTGCGCTCGGCCGCCGAGGGAGAGGCCGCAGCTTCGCAGAGACGGCGAGAAAGCGAGCAGGGCGGGTGGTGAAGCGGCGCCGGAAGAAGCCGCCGTTCAGCCGCCGGCTGCCCTCGCTGCCGCCACCGCCGCCTCACCCTGAGGGGAAACAGCGGCCGCCGAAGCGCTGGCGGGCGCCGCGGAGCGCGCTCGAAGCGGGGGCCGGGAGCAGGGCGCGCCGGCGCCCCGCGAGCCGCTCGGCCGCCTCCTGCCTCCTCTTCCTCTAGAGCGGGCTAACTTCAACTAGTAATAATAATAATATTGAACCCAATTCATCACTATTCCTACTTTATCTTCCCCCATCAAATGACTTTTCATATTTCATCTATTATAACCTCCAGCAACCAGACATTATATCTAATATATATTTTTAACCGGAGTAGAACCAGATTTCCGGTGCTTAAAATGGAAAAGGGGGAATATCAGCTGCAAAAGCCAACAGATACAGAGGAGTGTTGTCCAATTCAGGATGTATTCTCCCTAAGGGTGAAAATGTTTTTTTAAAAAAAATTTATTAAAGAAATTCAAAAATACATAGAAATTGTCAACAATACTATACCGATTACATTTCCCCCTTTTTTCCTCCCCCTCCCACCTTACCCCCTCCCAGACTTCCCCCAGCTTCCTTAACTGTTTTATTAACTCATATTGTTTCTGCATATTGTACAATTATAAATATTACTTTCCTGTTACTTCAATTCATTTTTCGCTAATAAAATTTGTGTATGTTTATTCAAATCCTGCCAATGATTCTAAGTCTGTTGTTTTTTCAAATATTATTTGAAAAGTCGTTTGAGAGCAGGTGGAACTCTCAAGAACTTTTATCAACCACGCCTACGGTTAAGCGTTTTCTCCTTCATGGAGAGCACGTGTTGCGGTGGGGGCCAGCAAATCACCCCTCTGGTGCTGGGCGGGATCGGATAGATGGCCACAGCTATGATTGGGCCCTGGGTTGTTGTTGGGGGGATTTAAGTGTTGCAATTTGTGATGGACAGCCCAGCGGGTATAAAACCCTTGGCACGCCCTGTGATGTTCCTCTTTGGTGTGTGCAACGGATCTCCCGCCCTTCCTCTCCCGTTTATTAGGCCTCTGTGTTGACCTTGCTATGCCTGTCATGGGGTCGTCCGCTGTTGGGGCAGGGGCCTGGTAGGAATTTTTCCAGTTGGCTGATTGGCTGGTGCCATCTGGTTTTCACCTACCGTGTAGCAAATAGTCACAACTTTTAAGGTTGGCAGTTAGGCATTGGTTATTGTGTTCGTTGGTGGAGGAGTAAAGATTGGCTGTGGCTGCCCCTCAAATGCTGCTGCTGCGTGGGGAATTCCGTTAAAGGAATCCAGGGGCTCGCCATGCTTTTGTCCATATCCCCCGGTCGGGGGCCAGGGCCACGCAAGAGCCTCTGGGAGCATTTGGGGAGAGACGTTGGGTCTGGCCCCCGACCTCGTTTTCTCTCCCCTAAGTGTTTTCCCTTTACTGACGGTCGTCAGTTCTTTCCCCAGTGGGACAGATAGTCTAAACCAATGCCTATGCAACCACTCACATATCATGTATTTCAATAAAGTTGTGGCCAAAATTTATGCCAAAAACCAAAACCTAAATTACTGTCTCAGGTGTGAGTTATTTTGAGGGGTGGTTTGGGGGACCTCGACACGCAACCGCCACATTGATTCCTTACGGCTGATTCATTATGCCTTAGGATTGATAGCAAGCAGCAACCTGCCCTCTCCCCTCGACCCCCCACCCCATCAAGTATTATAATTCATCTGATTTTGCTTGATTTCTATTGATTGAGACCTTGAAAACAATAAGTGGAGGGAGACAACATGCTTTTCAAGAATGCGTTTATTTATGCATTTATAGTATTTCCCAAGGTTAACGTGATATAAGTGAGATTTAAAAGGACATGGAAGAAGTTACAGACTGCAGAGAAAGGACATGCAATATGAGATATGTAAGACTTCTTTCCTTCAGTCATAATACTAGGGGGATTTCAGATAGGGATGGTTAACTTGGCGCAGGGAAATAACTATAAAGAAGAACCTGCTTTATAGGGGGGCCTATCCAGAATACTCAGGCCTCCTAAAACTCTTCACAAGAGGACTTGACAACGTTTTGTGTGTCACTTCACAGCTGTATAATTCGTGGGAGTTGAAATCTGATGTAGGGATTGTCAGGATGCTGCTCAGCCTATAGGTGTTGCCTATATCAGACGCTGGGGGGCTGGTTTGGACGCCCTCACTGACGGGAGTGCCGTCCACTTTCCAGGTCACATTCAGGCTGCTCGGGTAGAACCCGCTGACCAGGCACACTGCAGGGGCTGAACCCGTTGTAAGTTGCTCCTGCGAGGGTGGGAAAATCATTGCCGATGGGCTGGCATCATCGCCTGCATAATCAAACAAGAACACGGAATATTGCATCATTCAGGTGTACCACAGGGCCGTTGAAAGACCACAGTGCTAGTTCAAAACATTTTGCTGCAAATGGCACCACTGCCCAAAAAATTGTGAAGGTAGAAGAAGAGAAGAAGAGTTTGGATTTGACGTCCCACTTTATCACTCCCTGAAGGAGTCTCAAAGTGTTGGTGCTGACCTTTAAAGCCCTAAACGGCCTCGGTCCTGTATACCTGAAGGAGCGTCTCCACCCCCATCGTTCAGCCCGGACACTGAGGTCCAGCGCCGAGGGCCTTCTGGCGGTTCCCTCACTGCGAGAAGCAAAGCTACAGGGAACCAGGCAGAGGGCCTTCTCGGTAGTGGCGCCCGCCCTGTGGAAGGCCCTCCCAGCAGAGGTCAAAGAGATAAACAACTATCTGACATTCAGAAAATACCTGAAGGCAGCCCTGTTTAGGGAAGTTTTTAACCTGTGATATTTTAATGTATTTTAATATCTGTTGGAGGCCGCCTAGAGTGGCTGGGGGGACCCAGCCAGATGGGCGGGGTACAAATAATAAATTATTATTATTATTATTATTATTATTATTATTATTATTATTATTATTATTATTATTATTATTATGGTACAGAAAAGACTTCAAGCTGCAACCCTATCTGCCCTTATCCGGAAGTAATAAACCCTGCTGAATTGAGAATGTCTTATTGCCGTGCAAACATGGACACGGTTGTTCTGAAAACAATAGAAATTCAAAATCCTTCAGTGTTCGGGACAGTGTATGTACTGCAGGAAAGTAAAATTTGGGCCCAGCAGACCCTCAGACAAGACACAGTAGCTGTGCAGAGAACTGATCTAAAGTTTGGCAGGTGTCTTTATAAAAGAAATAGTTCAACATGTTTTTAAAGTGAACATTTTCCTAGTAGTATCTTTCAGTCTACTGAGTAAAGTAGAAACAGGAGAGAAGACTCCACAGGCCAATATTAATATCTGGATGCTGCAAAGGGCATTACAGCCCTGTCCTAATGTGGGGCAGCAAGGACAGAGAAATTGAGCTCGTGGGGAGAACACATAAAGAAAGCTGCAAAATTAGAAATATTCTGCATTACTTTGGCTTGGATAATTGGTGTGTGATGCATTGTTATAAATTTGGCTACAGTGTAAGTGGAGATATTTCTTCACTTCTTCGTACATGGTTTTTACATTTTGTACCCTATAGATGAAATGTGCTGTTTAAACCCTTCTCTAAGCACCGATACATGAATCACACGGGAGAGTTAAATTCTATATTCCATCATAAAACTTAGGTTTTTACTATTTTTTACATTGTTTCTCCTTTCTTGATTACTTCAGAAATGCCAAAGTAACTAACAATGGCCCAAACCAGTAAAATATGAAGCCCCCCTATTAATTTCAATGGCAAATAATTCAGCATGTGCTAAGCATACAGCTTGTGCTCTAAGTTTCGTAAAGGACATACATTTCATTTTACTTGCTATAACTGATCTGTGCAAAGTATTGCACCATCAAATTGGTAGGGACAAAATAAATACTATATTCGCTTTGAAAATACCCTTGAAATTTCACTCTTTTTCTCCCCCCCCCCCCAACTTTCCTTATTGCGGAATTCCGTCTGTGCTATAAATTAATAGTATCTTCAATCCCAGTTGCCTTTGACAGAGCGCATTGACAAAATGCAATTACGGTAGTCTATATAGCTATAGCTATATCTATTTCTAACATAGGTTTTTGCAGAACAGTCAGACTAAAATCCCTGTGAAAATCAATGATAGGGTATTTCTAGCATCTTAGTTACAATGTTAGACTTAACTACAGACAAATATGATCTCACCTAGAAATACCTGTATTCTCAAATTAATGTATTCTCAAATTAGTGAGTCCAGAAATCACCTGTTGTGTTCTAGCTACTTTATCAAGTGCATAAATCGCTGTTCACTGCTCCCATGGGATTCCTTTCCATCCATTCAGATGAATGTGTGCTATATCGATACCCAGTAGTGCCATACTACCCAATCCTATGCAGGTTTAATTGAATTTTCCCCAAATAAGTTTACATATGATGGCAGGATTGGGTCTATGCAGTCAAGCCCACAAGTTACCTAATTTTTACCACCCAGCCATCCATTGGTATTTAAGGGTACCATAATCCAAATTGTGCCCATTTACATTGAAATAAATTCCCCTGAAATGAACTGGGCTGGTTTCCAAGCGCATGATAGTGCAAAAAAACCTTCCCACCCCACTGTAATGTATTTCAAATAAAGCGCTTTCTGTGAGGGATACATGTTTTTATTAGCAACTGCTGAACACCCAGTCTAAAGTGAAGAAAGGGGAAATTTGTTTCAACTGAATATTCAGTTCTTTTTTCTGCACTTCTCTGTCTGTGATCTGGTTTTTTCACCAAGTTTTCAGCAATTAGCAGTTTTTTAAAACAGTAAGTATGAACTGTTATTGGTTTGTCTAGAGGCAACCAAATTTAGCTTCTGGGATGACCCCCTACATTCTGAAAACCTTTAAACTGTTTCTTTAAACTGGCTCTCCATTGGATATCACTTACAGTAGAGATGTATTTAGAGATGTTATTTAGAGATGTTATTCCCATCTTTACTGCAGCTTTGGCTAAAAATTCTGCTAGCATCAATTTCATACAGAGCTCAAGACATTGTGGGGAAAGAGGCAGAGGGGACACAAGGGAACAATAAAATGCACAATAAAAAAATTCCTTCCAGTAGCACCTTAGAGACCAACCAAGTTTGTTATTGGTATGAGCTTTTTCTTCAGATACCTGAAGTATCTGAAGTAGCCTATCTCAGATATCTGAAGAAGTGTGCATGCACACGAAAGCTCATACCAATAACAAACTTAGTTGGTCTCTAAGGTGCTACTGAAAGGAATTTTTTCAATAGTTGAAATTTGTTTCAACTATGGCAGACCATAGCAGACTAAAATACAAATATCTTTATTACGGTCAAAGACCAGAGAACAGACAATGACAATCCATAACCAGATATAGTATTGGAGATTGAATTATATTACAGAATTAGAACCCATCTCATAGAACTGATACTTACGTTTAAAATTAAAATTTAAAATTTAAGATTTTAAAATTTTACATTAATAAATCTTTACCACCTATTAACATTCCTTCAGAGATTAAAGCTCAAATCTCAGTCTCAGTCATTATTCGTCTTACTCTTGTCGCAATAAAACAAAATTTTGCGATGATCCTCGTGGTCTACCATAGCAGACTATGGCTACCTACCTGTAAATAAAATGCACACTCTTTTATCTCCTCTTTGGTCCCATTGCTGAGAGTGAATCACAGCATTTCCCCACACGCTGAAGTTTTTCACAGAGCTCTTAGCAGCTTCAGTTAGGAAAAAATACAACCCCAAACCTTACCTCAGTTTTCTGTCATAATCGTCAGTTCCCCAGCTAGTGTAGTTTTTCTCCCAATGGCCAGATGCTTGCCAACACTCAACAAAAATGAAAATATAGATTTCCGACACACTATACCCCAAAGCAACAGAGAGAGAAAGTAGACTTACGTGTGATTTCTAACTTGGTCCCGCCACCAAAAATGAACCACAGTGGTTTGCCATTGCTCATGCCCTCAGCAAAAACCCAAGTCCCTCCCAACTGTGGCCACTGAAGGAAAGATTTCAAAGTTTTTACGAGTAAGCAAAGTGGTTTCGCTCCTAGAGATCTGGAAACAAGGTACCAGTCTCACGACAAACTGAGCTGCCTACAGTGCCTACAAACTGGAACGGTAAGCGTAGTCATTTAACAGAGAAAAACTAGGTTTATTTTCTTCACTTAGGTGGCAGTCTTAAGGTCACCTAGCTGGAAGGAAATCCCATTGAACTGAAAAGTAAACCCACACAGGATTCCAAACATATCCCAGCAAATCTGCACAATTAAAGCTGATTTGGAGCTCTTGCGAAAGAATCCCCATCCCACAAAAGATAGGCCTTTTTCCTATAAGGTAAACGCACTGCGTAGCACATGACACAACTGTCTAAACTTACAGTGGATTTTAACTCTGACCACTTTTTGTCCTCAGCTCCTGGAAGGACTTATACGTTTGACCTGTTGCAATGTACATTTTCAAATTATTTCGCCGTCAGATTGATATATCTGACTCCACAGGGATAAGAGGTCCACTTTATACCCTTTGAAAAGAACTTCACAGGTTTACGATTTTTATAATAATAATAATAATAATAATAATAATAATAATAATAATAATAATAATAATAATAATTTATTATTTGTACCCCGCCCATCTGGCCGGGTCTCCCCAGCCACTCTGGGCGGCTTCCAACAGATATAAAGATACATTAAAATATCACAGATTAAAAACCTCCCTGAACAGGGCTGCCTTCAGGTGTTTTCTAAAGGTCATGTGGTTGTTTATTTTTATTTTACTTCTTTTCCTTATCGCACCAGTGCTCAGAATTCTGCCTCTGACAGAGTTAACTCTGGGCAAACATGACATTCCCTGGAAATACCTGGTTCGCAAATTAATGTATCGCTGTAGAGTCCAGAATTTCAGCTGTGGTGTTCTCATACTCATACTCGTAGAATCATAGACTTGATAGAGTTGGTAGAGTTGGAAGGGACCCCGAGGGTCATTTAGTCCAACCCCCTGCAACGCAGGGATCTTTTGCCCAATGTGGGGCTCGAACCCACCACCCTGAGATTAAGAGGCTCACGCTCCACCAACTGAGTCAGGTGAAGTATGTGCTTTCACAAGTTCATATCAACCCAGTCCTATTACAGAAGTCATTCTAATCTTCACCTCAACTTTGGCTAGAAATTCCGCTAGCATTATTTTCATGCAGAGCCCCAATATGTTAGGGGACGGGACGGGGGGAGAAAAGAACAATAAGGAACACTCTTTTTTTTCCCTCCCCCTTGGTCCCATTGCTGAGAGTGAACCACAGCTTTTGCCCCATGGATTTGCCCCACGTGCTGACATTTTTCACTGCCCAAGCAACTCTAAAGTCCACTGCAATACACTGCAATACACAGTTATCCGTTCCCCATCATGCATACAGGGTTCGTCTCACTGCTTTCCCACACTGATCAAAAATGACAGTAAAAACATAGACTTCCCACACTCAGCACCCCAAAGCAGCAGGGGGGAAACCAGACTTACGCTTCATTTCTAGCTTGGTCCCGGCACCAAAAGTGTAACACAGTTCTTTAGCAAGACCTGCTCCCTTGACAAAAAAAAACCTAGTTTCTTTCAGCTGTGACCACGGGAGGGAAGCTTTCAGAGAATGCTATGCAAACCAGAACTTAGAGTATTTGCTCCTTGGAGCATTGCAGAGCACCAAAAATGGGGCACTGGGCACATCTTATAAGCTGAACAGCCTATAAGATGGTCATGCCTCGTCTTTCAACAAAGAAAAGCATCTACCGTATTTTTCGCTCCATAACGCGCCCTTTTTTCCTCCTAAAAAGGAAGGGGGAAAGTCTGTGCGCGTTATGGAGCGAAGGCACTGGGCGCCGCTTCTGCTGCTGCCCGCCTCTGACGCTCCCCTGAGCCGGGGCTGTGCCTCTCTCAGCCCCGGCTCAGAAAGCCGCGGCGGCACTCTCTCTCTCTCTCTTCCACTCGGCTCCTTGGCAAAGGCGGCCAGAGATAGGATCTGTGGAGAGGCTGCTGAGCAGGCAAAGGAGCAGCAGCAGCAGCAGCAGCAGCCCAATCTTCATCTCTTCCCCCTCTCCATATAGGTGGGGGGGGAATTCCTTCCAGTAGCACCTTAGAGACCAACTAAGTTTGTTCTTGGTCTGAGCTTTCGTGTGCATGCACACTTCTTCAGATACACTGAAACAGAAGTCACCAGACCCTTATATATAGTGAGAGGGTGGGAGGGGTATTACTCAGAAGGGTGGTGGGAATGGGTGATTGGCTGATAGCTGTGGTAAACCTGTTGACGACTGTTAACGACTGCAGTTAGTCTTACAGGAAAAAGCAAGGGGTGAGAAGGTTAAAAATAGCTTTGTCATGTATAATGAGATAAGAATCCAATGTCTTTGTTCAGACCAGGTCTCTCCATGGTTTTAAGCTTGGTAATGAGTTGCAATTCAGCAACTTCTCTTTCCAGTCTATTTCTGAAATTCCTTTGCAATAAGACAGCTACTTTGAGATCTTGTATAGAGTGTCCTGGGAGATTGAAGTGTTCTCCTACTGGTTTCTCTGTCTTGTGATTCCTGATGTCAGATTTATGTCCATTTACCCTTTGGCGTAGGGTTTGGCCTGTTTGTCCAATATAGAGAGCTGAAGGGCACTGTTGGCATTTGATGGCATACACAATGTTAGACGATGAGCAATTAAATAGTCCTGAGATGGTATGTTTGATGTTGTTGGGGCCAGTAATGGTGTTGTCCGGGTGTATGTGGCAGCAAAGTTGGCATCTGGGTTTATTGCAGGCTCTGGTGCCAGTGTCCGTGTTAAGTCTGGTTGTAGTGTTATTGTGGGTGAGGAGTTGGTTAAGATTGGGTGGCTGTCTGTAGGCGATGAAAGGTCTTCCTCCCAGAGCTTGAGAAAGAGAACTGTCATTGTCTAGGTCAGGAGAGGTTGTAGATCTCTGAGGATGCGTTGTACTGTTTTAACTTGGGAGCTGTATGTGATTACTAGTGGTGTTCTGCTATTTTCTTTTTTGGGTCTGTCTTGCAGCAAGTTCTCTCTGGGTATCAGTCTGGCTCTGTTGATCTGTTGTTTAACTTCATCCGGTGGGTATTTTAGTTCTAAAAAGGTTTGCTGTAGATCTCTTAGGTGAGAGTCTCTGTCTGTAGAGTTGGAACAGATGCGGCTGTAATGTAGGGCCTGGCTACATACAGTGGATTGTTTGGTATGTTTGGGATGGTAGCTAGAAGCGTGTAGATATGTTTGTCAGTCAGTAGGTTTACGGTATAAGGTGGTGTCTTTGCCCAGTCTTGTAGGTCTGCCCCAATCTCGCCTCAAGGCTTCTCTCTCTCTCTCTCTCTCTCTCTCTCTCTCTCTCTCTCTCTCTCTCCCGTTGCTGTTTCTCCTTCTTCTCCCCCTTTTGTTTATTTGTAATGCAGACCCCAGCTATTCTCTTGCCCTTGTTCTTAAAAAATAAATAAATGCTCACACAATCGAACGGAGAGCCCTGGGCTGGCTTGCCTCAGAGGCAAACCTTTGCTGGCGAGCAGTTTTGGTATGCAAATGAAGGATCCCGCGGTATGTGAATAAACAGCTGTGGGGGAAGAATGCTATGTCTGAACCCTAAACTGTGGCTTGCCTGAACTATAGGAAAACAAGCCAACTTTATAAACCATGGTTTGTTGCTTTAATGAACCATAACTAAGACTCGCCACAGTTTGTCTGGGTTTGGATATAAAAGTGCAAATACGATTCGTTAAAATGGAAGTCAAATTTTCCAATCCCTCCTCACAGCTATGCTGAAGGAGAGGGGATGGGGGGGTTGAGCTTATGAACTCAAGGCTTGTTCTTAGAATACCAAACCATAGTTTAACTTGCCACCCAAACTACGCCTTTGTGTGTCTGTATGAGAGAGATGGGCCACTTCTCTTTTGCATGAGTGTCCCTGTGTGGATTCATTTCATCAATAGCACATAACATAGCTGACTTCCTTTCATGGTCTCCTTCCACTTAGTCTTCAATTGTCTGTTATGGTTGCCTTGTTCTGAGGCTTGCCTCACAGTTTTACATTATCAACTTTGCATGGGTTTTGAGTACTCTGCAACTGATTGTATCGTGAAGGAACGTTGAGAGTACAAGGCTGATTTATGTTGGCCTGATACAATCTAGGTATACCTGGATGGAAGGAAACTTGCAAACATGCACAATAAACTGTACACTTTGGAGTCATATAATGTTTACCACTGGGCTTGGCCAACAAATGTAAAATTTCCAGAAATATTCATGGCACGGGGAGAAAATAGTCTTCCCTGAAAAATGCACACCAATGGCAGTAGGGGAAATAAAATATACACACTTAAAAAAATATATCTAAACTTACTTGCCTACTTGGAGAATATGATGTGTATCTTGTATGATTTATCTGTCTAGTACATTTGTATGGACATACAGAGAACTGTACTCTCAGGTAAGTCTGTATAAGGACACAGCCTTAGAATAAAAATGCATTAGTTTTATTAAAACAATATTTTTTTTAATTTTTAAATTCCCAGTATTGCAAGCTGCACCGTAAGGTGCAAAATTAAGTATATATACCAGTTACGTTTTCCCCTATTTTTTCTTTCAGCTGGGAAGATAAACAGGGAAAGAAATCCTAAGAAATATATGTATCCTGTAAGTTGCATTCATTTTAATTTGAAATTCTCCAGTAGGGAGCCTGATTAGTTTGCAAATAACTGTTTTTTATTGATTCAGGTGGGTAGCCATGTTGGTCTGACACAGTCGAGATATATATATATATGTGTGTGTGTGTGTGTGTGTGTGTGTGTGTGTGTGTATATATATATATATATATATATATATTTGTTCAGTAGCACCTGTTTTAGTGTATCTGAAGAAGTGTGCATGCACATGAAAGCTTATACCAAGAACAAATTTAGTTGGTCTCTAAGGTGCTACTGGACATTTTTAATACTAAATGCTTCCACCAGTGATATCCACCAAGGTGTCTGCGGTTCCAAATATAGTCTATATTTGTTCCAAACGCTATATAATGTGCCTCTTAGTATATGGCTTGTGAATTCTTTATTAACTTTAACTTTTTCATAATTAAGATTTGCATGCCATCCATATCTATTATTAAAACTTTCAAGGTCTAATATACTAATTTTTTCCAATCTAATCCAATCTCTTATCCAAATTAAACATTCCGCTTCATAATATAATATAAATATTTCGACTGTTTTTTATGGGTATCCCATCAAATTGTGTGACTGCGGCCTGAGTAAATGCGCATTAAATTGAGTTGGCTGTTTTTATTTTATTTATTTTTTAAAGCATGTGAATGTGCATGCCATCTAAGGTGGCGATCCTTGGCGTGTGAACAGTGCCGTTCACAAGCATCCCTATTTTCACCAGTGAAATGTTTAAAAGGCATTGCAGTGCTGGGAGGTTGCTCAAGTAATCTGTGCTTCATCGGCTGCCGTGACATCCTGAGAAGTTATTGTTCAGAGAGTTTTGTGGTTCACTCATATGTGACAGAGTCTGCTGTTCTCTACCTACCCCCTGCTTAACAAGGTGGATAAGCCCTAAGGCAAGCAATTTTTTTTTAAAAGTTTAATTTTAACTGCATTTGCTGATTCCACCCCACCCCCACAGCTGTTCTCTTGAAAGACCTCTGAGCTATGCAAGTAAGATACAGTGGTACCTCAGGTTACATACGCTTCAGGTTACATACGCTTCAGGTTAAGAACTCCGTTAACCCAGAAATAATGCTTCAGGTTAAGAACTTTGCTTCAGGATAAGAACAGAAATTTTGCTCTGGCAGTGCAGCGGCAGCAGGAGGCCCCATTAGCTAAAGTGGTGCTTCAGGTTAAGAACAGTTTCATGTTAAGAACGGAGCTCCGGAATGAATTAAGTACTTAACCCGAGGTAACACTGTACTGCTAGCTGCTCTCTATCTCTATACATGTGGCTCCAGCTCAGCCACATGGCTCTCACCAGGGAGAGAGGTTTGGTCAGGTGCAGAAGAAGTGCAGAGGAATAGGCATAGGTTGGATAATGGAGAGAGCAGTGTGTGTGTGTGTGTGTGTGTGTGTGTGTGTGAGAGAGAGAGAGAGAGAGAGAGAGAGAGAGAGAGAGAGAGCACTGAAGAAACCATCTTTGATAGCCCTACAAAATGGCACTTAATTTATGACCTTATGGGACTATAGGAATTTTGTCCAAATGTGGCAATATGAAGCCATGGGAACTTGTGGTTAGGGAATGATGGTTCTACTGCTTTTACTTTTCTCAGTTTCCCTATTTTTCCATCTTAAATTCAGTTTGCCAAACTTCTTCTCCAATTGGTGAAGCTTTTTTAAAAAAATCCTCTTGAAAATTCACCAGCCTTTTGTGCTAATTTCTCATTATAAAATTTATTTTAGAATACAGTTGTACCTCTGGTTACGAACTTAATTCGTTCTGGAGGTCTGTTCTTAACCTGAAACCGTTCTTAACCTGAGGTACCACTTTAGCTAATGGGACCTCTTGCTGCCGCCGCGCCGCCGACACACGATTTCTGTTCTCATCCTGAGGTAAAATCCTTAACCCGAGGTACTACTTCCAGATTAGCGGAGTCCGTAACCCGAGGTGTTTGTAACACGAGGTACCACTGTACAGCTTTGAATAATAAACACATTCTTGGCAAGCTATTTTCCATAATGTAATGTAATGCAATGTACGTCATCCTCACGTTTTATTCACACTTTTCTCATAATACATGCACCTTTGTATACATCATGGGTAGGCAAACTAAGGCCAGGGCCTCTCTCTCTCTCTCTCATAACATTTTATGAAATTTCCAACAATAATAAGAATAAAACAAATAGCAATAAAAACAAAAACAAGACAAAACAGATTGACTTTCCCCTATTCCCTTCCTTGGTTCCATTGTGTATCAATGTACTACATGTCCATTGTAAAGATTTAACCATTTGAATTACTTACTGTCTGTCTATATATATAAAAATGTTCCCATTGCATGTTTGTCCGAAACACCCTTGCTGCATAACCGCTGGACCAAATCGCATCAAATTAGGACACAGCGTTCCATTACTATGGCATACTAATCTGGCATAATAAAAATTCATAAAAACCACACCTGACATACCTAAAATAAAGAAAAAACGCAAACAAAATTGGCGCGCACATATGACATCACCAGCAAAACAGCACCCTCTAGCAACGGCAGGCCTGTCTCCATTTTCACTTCCAAATTGACAAACTGTTTCTCTGCAAGGAAGGAGGGGGTGATTGTCTCAGTGGCTTCCGGATACCTGAGTGCCAGACAAAAGGGTGTGGTTAACTTGGCTGGGAAACAGGGAAATGTAAATATCTCTTTTGTCAAAGGCACGCTGGGAAATGGAGGCCCCCGCCTCTCGCAGTTAACTAGGCCGGACCAGCAAGGCACACTGGGAAATGGAGTCAAGGCGCCCTGTGGATGAACTAAGCTCTTTCGGCCAAACCGCAAGGCATGCTGGGAAACGGTGGGCTTATTATCCCAACCAACCGCCCGCTCAAGGCACTCTAGTGATCCCGGATTGTTGATATCCCTTAAATTTCCCGGATTTCAAAGGAAGCAGCTCCTCTCCCTCCCTGCCCGCCAGGGAGGCTCCTCAGCTGCGTTGCTCGGCTGCCAATAAGGAGTCTGAGACTGACTGGGGGCGGAGCTTGCATGACTTGTGCAGCCAGAGCCTCACGCCCAACCAGACAGACAGCCTGCCTGCCATCTATGCGCTCGCTCTTTCGCTCACCCGTTCGTGCGCAGCCTCTGGAGCGCAGGGTGGTGAGGCTACTTGGTGCCATTGCACCGCCCTCGCGGCATCCCTTATTTTCAAATCCGAAAGTTTGGAAAAATCCCTTATTTTCAAATCCGAAAGTTGAAAGCTATGCTCAGAAGCCGTTCGACTTCTGAGGCGTGCTCGAAAACGGAAGCATTCACTTCCGAGTTTTCGGTATTCAGCTTCCAAGACGTTTGGCAGCCGAGATGTTCAAAAACTGAGGTTCCGCTGTATGTTGGAAGTCATCCAGGGTGGCTGGGGCAACCCAGTCAGATGGCGGGGTATAAATATTCCGACAATGACTACTACTATGGAATAGGATGTCCCTCTTTTGATCAGAGAAATGTTGGAAGGTATGGCAGGCATTCTCATGGCCAAGAAGCCTGTAGGAACCTTCAGCCAAGGCAATGGGGAAGCATGCTGAGAATACAAATTTTGAAATAAGGTTCTTTCAGAGACCTTTTGGTGGCATAATAGATGAGAGAACTCCACTGCTGTTTTCTGCGTAAGAACTGTCCTGCGTTGCATTGCTCAGACAGCTTCCCAATGTTGGTGTTGGGTGTACTGTGAATGCATCTGTAGTAAGTACCGGTAGGTCTTCGCCCACACCATATTCAGAGCGCAGTGTTTTAGCTGACACTTTGGCTGATTGGCAGAGCAGCTGTCCCAGTATGTTTTCGAGCACAATTCAAAGTGTTGGTGCTGACCATTAAAGCCCTAAACGGCCTCGGTCCTGTATACCTGAAGGAGCGTCTCCACCCCCATCGTTCAGCCCGGACACTGAGATCCAGCGCCAAGGGCCTTCTGGTGGTTCCCTTACTGCGAGAAGCAAAACTACAGGGAACCAGGCAGAGGGCCTTCTCGGTAGTGGCACCCGCCCTGTGGAACGCCCTCCCATCAGAGGTCAAAGCGATAAACAACTACATGACCTTTAGAAAATACCTGAAGGCAGCCCTGTTTAGGGAAGTTTTTAATCTGTGATATTTTAATGTATTTTGATATTTGTTGGAAGCTGCCCAGAGTGGCTGGGGAGACGCAGCCAGATGGGCGGGGTACAAATAATAAATTATTATTATTACTGTCAGTTCCTGAATTGATGTCCGGAGAGAGTGCTCTGTAGCAGTTACAATATCAGCCTAGGAGCTAGAGGACTGGGCTTCAAACCCCACTCAGCTAAAGAGTTCACTGGTTGAGCCTGAGCCAATCTCACCGTCCCACCCTGGCCGACCTCACAGGGTTGTGGTGAAGATACAACGGGGAGAGTGAGAATTACGTGTGCTAGCCTGAACTCTTTGGAGTAAAGGTGGTGTGTGTTGAAATGGAAGAAAGCCATCTTGTCAAGACATGGCAACATGCAGCCATGATGATGTGCAACGAGGACTGAATATCAGTTCAGAAACTGACAGCTGCTTTGTCACCTGCCAAAGTGGCAACGAAAAGGCTGTGATCTGAGCAGGTGGCCACAGGGGATTTCTATGAGACATGGTTGAGGCGTCACTGCTGCCAATGCAGGTTTCTAGCACACTGGTAGGCAGCATGAGAAAAATATAGGAAAAATCATTTTTTGAATACGGAGTAATCATACTAGTGTAATAATAGTGTTCCGGTTTTCAAATGTTTTTCGGAAGCTGAACGTCCGACGCAGCTTCCGCTTGAGTGTAAGAAGCTCTTGCAGCCAATCAGAAGCTGCGCCTTGGTTGTCGAACGTTTCGGAAGCCGAACGGTCTTCCGGAATGGATTACGTTCGACAACCGAGGTTTGACTGCATACAGTTTTGACTAGGGTACACATTTTTGCAATCAATTTCTCCTAAACATTGGGGTTTTGCAGTGCTGGCCCAAGGCATTTTGGCACCTGAGGCAAACCAGAAAATGGCATCCCCATCCCTGCCAGGGAAGAAGAGATGAGTGAAGATCTAGATCAGGAGCAAGGGGGCCAAAAAGATGATCGTTGGGATCAGCTGCCCCAGGAACCTGCCGCCTAAAGGAGGGCACCTCAGTCCAGTCCCTGACAAAAGAACTGGATTCTGCGGGTGGGATCCTTACCTCCCCAAGTCTGATAGTGCTTTCTAAGGGTTTTAGACAGGCAGTGGTGGAGGAACCCTCTCCGGCACCCGGGGCGGGGCAAACCGCCCGGCGGCACACGCGCAACATCCGTACGGACTGCGCACGCACGGCAGCCCATACGGACACCATGTGAAAAGCAGCCCATACGGATGCAGCTCGAGCGGCGCCCATACTGACTGTGCGATTGCCCTCAGCCACTCTACAGCTGGGGGGAGGCAGCGGACCATCTTGTCAACCCCCCCAGTGGGACCCGGGGTGACCCGCCCCCTCCGTCCCCCCCTTCGTACACCCCTGTAGACAGGGGCTCCCTGCTTCTCCTCCTGTAGCTGAAAATGCCAGGCATCAAATCAAATCAGGTTTATTGCAGCTTTAAGCTCATATGCACATACAAAATAGACACAGCCAGTATTGGGTAGATACAACCAGTAATATATACATATAAAACATATACATAAAAAAACTTTCAAAATTCCTGTAGCATTCCATTTCGCCTCTAATAAGAAACACAGAGGTTTAAAATCTTGCCACTTGCAAGGATACGGTTGAATCAGTATCTTGCAGTAATAGGGTGAGGCGAGTCTCCACCGGAAGACCAGAGAATTTTGGAACTAATGGTCTCAGAAGGTTTGTCCGGGCAGCACTAGACAAGGGGCAACTAAAAACCTATATGCTGAAGGGATTCGATCGCCTTCTTGTTGCAAGAACAACATAACTCTGAGACTCGGCCCTTGGAGAATCTATGGGAAAGGACCCTAGAGGGAAAAACGTTAAACCTCGCTTTGATAAACGCAAAGCGATGGCTAGCATTTGAGAGGGATGTTAAATAAGTTGGTACTTGCTGAGTAGTGGAAACTCCCATGAACCGGGGTGAGCATACACACACACCCCAACATCTGATCTGGAACCTCCTGACTGCAAAGCAAATGCTCTACCACTGAGTGGTGCTGCTGCAAAGCACTGGTGGCTCCTGCTGTGTATCAATGAAAGCCTGGGAAACATACTTCCACAACTTATACGAGGAAGCTAGCGACGAGCCCCATGCACTAGATATACCGGAAGATCAGCTACAACCATGGCCACCAGTCCCAACAACAGAGACTCTCCTACTGATTGATCAACTAAAGAATGGGAAAGCCCCCGGAATTGACGGTATACCAGCGGAACTTATTAAAACCAATGCTTACTGGTGGGCCCCCTTGTTAGCCTCCCTGTTCGCATATATAGATAGAACAGCACAGATCCCAGAAGATTGGGGGACTTCCATCATTATTCCCATCTATAAAAAGGGCTCTAGGGCTGATCCCGCCAATTATAGACCTATAAGCCTTCTGAACATCATAAGTAAATTATATGCCAAACATCTCAGCGAGAAACTGTGCGAATGGACAGAAAATGCGAACATACTTGATGAAGCACAGGCTGGATTCAGACAGGGGAGATCCACAATGGATCACTGCTTGATTTTACAACACCTAGCTGAGAAATATACGTCGCAGCATAATCTCCACCTATTTGCAGCATTTGTAGACTTTAAAGCAGCTTTCGATTCCATCCCAAGAACTCGACTCTGGGACAAACTCAGCAAGTCATCTATAGATCGACGTCTGCTGCTATTAATATCCAAACTTTACAATAACACACGACTCTGTGTAAGATGCAATCAAGAAGGTCAACTCTCTAATTGCATTAGAACAACTAAGGGAGTTAAACAGGGATGCATATTGACCCCCTGTTTATTTAACATCTATATAAACTCCCTTATAGTCCACCTACAAGGGGCAGATATACATGCCCCAAAATTGGCAGACAAAAAACTGCCTATATTACTTTATGCGGACGATGCAGTTATTTTGTCCCAGACACGGATGGGCCTCAAAAGAGCTCTTAACAGCTTAACCCAATACTGTAGAGAGGAGAAACTAGTAGTGAATTATCAAAAAACAAAAATCATGGATTTCTCTAATAAAAGGAAAATACACAGATGGCGGATAGAGAATCAAGAGATTGAACAAGTGCCATGCTTTAAATACTTAGGAGTAGTGTTCCAAGCGTCAAGGAAGAAAACTGCCCACATTAATTATAGCTCCGCAACAGCACAAAAAAGCACAAGGGCAATCCTAAGATTCCATCGCACAACGGGAGGAAACTTCATTCCTGCTGCTATTAAATTATTTGTTGCAAAACCAACAGCACAAATATTATATGGCGCACCACTTGTTTCCCTTGCTAATTTAGACCCATATGAAAAGATACAATCAGGTTTCCTCAGATCACTCCTGCAAACACCAAAATGTGTCCCAAACGCTGCCCTGCGTCTGGAAACAGGATTATACAGGATTGAAGCCAAAGTATGGATAAGGACACTATTTACCTGGCTAAGAACCAACAACTCGCCGGCTGGTCTGCTCCCCCTGATGCTACACGACAAATTCCAATCTAGCTGGCGGAAGGGCATTCTCAGAAAACTGGCCACATATGGACTCTCCCCAGAGTATTTATTAAGCCTAGAAACGGGAAGGGCCAAGAACATAATCAAAGAAAGACTAAGGGACATTGAAGTCCAAAATGATTTTAATCAACTTTCGATAATTTACAAACCCCTGTATAACTCCTATAGGCCCCAGCTAGCAAACTACCTCAAAATACTAGACAACGCCAAACACCATTGGGCATTCTCCAGGGCGCGCTTTAATGCTCTCCCTTCAGCTCTCTTAGAGGGAAGATACAACAAGACTCCGATCGAACAAAGACTATGTCCCTGTGATAGCAATGAGATCGAATCCATTGGGCATGTCATTCTACACTGCCCATTATATCGAGACTCAAGAAAAGAGCTGATCGAACCGATCCTGAGGAAACTACCCGGTAGTAGTACAGACGATACCTATATTAGACACCTCCTGGCTGATAAAGATCCCGAAATTACAAGGCCCGTGGCAAAATACAGTCACATCGCGACAAGAATAAGACGAGCAGTGATATCAGCAATGGGGTCCGAAATGTAACCCTGATGGTCCGATAATAGACAGCAGAGACTTTGAACTTAAATTTTAAACCTTAAGAGGCTAAAATATGGTTTTAAATGTAAGCATCAATTCTGTGAATTGGCCCGTATTTTTATCTCTATTTGTAAGATAATACAACTTACACTATTACATTTTATACAAATTGATTTCTGGTCATGGACCGTAATAAAGATTGTTGTTGTTGATGGGCACTGGTGGCCATCTCTTCCTGATGTCTTCAGACTACTGAGCTGGTTTTTGTACTGAAGTGTATCACTGTGGAGAGGTGCGGTGTAGCCTTGGGCACAGTAATATAACCCTTCATCCTCGGCATAGACACCGTTGATAGTGAAGAAGAAGTTGTTGCCGTTTTGGCTGCCGTTGAAGCGATCTGGGGTCCCTTCAAAACGGGTTGAACCTGAATGAATCAGTGGCTTGGGTTTCTGTCCTGGTTTAACTTCATATAAATGCATATGTTGACTGACAGAAGAGGAAGGGAGGCACCCAATTTTGACTCTGTCCCCAAGATTCGCCTGTATTGAAGCTGGGGTCTGAGTGACGGCAATCTGCCCGCTGGATTCTAGGAGGAGAGAAAAAATTAATCCATTGCATTTGCCAGAGAAATTTGGAGGGAACAATGCTTCTCTTAAACTTACCCTCAAAGAAACCCGAGACCAGCCAAATCAAACAAATCTGGAGCATGATGCCGGTGTTCATTAAACAACACTCTTGTCTCCTAGAGAGTATCACCACCAGGCAGCCCAGCTTCAGAATGAGGGGGATAAAATTGGAGGAATTATTAAGTGTCAAGAATGGAAATTTATGCAAATTACTAGAAGGGGCACAAGTGGTGAGTAGCCCTTCCTGTGCGGATTGCGCATCAAGACAGAAGGAACCCAATATGAATTTATACCTCGTAATAAAGAATTAAAGAAGCATTTGGAAGTAGAAGTAAAATGACATATTTAATTAATTTGAACTTAGAAATAAATAGACATTGAAGGTGGATATTTGGAAATAAGTATTTTATTAAAGGAATGACAAGATAGATATATTAAATGAGACATGCGAAATTATACAAGGGATATAAGATGGATAGGAAAAACAAGAGTGGAAGTTGTGATAAGTTATTATAAAGAATATAAGATATGTATATTATCATTTACAGGAGTATATATATATATATATATATATATATATATATATATATAACTTTTGATACTATGTACAAGGATGGTACTAAGTGTTACTAATGATCAATATGAGGTACAGAATGTATACAAGTGATATGTAAATTAAACCAATAAAAATTATTTGGGGGAAAAAAGAAGAAGAAAAAAGACAGAAGGAACCCAAGGAAGATCCGGACAGCAATCAATGCGAAAAATGAATCTGAAGTTCTCACCTCCTCATATACAATCGTCTTCATTAATGGATAATTTTTGGTCTAAGAATTGTCTAGCATTGTCTATGCAAGGGTGGCCAACTTCCAAGAGACTGCGATCTACTCACAGAGTTAAAAACTGGCAGTGATCTACCCCCTTTTGGGGGGTTCAGGTCGAGGTTGTTGAGCTTTTTTTTAGGAAGGAAAGCCATCCATGTTTGGGGGGTTCGGGTCAAAGTTGAGCTTTTTTTAGGAAGGAAAGCCCTGTTTTGGGGGCTTCAGGGCAAAGATGTAGAGCTTTTTTTAGGGGAGCCAAAGTTGCTGAGTTTCTTTGAGGGTAGCCAGTGATCTACCAGTGATCTATCACAGACGTCCAGTGATCTACCAGTAGATCACGATCTACCTGTTGGACATGCCTGGGATAGCATACTTACACTCATATGTAGGATCGATCATGCCAAAAACCATGCTTAGTCTCTGTCGCCTCTCTTCATCCTTTCATGTTTCCCCATTTTGCCGTCCATTAGGTGCATGCATTGTAAATATACACAACTAGGTGTGAAACCTTTGTTCTATGTGCATGCCAAGAGATTAGGTTTCTCATATGTGCTCTGCAAATATGAAACATTGTGAAGTCTAGAACAGGCCTGGGGAACCAGAAAGGTGAGGGAACACAGATCCTCCAAGGGTCCCTTGCTTTTCAGGGGCAGTCCTGGATTTCCATATGCCATCCCAGTTTCTGATTTGATGCTGGCATGCCCCACTTTTCCATCGGATGTCCCTGTTTCCATCAGAGGAATTTTGGCAGTTATGTGATCCCCAGAGTCAATGAGATAAGTAACCAAACAAGCTTTAGAAAACATCTGAAGGCAGCCTTGTATAGGAAAGGTTTTAAATCTATAATGTCTTATGTTTTTATATACAGTGGAACCTCGGTTGTCGAACATAATCCATTCCGGAAGACAGTTCGACTTCTGAAATGTTCAACAACCGAGGCTCCTCAGCTGCGTTGCTCGGCTGCCAATAAGGAGTCTGAGACCGACTGGGGGCGGAGTTTGCATGCCTTGTGCAGCCAGACCCTTACGCCCAACCAGACAGATAGCCTGCCTGCCTGCCGTCTATGAGCTCGCTCTTTCGCTCACCCGTTCGTACGCAGCCTCTGGAGCGCAGGGTGGCAAGGCTCCTTGGTGCCATTGCACCGCCCTCGCGGCATCCCTTATTTTCAAATCCGAAAGTTTGAAAAAATCCCTTATATTCAAATCCAAAAGTTGACAGCTATGCTCAGAAGCCGTTCGACTTCTGAGGCGTGTTCAAAAACGGAAGCATTCACTTCCGGGTTTTCGGTATTCAGCTTCCGAGACGTTCGGCAGCCGAGATGTTCAAAAACCGAGGATCCGCTGTATGTTGGAAGTCATGCAGGGTGGCTGGGGCAACCCAGTCAGATGGCGGGGTATAAATATTCCGACAATGACTACTACTATGGAATAGGATGTCCCTATTTTGACCGGAGAAATGTTGGAAGGTATGGCAGGCATTCTCATGGCCAAGAAGCCTGTAGGAACCTTCAGCCAAGGCAATGGGGAAGCATGCTGAGAATACAAATTTTGAAATAAGGTTCTTTCAGAGACCTTTTGGTGGCATAATAGATGAGAGAACTTCACTGCTGTTTTCTGCGTAAGAACTGTCCTGGGTTGCATTGCTCAGACAGCTTCCTAATGTTGGTGTTGGGTGTACTGTGAATGCATCTGTAGTAAGTACCGGTAGGTCTTCGCCTACACCATATTCAGAGCGCACTGTTTTAGCTGACACTTTGGCTGGTTGGCAGAGCCGCTGTCCCAGTATGTTTCCGAGCACAATTCAAAGTGTTGGTGCTGACCTTTAAAGCCCTAAGCGGCCTCGGTCCTGTATACCTGAAGGAGCGTCTCCACCCCCATTGTTCAGCCCGGACACTGAGATCCAGCGCCGAGGGCCTTCTGGTGGTTCCCTTACTGCGAGAAGCAAAGCTACAGGGATCCAGGCAGAGGGCCTTCTCGGTAGTGGCGCCCGCCCTGTGGAACGCCCTCCCATCAGAGGTCAAAGCAATCAACAACTACATAACCTTTAGAAAATACCTGGAAGGCAGCCCTGTTTAGGGAAGTTTTTAATCTGTGATATTTTAGGGTTAGGGTTAGGGTTAGGGAAGAAGAGATGAGTGAAGATCTAGATCAGGAGCAAGGGGGCCAAAAAGATGATCGTTGGGATCAGCTGCCCCAGGAACCTGCCGCCTAAAGGAGGGCACCTCAGTCCAGTCCCTGACAAAAGAACTGGATTCTGCGGGTGGGATCCTTACCTCCCCAAGTCTGATAGTGCTTTCTAAGGGTTTTAGACAGGCAGTGGTGGAGGAACCCTCTCCGGCACCCGAGGCGGGGCAAACCGCCCGGTGGCACACGCGCAACATCCGTACGGACTGCGCACGCATGGCAGCTGATACGGACACCATGTGAAAAGCAGCCCATACGGATGCAGCGCGAGCGGCGCCCATACTGACTGTGCGAGTGCCCTCAGCCACTCTACAGCTGGGGGGAGGCAGCGGGCCATCTTGTCAACCCCCCCCCAGTGGTACCTGGGGTGACCCGCCCCCTCCGTCCCCCCCTTCGTACACCCCTGTAGACAGGGGCTCCCTGCTTCTCCTCCTGTAGCTGAAAATGCTAGGCATCAAATCAAACCAGGTTTATTGCAGCTTTAAGCTCATATGCACATACAAAATAGACACAGCCAGTATTGGGTAGATACAACCAGTAATATATACATATAAAACATATACATAAAAAAACTTTCAAAATTCCTGTAGCATTCCATTTCGCCTCTAATAAGACAACACAGAGGTTTAAAATCTTGCCACTTGCAAGGATACGGTTGAATCAGTATCTTGCAGTAATAGGGTGAGGCGGGTCTCCACCGGAAGACCAGAGAATTTTGGAACTAATGGTCTCAGAAGGTTTGTCCGGGCAGCACTAGACAAGGGGCAACTAAAAACCTATATGCTGAAGGGATTCGATCGCCTTCTTGTTGCAAGAACAACATAACTCTGAGACTCGGCCCTTGGAGAATCTATGGGAAAGGACCCTAGAGGGAAAAACGTTAAACCTCGCTTTGATAAACGCAAAGCGATGGCTAGCATTTGAGAGGGATGTTAAATAAGTTGGTACTTGCTGAGTAGTGGAAACTCCCATGAACCGGGGTGAGCATACACACACACCCCAACATCTGATCTGGAACCTCCTGACTGCAAAGCAAATGCTCTACCACTGAGTGGTGCTGCTGCAAAGCACTGGTGGCCATCTCTTCCTGATGTCTTCAGACTACTGAGCTGGTTTTTGTACTGAAGTGTATCACTGTGGAGAGGTGCGGTGTAGCCTTGGGCACAGTAATATAACCCTTCATCCTCGTCAACGACACCGTTGATAGTGAAGGAGAAGTCGTTGCTGCTTTGGCTGCTGTTGAAGCGATCTGGGATCCCTTCAAAACGGGTTGAACCTGAATGAATCAGTAGCTTGGGTTTCTGTCCTGGTTTAACTTCATATAAATGCATATTTTGACTGACAGAAGAGGAAGGTATGCACTGCATGGTGACTCTGTCCCCAAGATTTGCCTGTATAGAAGCTGGGGTCTGAGTGACGGCAATCTGCCCGCTGGATTCTAGGAGGAGAGAAAAAATTAATCCATTGCATTTGCCAGAGAAATTTGGAGGGAACAATGCTTCTCTTAAACTTACCCTCAAAGAAACCCGAGACCAGCCAAATCAAACAAATCTGGAGCATGATGCCGGTGTTCATGAAACAACACTCTTGTCTCCTAGAGAGTATCACCACCAGGCAGCCCAGCTTCAGAATGAGGGGGATAAAATTGGAGGAATTATTAAGTGTCAAGAATGGAAATTTATGTAAATTACTAGAAGGGGCACAAGTGGTGAGTAGCCCTTCCTTAAAAATGGTGAGTAGCCCTTCCTTCCTCATTTACTTAAAAATGAGGGTGCATTTTAAATTTTAAATTGTATTTTAACTTGCATTTTAATTGATTGTTTTGTATGTTTTGTTGTGGTTTTTATGGTTGTTAGCCGCTCTGAGCCCAGTCTTGGCTGGGAAGGGCGGGGTATAAATAAAACTTTATTGTTATTATTATTATTTCCTGTGCGGATTGCGCTTCAAGACAGAAGGAACCCAAGGAAGATCCGGACAGCAATAAATAAGACAAATGAATGTGAAGATCTCAGCTCCTGAATTACAAAATAGTCTTGCCTATCCGGAAAGAAAACGTTACGCAGAGATCATTTTCCGCTCCAGTTTCCTGCATAATAGATATTCCACCTTATGTCTCGCTCCATTAGAAATAAAGGACACAATTCCAAATTCACTTACATGAATGTAAAAGAACACCAGAAAAGAGAAAAATAGCACCTGGTATATAAAAGGCAGCATATTTATATGGAAATACTACAGGAGGAAAATATGGGTTGGTAGTATCACTTGAGGCAAAGCGTGTTTTTTTGTCTCACCAGAAGGAAGACAGACGTAGTTGAAGGTTTGAACTGGGCATTTTGCTTAACAATATCAGCCATCAGTTGTTATAGCAGAAGCAAGGAGATAAAGGGGAGGAGAAACTAAATTCACAGCTCAGGAACCGCTGCCCTGTAGTGGAGAGTACATTAACCCCTGAATGGCTTTCCCCTCTCAGTTCAGTGGATCTTGATTAAAGGCTGTTGCTTGTTCAAACATGATGAACTATAATCCATTGTAATCCCCTCTGATGCCCTTGAGAGAAGCAGTGAGCTGTCATCTCACAAAGTTACCCCTCTCCTGCCTTTTCAGGTTCTTAGTTCTCAGCTTACGAGAACTTATGAGCGTCTCCACCCCCATCGATCTACCCGGACACTGTGGTCCTGCGCTGAGGGCCTTCTGGCGGTTCCCTCACTGCAAGAAGCTAAGTTACAGGGAACCAGGCAGAGGGCCTTCTCAGTAGTGGCACCCGCCCTGTGGAACGCCCTCCCACCAGATGTCAAAGAGAACAACAACTACCCGACTTTTAGAAGACATCTGAAGGCAACCCTGTTTAGGGAAACTTTTAATGTTTGATGGATTATTGTATTTTAATATTTTATTGGAAGCCGCCCAGAGTGGCTGGGGAAGCCCAGCCAGATGGGCGGGGTATAAATAAATTATTATTATTATTATTATTATTATTATTATTATTATTATTATTTCATTAACTGATTTTTTTTGTCTAGTTCTTATTGAAATTTCAAATAATGTGCGAATTTCTCCATTAGAGCTGTATCTCATCTCTTGAATTGATACCCAGAGAGCAAGGGCACTGTAGCCAGAGATACCCAGAGAGCCAACCAGGGTCTATATCCCACTCAGCCAAGGAGTTCTCGGGATGAGCTGGAACTAAGCACACCCTCTCACACCCTAACATACCTCACAGGGTAAAGGGAGGGTTATGTAAGCCAGCCTGAGCTCCTTGGAGCAAAGGTGGCATTGATTGATTGACGGATCGATTGATCCATCAATTGCCCCAGCAGCATACCTCTATTTTCTCAAACCCAGAAACACAAGAAGGGCCTTTACTCTTGCCCAAAGTTTGGCGTTGCCATTGCCGGTTCTAGAAGGATCTTTTGGGAAAGTCCCATACGACCAGAGGCTTTGCACCTGCCCACTGGGGGAGGTAGGAAGCCCCAAGCATTTATTTTTTAGATGCCCCTTTTATGACGAGGTACGCAGAGACACCATTGCCCCCCAACTGGAGAGGCTTGCTGATCTTCCGGATAAGCCTAAACTAAATGCTCTCCTCTTAGGCAAAGATCAAATGACGACCTGGATGGTTGCCAGATTCTGCGCACAGATTTGCAGGCGCAGTCTATCCTCCCGGAACAAATGAGTCTGCGGGGGAAATAGTTGAAGTGAGCCCCCAGGGTGATAGAGTCAATCTGTATGGTATCTCAAATTGTAAACTTTTAGGTTCTCACATGTTTAGGCGTTTAACTTAATTTTAAGTCTTAAGCTGTTTGCTGTATATTGTTTTAAATGCATATTTTACTTTTGTGAAAGCCGTACTAGATGTGCCTTTTGAGCTGGTTTATAACCGTAATAAACAAATGAAAATGAAATGATCCATCAGTTGATCTAATTCCCCCACACACTGCAGAGCTCAGCCAGCTTCTGAATATACTCTTGGTGGTGGAGCAAGGTTTGGATCCCACTCAGCAAGGGGGTCAACTTGGGCATTTGGAGGGTGGCGAGTGTGTGTGAAAATGGCAGAAACACAACTTGAATCGCCCTCCAAGATGGCACTGAAGCTGTGACATGGTGGAGGGACTGTTGGCACTATGGGAGTTGTGTCAAGACATAGCAATATGGGGCCACAGGAAGAAGAAGAAGAGGAGGAGGGGTTTGGATTTGATATCCCGCTTTATCACTACCCAAAGGAGTCTCAAAGCGGCTAACATTCTCCTTTCCCTTCCTCCCCCACAACAAACACTCTGTGAGGTGAGTGGGGCTGAGAGACTTCAGAGAAGTGTGACTAGCCCAAGGTCACCCAGCAGCTGCATGTGGAGGAGTGGAGACGTGAACCCGGTTCACCAGATTACGAGTCTACCACTCTTAACCACTACACCACACTGGCTCACTGTGACGAGGAACCTGTGACGAGGACTGAATATCAGTTCAGAAACTGACAGCTGCACCAGCACCTGCCCAAGTGGCAACGATAATTCTGCCATCTGAGCAGGTGGCCACAGGGGATTTGAGTGGGGCATGGTCGAGGTACCAGCTGGCAAGTGCAGTCAGTACAGTTTTCTAGCACGTTGGTAGGCAGCATGAGGAAAAATATATCTGAAAAACGGCAGTTTGAATATGAAGTAATACTTGCAGCTTCATACCTGGAACCTAAATATTATGCTGTTTGACATGGACAGAATTAAAGTGTCGTCACATGTTGTCGTGGAGGAGGACGGGAGTTGTTCTTCATGCCAATGACATGGATATAGAATCATCACCCCAGAACTGCACTCTTCATATTCCATGTACAGAACAGGAACAAGGATGAGCTGGAATCATTCATGAAGTCAAGAGGTAACCTGAAGCAGCATGACCTTCTGAAACTAGGTAAAATGGGAATTGTCTGTTTCCAAACTCTTTTTAGGATGAGCTATTGTTGAAGAGAGGGACGCGGGTGGCGCTATGGTTTAAACCACTGCGCCGCTTGGACTTGCCGATCGGAAGGTCGGTAGTTTGAATCCCCGTGACGTGGTGAGCTCCTGTTGCTCAGTCCCTGCTCCTGCCAACCTAGCAGTTCGAAAGCACGCCGTGCAAGTAGATAAATAGGTACCGCTCTGGTGGGAAGGTAAATGGTGTTTCCGTGCACTGCTCTGGTTTCGCTGGCCACATGATCCAGAGAAACTGTCTGCAGAAGCGGACAAACGCCGGCTCCCTCGGCCTGTAACGCAAAATGAGCACCGCAACCCCAGAATCGTTCGCGACTGGACTTAACTGTCAGGGGTACCTTTACCTTTACCTATTGTTGAATAGAGATGTAAGAATTTTTTGTATGGTGGGGGACTCATGAGCTGTACCGGTTGGGTCAACTAACTTTGTCAGTGTTATGAACTCAAATAAGCACTGAACGGGCATTTTCAATTTAAAATGCATATTGTCTTCAAAAAGCCCAATATGAAGAAGGTAACATTGGAAGATATGTTGTTAGTAAGGCTGGGTGGGAATTACGGAAAGCTCTAACATGGAATATAAAACAACAGTGCATGTTGGAATATGATAGGCCAAGGTCAACTCAGGGCCCTTTGTTTATGGTTAATACTTCTTTGCTTCCACAATTTTATTAACTTTGTTGGAAAACGATACAATTTTGAATTTAACCAATCAGAGAACAGTTCTGTGGTGATTTATAAAGTCATTTTCCTCCCTCTTTAAAATTGATTTGGTTGCTTCTTTCTTCCCAAATGGTTTTATCGTGAACTCAGAGTGCAAAACACAGCCCAAAACCATGTATGCTTCATTGTACTTGTTTCATGCATTCTACACAGCACTTGCAGACACTTAGTCGCAACAGTTTTCGATGTATTGGCTTCCTCCACCGCACTCCGGAAATGTGATCCTTATAAATCATATTCCTTATTTGCAAATGATTCCATGCAAACCGGAAATGAACTGGTCAGTTACGTGTACTGACATGGTTACAGAGCCTTTATTGGCCACAAACACAACGAAACGGAATAATGTCAGTTGCAGTTGAACCCAGTGCTTTCCCCCCGAAAAAAATGTTTAGGGGTACTCTTATTTTCCTACTCCTATTGAAATACTGCCCCTCAATGAGGCCAAACCTAGATTCACAAATTGTTTAGGGGTATGCGTACCCCTGCGTCCCCCCAGAAAAAAAACAACACTGGTTATGCATTGACTTTGTATTCCAAAAGTGGAGGCCCCTCAATAGCCCTGGCTGGTTGGCTTCATCACAGTGCTCCATTCCCAAGATCTGTCTCAATGAGCTTTCAGACCCTTGTTTCCGAATGCTCTTGCTTGATGCCCACACTTGTAGCACCTTCACTAGGCAGAGAGGGCCATCTCTTGGCCTCACGTCTTTCCGGTAGACTTTGTAGTAGAAAGAAGATGGGGAAGATGCTTTTGACCAAGTTGAACCATTGGTGTATCTAGCTCAGGATTGTCAACACTGATCATCAACAGGTCTCCAGATTTCAGACAGGGGTTTCTTCCCCAGCCATACCTAAAAATGCCAAGGATTGAACCTGGAACCTTATGCATGCAAAGCAGAAGCTCTACCCCTGGGCTATGGCCCTTCGTACTCTCCACCGTGCAGACACCAAGACCATCACTGCCAACTCCACTCATTTGGCCCAGACACCAGATGCTCAGGTCGGCAAGGAGAGTTGTTGTCACAGGATGGTCCATGAGGTCCAGGCTCCAGGGCTTTTGCACTGGGCCACAGATCTTGTCCTGCCTTCCCCCCACTCTTTAACCATTTAAACACCCCAAAAAGCTTTTTCTTACAGGGTAGCTGGATATGCTGGACTGCAATGGGCCAGCCACATGAAATCTTAGTTCTCCGGAACAGCACCTTTGTGCCTTGGGTCTCTGTCCCAAGTCCTGGAAGAAGTGGAAGATGGCATTCCGGCCTGGTATGCATCAAGCCCCCATGCCGTTCCACTCCTTGCCAATTTGCCTTCTATCATTTGGAAGGGCCCAAGCTCCGTGCCGCACCATCTGCATTGCATACAAAAGGTCCCGGGTTCCTGACCTCTCCACGTATGGTGGGAGAAACTCAAGACTGAGATCCTGGACACCTACTGCCAGTCAGTGTAGAAAATACAGAGTTCTGGACGCCATGTCTGACTCAGTATAAGGCAGCTTCCTGTGTTCATGTTCCTTAGACGGAGAAGAAAGTGTGGCCTTTTTCAACAGCCCTGTCCAAGCAGCCTTCCTCCTGGTTGACCTTCAGAGGCCAGTGGTCCTCACCCCCTTCCTATTCTCTCTTCCAGTCTTCCCCCATTCTGCAAGCTGAAAGAAGGGTGCTAATGCAAGATACCCGCTGCCATTTCTTCCTTCTGTCTTAGGCTACTGAGCTGGTTTTTGTACTGAAGTGTATCACTGTGGAGAGGACGGACACAGAAGTAGGCTGATTCTTCCTCAGCCTCGACATTGCTGATGGTGAATAAGAAGTCAGTGACATTGACGCTCGTAGCATTATGAATAAGAAGCTTGGGTTTCTGTCCTCGTTTAAACTGATACAAGGCCATATCATCACTCATGGAAGAGGAACCTGTGCACTGGATTGTCACTCTGCCTCCAGGACTTGCTTGTAAAGAAGCCGGTGTCTGAGTGATGACAATCTGTCCCCTGGATTCTAGAAGGAGAGGAATAAAGCACAATAGTGAATCTATGATATTTGCCTTAGAAACTCAGAGAGAACAACACCACTCTTAAAACTTACCCTCCGAGAAACACAAGATGAGCCAAATGAAACAAATCTGTAACATGATGAAGCTGTTAACGTAACTCCTTCTCTTGCCTCCCAGGTGGTATCGCCACCAAGCAGTCCAGCTTCAGAATGTTAGGGATAAAATTGGAGGAGTTATTAAGTGTCAAGAATGGAAATCTACGCAAATGAGTAGAAGGGGTGCAAGGGATTTAGTGCCCCTTCCTGTGAGGATTGTGTTTCAAGGCAGAAGATGTGTCATGGAGAAGGTTCTAGCTCATGATGCAGAAGGAACTCAAGGAAGATACGGACAGCAATCTTACTGAGAACAATGAATGACAGACCCTCCAAGTGCCCCTATTTTCCAGGGACGTCCCTGATTTAGAGAAGCTGTCCCGAATTCTGATTTGATCCTCAGATTCCTAAGGATGTTCCTCTTTTCATTGGAGAAATGTTGCAGGGTATGGAGTTAAACGACCGCAGAGCTGTCTGAAGGCAATCCTGTGCAGTGAAGTTTAAAAAAAAATGTTTAATGTTTTATTACGTTTTCATACCGGTATATGTTGGAAGCTGCCCAGAGTGGCTGGGGCAACCCAGTCAGATGGGCTGGTAATAATAGTAATAGTAATAATAGTAATAGTAATAGGATGTCCTTATTTTCACTGAAGAAATGTTGGAGGGTGTGGCACACAGAGATCTGTTCAAATCTGCTGTTTACTGAAACGGCACTTGGGGGTGGGGGGGCACAAATAGAAGCCAGATGGCAATCTTCAGTGGGTAACTGGTAGAGCCCAATCCAGTTCAGGGCCCTGTTTGACTGCTTTGCCTTCAAAATGAGTATGCATGTTTTTTAAAAAGTGTGCCTAGTACAGTGGTACCTTGGTTCTCAAACTTAATCCATTCTGGAAGTCTGTTCCCAAACCAAAACGTTCCCAAACCAAGGCACGCTCTCCCATAGAAAGTAATGCAAAATGGATTAATCCGTTCCAGACTTTTAAAAACAACCCCTAAAACAGTAATTGAACATGAATTTTACTATCTAACAAGACAATTGATCCATAAAATGAAAGCAATGAACAATGTACTGCAGTCACACAATCAGTAGCTGAACTGGGTTCCACACAGTCACAAAAACAAAATAAAAAGGGCCCCCAAAACAAAAACACAAAATAAATAGCAAAAACAGACAGACCTCAGCGTTAACACTCACAACGGAGCACCTTCGGCTTCTGAAAAAAGTTCGCAAACCGGAACACTTACTTCCGGGTTTGCAGTGTTTGGGTTCCAAGTTGTTTGAGTACCAAGGCGTTTGAGAACCAAGGTACCACTGTATAGCATGTATTTTGGTCCTTAATAAACCAGATCCTCATGATTCAAAAAATCAATTGCTTCTTATTTTTAATCCCTTAGAGATGAGAGGTGGTTTCTGCTGGTACCAGTGATTCTGGCATCTGAGTCACCACAAGCAGACCACACCAGGGGCGCCCTCTAGGGGCGGCTGAGGGGCTGACAGCCCCCCAAAATTTTCAAGGAGGGGCACGGGTCCCCTCAATATTCCACAGCGACGTGCTCACACCATGCGCACATACCGCGCAAGATGCTCACGTCACATGTACAAGCCACTTGGTGCGCACGTGACACATCAGCATGGTGCTGGCCCCCTCAATCGTGGGGGCAAACTGGTGCATCACTCTATCCCACAACTTCCTAATCCACAGATGCATCTAGGAAAACCAACTGCTTCTATATTTATAAGGCGGCCTTGTTGCATGGATGCTCTGACGGGATTTTTTAATATACTGGTACTTCAACTTAGAAAATGAATGCTCAGCAGTGCAATATGTGACCGTTAATGTAAAAAAACAAAACAAAACAGCAATGGGATATTTCTGTGGTGCCTGATTTCTCTTGATGCCCTAAGCATGTCCTTATCTTCGGTAAAGGTAAAGGACCCCTGACAGTTAAGTCCTGTCACGAACGACTCTGGGGTTGTGGCGCCCATCTCGCTTTACAGGCCGAGGGAGCCAGCGTTTGTCCGAAGACAGTTTTTCCGGGTCATGTGGCCAGCAGGACTAAGCCACTTCTGGTGAACCAGAGCAGCGCACGGAAACGCCGTTTACCTTCCCGCTGGAGTGGTTCCTATTTATCTACTTGCACTTTGATGTGCTTTCGAACTGCTAGGTGGGCAGGAGCTGGGACCGAGCAACGGAAGCTCACCCCGTCGCAGGGATTCGAACCGCCGACCTTCTGATCAGCAAGCCCTAGGCTCAGTGGTTTAGACCACAGCGCCACCTGTGTCCTTATCTTGCTTAGTGGTTAATCCAGCCCTGGGCTGGGTGGACCAATGGTTTGACTCAGTGCAAGCCAGCTTCTGATGCTCCTGTGCCTCGGACTGAGGCTGAGGGGAAGCTGCTGCCTCTTTAACATTGTGCACAGCTCCCCTGGAAGCAAAGTTCTTAGAAAATCCAAAAACCTGGCTTCCTTTTGGTTGATCTGCATGGGCTTTCAGTTGTTCTCTCACCCTCCATTCCAGGAAGCTGGAAGAGCACTGCAGCTCTCATCTCGCTTTATTGGCCGAGAGCCGACGTACAGCTTCCGGGTCATGTGGCCAGCATGACTCTGGCGAACCAGAGCAGCGCACGGAAACACCGTTTACCTTCCCGCCGGAGCGATACCTATTTATCTACTTGCACTTTGACGTGCTTTCGAACTGCTAGGTTGGCAGGAGCAGTGAAGAAGTGTGCATGCACACAAAAGCTCATACCAAGAAAAAACTTAGTTGGTCTCTAAGGTGCTACTGGAAGAATTTATATACTGCCATTCATTGGAAGATCCCTGGGCGGTACATTAAAAATGCAATTTACATCCCCCCCCCCCCCATTTTCCTCTTTTTCCATTTCCCCCCCCAAAATGGGGAAAATGGAAAGAAGAACTCCCAGCAAAAGAAGAATGGATACAAAAACTTATGGAATATGCAGAAATGGCAAAACTTACCCGAAAAATAAGAAATCAAGATGACAAACTTTTTTACAAAAGAATGGAAATGGTTTATTGAATATTTACAAATAAATTGTAAACAGATAAGAACGTGGGCAGGATTATTGCAATAACCTGCAGTTTTGTAAGAGAACCGGTATATATTTAAAGGAGATGAATAAATGAGTCAATTAAGTTAATTTGGAATATGGGGGGGGGGACACACAAATTTAAGGAACCGCAGAAAGAAGGGGAAGGAAGTCGATTTTTTAAATGTTAAAATGGTTGTAAAATTATTGAAATGTATGCAACTGAAAATCATAAATAAAATAATAATAATAATAAAAACAAAAACATAATTTGCATAGCATAATAATAAAAAACAATAAAACAATCACAGAAAAAACGACATAATAATAGCCCCCCAAAAAAAACATTTAAAAGGCATGTCCAAAACTTTCAGGGTTTGGTCTTGATTCGGGGGCACAGGGGAGACACCTGGCTCAGAAGCAGATGTGTTGCCTCAAATAAGCGGAAATTAAGGCGCAGTGAAATATACTCGGAGTCGAATGTGGATTTCATGCTCTTTATTCAGCTCATAGTAGCGAGGAATGGAAGTTTCCCCAGAACAACTGCTTTATATACATTATTTACACAATGGGCCCCACGTGATTGGCTAATTCCAGGATACTCCTATAGGCCAATCAGGTTGCGGATTCACTTCCACCTGCAGCTGGATTGGGTGGCTCCTGTGGACCTATCAGACTGCTGCATTCTGAATCCTATTGTTCTAGGACCAATCAGACTGCTGCATTCTGAATCCTATTGTTCTAGGACCAATCAGACTGCTGCATTTTGGAGCCTATTCAACTCAGTACATAACACCCAGGTAGTAAACCAGGTGCATGGAATGAGGGGATATCACGACAGATACAGTTTGCAAAGTCCAGCCTTCCTCAATCGGGTGCGTTTCAGATGATGCGGACTACAAAACCCATCACCCCTGGGCCTTTCCATTTGGGGCTGATGGGAATTGTAGTCCAAAACATCTGGAGGGCACCAAGTTGGTGAGGAAAGCTGCCTTGGACCGAGGAGCTCCGAGTTCAAAAGCCCCTGAGGGAGACTGACTGCCTCACAAGAAACCTGCACATGAACAGACACTACTAAATGCGGCCTAAAGTTAACATAGTGAGGAAACAATTAGAAGCGTTGAAAGCTAGCAAAATTGAAATATATCTGCTTGGTGCAAGGCAGTCTAACTACCGGTAGCTTACAGTAACAAACTTCCTCTAAACTGCTAGGCCTATGTGTTACGTTAGGCAATACTGCCACTGGGTGTTCACAACTAGAAATGCAAGGAGAATTTCAGCTTTGCGTCTAAAGGTTTTAGCAGAATTTTATGACAATTTATTTGAGGAGGGGTAGCACCTCTGGTGAGGGACACATCGTGTGCCTTCTGGGGTAGTTTTCAGCAAATCCAAGGAGAGCACAAAATATGGTCTGAAGCTCAACATCAACAAAACTAAGATCATGGCCACTGGTCCCATCACCTCCTGGCAAATAGAAGGGGAAGAAATGGAGGCAGTGAGAGATTTCACTTTCTTGGGTTCCATGATCACTGCAGATGGTGACAGCAGTCACGAAATTACAAGACGCCTGCTTCTTGGGAGAAAAGCAATGACAAACCTAGACAGCATCTTAAAAAGCAAAGACATCACCTTGCCAACAAAGGTCCGTATAGTTAAAGCTATGGTTTTCCCAGTAGTAATGTACGGAAGTGAGAGCTGGACCATAAAGAAGGCTGATCGCCGAAGAATTGATGCTTTTGAATTATGGTGCTGGAGGAGACTCTTGAGAGTCCCATGGACTGCAAGAAGATCAAACCTATCCATTCTTAAAGAAATCAGCCCTGAATGCTCACTAGAAGGACAGATTCTGAAGTTGAGGCTCCAGTACTTGGCCACCTCATGAGAAGAGAAGACTCCCTAGAAAAGACCCTGATGTTGGGAAAGATTGAGGGCACAAGGAGAAGGGGACAACAGAAGATGAGATGGTTGGACAGTGTTCTCGAAGCTACTAACATGAGTTTGGCCAAACTGCGAGAGGCAGTGAAGGATAGGCGTGCCTGGCGTGCTCTGGTCCATGGGGTCACGAAGAGTCGGACACGACTGAACAACAAAAACAGGATTAACATACAGGTGATGGGTTTTAGGAGCATGTGAATAGTAGTTGAGTGGGTTTAAATACATCCTGAATATCTACTGAGGGAGAACAATGGGAAAACATTGGGAGTTGCGTGTCGAGACCCCGCGACCACCCCCTCAAGGACAATAAAAACACGATGAGACAAGATATAAGGTTAATGTTTGTGGGATTATTTTTGGCCACAACTTTTTATTGGTTACAGTATGTGAGCGGTATTGGCTTAGGCATTGAGTAGACCTGACTATATCTGACTCCGCCCCGATTGGCAGGAAGTCATAGAAGGGTAAACCTCCAATAAGGGGGGGTCCCCGGTCGGCGGAGACCGACTCGTGCCCCCCCTGGGTTCCCAAAGGGGTCGTGGCATGGCCTTAGCCCCCGCCCCGGGCTTCAGACAAGATCCACACCCCTGGATTCTTTTAGCAGAATACCCTTCAGTTTGGAGGGGCAGCCGATGGCCAGGGCTCCCCTCCCCCCATTATAAGGTCACCCAATGCCTAACCGCCACCTTACAAAAGTTGTGACGATTGCTAGGCGGTAGACGAAAACCAAATGGCTAAAGCCAATCTGCCAAGTGGAAAAAATTTCTACCGAGCCCCTGCCGCAAAACAGGCGACCAAACCGAGCAAGGTCAGAGAAGGAAATAGATTAAAGGGAGGGAGGGTGGGAGATTGAAGACGCGAGCCGAAAAGGAGGCGTTTCGGCTCGCGCCAAGGGTTTAAACGGTGCCGCGCCCCGCCCCCGCGGCCAGCCGATTGGCTGGCTGGCGGATGACGCGGCTGGGAATCTCCCGGGCGGCAAGGGACGTCGTCCCTGCCCCCGGAAGAGAGTGGGTGGTCCCAAGGTCCACCGCAACTCCTCCCCACAGGGAGTGGAGTGGATTTGCGTGTCGAGACCCCGCGACCACCCCCTCAAGGACAATAAAAACACGATGAGACAAGATATAAGGTTAATGTTTGTGGGATTATTTTTGGCCACAACTTTTTATTGGTTACAGTATGTGAGCGGTATTGGCTTAGGCATTGAGTAGACCTGACTATATCTGACTCCGCCCCGATTGGCAGGAAGTCATAGAAGGGTAAACCTCCAATAACGGGGGGTCCCCGGTCGGCGGAGACCGACTCGTGCCCCCCCTGGGTTCCCAAAGGGGTCGTGGCATGGCCTTAGCCCCCGCCCCGGGCTTCAGACAAGATCCACACCCCTGGATTCTTTTAGCAGAATACCCTTCAGCTTGGAGGGGCAGCCGATGGCCAGGGCTCCCCTCCCCCCATTATAAGGTCACCCAATGCCTAACCGCCAAAAGAGCCTGAAGGGCTCGCCGCCACATACCCTCACGACTGCAACCAACAATTCACTCCCTCAATTATGTCAGCCAACCAAATGTCATTTCCCCAATCCGAGAGGTGCACGCCATCGTCACGAAACAAAGCCATCTTGCTGTAAGCAATAGCGGGATGCGGGATCACACGGCCACCAAGCGAGAGCACCTTTCGTGCCACCGAGCGGTTCAAACGTTTTCGGACAAGGTCAGTTGCGGCCGGAGAGTTGCTACCACGCCAAGTTCGTCTCTCCAAGAGATGGGACCAAATAATAGTCATTTTAGGAAAGTTTGAAGCCAGAAAGTCCAAATCGTTCATGATATCGTTGAGCAAATCCAGGCGCTTCCGATTCGGCAAATCGTTTTCTCCCAACTGCAACACCAGAACATCGGGGGGGGGCCAAAGCCTCGGCCCTGGATCTTATAATCGGCAACATCTCCTTCCAACGCATCCCGCGCCTTGAAATCCAGGAAACTCGTATATGTGAGGAAAAACCCAACTGGGTACCAAGGCCGCTGACGATCGCCCTCTCGCGGGCCCAATGGACGATACTGTGACCAGCAATCCAAATATCCATGCGCTTAGACCCTGAAAAGTAAGGAAATGACAAATGGGGGTAAATAGGCTGCTCAGAATGAAGAACTACCTCGGATATAGCCCTTGAACGCATCCGATCGCCATCTGCCCAGGTCTTTTACTCTATCGGCAGACAGACCCCAGTGAACAGCGGTGGAGGCGGCCCCAATTCTGAATGAATGGGCGGCGAACTCCCTGGCTGGCAGTCCGCATGCTTCGATGGCTTTACGCATAACCCTGGTAAACTGCAGTCTTGTAAGGCGGGACCCATCCTGATGTATCAGGAATGGGCCAGGGCCAGGAACTCTAAGTTCAATGTAACGGGAGGTATCTTTTACTGGGCAAGGTCCGGCTTGCCTGGTGGCAGGAAGGCGTATCAGGGCGCCCTTCCCTTTCTGGTCAGTTTTTGAGCGACGAATGTAAATGACTAGTTCGGAGGAAGACAGTTGGATGTCACTAAGTAGCAAACCTCTAGAGGTGGAGCCAGGATCGCCCTCCAGGACCAATTCTCCAATTCTTAGGGCACCAAAGAAAGCTATTGAAAAGGCGGCAGAAAACAATCTGGTTTCGTATTTGGACCAACAGATGGAGCGTAGTTTGTAGCGTATTTTTGTGAGTAAATCGAAAGTCAGGGGCCTACGCCCGTCCGCACTTGACGGTTGCGCTCTACGCCACCCCTCCATTGCCCTGCGGACAACGAACTCGGCGCAGGGGTCAGTAAAATATATGGATTTAGTGAAGAAGGATATGGCAGCTGTTTGGGTCTTAAAGGATTTAGCAGAACGGCCGCAATCAAGTAGATGAACTAAGTATACCAACACCTGACAAGTAGTGGGGCAAGAAAGGTGACTGATTCCCCAGAAGTGTAACCGATAAGTTAAGAACTCAGACCAGGCCTTAGTGTAAGACCTAAGAGTGGAAGGCGCCACTGAAGTCAATACTCCCTGCAAGACGACTCGTCTCCAACGCTCCACAGGTGCTCCGGGAAAGTCTCTGGCAACTGCTGGGCTTCTGGTGCTAACAACCGGAAGCGGTCCATCTGAAAACGAGAGAGCGCGTCCGCGATGTCGTTATTAACCCCAGGAATGAATTTGGCCGTGAACATAATGTTAAATTGGAGACACCGCAGAACAAAGGCTCGAAGCAGAGATGACACCCTCTCAGAGCGGGAAGATCGTCTAGCCAGCACCTTGACTACAGCCTGATTGTCCGTCCAAAAGCAGACCCTGCGATCCTTGAATTCGTCAGTCCAAAGGTGAATTGCCACTAGAATGGGAAAAAATTCTAAGAAGGTCATATCGCGGGTAATAGCCCTACCCCGCCAGCTCTCCGGCCACTGCTGAGCACACCAGCGCCCTTTGAAAAACACACCAAAACCCAAGGATCCTGCTGCGTCCGATTGAACCTGGAAGTCAGTTGAAAGCATCAGCGAGTCCTGCCATAAAGACACCCCATTAAAATTTTCAAGGAATAAAAGCCAAACCTGGAGATCATCTTTCACTGACTTAGGGAGGCGTACCCTGTGATGTGGTGATTTTAAACCGGCCGATAGTCTTGCCAAGCGTGAGCAAAAGGGGCGCCCTGGGGCCACCACGCGACAGGCAAAGTTCAAATGTCCGAGCAGGGATTGGATTTGCCTGAGTGTTACCTTTTTTAGTGGAAGAATTTGTGAAATTAAAGCCTTAAGGGCTATTAGCTTTGCCATTGGAAGGCGTGACGTCTGGGCGACCGTATCCAGCTCAATGCCTAGGTAAGTCATTACCGTTACGGGGCCTTCGGTTTTTTCCTCCGCCAGAGGAACACCTAGTTCCTCTGATAGAGAGGCCAAGGCCTTAAGCAGTGAAGAGCAAGCGGCGCTATTCGCGGGACCGGAAAGTAAAAAATCATCGAGATAATGAGTGACGCCTGACAAACCTGTCTTGTAGCGCAGGGCCCAATCTAGAAAGGTGCTAAACGACTCAAAGGCGGCACACGCCACCGAACACCCCATAGGCATTGCCTTGTCTATAAAAAAGGAACCCTCAAACTTAAAGCCCAACCATCGAAAATCTTTTGGGTGTACTGGAAGGAGACGGAAAGCCGATTCTATGTCACATTTTGCAAGGAGGGCCCCTTTCCCGAAAGACCGAATCAGTTTTATAGCATGGTCAAAAGGAACGTACTTCACTGAGCAAAGTTCATCAGGTATAGCGTCATTCACGGAACCGCCCTTCGGATATGAAAGGTTATGAATTAGGCGGAATTCACCCGGGGCCTTTTTTGGCATGACTCCCAGAGGGGAAATATGCAAGTTGGGGATGGGAGGCTTACTAAAGGGGCCGGCCACCCTCCCCGCCTTGATTTCCTTCATAATTTTCTTTCTTGCTACTTCCGGCATCTCCCTAACTGACTTCTGGTTTGGGGGATCCTTGGACTGTGGAGTGAATGTAACTGGAATTCTAAAGCCCTGAGAGAACCCATGCCAAAGGTAGACTGAAGATTTTTTATTTGGATACAAATCTAAGAGAGTTTTTAGGGCGTCGAGCTTGATGGGAGAGACGGCTAGGGAGAGGGAGTTATTACCTACAGGAGCCTCCGGGGGCGGGGGGCTGACCAACCTGTCTGTTCTGCTGGTGAGTCCCCCTTCCCCCACGAAAAGGCTGCCGACCCCTGTAGCAAGAAACTGCTGGGTGATTGCCAAGGCACTTCTCGCACTCGTGCGAGTACTTACAACTTTGTCGCTGGCACAGCCCTTTATTATACTCCCAGCACACTTTGCGGCGTTGATCCTTTTTGAAGTCAGGCTTCGGAAACCTCCCTTGGTCCAATGGTTTTTTCTCGATATGAGGACCCACGTGAGTAAGCCAGAGGAACTGGTCAACTCGATCCCATCGAGCGGTGGGTAGGAGGGCGGCGTTTCTTCGAAAAGCCTTATCGTATCTAATCGCCGCCGCCTCACCAGCCATTGCGCATGCAGTCCGCACTAATGACTGGTAAATGATCAGGTGCATCGCCCTCTTGGGGTAAGCTGCAGCCACTACACAGGAGAAAACTTGGAAGCCGTTTAACCAATTCTCAAACGTTTTCTCGACCCTGGGAGACTTATATCTACGTTTGCTGTACTCTCGCCTTCTTTCTGCCTTGTCATGAAGCTCATCAAGGGGGACGAGCTTAAATATATCCACATATTCACCATTTAGTATTTTCGCCCTGGTCCTTGCGGAGAGGTGGTTACCTAAGATAATATCTTTGGGTCTGTTAGTGGAGACCTTGACGTCTTCCACCATAGCCCCATTCTTACATTCCAGTGTCCCTCCGAACTTCTTCCTGTGCGAATTAGCCCGTCTATTCCATGCCCAGAGCGGCAAACCTGGCACCCCCTCACCTTCACCCCAATACGAGTCCATAGGCTCATCACTATCGGAACCCGAGGAGGAAGACGAGGACGACGTACCTGAGTCAGAATCGGAGTCGTCCTTCCTGGATCTCTTGCTCTTCTTACTCGCGTGCTTCTTGTGCTTCCGTTTCTTACGAGCCATGGTAGCCTGCGGGAAGGGGAGTGCGGTCTCCTCGTCCGAGGATGAGTAAACGCCTTGGTCCTGAGAATTGAAGTTATCCTGCACACTACTAGAGGGAGATGGTAAATGACGGAGGTCCCCCGCACCAGAGGAAGATACCAATTGGAGGAGGTTACCCAAACCAGGGGCGGATGCCAATTGAAGGAGGTCCCTTGAAGGTGCCTGCACCGGTTGAGAGGAACGCTGTCCACCTGAACTTCGAGAGCCCCTTGCGCTAGGGCGACGCAATTGGACCCCAGTGTCTTGTTCTGCTGGTGCGGGGGCCCTTTTAGATTTGTTAGCACGCGGGACCACGACGCGCGGTTGAGCGCCAGAGTCCTTCCCCGGGGGTGCGGTAGGTTTTTTAGATCTGCTTGGCCGTGAGGTAGTGACACGCTTGCTGCGGGATTTGGGCGTAGGCCCAACCTGGTCAGCAGAAGAAGCCAACTGGGGAACGGTGACTGGCCCCTGGGATGAGGTAGGCCCGACCTGATTGGCGGAAGGAGCCAACTGTGAATCAATGAATAGCGCCTGGGAAGGGGTAGGCCCAACCTGATCGGCAGAAGGGGCCAACTGTGAATCGGTGAGTGGCGCCTGGGATGTCCCTTGTCTTACATCGGACTCATCCCCCGATTGAGAACCGGCTGATCCGCTGTCTATTGATTCCGGAACCACCATTGTACCAGAATGAGCGTGAGAGTCTTGCCCCACCCCCTGAGGTCTAAACCGCTGCATCATGGTATCAAATTCATTAAAGAACTGTTGCAATGCGCGGGGATCATTTGCCATACTTGCCAGAGTTGTCCCTAGTTGACCCACAGCTTGACCCGCCATTGATGAACTATTTGTGGCTACTGAGGCTTGGGAAGGAGCAGCACCAGCCGAGGTCGCAGCGGGTTGCTTCTTAGGCATTCTCTATATATTTATTTATTAGTTTATTTATCTGTTATTTATTTATTTTTTAATTATTTTATTTTATTTTTATTTATTTATTTATTTATTTATTTTTATTATATTTATTATTATTATTGTTATTTTTATTTATTTATTTATTTATTTATTTATTTTTTAAGCACTAACAAAATAAATAGCCGCTTATAGCAATCCGCTTAGTCCCTGACAAACCGACAAACTTCAGTGCGCTACACAGACAGCACTGGGATTAGAACCTGGGAGACAGCACTGGGATTAGAACCTGGGACCTTCAGCATGCAAAGCGGCTGCTCAACCTCTGAACCACAGTGTATGTATGTATGTAAAATATTTATTTATTTGTTACTATTATTTTGTTTGTTATGTAGTTTCAAAATGGCGACCAAAGGCCTGGAAGGGGGGGGGTTTCGCCGTCCGTGTGACTATAACAAAATGGCGACCACCGCTGACTCTGCCCCCAAAATGGCGACCACCAGCTGACTCTGCCTAAGAGTAAACGACCCCAAGCAGGCGGCAACCCGGAGGAAAAATGAAGAAACCGCACAGGAATTCGCACTCAGACCCCTTATCTGATAGGCAGCGGTTGCTAAAGGCAGTATGCTTGCCGAATAACAATGTTTAGGGGGGGGGTGATACCAAACCACCAGCTGCCCAGGAGCGGAAGGGAACGTTAAAGCGGCAAATACAGCAAGCAGAAGCAGCGCTCCCAAGTAAAGCACCACACTCCCAGCAAATACAGCCCAGAAAAACCCCACGTTCCCAAGCCCCTCACTCCTCAAGCACACTCACAGAAACCGGGTCAGACGCCTCAGGTGTTCGGTCAACTGCTCTGCGCGGTGCTCCAACAACGGCCGCGGAGCTCCAGCGGCTAACGTCCAGCGGGATGATGCCAAGCAATGGCCACGACGCTCTTGAGGTCGAAGGCACGCACCGCTCTCTTGGCTAGCGGCAACGGGCAAATTCCCGTGCCCGCGAACGGTGTAATCAAGCTGCCAGGCACCGAGAGGGGCTGGCGAAGAGGAGCGCTGCCAAGAGAGGAGCGCGGCGTCGCGATGGCCAGGCAGCCGGCAACCCACAAGAAGAAGCGCAGAGAGGCCGAGGGCGCGATCGCAGGCTGCCCAAGCCGCAGGTAGGAGGCACCGCTGGAGACCGGGAAGGAGCTGGAGAGGAGACCCTCGTAGGCGGAAGGCAGGCCGTGAAAGGAGGCAGGCCGTGAAGATCGGCGAGGCGCAGGAGGAGGAGAAGCTTCGCAGACGATCCCGACAGATTGAAGACGCGAGCCGAAAAGGAGGCGTTTCGGCTCGCGCCAAGGGTTTAAACGGTGCCGCGCCCCGCCCCCGCGGCCAGCCGATTGGCTGGCTGGCGGATGACGCGGCTGGGAATCTCCCGGGCGGCAAGGGACGTCGTCCCTGCCCCCGGAAGAGAGTGGGTGGTCCCAAGGTCCACCGCAACTCCTCCCCACAGGGAGTGGAGCGGATTTGTCTGGCACATAGGAAATCAGAGGATGGGTACTTGAGAGATTACCCAGGTGGGGCACATCCTGGGGCACCGGGTGTGTACGTGATGCTCCGCTCGGGAGATTATGGAGGAAACCCAGTGCCTTGTGGGTCATAGACCAGAGTTGCAAAATGGCATTGAAATATTTGTAATATTTAGAAACTTTAAAGATGTGCTCCCCCCGTAATTTCCGTAACAAGAGCCAGACAGAGTATAATGACAGGTGGGTGTCCTGCCCCCCCCCCCAATCCTCACTACGGCCATCCTCTCCTCTGCCCGCCTCTGAATACCAATTGGTGGGAATCACAAGTGCCAAGAGTTTGCAGGCTTCCCCAAGACATTTGGTTGGCTGCTGTGAGACATGTGGTTGGCTGCTCTCCTTCCATTCTCTTTATGCCCCCACCCCCCAGCCATTTCTCGAATTTTGCAAGCCAACGGCCAAGCCTGCTGTGCCCTTGGCGATGGCAGCTTGATCCGTCTGTGACTGTCCAGAGCCCAGCGCCAGCCGCAGTGGGGCAACAGCTTGCCCACTTTTCAGCCAGCATGCTGCAACCTGGGTGAAATTCGGCTAGGACCTAGGACTGGCCTACGGGCCACGCAGCTTCCCCACCTGTGCCGTACAGCCTGCCCCGAAAACATTCATATTCAGAGCATCCTGCAGCGGGTACGGATCCTGGCAATATGGCGCCTGAGGCTGAAACCTGATGCCCCACCCAAGGAAGGCGTTGGGCTTTGGGAAGGAGTCACAGGGGCTCTGGTAGGATCCTGGAGCTCTTCCGCCTCTTCCTCTCTCTTTCTTTATAAATAATTTTTACCAATTTTCAATTACTAAAATCCGGTAACACCCACATTTTTATCAGTGTCAAATTACAATTCACATTCAAACACATATCAGTTATAAAGCCAATTGTACATTTTGTATGACTTCCCCTGTGCTGGGTTTCAGGGTGCAAAGTTTTTATTTCTTCCTGCTTCCAAAGTCTTAATTAACCCAATTACATTCAGTCCTGATCTACAGCTAGAGTTCTTGGCTTCCGTTTGTACTCTTTTTGTGTACTTCCGAACATTTTGCGATACATCTTTCGCCTCAAAAAGCGTTTCGAAAAACATTTAATAAATTTAACACATTTAATAAATTTTATTTCTGCAAAAGTTCTGTATCATTTCCTGTGAGAGATGCCCCCCCCCCATTTTTCTTCATTCTTCCTGTTCTGATCATGTCCTGGACAGCATCTCCACTTCCGTTTTTTCGCCCTTTTCCTGTGTCCCCAAGAGTTGCACTTTCATCTGCGTCACACGCCATCTTCTCTCGCCTCTTCCTCAAAGATGGGAAAGCGTAAACTAGGCTGGGACGCGGGTGGCGCTGTGGGTTAAACCACAGAGCCTAGGGCTTGCCGATCAGAAGGTCGGCGGTTCGAATCCCCGCGACGGGGTGAGCTCCCGTTGCTCGGTCTCTGCTCCTGCCAACCTAGCAGTTCAAAAGCACGTCAAAGATCAATAGGTACCGCTGCAGCGGGAAGGTAAATGGCGTTTCTGTGCGCTGCTCTGGTTCGCCAGAAGAAGCTTAGTCATGCTGGCCACATGACCTGGAAGCTGTACGCCGGCTCCCTCGGCCAATAAAGCGAGATGAGCGCCGTAACCCCAGAGTCGGACACGACTGGACCTAATGGTCAGGGGTCCCTTTACGTTTACCTTTAAACTAGGCTGTGGGAAGGCGCCCCCTCAGTTCGGCACCCTGTCCGGGGGAACTGATTGCGCTGCCCTAAATCCAACCTCCACTTGTAGAAATATGGAATGGCCAAGTTAGAGATGGAACACAGATACTTGAGCAGAAGCTAAAAGGGGCGAGGATGGAGTACAAGAGGCAATATTTTTTGTTCATTCCAATTCATCGTAATTGCATCATAGAATAATATTAGGTGGTCTTGCTTGTTTAGAGAGACCACCCTGAAGGAATTATGGATAGGAGGCACAGCGATTGGTAGTGGAGAGACATTCTCAGCCTGGTTCTCAGGATGGATGTGAATGTCGTTCTGTCCAGTTTTTTTCAACGAACTGACTTAATTCACATCTCCCCATCTGATATATGGATTGCAAGATAATTGTTCTTCAGATTTGGTACATCCCAAAATTCTGTGATACACCTCTCATCTCAAGAAGCGATTTGAAAAAGATTAAAGATGTGTGTTTTGGGGATGCATACACTGTGATAAAATAGGTATTTAAATATGTACTTTGTATGCAAATAAGCTACAAACTTAAGTATGCATCTAATCACGAATTTCAGTATAGCTTTTGTTAAAATGCAGATTAATACAAAGAGAGGGGCTTTCAGAAATCCGAGACAATCTGAATGCATGCACAATGTTTTAGAACAGGCATCCCCAACCTTTGGTCTCCAGATGTTTGGGACTACAATTCCCATAATCCCTGACCACTGGTCCTGTTAGCTAGGGATCATGGGAGTTGTAGTCCAAAACATCTGGAGGGCTGCAGGTTGGGGGTGCCTGTTTTAGAAGCTGAACAAAATGTACAGATGCAAAAATTACTGGTAGTGGTGAAGGATAGACACTTTCCCCCACTCTGCAAACATATTAGCCACAAGGCCTCCCAAGATAATGACATGTACTCTTTTATTAGGAAAATAAATACAGTGTCACAATTCTCATCAGTTCAATGGAGCCAAATTAAATAAATCCTTTATAGGAGAGCAGAGCTCAATTCCAAATCTAAACATGGCACAGGTCTTCTGAAAGAGGATTTCACTTTAGGAAATACTTTGCATAGATTCCAGCAGCAATATCTCTGTAAGGAGTGTCTGAATCAGACTTGGTCCGGGGTATGTGGCAGAGTCTACGGAAAGCAGGAGAACGAAGCAGCAGGTTGTGCGAAAGGCCCATGAAACTTGAGGAGACCCAGTACAAAGCCATTGCCTGAAACCAGAGAGGAAAGAAGCATTACTTTCAACAAAGCCAGGATGCAGAAAAAGTATCGCAACCACCTAAGAGGACATACGTTATCTTTCGTTCTTAGGAATATCAAATACAGTGGTACCTTGGTTCCCAAACGCCGAAAAGCGCCTTGGTTTTCAAACATTTCGGAAGTCAAACGGACTTCCGGAATGGATTAAGTTTGGCGCTTTTGCTTTTGCTATTTATTTTGCCTTTTTGTTTTTGAGGCTTTTTCGGTTAATTTGTTTTTGTGACTGCATGGAACACAGTTGAGCTATTGATTAGTTGATTGTGTGACTGCGGAAATGGATAAAAGCCCCCCATCCAAACAATGACTATCATCAGTGCAGCTAATTTTTATCATCTACAACAGTGTTCCCCAACCTTGGGCCTCCAGATGTTTTGGGACTACAACTCCCACCAGCCCTCGCTAGCAAGACCAGTGGTCAGGGATGATGGGAATTGTCCGAAAACAGCTGGAGGCCCAAGGTTGGGGAACACTGATCTACAATACTGTCTTATTTATTTTATAGTACAGTACATTGATTATTGCTTTCGTTTTATGGATCAATGGTCTCGTTAGATAGTAAAATTAATGTTAAATTGCTGTTTTAGGGGTTGTTCTTAAAAGTATGGAACGGATTAATCCATTTTGCATTACTTTCTATGGGAAAGCGCGCCTTGGTTTTGGAACGCTTTGGTTTTGTAACAGACTTCCGGAATGGATTAAGTTTGAGAACCAAGGTACCACTGTATGTGGAAAACTTGATGGGATACGTTTCGGCCCATCTTCCTCCAAAAAGCTCAGGGTGACATACAAAGCCCTCTCAGTCCCCTATTTTCTCCTCCTTCTAACAACCCCCTGAGTTACATTAGGGTGAAAGATGGTCCAACCACCAAGGCTGATGGGAATCTGAACCCAGGCCTCACTCCAGCCGCAAAACCTGGCTCTTCCAAATTTACGAAGCCGTCTTAAAAACTGGAGCATCTTAGAAGCAATATTCTACCCAGGTTCAGCAGGGGTTAACATAGCAGGGGTCAGCAAACTTTTTCAGCAGGGGGCCAGTCCACTGTCCCTCAGACCTAGTGGGGGGCTGGAGTATATTGGGGGGGGGAGAACGAATTCCTATGCCCCACAAATAACCCAGAGATGCATTTTAAATAAAAGGACACATTCTGCTCATGTAAAAACTCACTGATTCCCAGACCGTCCGTGGGCTGGATTTAGAAGGCGATTGGGCTGGATCCAGCCCCCGGGCCTTAGTTTGCCTACCTATGGCATAGATCAGGGATCGGCAACCTAAGGCCCGTGGGCCGGATCCGGCCCAATCACCTTCAAAATCCAGCCCACGGACGGTTCAGGAATCAGCGAGTTTTTACATGAGTAGAATGTGTGCTTTTATTTAAAATGCATCTCTGGGTTATTTGTGGGGCATAGGAATTCGTTCATTTCCCCACCCCACCCCAAAATATAATCCGGCCACCCACATGGTCTGAGGGATGGTGGACCGGCCCCCTGCTGAAAAAGGTTGCTGACCCCTGGCATAGATGTTCTTCTTAAATGCTCCAGTTTGGATGTTGGATTTGGATATGAAAGACATGGGTTCAAACTCCTCCTAAGCTGTGATGTTCATGCACCAGGCATTATATCATTCAGCTCGTCAAAGAATGAAAGAAGAGAGAAGAAGAAGAAGAAGAGTTTGGATTTGCTATCCCGCTTTATCACTACCCGAAGGAGTCTCCAAGCGGCTCACATTCTCCTTTCCCTTCCTCCCCCACAACAAACACTCTGTGAGGTGAGTGGGGCTGAGAGACTTCAGAGAAGTGTGACTAGCCCAAGGTCACCCAGCAGCTGCATGTGGAGGAGCGGAGACGCGAACCCGGTTCACCTGATTACGAGTCCACCGCTCTTAACCACTACACCACACTGGCTCTCCCAGTTGAGCATTGGCCCAACTCAGCGCTGTTGTTCTAGGTTACTTACTGATGGTACAGTTGCAGCGACTGGAATCATAAGCACTGAGACACCTCGGAAGAAGTTAGTGCCATACCTCTGGAGCCGGGACAGTTTAGTTTTTCGCAAAGCAAAAATCTGGAGAGACAAATTTCACTTGTAAGGAATTTGGGGGACAAAATGTCAGCCGGAGCGTCGTCGAGACAAATATGCAACTCAGGAACTGGTGTGTACAGGTCAACGTAAGTTATTATCTACGCTTTAAAGTCCTTCCCAGGTTTAAAGCGTGAGAACTCCCAGTGTGATCGGCAATCTGCTTCAGTTTTTTATTTGACCGTCAGTCAGAAAAGATACATTTCCCTACAAAATTAAAACATCTAAAACGTCTAAAAGAACTTTGGAGTAAAACATAGCCAACAGTAAAATGAAGCTATACCGATAAACCCATGTCGATGCTGTCCATTTTAATCTTGCGACGCTTAAGAGCTAGAAAAAGAAATTTGGCCACCAGGGAGGCTGTTTTTCCAGTAACATTATTCAACAAATATAGAACCTTTCTTTCTCTGGATAGAGAGCTAAGTTGACCTAGGAGTGGAGCTATAAGATTTTGCCTGAGATCTGCATCAAAAGGGCAGGTCAGGAGAATATGTTCGGTGGACTCTACCACTCCCAGGGCACAATGACAAGTTCTCTGAGCGTATGGGACTCCCCTGAACCTTCCCCACAATACTGCTTTATATATCAAGCTTCTCACCTCCTTTAAAAACTGTATCTAACGGTCTAAAGACGATGTTAACTGGGACGGTTTTTGGTTTCAAGAAGTATGGCCCTGCTATTCCAAAGCAGAAATTAAATGCCATTACAGCGTTTGCTTATCTGTCTCTGCTGACAAACTGCTGTGCTATTTTATTTACAATACAGTGGTACCTTGGTTCTCAAATGCCTTGGTACTCAAACAACTTGGAACCCAAAGACTGCAAACCCGGAAGTAAGTGTTCTAGTTTGCGAACTTTTTTCGGAAGCCAAACATGCTCAGATTTGAGTGCCACGCTTCCGTTTTGAGTGTTACGCTGAGGTCTGTCTGTTTTTGCTATTTATTTTGCGTTTTTGCGGCTTTTATGTTTTGTTTTTGCGACTGTGTGGAACCCAATTCAGCTATTGATTAATTGATTGTGTGACTGCAGTACATTGTTTACTGCTTTCATTTTATGGATCAATGGTCTTGTTACATTGTAAAATTAATGTTAAATTGCTGTTTTAGGGGTTGTTCTTAAAAGTATGGAACGGATTAATCCATTTTGCATTATTTTCTATGGGAAAGCACTCCTTGGTTTTGGAATGCTTTGGTTTAGGAACGGACTTCCGGAACGGATTAAGTTTGAGAACCAAGGTACCACTGCATAGTAAATTGCAATAGTTACAGTACAGGTAGGTAGCCGTGTTGGTCTGCCGTAGTTGAAACAAAATTAAAAAATTCCTTCCAGTAGCACCTTGAAAAGGTAAAGGGACCCCTGACCATTAGGTCCAGTCGTGTCCGACTCTGGGGTTGCGGCGCTCATCTCGCTTTATTGGCCGAGGGAGCCGGCGTACAGCTTCCAGGTCATGTGGCCAGCATGACTAAGCCGCTTCTGGTGAACCAGAGCAGCGCACGGAAACACCGTTTACCTTTCCGCTGCAGTGGTACCTATTTACCGTATCTACTTGCACTTTGACGTGCTTTCGAACTGCTAGGTTGGCAGGAGCAGGGACCAAGCAACGGGAGCTCACCCCGTTGCAGGGATTCGAACCACCGATCTTCTGATCAGCAAGCCCTAGGCTCTGTGGTTTAACCCACAGCGCCACCTGGGTCCCTAAACCTTAGATACCAACTAAGTTTGTTATTGGTATGAGCTTTCGTATGCATGCACACTTCTTCAGATACTCTGAAACAGAAAATTATAATAGTAAATTGCAAGTCGGCCAAATAGCTGTAGATGTGATTTGATGGTGGTCCCAGTCACCCTTCCATACCTCCACTATCAGTAGATTGAGGAGCCCAAGAGTGATTGGCAGAATCCAAGTTGAGTCAGGTACAGTGAGGTCCAGAAACCAGAGGACACCTCCTGTGGAAAGTTGCTCCTGAATTAAGAACCCTGTTGAAAAACCACACACACGGTTGGCCCATTTTGTTACCTTAAACATCCATCACTTTAGTGGATAAGGTTGAGGACAGATAAGGCTGAATTCAGACAAGAAAACATTATTGGCAGATCTTGGATAAATGACTGACAACTTTAGGAACATAACCTTTCTCCTCCTCCATGATTCAGATTGTTGTAGTCGTTTAGTCATGTCCGACGCTTCGTGACCCCATGGACCAGAGCACGCCAGGCACTCCTGTCTTCCACTGCCTCCCGCAGTTTGGTCAGACTCATGTTAGTAGCTTTGGGAACACTGTCCAACCATCTCGTCCTCTGTCGTCCCCTTCTCCTTGTGCCCTCCATCTTTCCCAACATCAGGGTCTTTTCCAGGGAGTCTTCTCTTCTCATGAGGTGGCCAAAGTATTGGAGCTTCAGCTTCAGGATCTGTCCTTCCAGTGAGCACTCAGGGCTGATTTCCTTCAGAATGGATAGGTTTGATCTTCTTGCAGTCCACGGGACTCCCAAGAGTCTCCTCCAGCACCATAATTCAAAAGCATCAATTCTTCGGCGATCAGCCTTCTTTATGGTCCAGCTCTCACTTCCACACATCACTACTGCGATTCAGATTAGCAATCACCAGATCCATCCTTGCACCCGGAAAGTCAAGGTGGCAGCAGTAGCTAAGGAGTCCTTTCAACAGTTTATGCTGTTGAACAGCTAACCAAGCACAGAAAAGGAGACGCATTCAATTAAGCCAAGGGATGAGAAAAAGGGTTTGGGAAAACAAGCGTACATTTTATATTGGAAGTTGCCCTCCGCACACTTCTACTGTGCTTGCTGCTGGTGTGGTGGCTCCTCTGTAAAACCACTTTAAACAGCTTGTAGCAGAGTTTCTTCCTGGCGGCAGACGACAAGAGACTACGAGACTTGTACAAAATACTCAGTCAAGAGTTTTTCTATTTCTTGGCTGGTTCACAAGCATTCTAGTTGCAACTATATACAAAACTATTTACATCTTTCCACCACGGTGTAAACCAGGCATAGGCAAACTCCAGCCCTCCAGATGTTTGGGACTACAATTCCCATCATCCCTAGCTGACAGGACCAGTGGCCAAGGATGATGGGAATTGTAGTCCCAAACATCTGGAGGGCCAGAGTTTGCCTATGCCTGGTATATGCAGGGCTTGATCTCCTTCCGCAGGGCCTGTAAGACAGAGCTATTCCATCTGACCTTCAATTTGAATTAACCTGATCCTCTATTCCCTTTTCCCTTTCCTCTTCTATGAAGAAACCCTTTCTGGTATTCACACACCTCCGTGCTGGCCCTAGTAGGACCAACTTGGCCAGTTAGCCCTGGTGATCATTCGATGTCTACTGACTGTGTTTTTGTCCCCCCCCCCCAAATGACCCTTGAATTTTGATATTGATGCTGCATTTTATGTCTATGCTGTTTTATGCTGTTTTTAAGTCGCATTTTAATCAATGTTTTATATTTGCTGTTAGCCGTCCTGAGCCTGGTTTTTAAACTGGGAAGGCGGGGTATAAATAAAATGTATTATTAATATTATTATTAATATTATTATTAACTCACACCATGTGGGTACTCTTTCCTTGTGCAGGAAAGTGCAACCAGCAACTTCCTCCTTTGCATTTCCATCCCCAGCTGTAACCCATCAGCCTCGAGTGTCACTCCTAACCTTGAAAGAAAACTTCTTTAAAGCTACAAGCACCTTTTTCTGTTTCTTTGAAGAATGACTCCCTAACATTTCCACGACACCAGTTTAAAAGCCTTACCGTCACCAGCTGCTCTCCCGATGCTGAAGTTGCGCAAAGCCATGGAAACGAAGACCCACATTGGAATCTGAATCCATACGAGCAAGCTGGCCTTCAAAGGGTGGCAGTTATCTCGCACGTACAACTCGGAAACAATCCTTTTCAGATTCTTCTTGAAGTGGAACCTGGTTGGGCAGAGGGAAACCGAAGTGAGGGAAGACCGCCAAGGTGGAGGTTAGGTAAAGGTAAAGGGACCCCTGACCGTTAGGTCCAGTCGCGGACGACTCCGGGGTTGCGGCACTCATCTCGCTTTAGTGGCCGAGGGAGCTGGCGTACAGCTTCCGGGTCATGTGGCCAGCATGACTAAGCCGCTTCTGGCGAACCAGAGCAGCGCACGGAAACACCGTTTACCTTCCCGCTGCAGTGGTACCTATTTATCTACTTGCACTGCGTGCTTTCGAACTGCTAGGTTGGCAGGAGCAGGGACCGAGCAACGGGAGCTCACCCCGTCGCGGGGATTCGAACTGCCGACCTTCTGATCGGCAAGCCCTAGGCTCTGTGGTTTAACCCACGGCACCACCCGCATCCCACAGGAGGTTACATTGACCTTTATATAGCGGCGTACTAGCTTCACTGTAGAAATGCAGTAAGTGGGCAACATAATGAACAGAGAAGGAGTGGAAGAACTTGTAGGCAGGTCTGTGGGCAGCACGGAGTAGCACAGTGCTGAAAGGCCAAGCGCAGAACAATCATGCATTGCATTATGCGCCACATGCTGGTTGGCATCCATCTGTCTCGGGAGACAATGGAGTGCGCCTTCAGGGATGAAGTAAAACCGCTGGAGAGTTACAGCGCCTGCTGTGGCTGTAGAGACCGATAAGGGAGAGACATGTTTTGTTGCAGCTGGGGCAGAGGAAGGCGTCTGGTTGTGCTGCTGCAGCCGCACCATGGCATTTCTTCTCTCTGCGCTCCTCCCAGCCGTCATTCTGTTATGGATGCACGACCTGACTGCCTGCGTTCACGTGCAAGGGGTTCCCACACGGCAGCCTTCATATCACGTTTGCGGACATCTTTGTCTGCCAATGGGCCTGGTGTCTGAAGCTAGCTCCCCACAGAGCACGTTCTCGGGGATCGTGTCATCTTCCGTTCTGTGGACATGACTAAGCCAGTATAGACGTCGCTGAGACAGGAGTGCGAACATGGTGGGAATGTGGGCGTGGGAGAGCACATCATTGCTTGAGACTCTGTCCTGCCATTTGATACCCAAAATTCTCCTGGCGCAACGCATGTGGGGGGCATTGAGGTGTCATTTCTGGCAGGTGTAAGTTGCCCACGACTCGCTTCTATAAAGCAGCATGCGCTCAACAGACAAGCTCGGTAGATCTTCCCCCCAGAACCACTATTCACATGGGAATCTTACAAGTACCTTGGTTCTCAAACGCCTTGGTTTCCAAACGCCGGTGTTCCGGTTTTCGAACGTCCGATGCATCTGTCGGCTATTGTTTCCGGGCCACCTGCACCAATCAGAAGCTGCGCCTTGGTTTTTGAACATTTCAGAAGTCAAACGGACTTCTGGAATGGATTAAGTTTGGCGCTTTTGTTTTCGTTATTTTTTTTGGCATTTTTGTTTTTGAGGCTTTTTCGGTTAATTTGTTTTTGTGACTGTGTGGAACCCAGTTCAGCTACTGATTGATTGATTGATTGATTGTGTGACTGCGGAAATGGCTAAAAGCCCCCAATCCAAACAATGACTATCATCAGTGCAAGTAAGGGGGGAAAATATTTTAATTTTTATCATCTGCAATACTGTCTTATTTATTTTATAGTACAATACACTGATTATTGCTTTCATTTTATGGATCAATGGTCTCGTTAGATAGCAAAATCCATGTTGAATTGCTGTTTTAGGGGATGTTTTTAAAAGTCTGGAATGGATTAATCCGTTTTGCATTACTTTCTATGGGAAAGCGCACCTTGGCTTTGGAACGGACTTCCGGAACGGATTAAGTTTGAGAACCAAGGTACCACTGTATACTGCTAGGTGGCTTGCAGTGGCCATGAACAAGAGAAATGTTAAATGCCACAGAATTTTATTCTAGCTGGATGAGCTGAGATACTGTTCAAAATGCTCTTACCTGGCTTGCTTTTCAGACCAACTCCGTTGTTGTGCACAAACGGAAACTTCATAGCGAAGTTGCTTGGCTAGGCTGTGGATTTCAGGCTGCAAGTTTTCCAGCTAGCTGGAAAGACACGGACGACTTAGTTATAAACCAGTTAAGTCCTCGCCCCCCAGCACTGTCCATTAAAGAGCTCTCCCTTAACATTAATGGTTTACTCTTGCTTACCTGCCAATATCAGGCTTACTAGCATCACTATAGAAATGCAGTAAGTAGGCAATATAAACACAAGTCAAACCATGGCTCTATCTAGCTCAATATTGTCTATGCTGGCAGGTATGAGCTCTCTGGGGTTTCAGGTAGGACGACTCTGGGGTTGCGGCGCTCATCTCGCTTTACAGGCCGAGGGAGCCGGCGTACAGCTTCCGGGTCATGTGGCCAGCATGACTAAGCCGCTTCTGGCGAACCAGAGCAGCACACGGAAACGCCGTTTACCTTCCTGCCAGAGCGGTTCCTATTTATCTACTTGCACTTGGATGTGCTTTTGAACTGCTAGGTTGGCAGGAGCTGGGACCGAGCAACGGGAGCTCACCCTGTCGTGGGGATTCGAACCGCCGACCTTCTGATCGGCAAGCCCTAGGCTCTGTGGTTTAACCCACAGCGCCACCCGTGTCCAGGGATTAAATCTGGGGCCTTGTGCATGAAAATAAATAAATCACGCACCCTACCACTGAGTACAGCTCAGTATTTTGCTAGAAACAGTAGTATCCTCATGCAGAAGTGCAAGTTATAAAGTTGCCATATAAGTGCTTAAATATAGGTAGTGAAATATCTGGATGAGCAATAGCTGAAGGGCTATGCTAAATGGTCTGGATGATGTGACATAAAATCATAGAATTGTAGACTTGGAAGGGACCAAGAGGGTCATCTAGTCCAACCCCCAGCAGTGCAGGAATCTTGTGCCCAACATGGGACTTGAACTCACAACCCTGAGATTAAGAGCCTCATGCTCTACCAACTGATATATATATATGACATTTTCCTATGTGTATACTAGATACACCCCATGCCATGATTAAGACATGGCAGGCACAAACTTTTTTTTTAATACAAAAAACCTGTTTTCCCCCTCAAAAACATTCAATTATAAGAGCTCATTTGCAAGGCGGCAGCTTTTATATATGCACTTTTAAGAAAAACTTTTCTCTAATTATAACCTAATCATTCGACAAAAAAATTATTAATCTGGTCCTTACACAAATACGCATTGAAATGGCTTTTTGAATATCATTTGTATATGGACAGGCCTAACCATTTAAAAAGCTTTACCGGACTCGAAATATTTTGCCGGATTTGTGTCCTTTGCTGTTTATTTAAATTTCGCGCGGACCACACCGACCTACTCCGACCCCCGCCACGAAAAGTCAGGCCGTACATTACATTTTTTTCCCTGCCTTCCTTTACGCGTCCCACCCCTCCGTTCCCGGAAACCCAGCCCGGCAGCCCTCTGCAGATGCCCAGGAGCCCCCTCTCCGTGCGCCCCTGCGCAGAGCCCACCTTGGCGAGGACGCGGCTCTGCAGGGCGGCGAGCGGGAGGGTGACGCCGGTGCGCAGGAGGGCGCTGGCGGCGACCACGGCGGCCCACCAGGGCAGCCCGGAAGCGGCCTGCAGCGCCACCAGGCTCGACTCCATCCATGCCACGGGCGCCGAGGTCGACAAAGCTTCGTACCAGGCCCAGGACGCGGCGGGCTCTCCGGGGCCACCGCCGGGCGCGCAGAGGGCTCGCGCGGCGCCACTGCCGCCGCAGCTCCGGGAAAGCAGCAGCCACGGGCCCTGGCGGAGCGGGGCGCGCAAGGTGCGCGCGGCCGAAGCGGCAGCCAGGAGCGCAGGAGTGGCGCAGGGCACCATCTTGGTCACCGCGCAGCGCGTGCGCCCAGGGCGCGCCGCGGCTCTCCTCCCCGCCGCCTGTTCCAAGCCCGGCGCTTGGAGCGCCCCAAGCGGCCCGCGCGCAACCCTCAGAAGTTGCTTCCCAATTGCATCCTGAACTTGGAGAGTTGGAAAGGGACCCTCATCTAGTCCAGGAGGGTTTCCCAAACTTGGGGGGTTTTTTTGGACTACAACTCCCATCATCCCATTGGTCCTGCTGGCTAAGTATGATGGGAGTTGTAGTCCCAGCAACAGCCGGAGACACAAGTTTGGGAAACCTGAGTCGAAAACTCCTGCAATCAGAGCCGGGTTTAGGTTTGATGAGGCCCTAAGCTACTGAAGGTAATGGGGCCCTTTATATGTCCTTTGTCAACAACAAATGGTCGCTGTTTTTTGTGTTGAATATATGCTATATATATATATATGTTATATGAAGGGACCCAGGTGGTGCTGTGGGTGGATCGGCCACAGAGCCTAGGGCTTGCCGATCAGAAGGTCGGCAGTTCGAATCCCCAGACAGGGTGAGCTCCCGTTGCTCGGTCTCTGCTCCTGCCAACCTAGCAGTTCGAAAGCACGTCAAAGTGCAAGTAGATAAATAGGTACCGCTACAGCGGGAAGGTAAACGGTGTTTCTGTGCACTGCTCTGGTTCGCCAGAAGCGGCTTAGTCATGCTGGCCACATGACCCGGAAGCTGTACGCCGGCTCCCTCGGCCAATAATGCGAGATGAGCGCCACAACTCCAGAGTCGGACACGACTGGACCTAATGGTCAGGGGTCCCTTTACCTATATGCTATATGGTAATTTATGGACCTAATAGGTATCTAAAACCATTTGCACATAACAAATAGGAGCCTACACAACACAGCATACTGTTGCTGTATGTAGGTTTTATTTTGTTTTTTATCTTCTATTTTGGAAATGTACATCCAGTTTTTTTTCCTTTACATTTTTTGGGGACCCCCAAGAGAGTGGGGATCTAAGCTATAGCTTGTTTAGCTTATACATAAATCCGGCACTGCCTGCAATGCAGGAATCTCAAGTACTGTAGATCATCTCTGACTTTTGTCTTCTGGGTTTCTGGGGGTTTTCCTGTTGTTATTCTGTCTCTCACAGCTACAATAAACCTACCATTAAAATTATGGACTGGTCATTTCTTCATCAGAGGGCAAACGGGCAAATTTAGCAGGGGATCAAATACTCCCCCCCCTCACTGTACCTGTCAACTATCTGGGACATCCTGTTTGGGGGGGCGTGCTCTCACACGAGAGCATGGCACCCAAAAATGTGCAAGATTGCAGCAGGACTCACGTCTCATGTGAGAGGCAAATGTGCTCTCGCACAGGTCACGTGACTTGCGCAGGAGCACATGCACCCCAGTTTTGCACTGGGACATGTTGGAAGGTACGGTGGCACCATTCACACAACAAAGACTACCACGGAGATATCAACATTTTCAGAAGTACGGTTTCCATGGCTTGGCTTTCGAAACACAGGGGGGGTCTGCAGCACTTAGCTAATTGGGAACCAGTGAACTAAAGCATTAATGTATCTAGGCCTGGGAACAGAAAGTGGTCTTCCCCAGTTGTTTCTCTTTCACTTTTCTGCTTTGCAAGCAATAATGATGCTGTAGAAAAGGATCCAGGTTAAGCTTCCCATCTTGTCTTCTGTATGGAAAGATTAAAACATTCTCTACAACAGAAGCATCACTGTGACCATGACTATGACTCAGTATAACTTGCTTTTTCCAATGGACCACCCTTCGTTGCTGGTTTGCAACCACCTCCTTGCTTCTTGCACCAGTATAACTGAAATGAACCTGGGAAGCTGCCGTTTCAAATATCATCTCAGCCACAAATCTCATGGGGGTGTTATTCTCTCAGCCTCAACTCACCGTATGCCCAAGGTGGAATTGTTGCTGGCATCTGTTTTGAGAGACAACAGAGTGCAATTCCGGGGGTGAAGTCAAACTGCTGTTTCAGCAGCTCCGAAGTGACATACCTGGGTCACAAGCCTAGGCAGTGTGTCTGGAGATCCTGGGCTACCCAGACAAGAAGACCTCACTATTATTATTGTTCAGGGAAGTTTTTAATCTGTGACATGTATATGTATTTTAATGTTGCTGGAAGCCGCCTAGAGTGGCTGGGGAGACCCGGCCAGATGGGCGGGGTATAAATAAAAAATTATTATTATTATTATTATTATTATTATTATTATTATTATTATCACTAATGTGGTCCAAAGGAAAGCAGAGCAATAGGTTTGACACCAGCTTGGCTGCAGGAGTTGCCAGAAGGATGTAAGACGCCATCCAACCGTCTTAGGGACACCACTCCAGATTTGTGTTGGATTTACTCCTTAGGCTTTTGATATCCCGCAAAGCAGCAGAGGTTTGGGGTCAGTTTTTTCCTCTTCTGAAATATACTCGGAGTCGAGTGTGGATTCCATGCTCTTTATTCAGCTCATAGTAGCGAGGAATGAAAGGTCCCCCAGAACTTCTGCTTTATATACATTATTTACACAATGGGCCCCACGTGATTGGCTAATTCTGGGATACTATAGGCCAATCAGGTTGCGGATTCACTTCCACCTGGAGCTGGATTGGGTGGCTCCTGCGGACCAATCAGACTGCTGCATTCTGAATCCTATTGTTCTAGGACCAATCAGACTGCTGCATTTTGGATCCTATTCAACTCAGTACATAACATCTTCCTAGACAGGCTACCTCCCCAGGTTGACAACCCCCACCTGCCCCTCACTTCCCTCTGCAGCATGTGCAGAAACTGCCTGCTTGGCTGTCAGACCCACGTTTGGCCTCATCCGCTCCATCTGCCAGAGCCTGTCTTTGCATGCGGGGGAAGCCCCTAACTCACCAAGGGTTTAAGGTAAAGGTAAAGGGACCCCTGACCATTAGGTCCAGTCGTGTCCGACTCTGGGGTTGCGGCGCTCATCTCGCTTTATTGGCCGAGAGCCGGCGTACAGCTTCCGGGTCATGTGGCCAGCATGACAAAGCCGCTTCTGGCGAACCAGAGCAGCGCACGGAAACACCGTTTACCTTCCCGCCAGAGCGGTTCCTATTGATCTACTTGCACTTTGACGTGCTTTCGAACTGCTAGGTGGGCAGGAGCTGGGGACCGAGCAACGGGAGCTCACCCCGTTGCAGGGATTCGAACTGCCGACCTTCTGATCAGCAAGCCATAGGCTCTGTGGTTTAACCCACAGCGCCACCTGGGTTTAAGACCCATCAACTAACCTCGCCGGGTTTAGCTGGCTGGTTGAAGCCGTTCCCAGGGTGTGGCTGCTGTCACATACTGAGAGTTTCTAGGAACCACAGGTGAGGGCTGAGTGCAGAGGTGGCGACCAAAGGTGGACAAACTACCCTGCTCTTTCCTCCCATCTCAGCAAGCAGAGACAAGGAAGTTGAAGCTTCCCATTCCGGCATGATGATATTGCAATACTCCATGTCCTGCTGACTGGCCCTGGAAAAAACCTTAAAGAGTGTACCTGTCACCAGTCAGCTAGGCAGGGGAGGCAAATGATGGGGTCTCAGGAATCGCAATACGCCTGCTCCTCAGCTGCTGCCAGTACCAACCCTGAGATGTGCAGGAAGGATGCCAGGGACCGCATGTGGAATGGCAGTATGTGTTATACAACTTTCATGAGATTGTTCTCATATAATGTAGGCAATTGGAACACTTTAATTAGTCTGTATAAATAGTATTACTTCACATGGTTCTCTCCTGCTATGAATTGTGTTGAGCAGCAGCTAATAACAGGTTAACATGGGGAGGGGGAGGAGGAGCTTGGATTTGATATCCCGCTTTATCACTACCCGAAGGAGTCTCAAAGCGACTAACCATCTCCTTTCCCTTCCTCCCCCCACAACAAACACTGTGAGGTGAGTGGGGCTGAGACTTCAGAGAAGTGTGACTAGCCCAAGGTCACCCAGCAGCTGCATGTGGAGGAGCAGGGAATCGAACCCGGTTCACCAGATTACAAGTCCACTGCTCTTAACCACTACACCACACTGGCTCTCTTCTACTTGGAAACATAGAAGTGGAAACTTTAAGAACATGGTCGTAGACTTGTATCGAAAGAACTGTGCAACTCCTTCCAAGAGCCCAAGGGAGGTTTTGACTTGTGTTTCTTGAACAGCAGGCTCTCGGCCCCCATACCAGAGCCTCTGCAGTTTGTGGGTATGTTTATGTCTGCCATTCAAAATGGAGAAAGCTAAAAACTCATCCAGTCATGCTCAAGTCCCTTAGGTACAGAGAAAACAGCAGGTTAGATACCACATGCAGTCTGAAATGTACTTCAGCACATTAGGATTTTAAAGTGCCTGGGTGGGTTTATGAAGCAAGTTCAACCCACATTTAGCATGGTGAGATTTTAAGGAGTGAATGCAGGGCTCCTCTTTCATACACCAAAACAAAATAAAAATACACCACATCAGCCCTAAATCACACGGGGGGGGTGGGATTCTGCTTGTACACGGTTCTTGTATGTTATAAAAGAATATGTTTTTTAAAAATGGAGAAGACCTAGAAGGTCTCAGAAGAGGATGTTCCTTGTTTTTATTGGTCAATTACGCATTACATTTGAAATATTAAAAAGTGTTCCAAAAATGTTGCTAATACAGACTTCTATCACACACCCCACCCCACCTCACCCCAAATATTTTGTTCAACAAGCCTCATCCAGGAAACAAGACACGGGGGTGTTGTTCTCCTATTAAGAGTTTTGCTTTCAAGTCAATAAAATACAGATAGCTTTAATAAGAAACCACATCCTAAGAAATTAAGCTCAGCTGATTCTGACAATATAGTTTGTTGTAATAAATACTGAGCATCTACTCCACTTAAGGATTATTTCACACGAGCAAAAATAATCCCAGTTAGCTGTGGAGAGGCATCTTGCATACATTAAAGGGGAGTGGTGTTATATAAAATACTTGAATAGCATTACTCCCCTCTCCTACATAGTAAAGTGCTGAAAATTATTTTCTCTCCCTCTCCTTTCCACCAGTGGCTGTTTGGTTAGGCATTGCTTCAACCAATTTCAGACATATCAGTAGGAATAGTACATGACAATGGAAAGGTTATTTTTTTTATTATTTTAAGAGCACCAACAGAGGGCATGTACACAGATGAACTGGTATTTATTCACAAGCCTCTCAACATCTTTTAAGTTGCATTCAGAAGGCTGCAGGGTTCTTTGGGAAAAGAATTGTTCTTGCTGGCTTTACAGGTGAAGCAAGCGTTTTAGAGCTCGAGTTTTGCAGCTGAGAAACTGAGCTGGTCTAGGTAATCTGAGATTTCCATTCATCCAAATCTTGAGTTAGAGCCACTACCTCTGTATGAGAAAGGGCTAATCTGAGTGCCAGTGTAACATTAAATCAGACTTTCAGTTCACTTTCTTCAAACTAGCAAAGGAAAGAGACAATGGACTGTTTGTATCCTAACATGCAACACTAAACATGATTAATAGATCAGTTTATAAATTTTAAAATACACATGACACATTCACAGACATATCTGTTATATGTAGGGTCTTCCGTTAAGATCATTGGGCATTACCAACTGCTGCAGGCACTTCTAAAATCTCCTCTAGAGCTAAATAGCTTCTTTCTTAATTGGAATACTGATGCTTTCATGCCATCCAGCTTTCTAGGTGATGCAAGTAACTAAAGATGGCCACGTTATTCATCTTCCGATTGGAATCTTGCAAATCAATACAACTGAGCAGTTTCATTTCGCAACGAAGCAGTTTCATTTCAGAATAGATCGTTTTCTTGGCTTAGTAGCACAAAGTCTTCTGAATAATGCTTGTACAGTGGTCCCTCAACTTACGAATTTAATCCGTTCCGAATGGACATTCGTAGGTCGAAAAGTTCGTAAGTCGAAAAAAGCGATTTCCCATAGGAATGCATTGGGAGAAAAAATATTCGGGAAAAATTGTAAGTAAAAAAAAAACCGCATCTAAAACCGGCAACGATTTCCATTCGGATGTCGAAAAATTCGTAGGCGTGCAAGTCGAAAAATTCGGATGTCGAGTATTTCGTAAGTCGAGGGACCACTGTATTTGGGACATGCCCAATAGTGAAGTTCTATCAGCAGATGACGCAGGGCATGCCCATCTAGTCTTCAAAAGTTGCTGGCCTGCAAAACGTTTCAGTAGCCTGCTAGGAGTACAATAGCCTGGGGTCTCGTCCACTCAGTCTGCCCCGAGCCTGTATTTACATGCAGGGGAAGTCGAAAGTGTCCAGCCCTCCTTCACCAGCTTGCTTGACTTCTACGCTGTGGTGAAGGAAGGGGATTTCCTTCCTCTGTGGCTAGCACAGAAACCAAGCGGACAGGTGCAGGGAGGAGTAGAAAGAGCTGTCCCTTCTCCACCAGACTCCAGACTCACTCGCCTGCATGGAATCCCTGGTTGCTTATGGCTACCCAGCAAGTTGTTGAATACAAGGCTGCTCACTTCACTGTATTTATTTAAAGAACTAATGAAACTCACTTGTATCCAAAATGAGATTTTAGGGGCAGGACGCATAAGAATTTAAAATCCACAACGCAATATTAAGACATAAATTAAAGGGAAAAGCAACAAAACAACTATTCAGCCAGCTGAAAGCAAGCATTTTAAATGCCTGGGCAAATAGAATTGTTTGAACCTGTTGCCAGAAAGAATACTGCGTCGGTGCTACCACACTTGCAGGAGAATTTCAAAGTCGGGGTGCCACCACCGATAAGGCCCTCCCTTTTGTGCATGCAGTCGCCCTCCTACAGATGGAACACAGCGAAGGGCCTCTCCTCTGACAATCTGAATACACAGGCAAGTTGATATAGAAAGAGACGCTTGTTCTGAAATCTGGGCTCCGAGTGTTTTAGGGCTCTATAGGTAAGCACCAGCACCTTGAATTGGGCTTTCCAGCACATAGGCAGCTTATATAGTTCCTTCCCAACTGACGTGGCTTCTACACAGTTTGCAGGGGCAGCCCCACACATTATGCAGTAATCCAGCCTGTGTTATCAAAGCACGGACCACTGTGGCCTGGCTACACCTGTTCTAGAAAGGCTGCAGTTGACCACTTGGGCTTCGAGTGACAGCAATTCTATGCACCTCCTCCTTCAGGGAAGCTACCTGTAAAAGGGCATATGGGAACAACGATGGATGACAAAAGAAAGCAATGGAGGACTTTGCTCAAACCCACCTTAGGGCATCGTTCACTAGGATTTATAAACCCACCTTTGGAGGAGATCAGTTAGCGAGACCTCTGCAGAGCTGCAAAATCACTTAAAAGAACAGCGAAGCTTATTGAGGAAGGAAAAAAAATAGCTTAGAAAACGCCTAACAGTAGTTGAGACGAGAGATTTGTGTTCGTGTGTTGTGTTGCTCAATGTCTGTAAAGGAGCGGGGGAACTAATTCCTCATATTTCTGTTACAAAATTAAAGAAAACAATACTGAATTGATGTCAAATTCCGTAGTATAAAACTGTGGGGCACCCCACAAATAATGCCCAATTTTATGCTGTATTTAAAATTACACAAGTAGAAAAAAAAGTTATGCTTATTAATAGTTTAATGTATGAAGGAAACATCCAGACTGCTGTATATGTAGATACATCTGTCACATTAAGTAGAGCCTGACATACTGAAAAAATTTACTTTCTGCGTAGCCATTTCTGTTATGTAAACAATTGTACATTTATTTGCCATTCTAAAACTTCGGGATCAAGTTTACATAATTTTGCTAAATTTCTGTGTATGCCCAGAAGCAGCTTACAGTACTAAAAACCAACCAGCCAAAGAACAGCTTCAACAGAAAGTTATGTCCCAAAAAATTAATAATAATCAAAGGGGAAAGAAAATGAAACTAAGAGAGGCTAAGTGGAACCATATGACGGCAGGGAATGGGCAGTCACAATGTTCACAGAAAAGGGTCAGTTAGTACGCTCCTCTGCAAAAGCCTACATCAGTCCAACCTATCAGAAGAATGATCTGAGAGACGAGGAAAACGGTGCTGTCATTTGCATTCTCCTCCAAGCCGAAAGGAAATCTCCGGGCTATCCGAAGAGACGCCCCCCCCCCTCAACCCAGCTGGTTCATATGCACACTGTTCATATGGGGTGTCCACGTTCCAGTCCATACCTGAAGAAGGAAGAGCAGCAGGGTTAAGCTATGCAGAACCAGCTGTTTCATATAGGTATAAAATGGATTGCAATAGGGTTTTATACTGCCTGGCTCTGTATTTCAAGAACAAACTACTGTACGCATCTCAATTTACTTTTATTTCTAAGTGTGTGTGAAATAATCTTAGCATGCGTACAACCATACTTGTAAACTGCTTAGAAGCCTATTTCGGCATTTAGTGGAATACAAAGCAGCAGCCGTACTAATAGCAGTAGTAGTCATGACGATTATAATAATATTAAAAGATTTACTGTAATCCTCTTCTGAAAAACTATCCTCTTTCTGAAAAACAAGCTGTGCCTGTGGAATATTTCGCATGTTGTGCTAATCAGAATGCTTAACCTGAACTGATGAAGCTATATAGCGAAACCTGTGAGTAATCCGGAAGACAGGTCTTCTTCGTCCTTCTCATGTGCCACTTGTGTTGATTTCGGCTGGATGGTGATGTTGTAAGACTCATATAAATATGCTTCATCTACTATTACATCCATGAGATTTTTGCTTTGAACTGTTGAAGAATTCTACTATCTACTCACCATCAACCAATTGTGAACGTTTTGTTGGCACCAAGATTTTGTTGCTATACCCAACCTGTTGCTGAATGGTTCAGTCACGTGAACATTATACATTCTGTTATATCACGCATATATGGCTTGTTAATCATGTGGCTTTATTGAAAGACTGTTAGTTTTTCAGAAGAGGATTCCAGTAAATCTTTTATTATAGTTTCAGCCATTGTGTGGTGGTTTTGGTTGTTTATGGTTCATATTATCACCACAGTGATACTTTATGTTGTTTGTGATTATAATAATATTGCCACCACTATGTGACATCCACTTATCACTTCTTTCATTTCCATAGCAAAAGGGGGACGTAAAACCTGTAACAACTTAGGGAATGTGCTTGCTAAAGGCTTGTAAAACAATAGGAGTGTGGAGTGCTAGGACTTAAGACGACGGGGCTTCGCTGTCCTGCAAAACTCCATATTTCTGCCTTTCCGTTCTTTTCTTCTTCAACATCATTTTCTGCACACAAAAAAGAGGCCAAAATTCCACGGGAACTCGGCTGTTACCATGATCAGATTAGTAAACAGCACAAAACTGAGCTGTTTAATGCATCAAGATGTCAGTGCAGTGATCAACATACAAAGAGCCCCGCCAACTCAGGTCCAGCATCCTGTCCTCAGAGATGCCGAAGGGAACTCTGCAAGCAGGACCTGAGGGCAGCAGCATGTTCCCAACTTGTGATTCCCAGCAACCAGTATTAAGCATATTGCCTCTGACTGCAGAGACAGGTGGCAATTTAAAGGCCACCTCTGCTCAAAAAACTCATCCACAACTCAGCACTAGGGTTACACATCTGTTATGGAATTAGTAACAATGCCATGTTGGATATTGGGCCAACTAGATATGTGGCAGGGTCATGGTCAGACATATAAAGGCCAAGTACCCTCTTTTGTGGAATAGTCCGGACACTGAGATCCAACGCCGAGGGCCTTCTGGCGGTTCCCTCATTGCGAGAAGTGAGGTTACAGGGAACCAGGCAGAGGGCCTTCTCGGTAGTGGCGCCCTCCCTGTGGAACGCCCTTCCAGCGGATGTCAAGGAAATAAGCAGCTATCCTATTTTTAAAAGACATCTGAAGGCAGCCCTGTTTAGGGAAGTTTTTAATATTTAATGCTGTATTGTTTTAATATTTGACTGGAAGCCGCCCAGAGTGGCTGGGGAAGCCTCAAGTCAGCCTCAATTCAACCAACATGCTTAAGCTTAATTAATGCATGAAGGGGTTAATGCCATAGAGTAAGCTGTTCTGCCAGGCTTAGCTAGGTCACTTCTCCTCACCTTGGGAGGAAGGTAGTCAAGCCTATTGTTCCCCTTCTGTCTACATGTGAACTCTGAGGAGCTCTGAGCCTCCAGCCACATGGCTCCAACAAGCCTCTCTTGAGTTCCTATACCAATAATTTAAGAACTTTCTTCACTTTGGAACTAGACCAAGTTTTACTGCATCTTTTTCTAACTAATGTATGGAAAAGTACACGAAACAGACAACTGAAGAGTTTGTAAGTAAACCCATTTTTAAATTACCAAACGTTACGTCTTTTCCTATGCCGGGGAAAGAGGGAAGTTTTGGAACTCACAAGGGCATATTTTAAAGGTCTAACAGCCTGTATTCCCACGCTTTACTTTGCTGCGTATTTTGCCATTTTAAATCTCTGCTGGGGTTCTTTCACGAAAGAATACTTGTCCCTAACTTGGATCTCGGCATCCAGGAATTCTCCTGTTATACCTAATTTCTCTCCCCCCAGCCAATCAGCACTTTTAACTTGGAAAAGGAGGTGGAATAGTAATGTTGTAGTTTGAAAGTTATCAGCACATTGACTACGCGACCCCCAAGCTTACCGTCTGAGGGCCATTATTCTCTGTGGAATTTGAAACCATCTTTATAAGTGAGTTCCAAGATGGGTCTGCAGCATGAGGTCCATTGAATATAGGCCCTCCAGTACCATCTGCAATGGGTGCGACAGGAGGAATCATTGCGTTCCCATACACTGAGAAAGGCATGCCCTGTAAGGGGAAAGAGAGCTAGTTGTTCAACATGCTTTATATTTCTACAATCACAATAAACATCATTTTATCTCTCAAATTTCGAAAAGTGTGTGCGTTTTCATCCAAATTATAAAATCAACATACTTAATCTGCCAAAGAAATTGGTTTCACAACTTCTGGTACAGAAGCTGTACTACCCAGGACAGGATGGGGTTGTGCAGAGTTGTTAAGGCAGCAGAGAGCATTGTTGGCTGCTCGCTCTCCACCTTAGAGCAGATTTATGCCACCAGGTGCCATAGAAAGGCACTGGACATAGTAAAAGATCCATCGCATCCTGGTCACCGTCTCTTTGAGCTCTTGCCATCGGGACAGAGATACAGGACGATGACAACAAGAACAAGCCGTCTTAGGAACAGCTTCTTCTCCAGAGCGATCTCGGCCTTGAATGGGAAGCCTGGACTTTGAAAGTCATCTAATCTTACCTGTTATGCTGTATCATACTGTATGGTTTTAATCAGTGTTTTTGTAGTTGTTTTGTTTTTGCGTGGAGTGCCCTATCTGGGTGGATGGAGCAGCCAAGTAATTTTGTTGTCCCCAAAGGGGACAATGACAATAAAATATATTCTATTCTATTCTATTCTCTGCGAAATGATTTTGTTTGCATCATTTTGAATTAATAGTTCTGCGTGTGTAAAGGTGGCCCAAATGTGGCTCCCAGGAAACTCGAGTGCTGCTCCTGGTCAATTTAAGGAAGTAACTAGGAACAGTCAGTGCACCACACAGGCAAATTGATACTTACTCACCCTCTGGCTATAAAGAGGTTTATAATACAAGGCCCACCAAAAACTACTAAAACAGAATGACAAAGGTAATGCAGGCTCCGAAACAAAAAAGCAAAGTATGATGTAGCTTGTAAACAGAGTATTAGAAAGCTTCTATGTCTGAGTTTCTAGGGGAAAAACAACAACATTTGGATCCTTACCCCAACTTTAGGGAAGTCCATGTATCCAGCAGGGACATGCTGATGGAATGTACCGGAAGGAGTTACAATTCCTGTGCTGTCTCTCTCCATTGTTTGATGTTGCGAGAATACGCCTGGATCAGACATTGGTCTGTGAATCATATGGTTCCCCATTCCACTTTGACACCAATCTACTTTATCTAGCAAAAAAGAATAATACTTCATGGTGAGACTAAAAAGAAATTACGTTCTTTAAAGCAGGATTACAATAATTTGTGAACTTTAAATTAGTCAGTTCATGAACAATGCTGCAATGCAGATTTGTCAAGGCTACCATTTGTAGTGGGAATGTTATTTCTGCATTTTAAGTTGTCCTAATCAATTGTCTTTTTAGGACAATTAGGACACGGGTGGTGCTGTGGTCTAAACCACAGAGCCTCTTGGGTTTGCCGATAGGAAGGTCGGCGGTTCGAATCCCTGCGATGGGGTGAGCTCCCGTTGTTCGGTCCCAACTCCTGCCCACCTAGCAGCTCGAAAGCACATCAAAGTGCAAATAGATAAATAGGTACCGCTCCGGCGGGAAGGTAAATGGCATTTCCGTGCGCTGCTCTGGTTTGCCAGAAGCGGCTTAGTCATGCTGGCCATATGACCCGGAAGCTGTCTGCAGACAAACACTGGCTCCCTCAGCCTATAGAGCGAGATGAGTGTGCAACCCCAGAGTCATCTGCGACTGGTCAGGGGTACCTTTACCTTTACCTAATCAATTGTCTAACTCTCCTCTAACAGAAAATCAGAAGAGGATACACAAGTATGTCTGTTCAGGGGCAATACATACCAGCTTGGTTTCCTCCTATCCCTTCAAAAGACCATATACCACTGTGCCCCACTGGAGTGGCCAAGTTGCTCCCTATAACAGAGGGTGCAGACGTTCCAGTTTGTCTGATACGTGCAGAACGCTCTGTTCCAATTGGGACAGGGACCTTTCTGTCCTGAGAGACGTTGCTGGGTTTTTCTGACCCCAGGGAAACAGATGAAGGGGTTGGAGATGGTGCTCTAACTCCAGCAGACACTGGCTGAGCAGGTGGTTCTAGAGGAAAACAAATATTTAAACGAGTTACAGACATCCGTCCTAGTATTTAAAGGCAATATGACTGCATTCAAAAATACTCTCTCTACACCAGTCTCAGCAGAAGTAGCAATGCAGGCTCAGGAAATTCCATGACTTATTAAAGCAGCATTAGCTACAAAAAGCCTACTAGAGGTTTGCCACATTGAGCCAGTGGTTTAAAGCTTTTATAACTGGCTTTCTATAATCAACGTACAACGAAATTAATCTCTGTCAGTCGCAAAAATCACTGTCAGAGTTATCAGAACTCAATATATTAAAAAGTGATTACTTAGGATATAATGGTCCCTTTTACAAGTCACATTAAGCCACAGTTAAAAATGAACTGTGGTTTAATGTGAACGCTCAGTGTGCTGTACATACTTGACGAAAAGTTCTCTGTGCTCTACTCCTGCTCTTACTGCTGCTGCTTGAAAACAAGGCAGAGTCTGGCTTGTTGTGATGTTTCTAGTGTGTTTCCTACAAACAAATTGGGATTAGTAAGCCAAAGAACCCGATTACTGCTCAAGGTTTATTTGGAGAGAAATTCATGAGCCTGGGTTTGCACATCAGATCTGCAATGTTGTTGTTGTTGTTGTTGTTGTTGTTGTTGTTGTTGTTGTGTCACAACAACAACCTCTTCTTCACAAGAGGTCAGGAGGGTGGCGACATGAGAGCAGGCCTTTTCTGTGGTGGCTCCCCATTTGTGGAATGCTTTCCCTAAGGAAGTTTGTCTGGCACCTTCATTACATATATTTAGACACCAGGCAAAAACATTTCTGTACAATCAGGACTTTGGCTGATTAAAATTCTATGGCTTTTTAAACGTGTTTGTGGGAGGGGGCTTATTAGTTTCTTTTTGCTTATTATGCACATTTTGTGTTCTCATTTTATATTTTTATGTTGTGAACCGCCCTGTGATCTTTGGATGAAGGGCGATACACAAAATAATAATAATAATAATAATAATAACAATAATAATAATAATGGTTTTCTATTGCAGCACCAGCTGAGCTACAGTGCACCAGACTTTGGACTATAATTAGGCACACAGCATTACAGCTTCATAGCAATGGATTAGAAAGAAGTACCGTATTTTTCGCTCTATAAGGCGCACCTGACCAGAGGACGCACCTAGTTTTTAGAGGGGGAAAGACCCATTTTTTTGAGGATCAGCTCAAATTTCTGTAGCTTCTTTTGCAAAGGAGAAAAGCCCCATTTTTTGAGGATCAGCTCAAAGTTGTTGAGCTTACTTTGCAAAGGGAAAAAACCCTGTTTTATGGGGTTTAACTCACAGTTCTGCAGCTTCAGGAAGCCATTTCTACAGTTTCCAGACAGATAATCTAATCATCCAGTCACATGTCGCTGGGGAAACAGCCTCCCTCCGCAAGGGGGCGGGGCTGGAATCTCTCTCCCTTATCTCTCTCCCCAATCGTTTGCTGAGCAGCTGCTCAGCGGGCTTCCTTTCAACACCCCCTTCTCTCTCTCTCTCTCTTTTTTTAAAAGCACGATCTGCTTTTGCCCCTGGGCAGTTCCGCTCCAGGGACCACACATTCGCTCTATAAGACGCACAGACATTTCCCCTTACTTTTTAGGAGGAAAAAAGTGTGTCTTATGGAGCGAAAAATACGGTACTTGGAACAAAGCGGAATAGATCTCCCCAAGAAGGCAACCATCCCACTCTTCTCTGTGGCATCCAATTCAGGACTTCAAAAATAAAGTTGGAACACCCAGAGCTATATTACAGCAACAAAATAGTGTGGTTTTTTTTTTTTTAACAGCTTACCATTTGATGCAGAGGAACATGGAGGCAATAGGTTCAGTGGAGAAAAATGCTGTCTGTTAAAATTAGCAGCTCCCGGTGCTCCTGGTGCATATACTTGACTGCTTGAAAGGTTTGAGGCAAAGGTACCCAAGTGCGCAGAAGAAGGTGTTACAGAACCATATGGTGAATCCATACTGACAATACCTATAGAATGATTTGCAAAACATCAGTACTTTCTGGGAAAATAGCAGCATTCAAAGCAGGAGGTGTAGAGAAGGAACTAACTTTTGCATCTTGTACAGCTTGCTTCCAGTTTGGACTAAAATAGTTATGATTCTCTTCTATGGAGCCTGGAAAACTAATTTGTTCCAGACTGCTTTTCTGTAACAGATGTTTTTTATGGCACTGATTCCTGAGACTATGTGCTTCCTTATAATACTGCATTCTTACAGTTTGACCATTCAAATATATCTCAATGGATCAGTGATTCTATTTGAAATTGAACAAGATGCTCAGTAACACACATTTAAAATCATCTCTTTGAAAATTACACCTACAGCATACTTTCAAACAAATAAAACATCTGCCTTATCCTCTCACGAAGCATAGCACCAATAGGTTATAATTTTGTTCTCATTTTTAATTCACATCCACATCCATTTCCATTTGTTTCCCCCATTCATTCTACACCGAAGCCTCTTTTGCCAGTATCGAGTTGCTCTAGAAAGTATAAAAAACTGCCTATGTTTTAGAGAAAATATGTTATGCAAGCCAAAATCAAGGCACCTGTCAAAATCTCTTAATAATGTTTGTATGGCAAACTTAGGGGGAAAGGGCAGAGGAGCAAGTGGTGCTACTCTTTCCAGCTGGGCTACAGGAGAGACCACCACTCAGCAGCCAAGTTGTTGCACTGATGCGCCCTTGCTGCCCACTCCGAGTCAGAAGAGGTGGAGACATATTTTCTAAGCCAAGCCTGAACAGCTACGTGCAGAGCAGCTGACTTAGAATTCCATCCCAGATTCCCTACAAAAATAAAAATGCATCTTTGACTTCGGAAGTGTGTAGAGAGGGAAGGGATGGTTTTAAAGGGTTGGAAAAAAGGGTGTGTTCAGGGGAAATCAAAAGTCAGAAGAAGATGGGAACCTCAAGGGTCTCCAGGTGACCAGGGCTTCTCCCCACCCCACCCCACCCCGGCACCAAACTGGGCTACTCTGGTCTATCCTTGAATGTGGCAACTGCATTCTGGCCATGGAGGAGTATAAATAGGAGACTGCACAACCCGAATCTATTCTTGTAAGATGCAAAGAATGCTTGTAAAGGTAAAGGTAAAGGGACCCCTAACCGTTAGGTCCAGTCGCGGATGACTCTGGGGTTGTGGCGCTCATCTCGCTTTACTGGCTGAGGGAGCTGGCGTACAGCTTCCGGGTCATGTGGCCAGCATGACTAAGCCGCTTCTGGCAAACCAGAGCAGAGCATGGAAACACCGTTTACCTTCCCGCCAGAGCGGTACCTATTTATCTACTTGCACTTTGACGTGCTTTCGAACTGCTAGGTGGGCAGGAGCTGGGACCGAGCAACGGGAGCTCACCCCGTCACAAGGATTCGAACTGCCGACCTTCTGATCGGCAAGCCCTAGGCTCTGTGGTTTAGACCACAGCGCCACCCGCGCCCCCTAAAGAATGCTTGTACAATCTCCCAATTCACCCCTCCATCTATTTTCACTGCAGATGATCCTCAGTGGGATTACCCATGTCCGGAACAAAATCTAGCATCTGAAGAACTGAATCAAAAAGAAGTGACAAGGCAAATTCTAGGGGAAACTGACAAAGTGCAAACAAGTCACCTGCTCCAGTTGGCATCCAAAATTCTATGACGGTTAAGCTAGCAACTGTTTTGGTTAAATTGGGGAAAATAAATCATTATTTAAAAAACCATAGAATTATGAAGCTTAAAGAACAACAAGCCTTTCTGGGGAAGAATCACTGAATGCCTTGTATAAAGGGAAGTTCTACCATGCCAATCTTTTACTTTGAGAATGTGAACAAGCATATGAATAGATGTGATCCAGTCAACATTATATACCTGGATTTTCAAAAAGCTTTTGACAAAATCCCTTACCAAAGGCCCCTAAATAAATTTAGAACATCGTGGTTTTCCTATGGATTAGTAATTGGTAATGGAAAGAGAAAAAGGAAGCATGGAAATCTCCCAAGGATCAGTATTGGGACTGGTGCTATTTAACTTGTTCATAACTGGACTAGAGTCAGCAGTGATGATCTTATTTGTCAGGTTCATATTTCCTCTTTTAATACATCATCCTTTCATTTTCCTTATTTTAATCTAATTCCACACCTAAGCCTCTAGATGCTTTTACATTTTCCCTAAGATTATTGATGAATTCAATAGCAGGGAGATGGGGAAGTCAATTGGAGGAAATTAGAAATGCCTGACCCAGGAATTGGGTCAGGCCCAAGCAATGTGATGAAGTAATATGAGTAAGGTTGATTGTACAATGAATGTTAACCTCTGTGAGAGGGGGGGGAAATGAAATTTGAGCTTCCCACGGTGAGAGGGGGGAAGTATGGAAGATTGACTGAGATGTTATGTGCTTATAAAATTGTAAAATCCAATAAAAATTATTTTAATAATAATAATAATAATAATAATAATAATAATAATAGAGTCAGCAGTGATGTGACCAAATTTACCAATGAAACCAAGACAATGAATGGACAGCAAAACAGCAGACAAGGCTCAAAGGTTAAGTATAAAGATATGCATGCTGGGGCAAACCCCCCACCCCCAACTGCACACACACAGATGGAACAATCAGACCCGAAGATCACTTTATCCTTGTGGAATATAAAGAAATATTCACCTGAGGGACTCGGAGCTGGTCTCTGAAGTGGGGGCCTAAAACCTGGGGCTTTGGAAGTATCTAACTGGTGCAATGGATCCGAGTTTGGCAGAAATGAAGACTTCCCAGACAGAATGGATTCCGGCGCTGCCTGAGACGACAAGACAGATCCACCCCAGAAGGCATGAGCAGAGGCAGGGCCGTTCTCAAACAGTGTGCTGAAGGGCCCAAATGGCAGAGCAGCGCTGAAATTTGGAGCCATGGGCTTGTTTGCCGGATGGACAGAATTCTGAGAGACACTTTGCGTACTTAAGGTAGAAGGGAGTTGCACTGAAGAAGGAACACTGTGGGGTCTTTTTATGTGGCTGATATTGAGGACGGCGACTGAAGAACTCTGAACGGGAGCGGAATTCTTGTGCACGGGGTTTGCCCCATGGGATGGCAGCCTGATCGCGGGGCTTTCCATTTTAGCTGGCGGAGATGGCTGAGCAGATCCCGCCGATGGCTGAGGCAAGAGATAGTTCGCTGGCGTGCTAGCGGGCGCAACTACCGGGGCAGCGGAACTCGCAGGTACTAGGTTTGGGGGCACGGCCATTCGCGGATCTTGTGACGGAACCTGAGGCTGCTGCAGAGGTAGCCTTGCTTCCTGGGAAACAGACCCGAGTGACTGCGGCTGAGCCAGATGCTCTGAGGGAATCCCAGCAGAGCCGCTATTGGCCTGCCTGTTGCTGGTCAGATTTGCTGCTTCCGCTACTGGGGGGCTACTCACTTCCTGGTCCGAGGAGGGCACCCCTTTGCTCGGAGAACTTGTGACACATTCTGAAGGACTGCTTCTGGAAACCCTGGCTGGCTGGGCTGGCGGCGAAGGGGAGGAAGTGGACGACACAGGGTGGTGCTCTTTGGCAGTAGGAAAAGGGAATGTGGCGTTGGTGGGCGTTGTGCTGTTGTTGCTGGCCGTGGTTGCAATTGTGGTGGTGGTGGTGCTGGATGTCTTGACCACGGTGACAAAGAGTTGCCTTCGGACGGAAGGTGAGCTGGGGCTGCCGTTTGCAGAAGGGACAGGCACAGCCGACACGGCAGGACTTGTGGTAGCTGTTGGGCTGGGAGCCGACGAACCCACTGAATTCACCTGAGAACCGCTGCTGTTCTGATTGTTATGGCGAGGCACCGTGTGAGGCTTAGGTGAGTTCGTAGCTCTTGCAGGGCTCAGAGGCCGAACTGGGAAAGGACCCCAGGTGGACTGAGCCGGCGGGAAAGTTCCTCCAAAGTGGGTCATGGGTAACCTTGGCGGACGGATCTGCTGGAAAGTCTGAGCAGCAAGCAACGCGTGTGCAAACTGGGGAGGAGGGTATGCCAACGGCAGAGAAACTGGAAATCCAGGCCGCACGTTATTCACCGGGTTCTTGACAGCTTTATGCGTCGGTGCTGAAGGAAGGACAGGCACAGAAAGCGCTGTGGCCATCTGAGATGACGACGAGATGGCGACAGTGGTCACCTTGCTCCCAGCGACGGAATTGTGAGCGGTCGTGGTGCTGGCGTGCGTCCCTGTTTTGGGATAGGCCGCAGAGCTTCTCAAACGGTTCTTTGGAATCAGTTCATCGATTTCTTTGTCGGGGTCCTTAATCAGAGCGTTTATGAGCTGTGTTGCTTGTCTTGTTGACTCTGTGCCTCCCCTGTAAGAGAGTTGAATAGAATCATAGAATTGTAGAGTTGGAAGGGACCCCGAGAGGCATCTAGCCCACCCCAACCCCTGCAATCTCTTGGCCAACATGGGGGTTGAACCCACGACCCTGGGATTAAGAGTCATGCTCTACTGACTTGAGCCATCCTTTGGGTCTAAAGAAGAGGAGGAGGAGTTTGGATTTGATATCCCGCTTTATCACTACCCGAAGGAGTCACAAAGCGGCTAACATTTTCCTTTCCCTTCTTCCCCCACAACAAACACTCTGTGAGGTGAGTGGGGCTGAGAGACTTCAAAGAAGTGTCACTAGCCCAAAGTCACCCAGCAGCTGCATGTGGAGGAGCGGAGGCGCGAACCCGGTTCAACAGATTACGAGTCTACCGCTCTCAAGCACTACACCACACTGGCTCTCATCCTTGGGGAATAAATGCATGAAGACCATTTCTTCATTCATGGATAAGCTTAAGAAGAAATATTTCCCCTTTTTAGAAAAATGCACGTAAGTGTAAAAAACCCTTCGCATGAATGAAATTTAACGGTTTTATGACACAACGGTTGAATACACAACCATTCCCTCGGACAGCAAGGTTAGTTAGGTGGTTTAGTGCAGACAGGACTGATTCCATTTTTAAAATGTTAATGTTTTAGCTGCAACAGGGCCTCTGAGAAACAAATGTGGGGTATCAGCATATATCTGAGTAAAAAAAAAAGATTTAAAAAGCTTGAGGAGGATTGAGCATGCTCAGTGGCCTCCAGAAGCTACAAAACAGGTGGAATAGGAAAAAGCAGACTAAGTGGGTGGGGAGAGTAAATGGGCCTGCTTGAGTATTGTAACTGACAGACTTATAGCATCTTGGAAGAGGATATGATGTCTGGCGGGAGCTCTGAACAGGACCAACCCTGTTGGAGGGGAAGGAATTAATGAAACATTCTGATGCATACAAATTCCATGTATGTATGTTTACCGCTTTGAAGTTGTTGTGTTGTTGTTTTTTTAAAAAAGTAATCAACCAATATATAAATTGAAGCAATGCATAAATTATATAAAATAAATAAATAAAGGTCCATCTAACAGAAATTAGTTTGAAATCTGTTTCCTATATAAGCTGAATGGCAAATTAATACGGTGTCCTCCAAACCAATTCAGTAACTTAAGGTAAACGGTGCCTGAATAGGAATTTACCTTATTGTTATGATTCTGTCCCCCGTTTTGTCTTTCTGCTTATCAATGTCTATATGCGCGCCAGTAAACTCCCGGATAGCATTGATGTTGCAACCACCTCTTCCAATTACTCTGGAAATGACAGTTGATGGAACAGAAACCTTCTTTGATCTAAGAAACAGAGAAAATTACGGCAATCAGGTATAACAGATTGTATACTTGTATCAAACTTAAAAGTTTGGTAGCGAATGGTCGGAAGCAAGTATGTACAGGTGAAACTCGAAAAATTAGAATATTGTGGAAAAGTCCATTTATGTACGCAATTGTTTTCATTAGCTACTGGAGTTTAATATATGAGATAGACTCATGACATGCCAAGCGAGATATGTCAAGCCTTTATTTGTTATAATTGTGATGATTATGGCGTGCAGCTGATGAGCACCCCAAAGTTGAAATTGTTACTTTGGGGTTCTCATCAGCTGTACGCCATAATCATCACAATTATAACAAATAAAGGCTTGACATATCTCGCTTGGCATGTCATGAGTCTATCTCATATATTCGTTTCACCTTTTAAGTTGAATTACTGAAAGAAATGAACCTTTCCACGATATTCTAATTTTTCGAGTTTCACCTGTATGATACAATGAGATGTGCCAAGCTTTGTAACATGTATGCCATGCCTGAAATCAAAGAGGCCCCAAGGCTGGCTATGGATGCGATCCCATGTAGCACAAGCAGGTGTCTGCTTGCACAACTGGGCTCCTTCTTTCTCTCCTCTCCCCTTTAGTCCCCTGCACCCCACCAAATCTGCTCTGGGGGCTGGGGGGCGAAAGAGAGAAACTGGAAGTCTCACTGCGCAAGCAAGACATCAATGGAATTCACCCTATGGATATTTAGTGGAGAAGAAAGGCATTCTTATGAGACATTCTTCTGTCCATCCACCTTTCAAATGTAAAAACAGAAAAGCTAATACATGGCATTTGGAGGCTGAGGTTAACAGGGCCAGACATTAGAAGCTTGGGCTGAAACAAAGCACTGAAGCACTCTGCTAATAGTTGTAGCTGTGAAAGTGTCCAGAGTCTACACAAAAAGCTGAAGAGAGAGGAGAAAGAAAACAGGAAGACACTAGCATGGGGAATGTTTTCATATCCTGCTTCTCAGGTGCTGGCACCGAAAACAGGCTCTAATGCTATCTCTTGCAAGTTACAGACTTTGACGACCAAGAAATGAAACTGCCATAGGAACCTGTATGACCTGGCTGAGAGATCTACATTGGCTCCCAGTATGTTTCTGAGCACAATTCAAAGTGTTGGTGCTGACCTTTAAAGCCCTAAACGGCCTCGGTCCAGTATACCTGAAGGAGCGTCTCCACCCTCACCGTTCAGTCCGGACACTGAGATCCAGCGCCGAGGGCCTTCTGGCAGTTCCCTCACTGTGAGAAGCAAAGCTACAGGGAACCAGGCAGAGGGCCTTCTCGGTAGTGGCGCCCGCCCTGTGGAACGCCCTCCCATCAGAGGTCAAAGCGATAAACAACTACCTGACATTTAGAAAATACCTGAAGGCAGCCTTGTTTAGGGAAGTTTTTAATCTGTGATATTTTAATGTATTTTGATATTGTTGGAAGCCGCCCAGAGTGGCTGGGGAGACCCGGCCAGATGGGCGGGGTACAAATAATAAATTATTATTATTATTATTATTATTATTATTATTATTATTATTATTATTATTATCAGCAGCCACTTTTATCTGGGCCTTGACCCCACCCCCGGCCGAATGCCCATTGTCCTACCTGTCCGAAGGCGGGTCAAAAGGCCAACCTGAGCAGGTGGGTGGCACCCGCCCAGGAAACCCCCGCCCGGTGCCGCAAACCCCGCCCACCTGTGGAAGGGAGGGCGGAAACTGCCATACCGTGACTAATTTTGCCAGCAATGCAAAGCATGGTTTAAAGTAAAATATTCAAAGCAGGGACTAGGGGGTGGGTGGGTGGATGAGGTAGAGAATCACTGGCAATTACCACCATCACGGAATTGGACTTACCTTCTTACAACCTCCTTCCATCCTTCCTCCCTCTTCTGACCACGTTTAGGGCTAGCTAAGGTCAATTTCCCATTAGGAGAAGACAGCGGCGATGGAGAAGGTTTTGTGCAAGTAGATAAGGAATTGCCAGTTACTTCGCTAATAACTTCTGACAACCTTTCAGATGAAAGGGGGAGGAAAAAAGAATGCTTGTTAATGTAATTTTTATGAGAAAAACATAAAAGACAAATGCAGAGACTCTTGTTTAGCCCTTTAATAACATCTTTAGTATTAGACTATTAAATTTAACACCATGCTAAAAAGTAAACTGATCAATCATAGACAAAGTACGCTTGGCTTTTGTTTGCAAGCCAGTTTAGAATAAAAGACATTTGGATATAAATGAGGATGAATCTCTGTATCCCAAGATTCACAGTGGGGGGGAAATGAGGAAGAACAATGCCAAAGCAATTTATACTAGCAAGACATAAGAAAACAAAGTTTTCCTCTTGCATTTCATGCAAACCATAGCTTGAAATGCACCTACAGTGTAAAAACACAAGCAGTGGAGTGTAACTGAACGCTACCTTCATCACAATCTAACTCAAAATTGGGCCGTTCCCTCTTCATCAGCAGATATGGGCCGTCTGAAGGCAGAAGTAAAATCTTAAAAGGGGAAAAGCTGCATGCACTTGGATAATCTAGGATGCAAAAGGCACCAATTGTCACGGGACTCTCTTGATTTCAATGTCTGAATGTAGCTTGATTTTCAGCAGTGATTCTGGGAGGTAGGGAGGAGGGCTAAGGTGAGGGGCTGCTGTGGGGACAGGATCCTGAAAAGCTCCCACCTATGATTTTGCGTCGGTTGCATTAACTGGTCTTCTGTTACTATGGTCTTCAATTAAGCAACTCAGAGCTAAGCCAAATTAGTTTGGCTGCTCAAATAGCTAATGATTATGCTATTTTATCTGCTGCTTCACGGTCAGTTCTGCTGGCATCGTATATTCTGGTTTGTTCTTAATAATTCTGGTAAAGTACTTTGAGTACCAAAGTTGGTAGAAAGGCAGCAGAGACTTTTCAACTAAATAAAAAGTAAATAATAATTTCACAGTTCTGGTCCATGAAGTAACACTGGGGGGAGAAGATGGAAGCACTGAGAACATCCCAAGAGATGAGATTACAACGTGTGTGTGTGTGTGTGTGTGTGTGTGTGTGTAAAAGCTAAAGTAGCTTACTTGACTGAAGATTTTCCAGAAACTGCTTTTCGCTCCTCTTTTGGGAAAGTGACCAGCACCGATGGCTGCTTCTTGTTGCTCTGAGCATTAGTGACTGCTGTGGAAGAAAGACTGTCACTCTTGTGGCTGCTGTTACTATTGCTGCTTTCATCACTACAGCTGGAAATCCTCATGTTGTCACTATCACCACTTTCACTGGTACTGCTGCTTTTTGATTCGCCATTTATTTTCTCTGGCTGAGAATAGGAGATGGGGAGCTGATCATCAAAGATGATCTGAACAGTATCTTGGCCAATTTTGTTTCTCCTGCTTTTCCTCTTAGAGCTGCTCGTAGTGACAGTATTGTTTCTTTTGCCATGGGAACCTGCCAAAGTTGTCCATGTTGCAGATATACCTATGGTGGTCGTTGTGGTAGCACTGGGTGGTTCTGTTAGGATCCCTGGCTCATCTAATTGAGAACGAGAAGAAGAATGACTAAAGTCCACAGTAATCATCTTGCCTGAACAGGTTTTTACTATGCTACTGGCCCATGAATATCAATGCAAGCCACTTATACAGCACAAACATCCTTTAATACTACTTCATATTTCAAACCTATTTACCTAGTGCATATGGCCACACACACACACACACACACACACACACACTTCTAAAAGCAGTTTGAATTAATTTACAATTGTAATTTACAAATATCCAGGGAACTGGAGCACCTGGGTTTAGGGACTGATTGATAAGATAACTTTATTGCCTTTCCACATGAAGAGGGTTTGGAAAGATTAAGCTCACAGAGCAACCTATGGAAAAGGTTTACAAGCGGACAGTCATATCTGAATGGGCTGGGATAAGGGGGTTCCAAATACTCTTGACTAGAAACATGCTTAAAGGTAAAGGGACCCCTGACCATTAGGTCCAGTCATGACCGACTCTGGGGTTGCAGCGCTCATCTTGCATTATTGGCCAAGGGAGCCGGCATACAGCTTCCAGGTCATGTGGCCAGCATGACTAAGCCGCTTCTGGCGAACCAGAGCAGTGCACAGAAACGCCGTTTACCTTCCCGCTGCAGCGGTACCTATTTATCTACTTGCACTTTGACGTGCTTTTGAACTGCTAGGTTGGCAGGAGCTGGGACCAAGCAACGGGAGCTCACCCCTTCGTGGGGATTCGAACCGTCGACCTTCTGATCGGCAAGCCCAAGAGGCTGAGTGGTTTAGACCACAGCGCCACCCGCCATGCTTACATGGGCACAAATGATTATTTGCATAATTGGATAATGACATATTGGACTAAGCCACAATGTATCCACATAAGCAATTTTAGTTAAGTATTTGCAATTGAGAAAGGCTGACTCCTACTTTGATATGCTCTAAGGCAGGGGTGTCAAACTCCGGCCCTCCAGATGTTTTGGAACTACAATTCCCATCAGCCCTAGCTAACAGGACCAGTGGTCAGGGATGATGGGAATTGTAGTCTCAAAACATCTGGAGGGCCGGAGTTTGACACCCCTGCTCTAAGGGATACTTTCCAGAGGTATGCCCATGTTAGTTGTTTTCAGCAAACAAAAACAACCCAAAGAGTCTCATGTCACCAATTTATTATGGCAACTCAGGATATTATTTTGTCTCTCTGATAAATATGTGACATAATAACTATGTATTTATTATGCCACAAGTCTCTTGTTTTTATAATAAATTACTAATATGCAAGCTGAGAACCAACTATAATTAGGACTGAACAGTGAAGAAATGCCTATCATATTCTGCCTATTGGCCTTGGTATGCAACCTCTTCAATACCAGGATCCAAAGAATCATAAAACAACTTCCATGAGTCCAAGGAGTCTCCACACTTATTTTACTTCAAGCAACAACTTTGAGTGCCTTGCGGCAAACTGCTGTTTAGAGAGAGGTTCGATCAGAATTAGACAGATGATTTGGAGGATCAGCTGCTCAGAAGGTAGCCAAATGCCCCAATGGGAACTCAATCTCTTTGTGTGAACCTAAGTAGCTAATTGGATCCTAACCCAGGTGGTTTATCCAAAAGCTCATGAAAGGCAATGTTTTCCCCACTGCATGTGTCAAGAATGGTAAAGGTAAAAGGACCCCTGACCATTAGGTCCAGTCATGACCGACTCTGGGATTGTGGCGCTCATCTCGCTTTATTGGCCGAGGGAGCCGGCGTACAGCGTCCGGGTCATGTGGCCAGCATGACAAAGCCGCTTCTGGCGAACCAGAGCAGCGCACGGAAACGCCGTTTACCTTCCAGCTGGAGTGGTACCTATTTATCTACTTGCACTTTGCCGTGCTTTCGAACTGCTAGGTTGGCAGGAGCTGGGACCGAGCAACGGGAGCTCACCCCGTCGCGGGGATTCGAACCGCCGACCTTCTGATCGGCAAGCCCTAGGCTCTGTGGTTTAACCCACAGCGCCACCTGCATCCATTTCAAGAATGGTAGTCCTTTGCAAACAAACAAACAAACAAAAAACAAAACACCACCCCTAGTGAAATGTTTATGATGACGGTTGAAAGGAAAAACCAGTTGCAGCCGATAAACTATGTAACTGACTGCCATTTATCTTTATCCCATGATTTTAACACTAATCTATGACAATGTCCTATTTTCTTCAATAATCTGTAATTATTTCCAATTAGATGTTAACTGATTGAATATATTCAAGTTGACAGGATTTAATGATTTAACATTCAGTTGTGTTTTAGAGGAGAGGTGCTGAAAATGGAAGAACAGCCATCTTTTGTGTTTTGGACAACTGCTGACACCTGCTCTGAGCCCATGGGGTACAAATCAAATACCTACCTTCAGCTTTTAGTTTTTCCTTTTCTTGAGCAGCTTGTAGTTCAAAATTCTCTTTGTTTTTTGCCTCTATTTCTTCCAGCTTCCTCCTTTGCTCTTCCTTTTTCTTCCTTCTCTTCTCCTTTCTCTTCTCTCTTTTAGCAGCTAATGCCAGCCTCCTGCTTTCTTCCCGTAGCTGCAAGTCAAAATTCATTCAACAGTGATGAAAAGAAACTGCACCTTGGGCAGATAAGGCTGTACAGCTTAGCATTAGGAAGAGACTGGATGCTGTGCACCGGTCTCAGCTGATTACTTATAAGAATACCCTGCCTTCTAAGAGTTCTAAACTAGTTCCCCACATTGTGGGAAGGCTGAGGTAGTGGGAAGAGAAACTTGCCCAAGCCCACTGTCAGAGGCCCAAGGCCAAGTGGCTAATTTGATCATCCTGCACCCAGACCAAGTGGAAGCCAGCAGAGGGGAAATCATATGGCCTTGAATCAAGCTTTGTGGGCAAGCTGTCTGTCAATGAGCTCCCTGTGAGCCACAGAAGCTGGGGTTGCTCGACTGGTAAAGCATGAGACTTTTAATCTGAAGGTCATGGGCTCTCGAGACCCACATTGGGCAAAAGATTCCTGCATTGCAGGGGGGTTGGGATAGATGACCCTCGTGGTCCCTTCCAACTCTACAGTTCTGTGATTCTATGATTCTATTGGAAGAGCCTCTCAAGTTCCAACATAAAGGCTTTCCACTCATGGAGGGGGTTGAACCTCTGGCCCCACAGTGAATTTAGGGAGATTATTTCAGCTGGGAATTACCGTATTTTCCGGCGTACAAGACGACTTTTGAACCCCGAAAAATCTGCTCCAAAATCGGGGGTCGTCTTGTACGCCGGATACTGCAGCGCGGCGCGGGGACTTGCCGAGCAGAGCCGGAATCGCGTCCGTGGCTCCACAGAACCGATTTCTGGCGCTGCGGACATTTTGGATATGGGCAGCGCGGCACGAGAAATCGCTTCTGCGCATGTTTGCGGCTCCGCAGAAGTGATTTCTGGCGCTGCGGACATTTTGGATATGGGCAGCGCAGCACCAGATATCGCTTCTGTGCATGTCCGCGGCTCCGCAGAACCGATTTCTGACGTTGCGGACATTTTGGATATGGGCAGCGCAGCACCAGAAATCGCTTCTGTGCATGTCCGCGGCTCCGCAGAAGCGATTTCTGGCGCTGCAGACATTTTTGATATGGGCAGCGCGGCAGCAGAAATCGCTTCTGCGCATGTCCAAAATGTCCGCAGCGCCAGAAATCGCTTCTGCAGAGCCGTGGACAAGCGCAGAAGCGATTTCTGGTGCCGCGCTGCCCATACCCAAAATGTCCGCAGCGCCAGAAATCGCTTCTGCGGAGCCGCAGACGCGATTCTGGCGCCGCTCGACATTTTTTGAGTTAAAATATAGAGTATATCCCAAACTCTATATTTTAACTCGAAAAACTGGGGGTCGTCTTATACCCCCCGTCGCCTTGTACGCCAGAAAATACGGTAAACATTTTAGCAACTTTTCATTTTCAGGGAGACAGTAGGGGGATTCCTCAACTCCATCACAAGGAGTGTTTTTTGATGGCTATTTTTTTCTTTTCTTGCATGACCTGCCTTGAGCAACTACAGAAAGTCAGCATATAATGGAAATCTGAACTTGCAGCGTTACCTTCTCCAAATCCAACTCCTCTAAAAGAATGCTTGCATTCTTGTTTGCTTCAGCAGCCTGCCTGTCTTTGGCTTGAACAATTGATTCTATACAGAGGTGGCACTTCTTCAGCATTTCCTGCAATGACAATGCAAAAAAGAACATCATTTCTGAATTGGCACAAGCAGTTGAACAAATAATGGATGTACCAGCCTCAAACACTGCAATAAGGGAACTGACGGGGAGCATTAGGGGCTCATTGTGGCCTGCAAAGGAAGGGAAGCTGCTTAACAAAGAGGCAAGAGTGCAGAAATGAAAGGAATGGATTGGAATGCTCCTGTGGCATTAAAGGGGCTGAACTGCTAATGACTGTAGATATGCTGTGTCTCCTCATGTAAGAATGGAAAGAGGGCTGGAGAGGAGACAAAACAAGAGAGCACATTGTAAGAGGGATTTTATTCTGCCAGTAAAAGCTAAAGCAGGGATAGGCAACCTAAGGCCCGTGGGCCGGATGCGGCCCAATCGCCTTCTAAATCCGGCCCGCGGATGGTCCGGGAATCAGCATGTTTTTACATGAGTCAAATGTGTCCTTTTATTTAAAATGCATCTCTGGGTTATTTGTGGGGCCTGCCTGGTGTTTTTACATGATTAGAATATATGCTTTTATTTAAAATGTTATTTATGGGGCATAGGAATTCGTTCATTTTTTTTTTCAAAATATAGTCCGGCCCACCACATGCTCTGAGGGACAGTGGACCGGCCCACGGCTGAAAAAGGTTGCTGACCCCTGAGCTAAAGGGTTGTAATTGTTTTGGGAAGGTTGTGGAACGGCAAATGCTGCAGGGACAGAATTCTCTAGAGTGGGAGTCAAGAGATTCCAAATGGTAAAACAGGATTCAGAAGCGCTCTAGTTTTGAAAAAAAAGTTTGGTTGGGGGAAAAGACTGCATATAGGCATTGGAACCAAGGAAAGGACTTCTTATGCTAAGACCAGATATGAATGTAATAAGAAAAAGTGGGAAGGGAGAGGAGCTTTGCAACCTTTGGCTAATTAAACTATTGATTACCTTTCAAACTGTGTGTGGGGTGTTATTGTTTTGTATTTTTGTGTTTTTATATTGTAAACTTTCCTGGAATCCTCAGATGAAGGGTGGCATAGAAATTTAACAATGTTAACTTTGGTCTGCATTTTATTTTTTCCTTTCCTGTGGTATTTAACTATGTAACATACTTTGGGATTGGGAAGGTTAAATATTTAAACACACTAAAACAAAAATAGTGTGCTCTTGAATGAAGCCATACAACTGAATGGGGAGTGTGAAGTCAGAGAAAAAGACTCTGTCCAATGCTCAAAACAAAATAAAAAAACAAAAAAAAATCCTTCCAGTAGCACCTTAGAGGCCAACTAAGTTTGTTCTTGGTATGAGCTTCCGTGTGCATGCACACTTCTTCAGATACATTCGTCGGTGTGCATGCACACGAAAGCTCATACCATGAACAAACTTAGTTGGTCTCTAAGGTGCTACTGGAAGGATTTTGTTTGTTTGTTTGTTTTGACTATGGCAGACCAACACAGCTACCTACCTGAATCTGTCCAATGCTGTTCAGGGTCGAGATGTGCAAGGTTTTAATAAGCACTTATGATGTATTCATCAGCTTACTGGGAAACACTTGTTTTATCAAAGTTTTGCTGAATAACTTAAGCAGCAAATTATTCTTACCTTGTCAGTAACTGTTGCTATGTATCTCATACATTCTGAATCTGATGGGAACTGGTTTACTTCTTTTACCAAGTAGCGTACAACCTTTACATGACCCTAAGAATGAAGGTTTCCAGCATTAGCCCCTTTCACATGAAGGTCGGCTGCACATTTAAATGCATTTAAGTTAAGTCAAGTCAATATTTATTACGGTCAATGACCAGCACACACATATAAAGCATAAAAAAAATCCGAAGTACAATCCAAAATATGTTCTAGAAATATAGACTAATTTTTTTTACTGGATTTCAGTTAAATAACTCAACTATAAAAGACAATTCAGTGAGAAGAGTAACTGCAGCAACCTTAATTCCCCAATGCAGCAGAAGCTTCAGGAGCATACAAAAAATTGCCAATCTGTGAAGCTAGGGAAGAAAAACTGCAGTTTTCTTTAATAAAGCAAGGCATTTGAAAATACTCTGAGATACAGAAAAGCAGTGAGGGCAGCTTATTCAATTGCAATATTGCACACACTGCCAATATGGGTTTTTTTTGGCAATGGTTATATAAGTCTGCCCCCGGAAAACCGCATACTATGGGAAGCGTAACAGTCCATTTATTAAATTTCTGCCATGCACTGTGTGGGTGATGCAGTTATATTTCCAAATTCATGCTGCAACAAATTAGTTCTTTTTTATCAGAGGGTTAAAAAGAAGGAAAGCAAAAGCTTTCACTCTACCTTTCGAAAGGCTGCCATCAGCGGGGTTATCTTTCTGTTATCAGCAGCATCTACATCTGCTCCAGCTTGTACTAGCAACTGAACAACATCTAAATGACCACCGTTTGCAGCAAGCCATAATGGAGTATTTCCTTTTTTGTTCCGGACATCGATGTGAGCTCCCCTACAAAAAAATCAAAAAGCCTAATCAAATACTGAATGCATAATTTACCATTAAAAAAACACAAAAACATCTGAACTGAAGGACTGGTTATTGCTACTGGGTTTAGAAAGCTGGTAGAAGTTGGAGGGACAGCACTTCTAGAGAACATCACCTGCTCTTCATAAAACCGTTTCTAAACAACTCTGAAATAGTTCATTTCTGAAACATGGACTCCTGGCATCTGCACACCTTCTATCTTAACAGCTGCCATTTTCTTCCTATATACATAAAAATGTAATGCTGTCGTCATGCAGCCCCCATAGGAGGACTTGTAGTGCCAGATCAGAACCTAGAATTTCCTGCTTTCCTCTATAGTAGTGCCTCTGGAATTGCAATTATGGAATTGCCACTCAGGAATGGAACATTTATGCCGAACCTTCAACGAAGACCCATAATCTAAAGCACACACAGTTGTTTTCTGAAAAAATCACCAATCAAAACTTTCTCATCAGACCAACTCTTCTACTCTTGTAAGTGCAACTTCTGTGTGGGCTGAGGTTGCTAATTCCTCAACGAAACTCATTAGTAAACACCCATAGATATCAGGATTATAAAGCCAGTGGCATTCTTTGTAACCTAGGCCTCTTGACCCTCCCCTTCAAAGCAAATCAAATATGGTACCTGCTAATAAGCAGCTCACAGAACTTGTAATGCCCTTTGTCTGCTGCAATGGTCAGAGCTGTGTCTCTTGAAGAAGGGACTGGTGGAGCGTTTACATCTGCACCTTTGTCTAGAAGAACTCTGCCTACTTCTGCATATCCACCAGAGGCAGCTTCCATTAAGGGTGTCAGGCCGGTCTAGGTTAAGAATACATTAGAAATGTGTGAAAACCTATTGTGTGAAAAGCTACAAGAAGGCAACAATCATTTCTAGTTTACAGAGTATCAGTGACCACTGTTAACTCACAAAGCATGTGCCTTGTAAACCGAAGCAAAACCGAAGAAAATAAAGCACTTCTGACTCCATTATCAGTTTGGCAATATATTTGGGACAGTTCTTAGGACTCTCTCTCTTGCCTATCAGTAATGAATGTCAGGACACCTCCCACCCAAGGGTACTAAAGGAGCTTGCGGATGTAATCTCAAGAGCCTCTGTCTATAACCTTTGAGAATTCTTGTAGAAGAGATGAGGTCCTTGCAGACGTGGGAAAACATTGCCAGAGTTGGATGGCCATCTGTCACGTATGCTTTCGCTGAGATTCCTGCATTGCAGGGGCTTGGACTAGATGTACATACAGTGCGCTGGACCCAACCCCCCCGCCCAAAAAATCCTGTTGACAGTCCTGGATGCAGTATTATGCATGCTTCCCAAAGTAATTCTGTCAGGGACCTGCCCTCGCCCAGAGCTCAGCCGACGGGGGGAGAGGGAAAGAAGTCATGTCAGAGAGCAGTTCCCAGGAGAGCCAGGAAAGCAGCAGTGGCAGGGAAGGGCAACTGCAGGCAGACATTGCGGTGCAGGAGGCTGAAGATGCTAACAGAGACCTGGCAACACCGAGGGGAGGGGCTGAGAGCCTGACGGATCAGCCCAGTGCCAGACCGCAGGTGTGCAGGGGTACAAAGCGGAAGGAGAAGAGGAGGCGCTTCGGGTTCCCCAAACTTCTATGCTGGGGGCGGAGTCGTGATATGCCACTCCCTGAATCTGCGACAGACTCAAGCGGTCATGAATCTTAGGAGCTCTGATGTGTACATTTGTAAATAAAGACAATTAGTTTAGCAGACAACGTGGTCTGGCTGTTTACTCTCGAGGAGACATTCCCAGAGTCCTTACAAATTCCCACTGAATAAGCTTCTTGAGTAAGCTTGCATAATATGTTTATTATCAGGTACTCTACTGTACGGAATATTCAACTATTAACAGCTGAATGAAGAGAGATCCAACAGATTCATCACTTTATACCCATTCCACTTCTCACCAAATAGAATGTGTTGGGGATAAAGAACTCCCTCCTTTTACCTACTTTTTAAAACTTTCTTCCCCCCGCTATCCACATCAAACCTGTTTCATCTCCATAGTGATGATTTAAAACAGAAGCAAAGGAGTACAAAACCACATGTGCTCCTCGGGTGGGTGGGTGGGTGGGTGGATACCAGCTCCAGAAAGGGCCACCAACAGTCTGAGATAACTATTGGGGCAACCCCACCTTCCCTGGGGCTGCTTAAGACAGGTCTGTGGGCCCCGAGGTAAGGTTTAAGACAGGCATCCCCAAACTTCGGCCCTCCAGATGTTTTGGACTACAATTCCCATCATCCCTGACCACTGGTCCTGTTAGCTAGGAATCATGGGAGTTGTAGGCCAAAACATCTGGAGGGCCGCAGTTTGGGGATGCCTGGCTTAAGAGAAGAAACACAGGCCAGGGAGCTAGAGCCAGCATCAACTCCTGAAACTTGCCTGAAAATATTCTGTTACATTTTTCCACGTTAGGATTTTGCCTTGTAAGCCTCTTTGGGTACCTTGCCAGGAGGGCCGTATATAGATGTAATAAATAAACAAGCATGATCATTTCTTTGCTGTATTTAATAAGTGTATATCCCACCTTTTACAAAGTTACTCGCAAGGCAGTGAGGAACGATATAAAGTCAACACTTCAATAAAGCAAATAAAATTTGTTTACCCTGATGGTGGGGACATAGAATGGCTGAGTACATTCAAGACTGAGCAGAAAACCACCTGGAGAATGAAAAGTAATAGAAGTACTCACAAATTTAAGCTGGAGACGTTTAAACCAAGATCTTCCTACCTTAGCTCTGTGCTCAACATTAGCTTTTCTATCGAGGAGAAGGCTAACCACTTCGGTTCTTCCTTGGAAACAGGCCAGTGTCAAGGCAGTATTCCTATTGGTCTCTATCTGTGCATTGATATCAGAACCCATGTCCAACAGCAGCTTAACAGCAGCAGTATGACCATTCATGGCTGCCAACATTAATGGAGAGATGCCCAGCTTGCTACCAGTTCTGGAAACAAACGAACACGGGTTACATTTTAACTTTATATAGCATGGCGATTTTTTAATTCACATTTACCTATTTCTGTAATATGAAAGTCCATGTACATATGAACCTATAGGTGCCTGTAGACCTCTAAATGGGAGCTAGAGGCCATATACAGTGGACCCTCGGGTTACATTACCTTCGGGTAACGTAACTTCCGGGTTGTGAACGCGGCAAACCTGAAAGTCAATACTTTCAGGTTTCTGCACATGCGCAGAAGTGCTCTATTGCGCTGCGCGCAGAAGCAGCGCCTCTAGATGAGGACTTTTTGGGGTATGTACGGACCCCTGGAACAAATTAAGTTCGTATCTGGAGGGTCCACTGTACCTGTAAGTGTAATTAGTTATGTTTAGCACCTATTAGTTTAAACATGTTTTGTAAATTTACAAGCCAATATCATAACCATTTCAAGAGCTTTTAATTCAGTTCCTTTTTGGATTTGTTATACAGCAGATTGCTCTCTGTATATTTATATTTAAGTTTCCAGTTCAGCTATGTCTTTGATCAGTAAGGTGCATGTTTTCTTTCTTTCTTTCTTTCTTTCTTTCTTTCTTTCTTTCTTTCTGTCTGTCTGTCTGTCTGTCTGTCTGTAACAGTATGCACTGATGAATTCTCCCCAGATGACTGCTTTTAGAGTTTCCCAAAGCAAAGGCTCAGGAAACTGGATAGGATTGTTATGCACAAAAACCTCTCCTATCCATTGCTTCAGACTATCAACTATTTCTCTTCACTGTAGAAGGAAAGGATTCAATCTCCAATTAGGATCCCTTCACGGTTCAGCATTGAGCTGTAAAATGGTAAATAGTGGGCTGTCATGTGAAATCAAGATAAGACTCATAGAAGATGCTTTGACATTACTAGATAGGGTGCGGGGAGCATAACAAGGAATTGATTCTGTTACAGGACATAGCTACTGGAGAGAAAAAGAGAAATCTATCTCAACAGAAGTCCACTAAACTATACTGCAGTAACAGGGCCACCAGGGCACCTGGTCTGGGCATAGATACCACCCATAATTTGCTCCGTTTCCCTTTCTTTGGATCAAGAGTCCAGTTTAAAGCTTCTCTCGGTGTGAGAAGGGTCCTCCTGGAACCCTGTTGTGAACCTAGGGTAGAATGGAAGAACATAACAAGAAACAAGAGCAGCATGAAATAAACAGGAGCGTAAAAAGGGAACTTGCCTTGAATTGATCTCTGCACCAGCATTCAACAGTATTTTGATGATGTTCACATAACCACCAGAAGCAGCTAAGCTTAAAGGTGTGTAGTCAGAAACATTTCTGTGCTCTTTATTTGCCCCTCTAGCTAGCAGAAGCTCCACCACCTGAATTGTTGTAAAAATACAAATAGTTACCTTCGAGAAATGATTATCACTCCCATCCTGAACACAGAACTGCAATCAGAGGCCCCTCAGGCAACAGCATGGAAATGGAGGCTTACTGACATCTCTGTGTTACTCCAGGTAGAACACACAATTCTGTTCACGTGGCTCAGAGAGAATGTATGATTATGTACCATGCTAGTGATGCTAAGTCATGGTTATAAGATCTGCTTTAACCATGCAAGATGATTATACATTGACTTGGGGCTGCAATGGCACTTCATATACAAATGGTGCCTAAATTAGGTAAAGGTAAAGGGACCCCTGACCATTAGGTCAAGTCGTGTCCGACTCTGGGGTTGCGGCGCTCATCTCGCTTTATTGGCCGAGAGCCGGCGTACAGCTTCCAGGTCATGTGGCCAGCATGACAAAGCCGCTTCTGGCGAACCAGAGCAGCGCACGGAAACGCCGTTTACCTTCCCGCCAGAGCGGTTCCTATTTATCTACTTGCACTTTGACGTGCTTTCGAACTGCTAGGTGGGCAGGAGCTGGGACCGAGCAACAGGAGCTCAACCCGTCGCAGGAATTCGAACCGCCGACCTTCTGATCAGCAAGCCCTAGGCTCTGTGGTTTCACCCACAGCGCCACCTGGGTCCCTGGTGCCTAAATTAGATATCATTTATTCATATGTCACAGCATATTTGTTACTTAACATAGAAACACAGGAGAAGCTTCCCAAATACATGTTCCATAAGGTAAATGGGGGCAGAGAACCCTTATTTGAAATCAGTAGTGTCACTTGTTGGATTAGATGACCCTCTGGGTCCCATCCAACTCTGAAGTTCTACGATTCTATATACATGGAGCTAGTCATAAAATTCTTTGGCTAACTACCACAATTTTACCTAGTCAACACCCTTGTTGTTTTTTAGCCCTTCGGGGTACCAAGGAAAATCTGAGTAAACAGAGAAGACTTGACAAACTCCTAACCCGATTCTACCTTAGATATCTTAAATCACAGTTACAGAATTGAAAAGATGCTAATAGCAGTAGTAATAATAATAAATATTATAATAATAATAATGAAGACATCTACTACAGGGTGGTCTTTAGGTGACTTACAACAACACACCAAGTTGCTGAAAACAAGAACCATTGTAATTTGCACAATCAAATAAACAACATAGAACAGTAGATTACACTGGTTATAAAATATGGTTAGCAAAGAATACTATTGTTAAATATTACATGTCTAGGGCTGAGCTGGCATTCTAATACTGCACCTCAGTTTGGGAGACACATGTTTAACATTAGCCTTCACGAGCCTGGAGCTCTTGTGCTCTCCCTGCCCTCTGGTACAGCAGTGATGAGATGATCAGAAACACCTATTTTTAAATTGATTAGAATTCTGTAAATTCTAACTGAACACAGCTGAACAAGCTTTCAAGGAGTGTGTTCAGAATCAAGGATTAGAGTTATATGACGAGCATTAACCACAGTGAAAGGCTTTCAGTTAGTATGCAACAATAGGTACTGTTTACTTCACCTCCTGTCTTCCTCCAGAACAAGCTAAAGATAACGGTGTGTCCTTGGTTCTCTCAGACTGAGCTTCAATATCTGCACCATTATCCAACAAGATCTCAACAACACCGACATGGCCAGCTGTAGCAGCCAAAATAAGGGGAGTGAATCCTGGAAGGGGAAAATAGGCACCGCTTAAGGATTTTTGACTTGCACCCATTTCTAAGATAACAAATTTTAACAAGAGACCAACAACAACCACCCTAATACAGGACACCTGGAATAAAATTAATTTTACAGATGGAAAATGTTATCTACAGCAGAAACACACATTAGTTGGAGGAAGATCTCCTTCCACGGGAATATAATAATAATAAATAATAATTTTTTATTTATACCCCGCATTTCCCGGTTTAAAAACCGGTCTCAGGGCGGCTAACAGCAAATATAAAACATTGATTAAAATGCAACTTAAAAACAGCATAAAACAGCATAGAATACAACATAAAATGCAGCATCAATAACAATAACACTCAAAAATTCAGGGGTCATTTTGGGGGGGGGGCACGAAAACCCAGTCGAATGATCACCAGGGCTAACTGGCCAAGTTGGTCCTACTAGGGCCAGCAAGGAGGTGTGTGAATAAGAATTTAAATGTGGGGTCCCAGAAAGGGTTTCTTCACAGAAGAGGAAAGGGAAAAGGGAATAGAGGATCAGGCTAATTCGAATGAAGGCCAGGCGGAATAGCTCTGTCTTACAGGCCCTGTGCAAGGAGAACAAGTCCTGCAGGGCCCTAGTCTTGTGGGACAGAGCATTCCACCAGGTCGGAGCCATCAATGAAAAAGCCCTGGCCCTGATGGAGGATAGTCTGGCTTCCTTAGGGCCCGGGACCTTTAAGCTATTATTATTCATGGACCTTAGGGTCCTCTGCAGGACATAGCACAGTGATGGCTAACCTTGACACCCCAGATGTTTTGGAACTACAACTCCCATCATCCCTAGCTAACAGGATCAGTGGTCAGGGATGATGGGAGTTGTAGTCCCAAAACATCTGGAGTGTCAAGGTTAGCCATCACTGACATAGCAGGAGAGGCGGTCCTGTAAGTATGAGGGTCCTACTTCAAAGCATAGAGCTTTAAAGGTCAAAACCAGCATATGTAAATTTCGTTGTTCCCGCGAGGCGACAATGACAATAAAGATTTATTCTATTCTATTCTAAATCTGTCATCTACAGAAAACTCTGTTTATACAATTACTTTATCAGCAGGCATGTACCTTTTTTGTCCCTGTGTTCAATATTAGCTCCCCGCTCTAGGAGCGTTTGCACCAGCTCCTCATGTCCACCAGCACATGCAAGGGTCAACGCAGTGTCGTGGTTACTTTCAGTCTGGAAGACAAATGCCATCTCAACACGTTAAATGGCTTTCCTTATACTTTGTGAAGGAAACGTACATCATTTAACTACTACAACAAAAAATCATTAAATGTGAAATATTATTGCCTGTAGAGTCTTTGGATGAGAAGCTCTGCTTCTAAAGCTGCATTGTAATAAATACAGTGCAATTTAGGAAATCCGTCTAATTCAGTCTCTGCTAAAGGTAAAAGGTAAAGGGACCCCTGACCATTAGGTCCAGTCGTGTCCGACTCTGGGGTTGCGGCATTCATCTCGCTTTATTGGCCGAGAGCCGGCGTACAGCTTCTGGGTCATGTGGCCAGCATGACAAAGCTGCTTCTGGCGAACCAGAGCAGTGCGCGGAAACGCCGTTTACCTTCCCGGCAGAGCGGTTCCTATTTATCTACTTGCACTTTGACGTGCTTTCGAACTGCTAGGTGGGCAGGAGCTGGGACCGAGCAACGGGAGCTCACCCCGTCGCAGGGATTTGAACCGCCGACCTTCTGATCAGCAAGCCCTAGGCTCAGTGGTTTAACCCACAGCGCCACCTGATCACCATTTAAACCGGGAGTCATACTTCCCAAAATGTTCCTAATGTCAAAAACATTACACAAAAGCACAATTCAGAACTGAATAAATGTACATGCGCAGTCCAGTTCATATATCACAAGCTGTGATTTGATGCAGCAAGGACACCCTGTGGTAAACACTGGGCTCGTGTTCTCCCAAGAGTTTTATCTAGCAAACCAGGATTATTCTCCTCTAACCATGGTTAGGTTCAAATCATAGCTCATGATATCCAGATGTAACAGGCAAGTGCGCTTTGTTCAAAAACACAAGAAGGAGCTTTAAACTTCTTAGAACTGGAGGAGGAGTGAGTATGCGAGTCTATGGCTTATTTCCGGCTTACCTGCGCATCAATATCTATGGCAGGGTAGACTGGTAGCATGGCTGAGGGAGAAATGATAGGGCTTGGAGCTGGTGTCTGAGGTTGGGAGACAGACGTCGCAATGCTGTGGGTAGGGGTGTTCGACACCGCAGACGCTCTTCCACTCACTGCTATTGGAGAGAACAATTGTGCTTATTAGAAGTATGATTAGCTAGAACTTCTGAAAGTTTCTCAAAATGGTCTAATTAAAAGCTGCATGTTAGGCAAGATGTGAAAAGCGGTGTTCCTTAGGCTGAATCAATATTCAAAACATGCCATGCTCTTGCCTTTCTTTCATTGGGGTAAAAACGTAGCCAAGAAGCGTCGGCTGCATGGGGGCAGATGACAGCATTTGGCCCTAATGAGAGCACTCCAAAATTTAGTCCGTACCAATTTAATTCTTGTTTGGAATGTACTGCTATGTCGGATAAGAGTTGCTGAGAAATGGAAGGTTTGATAGAACAGAGGTTTGACGTTAAAAAAAAAAAAAGGCTATCTGGGACTGGATTGTTAGAACCCAACAGCCATCCAATCCTTCTTAAAATATTTCTGCTTCTACCCAACAGTCTGAAAAATGAAAACCACGAAGTTACAATTATGTATGGATCAGAGTATTTAGTGAGAAGAACTATAGGGATTCCTTAACTCAGGGAACTATGTTCAAAATATCTGACCTAGGATAGAAGGCATTGGCCCAGTTTGCATGTTGTACAAAGTCATGCTTTAGTGAGACAACCATATGTAGGAAGTCTTGGGTTCCTACACTTTCTGCATGGCCAGGAGGACTACAACTGCTTTACTTTCTTTCACCTTTCTTAACAGTTTGATTGTTGTGGCATCCGGACCAGGGCCTCTTGTTTAAACTCATGTCAGTTTCAGAACAATCTGACTTCAAATCATGCTTTCTGAAGCTAGTTTAAGCTAACTATAATGTATGTGAATCTAATGTGCCATCAAATCTAATGCACACCTCAATTTTCACAACCTTGAAACCAAAAAAGTATTTGCTATGTCAGCGGTGTTTTTCAAGGTTGCAATCGAATCTAGAGCGCCATCGTATCTAATGCACACCCTAATTTTTGCGATATTTCGCCAAAAAAGGTACACATTACATTCAAATGAATATAATTTTTTACAAACCAGGATTCCTGGGTACAAATGACATAAGGGGATTCAGGGAAAGCAGGGAGGGAAACCTGCCCGAGTCCTGCTCCCAGAGAAGCCATGGTTTAGGATGACATGTGAACCAGTCCTTGAATTAAGTCAATTGTATTGTATTAAATATCTTGAGGAAGCTTCTCTCACCAAAAAAAAAATATCCAGGGTGAAATCAAAAGCTTGAGAATTTGATGTCGAACAAGAAATAGCAAATTCAGAGTCAGAGCTCACATTATCTTTATTTTAATTGTCTTAGAAAACATTGATACACACTGAAACAAATCTTAACTGCCAGCAGAATATGATTTTTTTGAGCAAGTAAATTACCATGTTGTGGTCTCTCATATATCCTATAGTTAAGGTTAACAGTCTTTATGTATCAGTACATGGCTATGACTATGAGAGCATGGGGCAATAGGACCACTAACTGCTCAAACTTAGATTCAATATGACTGGTATCAAGAAACAAGCTGTCTACACACCAGAAGATGAAAATTACCAATGCTCTATTAGTATCACCACAAAGCTTCTGAAAGGGTGCTAAACAACTTCTCTGTGTAAACGAAATTCCACCTCACCCCTATACTTTCAAAAAACACAGATTTCTGGCCAAGTCACGGACCAGTTGGAATATTTAAGGGCAAATAACCCAAGAGCCAGATGTGTGTCAGAATTCTTTGGGTGGATTTGCCAAATGACCCAAATGAAGGTCTTCAAGATACATGTAATAAAGCCGGCTAAGGCTGCTGAAATGAAATGTGGCAGATGCAAGGAGAAAGGGCAGCTTGACTTGCACAGTAAACTCTTTGGACTGAAGAGCGAAGCTTCAATACTTGTAAATCGGTAAAATTTACAAATGGCAGCACAGATCATCTTTAAAAAGCCAGGTTATGGTGACAACCCTATTTTCACTACTGCTATCTTTCTGCTTCTGACATGTTCAAGGGGTTGACCAAAAGACGTCTAGCTGTGATTGGCCAAATGAATCTGAACTGGCACCACCTATTCTGCTAAACCAAAACAACCATGAACTCAGGTTAACCAAGGAATGCCAGTTTAAACCCAGAGTCAATTTGCACAGACAGGGGTCTATGCAGAAAAGGCCTCCCTTGTTTGGCTCTCGTTTATGCAATGGGGATGGAAGGGAATGGAGAACTCTGTAAGGAGCGCATTAATATGGCTAGATCGATCTTGGCTATGATCTCTTCAGAACATTACTGTGGAAGTATTTAAAAAAGTAGAAAATTAAATTTCTTATCCAAGTCCTCCTTCCCAAAGTAATGTTCTTCTACAATTCAAAGTGTTAATTCAAGTCAATTCAAAGTATTTTTCATGTATTTCAGAAACATGAATGAGCTGTAATTAAAAAGTGAAATTAATTCATGGGAGCGGGCAAGGAACACAGCATCCTTTATCAAGGCAAAAACCTCTGACTTCCGGAGCTTGGGGCTAAAAGGGACAACGTACTCGCCAACAGCAAACTTAAATGTGAATGTTGGTTTCAGTTCTATTTCAGGTATTCCTTATTCTAAAATAAGGGGCCAAAACAACTCAGGCTTTGTAAAGCTGAAAGAAAATAAAAATATTGGCATGCCCCAACTGTGTTTTTTTTTAAAGCATATGACATTGCACTTGTATGTAACAAGTTATACACACCTGCCATGATGTCATCCAGCGTGTCATTGAGGGTCTGGGCAGGGCTGGCTACCATTAACCCCTGCTGCGCGTCTGTCAGCATTCCTTGCCCCAGCCCTGTAAGTTGTGCTTGGCCCAGTACTGGCTGTCCAACTATGACACCTTGCAGTTCTGTAAGATTTGCAATAGACCCTGGAGGTAAGGAACCCGCAGAAAGAGGCAAAGCTTGCGGCATCGCAAGAGGCTGGATTGGAGCGAAGCCCATCTGGGCCGCCGTTTGCTGGGGATCGTCTTTGAGCAAGTAGGGGTCCACCTGTTGCAACCGTGCATAGTCTCCCTCGGTCAGCTGCTCTCCTACCCCGACAGGAGTCAGAAGTCCTAGGTGCTGACACGACTGTTGTTGCTGCTGCTGCTGCTGAAGTTGAATTCTCTGCGCTTTCACCTCCAGGTATTGCTTTTTCAGTTGCTGCTGTGTTTTCAGCTGCAGTTCCCGCTCTACTTTCTGCAGCTCCTCTAAGATCTTTTGCTTCTTCTGAATTTGCTCCTCTCTCGTTTTGTTCAGCTCCTCAATCTTCTCCTTGGTGAGCTGGTCGGCATGCGCCAATTCCAAAGACTGCAGCTGGGCGTTCTTCTCTATGGCCTCCTTTATCCTTTGCTCCAACTCTGTCAGCTTGCCCTGAGCCTCCTCAACAATACTCTCTGGAGACTGATTGGCGATGTAACCTTGTACATCTGGGCTGTTTGGTTGCAAATGGTTGCTGGACTTTTGTTTGGAAGTGGCTGTGTGAAAGAGAAACCCCCTCAGAACCAAATGGAAGTTCATATGAACAACATTCTCATTACAGACCTACTGATCAAGAAAGCACAAACACACTGCGGAATCCACAAAAGGTGAACTGTCTCTATGGGGAAAAGAGACATACCTATTTTTCTTCTGAGCATTTTATTGAGGAATTAAGATTGCAAACCAAAAGAGCTTAGTTGCTTCAGGGTACAGATATTGTACAACAGCTGTGCACCTCAGATAAAGGGTACATAAACTGCAGCCAAGTGCTTTGCAACCTACTTGCCATTCAAAGAACACATGTGCGCTTAAATTGTAGGGTGCAGTCCATACGACCCCATTCCCATGTCCACACTACACCCCCAACCTTCCCGCATTGATTGGGGAGGGATGAAGGAAGAGGCTTTGAGATACTAAGCATGTTCAAACCAAATGTGTGAAGAATTCCCATTCAGATCACCATAATGTGGGAAGGATAGAGGTCGAGCGGGAAGGGATGCTGGAAGTGGGGCTGGCGTGTGCATCGTTTAATGCAAAAAACACATTCTTTGAATGCCTCTATGAATATTAAACACTATATTGGTACCTTACTAAAAATGTTAGCTTGTAACATTTGAGGGCTTGTGCACAGTTCCCAATCTTCAAAAACGTAAATCATTAAAAAACGCCTGCAGTAAGTACACTTCCATGTTCTACGTAAGAAGTGGCTTTGCACATGCCACCAATCTGAGTTTCCTGAACTGAAAAGCAAATAACCCCATCATTGCAGAATAACAACTGCTAGATTACAAGTCTTTTCATGGGTTGTTTTTTTTTTAACCAATTTGAGCAACATTACACTGATTTAGCTGCAGATGCATCACTAGGGATAGAGTTACGCTTTTATTTTAACAGGCAAACAAAAACACAGTGTGAGTAAGATAGAAGGCAACACCCCCTCATCTGAATACAGGCACCCCAGTTTCTAAATAAGTTGTTGACTCCTTTCTCCCAAATATAGGAGTTATTAACAATCCTTTACAGAGAAGTGTATCTTAAAAAGGATAAATGTGTTAAAAATTATATCTAACAAGAATATTGTAATGGCAACATTCAGAGTGCACACATATCAAATTTTATTGGTGTAGTGCTAGCCAGAAATTCTGCCAGAACAATTGTACCTCTCAGTTGCACCACCATGAAAAATGTCTCTCTTATTAATGTGAAAACCCAAGCCAGCAATTTAGCTAACTTATACATAAAGACAGATTTCCTGGAAAACATCCCTTAATTATTTTGTTTTCCACAAATACCCACGGGAGAAACTAGAGTGATGTTGAAGAATTGAAAACAATCCTAATATTGCACCTACAAAACATATTCTACTGATAATCTGTAGCACTACAACTGACCTTTATTTCTGATGGGAAGGGTTGTGGCGACGTTGGCAGGGGGTTTGTCAGGCTCTTGGGGAGGGACGACCATGGGAAGTGCCTGCACTGGTACACGAGGAGCCTAGAACAGGGGACACTAAGATTACATCCTTTGTTGTCCTACATGACCAAAACAAACTGTTCCAACAAAGTGGCATGTGTAAACATCTCACAATTCATACAATAGACTCAGCACCAACAGTTACAGCTTCAGGTGACTTATGCTTTGATTTGTACTAACAGAAGTAGCTTTCCTAGTGTAATGAAAATTGCTTTAAGACAAGTGTGAAGTCACAAAATTGTCCACATACTCATCTCAAGAGAGTTAACTGGGTAAAATGTACCACTGTGCCTACCTGAAAGGTAGATCTGCTTGTCCAATGTAGTATCACTGGGTTGGGTTTTATTGTGCCTCTAGTGGACGAAGGCAGGAGTAGCTTTTACAAAAAAAATAGGCTGGCCCCTCTTCAGTTTTGCGTACTTGACGAGCATCAACAGTCCAGAACTGAAACTTGGAATAGTGTTAACCTATTTCTCACAACAAACCATTAACTGAAAGCTAACTGTGCAAATAGAGGTGGGAAGAGGTGTTGCGGGCCATGCAAAAGTGTGGCCCCAGAGATGTTACACTAGACTAGCAGATCTACCCTTCATGTAGGTACAATGGTACTATTTCGCTTGCTAGCGTAGCATCACTGGGTTGGGACGTACAAAAGATCACCCAGCTAGGGTGGGTTTCAATTGCAACAAGTTACTACCGTGGGAGAGCCTGCTGTAATACCCTCAACAAATGCCACTTCAGAGGAAGCAAAGGCATCTATCTTAAAAGTGCCTGGTGAACGTGCTTGGGGACGCTCAAGTCACTGCTCTGCATATTTCTAACAAGGAGGCATTTGTAGAAAAAGCAGCAGAAGTTGCCACTGCTCTCATGGAATGGGCGGTCAGGTGTTTGGGAACAGGCAGTTTCTGTGCCTTGTAGGACAGTGAAATGCACGCTTTTATCCGTGCATAGGGAAGCATAGTTGGTGTCACTTCTCTGCTCCAGGGAGGAGGGGTGAAATGAGACAAAGAGGGAGGAAGTTTGTCATATGTCCTTTGTATGGGCAATATATACCTTCAGAGTTGGGCAAACATCGAGGGAACGCCAAGCCTTCTCCAAGTTGTGTGATGGATTTGGGCAGAAGATCGGCAAGATTACTTGTTACGGAAAATGAAACAGCACCTTGGGAAGGAAGGTGGTATCCAACTGCAGAATCACTCTGTCACTATGGAAGACACTGAGATGCCTTGCTGCCAAAAGGGCATTGATCTTGAAGACTCTGTGGGCTGAGGTGATGGAACCAGGAACAGGACATGAAAAGAGAGGATCTTCAATGGTACTTGTTTCAGTGGCTCAAAAGCTGGTCATTGGAGAGCTGAGAGCACCTTGTGAAGATCCCAGGAAGGAAAACAGTGAATAACTGGAGGAGCAAGTATTTTACTAGTGAGTGGTCAGAGCGGGCGTATATGGCCATGCCAGAATATTTTTGTTTTTAATATTTTGTTGGGAGCAGCCCAGAGTGGCTGGGGCAACCCAGTCAGATATTATTATTATGGCCACCACTTGTTGTTTAGGCATGTAAGTTTTGAGCCCTTGCTGAAGGCCTTCCTGTAGGAACACCAATAAGTCAGGGACAGAGGTGGTTTCCGCCAAAACTTGCCTGTGCCTGTGCCATTTAAGAAAGGCCCTCCACATCATCTGGTAGATGTGGGTTTGTGAAGGGGTGTCGGGAGTGCACAATTGTGGAAATGACTGTCAGTGAGAGCTCCTAGTTCTTCAGACATTGCCATTCAAATGCCAGGCAGTTAGGTATTGCTAGGCTGAGTTCAGATGCAGGACTGGTCCCTGTGAAATGAGGTCTGGTCTAGAAGTGTCCATTGGGGGGTTTGTTCACTGCCAGGGTCAGGATCCCAATAGGGAGCCACCAGGATCAGCTGTGCCTTTCCCCCCTGTAGCTTGCAAAGAACTCTGGGCAGCATTGTTACTGGCAGGAAGGCATAGTGGAGACCCCGAGGCCCAGGCTTCCACTCCTGGATCCTTGAACCTTGAGTAGTGGTTAGGAAGTTGGTGGTTCACCTTGGAGGCAAAGAGGTCTATGTCTAAAGGACCTAGGACTTACTGAAAGTGTCGAAACAATGCACTGTGTAGTGTCCATTTCCCTGGGTTCAGTCTGGTGTGGTTCAACCAGTCAGCTTGTGTGTTGGATATCCAGGACATGTGTTCCGCTGAGAAGGGAGTTCTCAAACCCAGAGAAGGAATAATGTTGTTTCCTGTTACCAATCCGCTGCTTTGGTCCTGCCTTCCCTGTTGACATAGGAGCAAATACTTGTGTTGTCCGTTCTGATTAGGATGTGAGACAGAGGCATGCTGTGGACGAAGTGCTTAAGTGGCCAACCGTGCTAAAATTCAAGCCAGTTGATGCTGTGCTGTGACTCAACAGGTGTCCAGTCCACCTGGACCAGTTGCCTCTCGCAATGTGCTCTCCAGCCCTGCAGACTGATAAGTGTCTGATGTTATGGTTGTCTTTGGGGGGTCTCTGAATTGGGCTCCTTTTCAGAGGTTGCAATCCCTGCTCCAACAGCACATGGTCTCTCTTAGGCATGGAGAGACTGAGATGTAGCAGTGCTTGCTGTGAATGATCAACCACTGGTGTGGTAGAAAGAACCACTGGAGTGGTCTCACTTGAAGCTTCGTCCACAGGGAGACTTGTGAGGCTGACATGCATAGGCCCAGGATACGAACCAATAACGTGATGCCCAAGCTTTTGGAAGATATAAGGAACATGGCTGCTGCCTTGATCTTGATGATACTTTCAGGAGACAGGTGGCATTTATCAGTGCACAAAGATGTATGAGGAGCTATGTATGGAGGAAATGGCTCTTCCTGGCTGATGATGAATCTGTGAGTTTGGAGGGTCCTCAAGATGCCCTGAAGATGGCAGGCCGCCTGGCTCATGGTTGGAGAATGGATGAGGAGGTTGTCTAAGTACTGGTAGTTGTGGTTGCCCTGTTGGTGGAGGTGAGCTACCAGGGCAACCATTATCTTCATGAAGACTCTTGAAAATGAGGCAAATCCAAACAGGAGGGCTATGAATTGGTAATGGTGCAGGTCAATGAAGAACTGGAGATACTTGTGGAACTTGGGATTAATAGAAAGATCCTGTAAGTCTATGGATGTCATGAAGTTGTTGAGATGAAGGGACTGCTTGATGGAGGCTAGGGATTCCACCCAGAAAATTCCAATCACCCAGCAGTTGAGATCCTTCTGATCAAGTACTGCCTTCCAGGCTTTGTGATCTTTCTTGGGAACTACAAAGAAGACTGAGTAGACACCTAATGAGTGTTCTTCTGGGGGTACTGGCTCTATTGCTGCCATGTTGATGAGATGCTGTATACACATACACACACCAATCTTGCATTTGGAGGGTGACACAGGGTGAGCGATGGGATAACTGTAACTGATTAATTATTTGCAGGAACCACAGATGATATTCAGAACCCACTGATCCATCCTTGAGTGGTGCCAACTATGTATGAATGCTTGAAAGCGACACACACATACCCCCCCGAACTTTATCACTGATGGCGTCTTTGGTGGTTTTGAGGGTTCTTGGTGAAGGTTGGAGGTCCTGAATCTGTCTCCTGCTGTCCCTTCGGAGAAAAACATGTTTTGTTCCAGGGTTGTTGTTGTTTTTTGGCCTGTATTCCTTCATTCTACCTTGTTGTCTGTAGCCTGCCTGTCCTCTTTTCCTGCCTGTCCACTGTAGTAGTAGTAGTAGTAGTAGGCCCTTGAAAGTGCATGTTTTGCATGAGGCCTTACCGAGCTGCTAGGCTCCATTATCATCCATTGGGGCTTTCTGTGGGGCCAAGGCTGCCATCTCTCCATATAAGGGAGGATATGAGCTCCAGTGGTGAAAGGAATGCCACATGCAACTGCTATGGAGAAGCCATGGGCCCCAAAAGGCCTCATCTGGCCTGCTTGGGAGCGTTGGTGGGATGCTTTTGTGGCTTGGGAGTCTGGGCAGGGAACGGCCCATATCCTGACTAGTGATGCCTGGACATGTCTCCAGGAATCCACCCCAGCTGAAGCTGCCTCTGCAAGGGCTGAAAATTAAAGCCTGTGGGGCGGTAGGTCTCAGTATACTGCCACCACCCTACGGAGGACGACCCAATGCTCCCTGCGATGAGGAGACCATTCACTGCTTCGCCCAAACGAGAGAAAAATTGTAGACAGGCCGCTTGTCCCAGAAGCCAGTCCGTGGAGAGGAGGGAAAGGAAGGATTCTGATCTTTTTTATTTTTAGAAAATACAGAAAAAGAACCATGAAGAGAGTGAATTGCAGAAGAAGAAAATTGCCAAGCCAAGATGGATTAAGAGGAGCCAAAGGAGAATGTGACTGTTTTGTTGAAGAAGGAACAAAAACTAAAGAGGGGCCAGCCTATTTCCTGTAAAAGATGTTCCTGCCTTGGTCCACTAGAGGCGCAAGTAAGCCCAACCAAGTGATAAGCAAGATATTCTTTCCAAGCAAAGAGTCCCCTGTAATAGTTTTCTTGCAGATCTGGAAGGCAAGGATTAAACCACATCTAACAAAAGACGGCAGTATTTCCTTTGAATTTTAGCAGTTTCTCACTGAAGATTACCAGGACTTCTACAATATCTGATGACTACAACACCTTTTTTCAGATGAGAGGCAATAAATTCATCATTAAGAAATTGACTATAAAACATTTTAAAAGGGGGCAAGCATGCTGCTGTTTTAAATCTTACCCTATTTAAATCGTGAGATGGAGGAGTCAGCTGGGTGGACTCGGGCGGAGGAGCAGAAAGCAGATTGTTAGGGTAGTCCAACAGGTAACAAACCACACTGGTATGACCACCCTTAGCGGCTTCTATTAGCATGGTTGAACCATCCTGTAAAGAAATCATGGGTTAAAATAAGGAGCCACACTGAAAGTTGTATTTTGGTTTTGAATTCTAAAAAAACAACAACCAAGAACGGCATGTTACATGATATCTAACATTTTACAAAACATTTAAATTGTTTAAATTTAAAGAGTAAATTTAACTAGTATGTAATAAATTTATTTTGGCTCCTGTCCACACTTTAATCAGTTTTTGGCTTCCTTAAGCAAGATTCCCTGGCTGCCTGTAAACAGTACAGTGGACAGAAAGTTTACTAGGAAGTTATATTCAGAGATGAATATAAAAATAGCATAACAGCCAATTTTTTTCATACAAGAGTTTATTACAGATTCTCCCCCCCCCCAAAAAAAAGAAGTTAGAGCGGAACTTGATGCAAAACCCATTTATGGATGAAAAATACCCAAACTATATAATAAAAGTTGTTTGGTATATTCCCCACTGCTACACTGGTTTATTGCCCTACAACACACACAAACTACAAAATATGGAAAGTAAAACACTGCATACCTTCAGTCTGTGTGTAGGATCAGCTCCATGAGCTAACAACAACTCCACAACTGACAGGTGGCCTCCAGCACAGGCAAGCGACAATACTGTATGATCATTGTTAGCTGTGGTCCTATTCACATTTGCTCCTGACATAAAGCATAGAAAGAAGATGAAGAGAACTTCGTATTCTGAATCACACTTCCCATTGATCTCCTCCTATAAGGGGCTGGATTGCAATCTCATCCCTATCCCTGAAAAAACCATATCCGTCTGTGGCAGCTCCTATACCATGACTATTTACTACCAAGGCTGCTTAAAAGTTGTACGTTTTTTTTGGAATTGCATGCTGTGTTGCAATATATTCATCACATTTGCACCCAAATCACATAACCAAGAAGCTTATCCCATTTTATTCTCACAACCACCCTATGAATAGCGATCTATCTACCCACTAAGCTTCAAGGCTAAGTGGAATTTGAACTCTTTTCCATTATTCAAGGCCACACTGGGTCATGTAAGTAACTGAAGGAGACGCAAGTCTGACATAGAAGAAAAAGCATGAGCGTATACGACAATCTTTTCCCCTCAACTGAATCACAGGCAAGTGAAAGAAATTAATTTCACTCTTAATTTCTGGAAGACTCAAATCTATGAAATTATACTTTGCTCAACTGTGATTCAGTTGAACTGCTGGGCTGTTAAACAAACACCTGAAAATCCTTAAAAAGGTGAAACATTATTCAAACTTACCCTTGCTAATTAAGAACTGAACAGTACAGACGTGACCTGCTCTTGCAGCTTTCATTAAAGGAGTTCTTCCCCCTTCAGATTCATGTTCCTGGGGGAAAGGAGAAATAGAATCCAACTTGGAAATCAGAAATTCCTAGTTGTTGTTTTTTTAAATGTTTTTCATGCAACCTCTATTTTTCAAAGTTGTTTTACCTAATGGTTATGCCCAAATTTGAAAGTGCAGTGTTTAATAATCCGTTAACTGCAATGGAACCTTTCTACGCTTTCAAAACTAAATTTGCTGGGTTAGATCAAGATTTGCCCTTTCACAAATGGAAGGGCTCCTTCTATTCATGGAAGCAACTGGGAACCAGTGGAGGCTCCCCACCGATGGAAGGAAATTGAAGGCAATCTTCATTCATTCCTCCTCCCACCTTTCCAGAGCAGCTTTTCCTAGGGCAGTGATGGCTAACCTTGACACTCCAGATGTTTTGGGACTACAACTCCCATCATCCCTGACCACTGGTCTTGTTAGCTAGGGATGATGGGAGTTGTAGTTCCAAAACATCTGGAGTGTCAAGGTTAGCCATCACTGTCCTAGGGGAACAAGAGGCTCTAATTGGAAAGGAGGAATCAGTGACAGTCACCCCCTAACACACAAACACACGCTTCAATCAATACGAGCACAAGTCTTGTGAGGGCAACTCTCGATTCATCACACTTACTCCATAAGAAAAATGTCTGAAAGAATGCATATAGTTCAATAAATGCAAAGAATAATTGGAATAACACACTATGGGAGGATATTAGGTTCTAAAAGTAACTCAGTAACTTCCAACATACCTGCTGGAGCTGAACTTGAAAAGATTCAGGCCAACAAATAAGTGGGTGACCATCAACGGGGGGGAATGCAGATTGCAACAGAAACATAATTTCTAGATGGAATTACCAGACCTAAGAGCTTATTTAGCTGCTGCTTGGCCTAAGTACATAGAGTGTCTCATCTATGCAGTCGCCACACCAGCAAGAAGAAGAGGGCTTCTGTTATTGCATGCCAAAGCTAGTCAAAAGGAATGGACTCCTGTAAATCACTGCGGCTTTAGTGATGAAACCGACTAGAAGGGGGGCAACCCTAGACTTCACCCCAGAGTCATGCCCAGGACTTGGTATACTATGGTAGTGGTTTTGTATAAAAATGCAATGAAATAAGCTTGAGCAGGAGCTTTTTATATGTTCTCTCTACAGGATTGATCTAACAAGTTTCAGGATTGCCTAGGTATTTTGCTCCAAAAACTCAGGAGGTGGTTCCCTGGTCTGTGTCCTGTGATAGTCATTCAGACACTGCACAATTCCCTGGAGCCTTGGGAGCTTTCCCACAAATATATCTGAGCTGTGGTTAGTGTTCAGACTCAGATGGAATATAACTGAAGGGGAAGTTGACACCAAGGATGCCAGTAATGTTTTTGTTTTCTGGGCAAGAAATACACTGCCCGGGCTACCATTATACAGAACGTGATAAAATCACACTTTAATAACTACGTATTCTCTGCAGAGCTGGTTCTGAAGTGTGGTCAGAAACTACAACTGGTTCAGAATGCAGCAGATCCTATGACACTTGTCCTGTAGAGGTCATACGAGTTATCAGCTTTTTCTAGGCTCAATTTAAAGTGCCTTAAGATCTGCTGGGGAGGCTGGAAGGAAGTCTAGAGAAGAAGTGGGGAAAGGCCAAGTTGTCATCCCCTTCTGCAGACCAAGCGGGGCTGTGATGTTACAACAGCACCAGGGGATCCATCTTTGTTTGCAAGGCTAGAAATAAAGCCACACAGGGGAAAGCACAGCCCACGCACAGGGCTTTGCAAGCCCCTTTCATAGCGCTCTGCAAGTCCACCAATCAGAGTCTTTAGGAGCACTGTGCCCAGGGCTTCAAAAGCCCCATAGGCCAGCTGATTGTCGGACTCCGTTAAGTCAGGTACACAGGGCTTTGCAGTTGCCGCCAATCAGCTGAGTGGCAGTTGCCGCATACCCACTTTCAGCTCAGCCGTGACCCTACCTGCCCCACATCTGATATATCATGTCGGGTGTGGGGCGGGGTATGGAGCTTGGCCTAAATAGTCTAGCAGGCCTAATTAGCCCAACTGGGTTGAAGGCTCCCCACGTCTGGTCTAGAGCTTTCTCAGCTGAAGTATCAACTCTTGAACTCTCTTCTCCAGGGAAGCATGTCTGGTTGATTAAGTCTTTAAAAATCTTATTAAGCGTGCTTGCTTGCTTGTTGTTGTTGTTGTTGTTGTTGTTGTTGTTGAACCTTCCTTTTATGCCCCTGTAGCCCCCAGCATTGTATCTTTTAAAGTTTTTGTTGGGTGAGCAGCTGTTCATTTTGTCTGATGAATATGCAACTTTCCTCTAATCCATTTAATTATACTTTGTTATTTGCCAATACTTGGGAGAACTGAGGGTCGGGATGGATCAATATAACCAAGTCCAATAGGGTCCTTACACAACGTAAGAAAAGCTCAAAGCTTCTGCTGGCAGCTTACCAGATCAGCATCTGCTTGAAGCAACACATCTGCTACATCGGTATGGCCATTTTCACAGGCGTATGTCAGCGCTGTGTCTCCTGTTGCTGTTGTTGCATGCACATTGGCTCCTGAAACAAGTACAATAAGCTTAGAAAACATGCAAGTGCCTCATCCTCCAGCAAGACATTTAATCACATTTCAAAATAGTCAAGTATTAGGGCGCTTGGGCTACTATGTTCGAAAGCAACCACTTTACATATATTTGCATGGACTACTAAAACACACGCAGCAGGGAAATACAGCCCCGTGACAGTACTGCTTTAAGAATGGGTTTTCAATTATAAACATGAACAAATGTGTGCAAAGAGAACAATTCCGTACCTGCAGCTAATAAGTATTTAACTAGCTCCAAGTGACCCTCCTGAGCAGCTTCCATCAAAGGGGTTGAGCAGCCAAGCTCTATATCGGCTCCCGCTTTGATAAGAAAATCAGCCACTTCCAGAAAGCCTCCACAGCACGCTAAAGTTAAGGCAGTTTCTTGGGTCTCTTCCGTCTGGGCATTGATGTTGGCTCCTTCCAGAAAGAAACATACCAATGGAAATTGAGCTTAGAAAACAGCACAGAAAGAGAGACAATATTTGTACACGGGTATCAAGTCTTTTTCAAGACGAATTACTAAATCAATTAAGATAAATCTTCCTCAGGTTATTGACTGGTAGTTTTTCAAGATCTCATGATGGCCCTTCTTTATAATTACAATTACAATTAATTCTGATTATGTACTTAATTCGTTCCAGAGGTCCGTTCTTAACCTGAAACCGTTCTCAACCTGAGGTACCACTTTAGTTAATGGGGCCTCCCGCTGCCGCCACCGCGCAATTTCTGTTCTCATCCTGAGGTAAAGTTCTTAACCCAAGGTACTACTTCCGGGTTAGCGGAGTCTGTAACCCGAAGTGTTTGTAACCCGAGGTGTTTGTAACCCGAGGTACCACTGTACGCCAGTATAGCAGTCTGCCAAGTGCACCAATTAAGAGAATACGGACTTTCTAAGGTGACCTTCTAAGGAATGTATTTTCTGCTGTGATTGACATGTAAGGTATTAACAGAACTCACAGGAAGGTTGGCATTCCCTGGAGTCAACAGGTTACGTTTTGAAAAGGGAGCTTTTATATAATGCGTAGTACAAGTTAAATAGTAAAAATGGGCAAAACAATTTAGTCTTGAAAAGACGTTTCCTAAAATATACAGTTCAGGATATTCACAAGTTTTCAGTGCCGCTATTAGTGTACTCGTTATATTGCTACAGCTACCTTGACCTAGGAGTAATGCCACCATCTCCTCATGACCCTCTCGGGCTGCTTCCATCAATGGTGTGTAGCCTTCATCGTTCACCTCTTCCAGGTTAGCCCCTCGCTCTATTAATAAGGCAGCCAGCTCTACATGTCCACCACAGGCTGCCAGAGTTAATGGAGATTCGAAGGAATCAGCAGGCATGTTCACTTGAGCACCACTATCAAGGAGTAGCCTTGCAACTTCTACATGCCCATCCTAGAAAGCAAAAACAAATAAATAAAAGGTTAACTACGTGAGCTGTGGATGAAGAATTTCTTCATCCTCACAAACTTATTTCACACCACTAAGTGAGGCATTTATACAAAGCTTTGCAAAGCGCAGTTGGCAAATAGCGGCAGGTTCAGGTTTTCGGAAACTGTTGTTGGCATCCGTCTGTCTCAAGAGACAATGGAGTGCAACTCCAGGAGGGAAGTCAAATGGCTGCGTTAGCTGCACCAAAGTGACCTCTCTGGGGCGCAAGCCTGGGCAGTAGGGTCAGGCGGTATATCAATATATTGTCAAAAACCGGTTAGAAGCCCATATTATAATATCGGTTTCCTAATTTTTGACCTGGTAATATATTGTGAATCATGGTGGGTGTGGGTGGGTGTGTCTGCATGCACACTACGCAAAAATCACAACATTGGAAAAACCGTGAAGCCAGCCAATGCTTCTCTCAATTCCTGCAGCTCTACTTAATGCTGTTGGCTCGGCGAGCTCTTGGGGGGGCGAATCACTAGAGCAGTTAAACAAAAAAAGCAAGCAATTTTAAAAGCGGGGGGGGGGGGAGCTTCAGAGAGCAGTTTGCGTAATTGCTTTCTAAAATGACCCCCCCACCCCGTTAAACATTGCTGGACCAGTGTTTAAAAGACTGTGGGAGGAGCTTCAGAGAGCGGTTTGCCAAACTGTTCTCTGAAGTGCTTCCCACCCTCCTTTAAAAGGGGTTGGAGGTTTCTCTGAGCTGTGAAGGGATAGGGGAGATGGGGGGGGGGAGTATAAAGGGGAGGGAGTTGGTCAGGTTGAGGGGAAGGAAGTGGCAAAAGGGTGGAGGGTTTGGTGGAGCTGGTAAGTGGAATGAGCAGGGGTCGCAGCCCCTAGTATACATCTCAACATTTTTTTCTTATTATTTTAAAGCAAAACAGACTGGTCTCCTGCTAAGTTTTGAGTTTAACGCACAGTGAGAATTTAGCTCATGAATTTTAAGATTAGACCCCTGCTGTGGTTGTAGCTATATTTCATATTCATAGTTCTTTCTGGGATTGTCTTTTTTATGTGTTATGCGTTATGTGTTACGCATCCTGAGTCATGATCAGATGTACACTTATTGTAATATTGCCTTGTCTAGCAAGTGCAAAAATTACTATCAATTTCGGGAGTAGCAGCTTCATACCAAAATCGAAGCACAAAAGCAAGCTGATCTCTGGGCATCATCTACTGTACTTCTTACCATGCAGGCCTCCATTAATGCAGTGTGCATTTCATCCGTTTTATGCTCCTGGTCTGCACCTGCTTCCAGCAAAAATCTCACCATTTCTAAATGACCTAAAACACACACAAACACACATTTTAATAAAACAAAACACAACAAAGATTAATTGGCATCCACTGACGATTTCAGAAAGATATTGCCGTATTTTTCCGTCTATTTGGGGGGACTCAGATTTAAGAAAATGGGGTGAGATGGCCCCGTATATAAGACACCCCCTAGTTTCTGACATTATTTTTTAGGGGGGGGACCTAGTCTTATACACGGGAAAATACGGTATTTTCTCTTTAACGGTGCAATCTGGGAACACAATTTTTTGTGGGGGCGGGGGGAGAAAGTGTTTGTATTGCTATAAGCCATGGAGAAACAGCAGAATACAAATCCAAATGAAATCTCTCTGTCTAAAAGCCTTAAAAAATGAAACCAGGAACAAAACTTGGAAAAGTGAAAAAGATTGTATCCAACAATGTCGTCCTATCAGCGCAAGGGCTTCTGCCAGTGCAACAGGACTTCTTCTCCCTCTCCTAAAGAAAATCTGCCCTGAAGGGTTGAGCGATCCACCAGAACATAGGCAAACTCCGGCCCTCCAGATGTTTGGGACTACAATTCCCATCATTCCTAGCTAACAGGACCAGTGGTCAGGGATGATGGGAATTGTAGTCCCAAACATCTGGAGGAATGGAGTTTGCCTATGCGCCGGGAGATGAGAGGCCACTCCATTGCGCAGGTGTAAGTCCTTGCACTAACAGGATGACTTCATTGAAAAAAACAAAAAAAAATGACAAAGGAACACAAAGCTTCCAAGTTTCTTCCTTTGCGAGTCTTGCAGAAAATGTTTTTTTATAGCCTCAAATCTTTAGCTGTTTTCTTTCCATGAGGCACTATATTTCACAGCTGAAAATTGAAATATTATAATTGTAATATTAATAATCTGCCTTAGAAATCCTCCGCAGCTTCAACCTGCTTTCAGCCCTGGAAAGACCTGCCCCTCACTACTTAGCAGAATAGAACAAAAGTATAGCATGAATACTGAACACTACACAATGTTCAATATAACAGTCCCTGTTATTTTGCAGCATGTTCCAGTACTGAACATGTGTAATTTAAGTAGGGTGTTTTTTTGGAGGGGGGTTGGGGAGCGGGAGTAATGAAAACTGCTGAACATCGAACAAAGGTAGGGCTGGATTCCGACGGTTTAGGTCAGAAAATAAAACCATTTATAGACTCTCTCACTTTATTAGTTTGAACCCAAAGTGCAAAAGCAAATGAGAATTAAGATCTCCAAATTCAATCCAAATAACGTAAGTTGACCGAGGGGCTTTGCAAGCCCCGCAAAAGAGTGGTGTCAGTTTTTATCAATGAAAGGCTTTAGTTGAGATACTGTACCTTTATAGCAAGCCAGTGTCAGTGCACTTTCCTTAAATTCATTGGAATGTGTATTGATTCCAGCTCCGTTTTCCAGCAGCACTCTGGCAACTTCCACATGCCCAGCGCTCCCAGCCTCCATGAGAGGAGTATGGCCATTTTCGTTATGGTCCTCAATACTAGCACCCGACTCCAACAGGGCCTTGACCACATCTACATAGCCTCCAGCACAGGCATACGTGAGTGCCGTGTTCCCTAATTTCAGAAAAGAAAATACATTGAAGTCAGTTTGGATAATCCAAATTCGTATTAGCACTGGCCACTTGCACCTAACACAGAGCTTTCATGAGAAAAAAGACGATCTTGCAGCTAAGAAGCTGAGCTATGAGATTGGAAATCCTAAACTCCAATCTTTCCGCTCATTAGCGGACCAGAGAACGTCCACTCTCGCTCAGACCTCATCTGAGATAAGGAAATAATAATAATACTGCTGCCAAGAGAGAGAAGGTACGTGAAGCACTTTGAACCCTTTAAACTGCAATCTAAAAGCTGAGCGTTTAATCGTCGTTGTGAAAAAACGCCGCCATACAACAAGAGTGTTATCCAGAGGTAACTTCTACGTGACCAAGAATTCTGGATTGAAAAAAAGCAACAACAGATCACTAATTCATCGGTGGCAGCAATGGCTCTCCTGTGAGTTTCAGGGTACTAATTACAGTGGTACCTCGGGTTAAGTACTTAATTCGTTCCGGAGGTCCGTTCTTAACCTGAAGCGTACTTAACCTGAAGCACCACTTTAGCTAATGGGACCTCCTGCTGCCGCTGCGCCGCGAGAGCACAATTTCTGTTCTTAGCGGAGTTCTTAACCTGTAGTGTACTTAACCTGAAGCGTACTTAACCCGAGGTACCACTGTATAAGCAATAAAGCCCCAGCCACAGGGACAATCCTGCATTTCTGTCATTCTCAACATGAATTGAGAATAGTCAAGGTGGCCCAGGTTCAAATCCCACCCTGGCAGTCCAAAATCCTCTTGATAGTGGCACAGCCTTTTGTAAGGTACTGCAAAATTGTTGTTTTCAAGCAGGCCTTGAACACTGTATATTATTGTGAAGGTATGACTGATGCATAAATGGGATGAAGTTTTATTGTTACTGTATTATAAGGGTTATTGTTACTGTATTATAAGTGATTAGTGAATGTTTCCCAGTAATGATAATAAACCGACTCTTGTTTCCATGATCATTTCTCTTAACAGTAAAGTGGTAGCAGGCACCCCCAAACTCGGCCCTCCAGATGTTTTGGGACTACAATTCCTATTATCCCTGACCACTGGTCCTGTTAGCTAGGGATGATGGGAGCTGTAGCCCCAAAACATCTGGAGGGCCGAATTTGGGGATGCCTGGTGGTAAAGTGTACCAAATCTTGCCAAGCACTCATCTTGCCTCAGTCCCAGTTTTTTTATCCTGCTCCACATCAACCCAAAATTTTTGGAAGTGTTTGCTGGAAAAAGAACTAGTTATCAGAAATGAAAATTTAGAGGACTAATAAGAATTAGAGAACACCTTCCAGATAACTGGAGAAGGGTACGCAGAAGGGAAAAAATGGCTTCTATCTTTCGGAAAATATGAAATAAGTTGTACCAATACAACCAAGTTTTCTTCTTTGAAAAAGAAAGCAAGATTAAGTTGAAGGCCTTTAACCTAGTCCCACAAGACATCCTCTCAAGAAAGCTTGAGAAAAGCAGACTAAAGGGAACCATAACATGAAACGCAACTGGTTGAAACAAAGGGTAGCAACTAATGGTCCAATAAGTGGTTTCAATTGTACGTTAAGCTAGAAAAAAAGATATCGAGAGACATTTCACTATTTCTCATATGACAGCAAGACAACAGGAAGAAAACTAATCAGTGTGACATGAAGTAAATGCACACATCTCTCATTAAGAAAAATAATGTGAAGCATTGTAAATTTTCAGATAAAAGAATGCGAATCTGGATGTTACTGTTAACTCACTGTATGTAAACTATACGAAGAAGTTTGAGCTGGTTTGCTCAAAGTTTGGTTTTGGCTTCTTTTCAAGGTTAGTTTGCAAATGTCGTAAAGCCATGACTGTGTGGGGTGGGTTTTAATGGGTAGGAGAGGAAATTAATTGCAATTTATCCCTCCATGCCCCCACATGTGTGGGTTAAACAGCGTTTCGAAATCCCATCCTTGGCAGCAAAATTAGAAGCATAGGAATCGGGCTCTTTTCCAGCAAGTTCACCTAACACAGAAAGCTGGCTTCCCCCTTCTTCCCTGCTTAACAAAGAATCCGACCACAACCTGTAAAGTAAATTTTAAAATAAGATTTACTTACTTCGTATTCATGCAGCGGTTCACAGAAACAGTAGCAGCGAAAACTATGTAGGCAACATACTTATGTTTGCAGTATAATCAGCTTCAGGCATGTGCCTGGAGCTGGAGCAAGCAGAAGCATGTCTGATCCATCACTGGTCAGAAGAAGAAAGAAGAACAGAAAGTACTCTCTGTTCTTCCCTCTCCAGGAGAAGAGGGGAAACGACACCACACTGAGCCCTCCCTACCAATTGTATTTCTGTGGTCTGAGTATCTGCCTATCAGAAATACAGCCCCTCCTCATTCTAACTAGCAAGAATAAGCATTTGTTAGGTTTGGCTGCTCATTTCCCACAGATTGGTTTGTTTCCTCCCTGGCATGGCAGCAGGAATGGGCAATGAGCAACTCAGGAACTTTTGAGCAGCATCCCCCAGCTTGTTGCTCATTTACATTGAGCCACAGATTAAAGGTAAAGGGACCCCTGACCATTAGGTCCAGTCGTGTCCGACTCTGGGGTTGCGGCGCTCATTTCGCTTTGTTGGCCAAGGGAGCCGGTGTACAGCTTCCAGGTCATGTGGCCAGCATGACAAAGCCGCTTCTGGTGAACCAGAGCAGCACACGGAAACGCCGTTTACCTTCCTGCCAGAGCGGTTCCTATTTATCTACTTGCACTTGACGTGCTTTCGAACTGCTAGGTGGGCAGGAGCTGGGACCGAGCAAAGGGAGCTCACCCCGTCGCAGGGATTCGAACCGCCGACCTTCAGCAAGCCCTAGGTTCTGTGGTTTAACCCACAGCGCCACCTGGGTCCCTGAGCCACAGATTAAACTAGCGCAAACGGGGCCAGTGTGTATCGGTTTGTCTGTTTTCTTGTGCAGTTTTCGCAACAACAAAAAGGGGGAGGGCAATGAATTGAAATTCAAAAGTTGCCAGCATTGGAACCAAAGTTGCCAGCTCTCCAGAGGAACTGCTAGCATTCCTGTACTCTCTTCACATTCCAACTTCACCTAGTTGTTTTGCATTGTTTTCTGCCAAACTTAAAAAATAATGTCTTCTTGACCCAGATGAGGGAGAACAGTGCATTAAATTCCCTTCCCCTTTCTCTGCACTCATGTCTTTTTGAAACACCTCCTTGCTCCGGTGTGGCAATGTCTCTGTTGCCTGCACTCTACTGCCAACCAATCTCTGCCAAAATTCTTCAGATTCCCCCAACTGGTATAATATTGAACAGCCAGCAAAATACTGAATTCCTTCATATAAGAAATGTGGCACAGCTTCCAGGTTGCGACACGTTCAGTTTACATTTAATTGTGACACATTCATTACCTGTTGAAGACTGTGCATTCACGTCAGCGCCATGAGCTAGCAGCAACTTGACCATTTTGACATGTCCTCCATTAGCAGCAGCCATTAAAGGTGTTACATCTCCTTTGATGCCTCTGTCTTCAACATTTGCATGCATTGCCAGGAGAACCTGTCGACAGAGAGAACAAAAAACTGGTAAGGTAGAAGGGACTGGTTCAGTTAGGTGCCATTCTTGTGTGCTTACTGTGTCTTGTAAAATAATCTGTGCAAGAACCTTCAAGCATAAAATGTACAGTAGGTATATATGGGTTCCATGATCACTGCAGATGGTGATAGCAGTCACGAAATTAAAAGACGCCTGCTTCTTGGGGGGAAAAGCGATGACAAACCTAGAAAGCATCTTAAAAAGCATCTTGGGAGAAAAGCGATGACAAACCTAGACAGCATCTTAAAAAGCAGAGACATCACCTTGCTGACAAAGGTCCGTATAGTTAAAGCTATGGTTTTCCCAGTAGTGATGTATGGAAGTGAGAGCTGGACCATCAAGAAGGCTGGTTGCTGAAGAATTGATGCTTTTGAATTATGGTGCTGGAGGAGACTCTTGGAGAGTCCCATGGACTGCAAGAAGATCAAACCTATCCATTCTGAAGGAAATCAGCCCTGAGTGCTCACTGGAAGGACAGATCCTGAAGCTGAGGCTCCAATACTTTGGCCACCTCAGGAAAAGAGAAGACTCCCTGGAAAAGACCCTGATGTTGGGAAAGATGGAGGGCACAAGGAGAAGGGGACGACAGAGGACGAGATGGTTGGACAGTGTTCTCGAAGCTACCAACATGAGTCTGACCAAACTGCGGGAGGCAGTGGAAGACAGGAGTGCCTGGCGTGCTCTGGTCCATGGGGTCATGAAGAGTCGGACACGACAAAACGACTAAACAACAGCAAGGTATATTAGCATGTTTGTGCTTCAATTATGCAGTGTTTTGGCTCCATTACATTACACAAACTGTGTCCGAGGACAGAAGGAGCAGCTGCTGCAGTGTTTGCATCGCAGGAATGACAACATTATTAAAGTAGAGTGATTCCCCACCCCCACCCCCAGAAAGATCTAGATAAGCAATCCCACAGTTTCCTCTCCAATTTTCAACATCTTTCCCATCCCATTCTATGGTTAATTCAGCGATGACTGAATTTGTTCCTTTTTTATTTCTGCCACACAAAAATTCAAAGTTGATCCCCTATAAACTTTGCAAACCTTGCCCTTATATGCATACATATGACTGGGTGTTGCAAGGGCAGAGAAGCAGTGACTATACCTATATTCTGTGCTATATAACTAATACGAAAACTAATCCTATTCAGAATAATGCTTTCTGACAAGGCAAAATACTTCCATTGTGTTTTGCAGCTATGACCCCCAACACTGAAGTGAATTTTTCAACTGCAAAAAACGCTCACAAAACCCAGAAATTATTGGGACTTTTCTGTGAAATTCTGTTCTTATCAAGGCAAATGGCACCAAGTCCTCGGATGAGCTTGCCGATCAGGGCAATGAAAACAGCCCCCCCCCCCCATTTTCAGTATCCAGTATCCAAATTACTGAAACACATAGGAAAGACTCAAGCAACCTTAGACAATATCAGCAAAAGCTAATGAACTTCCCTTGGGTTACAGAAGATGAACTGGCTAGAGGGAAAGGTAACAGTATGAATGCTCAAAAATGTTAATATTCTTCTCCTTTATGGTGGGTGGGGGGAATCTAACAGCCCAAATGCTTTTGCAGGGAGCATGTGGTTGACATCTGTTGTGATCACCTCATTTGAGGGTTTTTCTACTGGAATTCCTGGGTTCAAGTGTCATATTGATCCTTCAAGTGATTGAGTTCAATGGACTGTGACTGAACCTGGAATCCTAGGAGTCCTAGGAAGAATGTTTGCCTGTGTGTGCAAAACTCCATTTCACACCCCAGGAGAAAGTCTTGACACAAGATCATTGTTCTAGTAGAGGTGAAGAAGAGACAGAGATAGGAAACAGTGACTCTACTCAAGCAAAGATGGTCAAAGCAATGTCCTTTAGAAGTTTCTTCACAGAATAAGAGTAGATTAGAAACCAACCTACAGCAATCGGAGCCATCAGAATCTTAGAGAGGACTCTAGGATGAAGAGGCTACAGTCTACTCTTCAAACTGGCGTGAAGGTAGGCCTCTGAAGTTGATCAAGGTTGATCAAGGTCATGAAATCTCCATTTCTGATACAGGTCATCATCAAAACAAAGCATTTTCATACAGAATTTGCATTTGATTAAGAAGCAGATATGTATTTAAGGACAATATAGGTCTCTTCAGCACTGTGTGCACTGTAAAATACTTTTCACATGCCTTGCTGCAGGGATGGCAAACCCAGGGCTCATATATATTTTGTGGCAGCTTTGATAATTTGGTGGCAAAATTCTGCACATATACAATTACACACACCCTTAAAACGTTTCACTGTCTACCAACCTTCATTGGGCTCCCTCAATTTTTATTTTCCCGAACCACAGTTTCAAAAAAACACTCCAAAACGTGTCCTTTGTAAGTGTGTTTTGCCGCTATTAATAGTGCTAAACAGGAAGCTGCCCGTAATGCCACCGGCAGCCGAAGATCAACTAGGACTGCCAATTCCTGCGAAAGGCATCAAAGTGGCAGATAGAGCTGCAATCAGTATAAATAGGTCAGCGTTCACCTGAAGATTAACCATCACTGTTGAGTCCTTATGAAGGCATCCGGTGCCAGACAGACAGCTCAGAACGGACAGCATGAAGCAGTGAAGAGTCTGAGCTATAACTTGCTAAGCAACAAAACTTTTCTTTGGAGAATTTTTGGGGCGGGGGGGAGAACGGAAACTGGCAGAACTAATCAGGAAAAAAAATAATTTTACAAAAAGGACCGAAAACCATTTGAAGATGCAATTGTAAATAGAAAACATTAAAATGAAATGATAATGTTAAAAATGAAGTCAACCTCCTTAGGATGGAAGAAGGAACTAAATGAGGGTAATTTTTTTTTTAAAAAGAGGACTTTAAATAAATAAAGGAAAGAATTTTGAAAAATACAGCTAATTGCAATTGTGAGAAAATGATTCCTTCCATCTGCCACGTAGTGTGTTATCACACAAGTAGCCTTGAGCACATTGTTATGTCTTTGCCAATACCGGCACTGAACAGCCCTAGGATACAAACAATGCCGCTTCCCTCCCACACTGCAGATTCATGGGAAGCAATCGCAGTGGCCTCCACTTGTCCCAGGAGCTCAAGGGCCGATTGCAAATTTGCAGGACAGGTGGCTGAAACGTTATTGAAGTCTGAAACTTCAAGCAAAGACTAATTATTAAGGTGGAAGAGTTTGTATTCTGGGGTGCAGGGAGATCTACACTTTCTACATGCTCTAGTTAACTGAGGGCATCTCAGTTAATTCTCATCTCACTTAAATTCTAGGCCCCCTTTAAGCTTAAAATCAGCTCAAATCAGTTTACAAAATGAAAGCAAAACGAACACAGTTAATCAATAAAAGCCAGAAATCATAATATAACAAACATCCAGCCCACAAATCCAATATAATTCCAGGTCTAACCTACTCTAAATGTAGGTGACCCTTTTGGCATATGCATTTGTTAACAGGCAGCTGAAGAACATAGGGTGGTCAACTGGTCAACTGTAGTCTGGATTTGGTGGCCGAGTCGTATTTCTTATACGGAGAGTATATCCCAAACTCTATATTTTAACTGGAAAAGTTGGGGGTTGTCTTATACGCCCAGTCGTCTTATATGCCGGAAAATACGGTATTTCCCAGAGTGGCTGGGGAGACCCGGCCAGATGGGCGGGGTACAAATAATAAATTATTATTATTAAATTATTATTTCCCAGAAGTTATTTTATTGCCATCTTGTACACATTTGGGAACAGCAAAGAATCACTGCCAATATGCTGCTTAAAGATTCCACGATGCACATGAGTTTTCATGTCCTGTCCCCAATCAATGACATCCCAGCATCTGAGTGCACAAAATCTATACCCACGAAGTCCAGATGACCTGTTAAAAGGTAAAGGGACCCCTGACCATTAGGTCCAGTCGCAGACGACTCTGGGGTTGCGGCACTCATCTCGCTTTATTGGCCGAGGAAGCCGGCGTACAGCTTCCAGGTCATGTGGCCAGCATGACTAAGCCGCTTCTGGCGAACCAGAGCAGCACACGGAAACGCTGTTTACCTTCCCGCCAGAGCGGTACCTATTTATCTGCTTGCACTTTGACGTGCTTTCGTACTGCTAGGTTGGCAGGAACAGGGACCGAGCAACAGGAGCTCACCCCGTCGCGGGGATTCGAACCGCCGACCTTCTGATCGACAAGCCCTAGGCTCTGTGGTTTAACCCACAGCGCCATCCGCGTCCCAGATGACCTGTTAGCAGATCCCTATTCATAAGTACATGCGGAGAAATTGGAATGCTCCAGCCTTCAAAACAATAATTGTAGGGGGGTGTTTAGAAACAAACAGAACAATTCAGAAGTTGGCCATCCCTGCTCTAAACACCAGTGAGCTTAACCATCTTAAATGTAAAAATTAAAAATGCCCCCCTCCCCGTTCAAGATGGGTTATGAATCTAGAAAAGTCAAAGGCCAGTGCTCTGCATTTTCTGCCAAAATAAGGTACAAACCTGAGCAAGTTCATAATATCCAGCTGAGCAAGCTAAACAAAGAAGACTTTCCCCTTCTTCAGTGTGCTCATTCACACTTCGCCCTTCAATTAGCAATTTTCGCACAGCATTTACATCACCTTCTGAACAAGCTTCTGCCAAGCTGCGGCTATAAAGAGAAAGAGGAAATTATGGTTATACATCAGTGCTTTGAAGTGGCAGCGCTGGGTCCCCATCAAATACAGACCTGGCATGCCACCTGGATACACTGAATCGCAACAGGTAAGCCTTAAAAAGCAAAAGTGGGGATTACTATAGGATGCATGGTGGTCATCACAATACTCGTCCCTGGTTCCTCCAAAATTAGCAATATAACTAGTGTGCTAGGAACTGTCCTTGGGCTCAAGGAACTGGACATCAGGAATGGCTGCATGTCATGAATTAGGCCTCGTGGGAAAAAATATGAAGCTAAAAAAATATACTGGCTATGGTTGTAGGTCAACTTTACTCAATCTGCTGCCCTCCAGTAGCTTTTAATTAGAACTCCAATCATCTCTTACCCTTCATAATCTAACATAGTCATTTACACCAAGGTGAACTAAGCAATCCACACAAACTTATTAATGGGGAAAATGGGGAAAAAACACGAGGCTTAGGATATATAAGCTACTTACTAAAAACACTATAATGCAAGTATTTTGGCCACCCTCTTCAATTTTAGGTAATACGTATTCAAATATATGCCACACTAGGAAGGAACATAGGAAGCTCTCTTATACTGAGACAGACCCTTGTCCATCTAGCTCAGTATTGTCTACACTGACTGGCAGCAGCTCTCCAGGGCTTCAGGCAGGGGATATTCCAAGCTCTACCTGAAGATGCCTGGGATTGAACCTAGGGCCAAACCTGGTACCTTGCTACACCACGGAGCTATGGCCCTTCCAACTGTTAACTGTTTAAACCCAGCTTAGCTCAAACCCTTTCTTAAAGGCTTCCTGCAGGAATTGTTTCAAAACTTTTAATATTTTTGTCCGAAACAGATTTTGCAGGCACTGAAGAGGCAAATCATAAACTGTACACGAGACAGGGAAAAGAAGTCCAATTCGTTTTTTTTATGCAGCACTCATCCACTGGATCTTTCAAGACAAGACAACACACTTTAGGAAAACAAAGTCTTACATTATCTTTTAGGAGGAAAAGGTCTAAGTATACAGGAAGACAAAGGAAAAGCTTGAATGAACATCTTGAAAAATATGCACAATAACTAGACCAATATTATTGACCACAGTCTTGCAGGGGCGTAGCAAGGGGGGGCGGGGGGCGGGCCGCCCCGGGTGCCACCCTGAGGGAGGGTGACACTTTGGGCACTTAAAAAAAAAAAATTTAAAAAAAATTTTTTTTTTTTTTTTAAAAAGGCTATTTTCGGCAATGCCGGGGTGGACCTGCAGGGGCGCCAGCGAGGAGCGGTGTCACCCCCCCTCGCTGGCCGCCCCTGCGGCTCCGCCCCGGCAGCGCCGAAAATGGCGCCCCCCCTTCCAGCGGCTTTTCCCGCCGCTGGCTTGCAGAGCCGGGGAATGGAAAGGGGCGGGCCAGCGAGGAGGGGTGACACCCCTCCTCGCTGGCCCACCCCTCTCCCTGCCCTGACTTGCGCTCCGCAAGGGGGGTGACAGGCGGCAACTTCGGGAGACTCTGCAGAGCCTCCCGAATCCGCCGCCCGTCCGGCACTCCTTGGCGCACCGGGCGGCTGCTCGTGCCGCCCGGTGCGCCAAGGGGGGTGACAGGCGGCGACTTCGGGAGACTCTGCAGAGCCTCCCGAATCCGCCGCCCGTCCGGCACTCCTTGGCGCACCGGGCGGCTGCTCGTGCCGCCCGGTGCGCCAAGGGGGGTGACAGGCGGCGACTTCGGGAGACTCTGCAGAGCCTCCCGAATCCGCCGCCCGTCCGGCACTCCTTGGCGCACCGGGCGGCTGCTCGTGCCGCCCGGTGCGCCAAGGGGGGTGACAGGCGGCGACTTCGGGAGACTCTGCAGAGCCTCCCGAATCCGCCGCCCGTCCGGCACTCCTTGGCGCACCGGGCGGCTGCTCGTGCCGCCCGGTGCGCCAAGGGGGGTGACAGGCGGCGGATTCGGGAGGCTCTGCAGAGCCTCCCGAATCCGCCGCCGGTCAGGCATTCCTTGGTGCACGCACCAAGGAATGCCATGCCGGATGGGCGCCGGCTTCGGGAGGCTCCCGAAGCTGGCCCCCGGCATCCCCGGGGGCGGGGCGTCGCGCTTTACGCGTGCGTCATGACGTCATGACGCACGCACACGCAGCGACGCCCCGCCCCCCGGGGGTGCCTCTTGGCTTCCCGCCCCGGGTAGCCAAGAGGCACGGAACGCCCCTGCAGTCTTGGAATCTTCAGCAAATGAAATTTTTAAATAGCAGAAATCGATCCTGCATGTGCAACAATATATATGTATATACACGTACAGAGAGAGAGAGAGCAATTCTATCATGTCAACAGTTTTAGGCCTGTGGATAGGGCTGGCAGCAGCAATCTTCACATACCACTGCCCCAAACGTACAAACATCTTGCTCCCTCAATTCTCAGCAATTTGCAGAGAACTTGGAGAGAGAGAGAGACGCATTTCACTATGCTTGGTATGAAATATTAATCCTGCCTTTGCTGCCGAGTCCTGTGGCACATGCAGAGAACATGGGGAAGAGAAAGGATTGTTCTCTCTCTTCATGCTGGCTTTTGCAGAATGCAGAAGCCATGAAAGATATTTGCCAGAGGACTCAGAGTGGGCCTTGATGGCGACCCCAAACAATGCCTGACTACGAAGACATGCCAAAATTTGTGCACCCCTTCCTCTGGGGGTTCCAAGGTTATTCCAAAGTGCACTGCTTTCTCTTTCTTAGGATCCCTAGTGCCAAATGGATCAAGTAGGAAATAATATTTGTATTAATGATATGGGTAATTTAGCAGACACTTTCGTTTAAACCATCGCAGAAACACAAGGAACAGCTGTCAAGACTGTTAGAACAGGCTCTGGTGAAACAAACACTCACTTGTCCATCTGCCCTGAATTTGCTGTACTTTCAGCTCTCATCCGGGTGAGCGCAGCAGCAGCTTCATCCAACGCACAGCTGACCGAAGACGTCAATCTGCGAAGCACCTCGGGATCTGCAAAGGCTTTTCCATCGGCTGTGGATAATTTACCTATTCCTTTTGTTTCAAGATCAACAAGCCAGTGGATCAATAAGCAGTTTTTGCATGGGAAAGAGAAGAACAAAGACCATTTGAGCCCATACAAAATACTAGCAAAATACTAGTTTTATCATATCGGGAAAGTCCAACAAACTTTCAGCGGTGGAAATGTAGTGTGAAAATTCACTGGAGATCAATCTTTTGAGGATATTAAAAGTTACTAGTACATTCTTCCTGGCTTCAATGAGTTTATACTTTCTTATTTCAGGTTACTACTGATAGCTACCAGTCCTCGATTCTGACTTCTGAATCAGAAACCAGAATCTCCACACACCCAAATATGTATAGACCTAACGAGAAAGAAACTGACAGGTTGTGTTTACTACAATCTCTCCTTTTATACACTGTTTTTAAATTTAAAATACATTTCCAAAGCAGATATTAAATCAATAAACTTAGCATTTAAAATATATTTTAAAAAGTCTGTCAACCAAGGTACAGGCAGAAAATAAAACCAGCATTAGCAATTAAATGAATAGAACCTGCTCATAAAACAACATAAAACAGTTTGTGCAAATGTTAAAGGTAAAGGTAAAGGGACCCCTGACTATTAGGTCCAGTCGTGTCCGACTCTGGGGTTGCGGCGCTCATCTTTCTTTATTGGCCGAGAGCCGGCGTACAGCTTCCGGGTCATGTGGCCAGCATGACAAAGCCGCTTCTGGCGAACCAGAGCAGCGCACGGAAACGCCGTTTACCTTCCCGCCAGAGCGGTTCCAATTTATCTACTTGCACTTTGACGTGCTTTCGAACTGCTAGGTGGGCAGGAGCAGGGACACCTGCCCACCTAGCAGTTCACCCCGTCACAGGAATTCGAACCGTTGACCTTCTGATCAGCAAGCCCTAGGCTCTGTGGTTTAACCCACAGCGCCACCTGGGTCCCAGGTGCAAATGTTAAGCGGGTAAAAAACAAGTTTGTACTTTGCTAAAAACCTAAAAACTCAAAAAGGCACTGGCAAATCTAAGGAAGTATCTAAATTAAGATCAATAGTTTTTGGCAGGCCTTTTCTGTTAATGGCTCCCCGTTTGTGGAATCCTCTCCCCAGGGAGGCTTGCCTGGAGCCTTCATTACATCTTTAGATGCCAGGCAAAAACGTTTCTCTTCAACCAGGCATTCAGCTGATTAATATTCTACGGCTTTTTAAGTGTGTTTGTGGGAGGGGGTTATTGGTTTGTTTTATTATGTATTTTGTGTTCTCATTTTGTATTTTTTCTGTTGCGAATCACCCTGGGATCTACCAATAAAGAGTGGTACACAAATATAATAATAATAAATAAGAATAAGAATATTTACCGGCAGCTTCCAGTAAAGCTTCTAACCTAGCTTGGGTTTCTGGATCTACTGTTCTTAGATCAGCACCATCAGCAGTACTCGACAGCAGCAATTTTGAAGCTGTCTCCAGCATTGGATTTTCCAGGTCATCCTGATCCAAAATAAAGGACTCCACCTAAAAGGAAGGAAAACGTTTTAACACATACTCAATTTGCAATGCTGTGACAAAATCAAAAGACACTGATGATGTCCTTCAATATCCAATTGGATATACTATAGTGTGAGAATAAATGGCAATACAAAGCATTCATACAGACTTGCTTCCAAAACACTGGCCTTATTTCATAGAATCATAGAGTTGGAAGAGACCCTGAGGACTATCTGGTCCAACCCTCTGCAATGCAGGAATATGCAGTTGTCCCTTACAGGGATCAACCATACAACCGTGGCGTTATCAGAACCACGCTCCAACCAACTGAGCTATATTTATGAAAACAACAAAGTTAACAACAATACTTATTATTTGTCTCTAAATTTATTGGTTTCTTTTGCATTCCTAACTAGAAACACCATGCACAGCTACATCTGCACCCCTGGCTGGCATGCCACTCCATCTCTAGCCTGACAAAAGCTTCACCTTAGTAAGGGACTTTAGTAATTGCGAGCCATGATGCAATCAAAGTGTCTTAGATTAAGACTAACTGAAGAAGAAGAAGAAGAGGAGGAGGAGGAGGAGGAGGAGGAGGAGGAGGAGGAGGAGGAGGAGTTTGGATTTGACATCCCGCTTTATCACTACCTGAAGGAGTCTCAAAGCGGCTAACATTCTCCTTTCCCTTCCTTCCCCACAACAAACACTCTGTGAGGTGAGTGGGGCTGAGAGACTTCAGAGAAGTGTGACTAGCCCAAGGTCACCCAGCAGCTGCATGTGGAGGAGAGGAGACGCGAACCCGGTTCACCAGATTACGAGTCTACCGCTCTTAACCACTACACCACACTGGCTCTGCAGGGCTCATCTCATCTTCTGCATTGTTTACTAAATAAGGCACAATTAAGTCCAAATGGGTTTACCCTATAGAGTAGGGTCTCACTTGAAAGGCAAGGATAAATACAGAAATCAGATTCAGAAGCAAGATTCAAACTCGGGGGAAATCCCCAGGTGAGGGACTACCAATAAAGCATATTTCAATTTTGAAAGCCTACATTAAACACAACACTCCATCCCTTCCCTATTGTCACAATTAGTTCCCCTACAAAGCAACATTACAAAGTAGTAACTATGCAATGTATCATTGTCAATAAGAGGTACTCATTACATAACAAGTTAAGTTTACTGAAGGCAATTAACAAGAACTACACTTTCCTAAACAACTCTTCAGCAATTAGCCATTTGTAATTGTGCTCCATCACTTCATAGTTGAACATCCAATAAATTACGCTATTTATCATATAAACCAAAATTTCTCCACTTCCATCAACACATTTTAAAATCCATATACCTGTCACAAATTTCCTCCATCCCTGAAATATCATAAATGATTGACATTTATTATGAAACACATAAATCTGAATATTACCTCAACTGGCTGTGTGAAAATAAGACATTTTCTACATCACAAAGTCTAAGCAACCAGTTCTTTACATTTGTTAGATTTAAATATTTTCATACGGTAGTTTTGATGTAAATATTTTTGCTGCTGTATCTGTACTGTCCCTGTTATACCGAATTGCTAATTTAAATGTATCCCTATTGTGTTTCATGACTTCCCTGATTTTGTATGTGAGCTGGAACTGGCCTGTGACCGAAATAATAAATTCTACTCTGCATCTCTGGGTTATTTGTGCCTGGTGTTTTTACATGAGTAGAATGTGTGCTTTTATTTAAAATGCATCTCTGGGTTATTTGTGGGGCATAGGAATTCGTTCATTTTTTCCCTTCAAAATATAGTCCGGCCCCCCACAAGGTCTGAGGGACAGTGGACCAGCCCCTGCTGAAAAAGTTTGCTGACCCCTGTAACATAATGCTTGAAAATACTGAAATAAAGCTGCTCTCTGACACTGCTCATCTGCTGGCATTACCTGGTAATCAATAAATTTCATCATTATTTCGTAAATTTCATAAATTTATTGATTGTATTCGAGCCAGCGAAAAAGCAACAATTCCATTTCTTTCCATTGCAAAGTGTCTCCCATGAGCCAGAAACTGTAATTGACAAGAGCAGCTATGCAATTATCTGGCAAAAGTAGCCCCTTTTGCCTTCACTGGGCTCCCCTTTGCAATTCTGTGATGCTAATTATTCTTTCTGACTCCTTTAAAAAAAATTGCTTTTCTATTATATCTTGTCGTCAACACATACTATGTTACAGTCATACATAAAATAATAATAAAAATAGAGCATAGATATAAAACAAGAACAAATGATAATAACATATCTATATTCCTACAAAATTATTTAAATCCTATACTTTTACTTCCCGTCCACTCTTTCCATAGTTTCCTATCTACTATCCTTTTAACTGCGTTTTCTTACTCTACTAAATTATTTTCATTACCTTGCATAATCTCACGCTGTAACATCTACTGCTAAGTATTTTTTTCAACCTGCTATGATTATTTTCTTGTTATAATATTTTTTCCATATAATCCAAATATAATATCCAATCCTCTTTCAGTCTCTTATCATCTTTATTTCTTAATCTATTTATCATACTGGCTAGTTCTATATATTCTAATATTTTGAGATGCCCTTCTTTTCTTGATGGTACTGTATCTGTTCTCCATTTTTGTGCAATTAGAATTTGGGCAGCTGCAGTTACATACATCCATAAAGGGGTGTGTGTTTGTGTGTGTGTGTGTGTGTGTGTGTATGTGTGTTTTGGGGGGATTTCTGTTATTATTCCCAGAATTCCCAGGGGATTTTTTGAAAACATTATTTTAAACATTTTCTTAAGTTCATTATACACCATCTCCCAGAATTCTTTTGTTATCCTGCACAACCACAATCTTCCTGACTCCTTCAGCTTCAAAGGTGCAATACATAAAGGTATGGGGGTTTTTTGGGAGGGGGGCATAGCAGCTTAGGCAAAAAAAAAAAAAACCCATCTTTACGAGGAAGGAAAAACATGTTTGAGGTAGGAAGAAATTTTAACTGTGTCCATCTATGAACCTCCTTTTGCTCTTCCATAAGGACTACAAAACCGTTTGCTCTTCCATAAGGATTACATAACTGGCCTCAGATAATTCCTCAAAATTGCAAAGAACCTCTATTCACTCTTGTTAACTGCACTCTGTTTTTTCTGCAAGTTTTTTCCTCCTCTCTCCAAATTTTGGGTTTTTAAAAATATTATTACTATTAATAAAAAATAATTAAATTAGTATACCGCCCTTCATCCGAAGATCCTAGGGTGGCTCACAACAGAAAAAAAACAAAACAAAATGAGAATATAAAATTTACGCTCAAGTTAGCAGAATAAACACCTGAAATTCAACCTCATCAAACCTGCCAAGCAAACACATCCTCTAGCCTCATAATACAGGCAATTTATACACGGCTTATATTTTTATGAAGATTCCATGACATCCCTGCAACTCATACAATTGTGAGGAACAGCTTATAGATATACAGCTGTCAGTCACTTCATCTCTCAAATTTGGCGCTCTATAACAAAGTGGGGAAGCTAATGCATTTCAACAGGCATTATTACTTTACACCACATACATCGCTTTATGACCAAGGCAAGCATAAAGAGGACTTTCCCCAAAGCTTTTGACAAAGTCCCTCACCAAAAGCTCCTCTGAGTACTCTTACTACTACTACTACTACTACTAATACTAATAATAATAATAAATTTTTATTTATACTCCGCCCTCCCCAGTCAAGACCGGGCTCAGGGCGGCTAACACCGAATATAAATACAGTAAAAACATTTTTTAAAAACAAAAAACCCCAAACTTAAAAGTCAAGGAATAAGAAGAAGAAGAAGAAGAGTTTGGATTTGATATCCCGCTTCATCACTACCCGAAGGAGTCTCAAAGCGGCTAACATTCTCCTTTCCCTTCCTCCCCCACAACAAACACTCTGTGAGGTGAGTGAGGCTGAGAGACTTCAAAGAAGTGTGACTAGCCCAAGGTCACCCAGCTGCTGCATGTGGAGGAGCGGAGACGCGAACCCGGTTCCCCAGATTACGAGTCTACCGCTCTTAACCACTACACCACACTGGATAGGTTGCAGAGGCAACAGGATGGCAAGGACAGTTCTCACAATGGAGGAAGGCCAAGGAGGAGGGTGCCCAAAATACTTGTATTGGAACTGGTGCTATTTAGTGTGTTGATGAAGCAATCTGGAGTTAGGGGCAAGCAGGGACAGATCTACGGATGACACCGGATCATGCAATGGTGAAAACCCAAGTGGGCTATGCCATGTTCCCAAAAGATCTCTTCGTTCTGGGTAAACGAGGAAGAAATGGCAAGTGAAGCTCAGTTTAAGGGTAAAGTGGACACATACAGAAGTCAACACACACTAACAAACCGTAACTTCACATATCCATCGAAGGCGTCTGAACTGGCAGTTATTAAGCAGGAAAAGGATTTGACGGTCATGGTGGATAGGCCAATAAAATACTGTCCCATGTACAGCAGCCATGGGAAAGGGCAAATTTCATGCCAGGGATTATTAGGATTGGGAATGAACACACAACTGCTAATATTGTAAAGCTCTTGTACAAATTTCTGGCACAACCACATTTGCAATACTGTGTGCAGTTCATCACAAAGAAGATGCTGTAGAGCTGAAAAGGGCATCTGAAATGAGTTGGGAACATCTTTACAATAAGATAAAGCATTTCTGGCTTTTTGAAAGACAACTAATGCAAACTATGATGGAAGCTTGTAAATTATATATGGAGTGGAGGAAGAAGATAGAAACGTGTTTTTCTCCTCTCATATTATAGAATTCAAGGTCATTTTACAGATATCATTTCATCAGGAGGTCCCTTCTGCACAATGTAGGAATCAGGCCTCTAATATGGCGGCACCTACAGTACTCCCTTCCAATACAGGAGCCGTCATTCCTACCTTTTTGGTGCCTCTTGCAGACTTTCCCTTACCAAAAAGCCTTTTAAGTGGAGGCGTTTATCCCAGTCTGAATCTGCACTGGACCTGAATTTTTATTTATTTATGCTTTTCATTGTTAAAACATCCAAAAGTTATTTACGGGATGTGGTTCATAAATGAATGAAATCAGTAAAATAATCTCAGTCTGGGAATACTCTACTTAAAATATTCACTTCTGTATAAAACGGACATACTACCATTCAAGTAGAAATCACTGATTTTATAGGGTAATAAACATCGGTTATGCTTCTTTCAGAAACAGAGCTGAGTTCCATCAGCGCCAGTTTCATCTCATTCCCTCAACGCCAGGATTTTCCCTTGTGCAGCAGAACTCCCCTTGCACGCCCACTAAATCTGTCCTAGGGGTTTTCCGGAGCAGATTTTGGGAGCCTATAGGGTACGTATGGAGAGAGGAGGGGCAAAGATCTGTTGTGGAAGCATAAATCCTTATCCTAAGTGAAGGAAGGCATTAGATATTACCCCTAGTATGCAACATCTACATGAATTCAGGGATTTGAAGTGCAAACACGCAGCTCTCTTTTGGGAGTCAGGTGAGGCAGTCAAAATGCTGAGTAACTACCTGGACTCAGTAATGGGCTGAATGAGGGCCAATAAACTGAAACTTGAGAAGATGGAGATTCTGTGGGTAGCTGATCTGCCCACCCAGAGAAATGGTGCTCAGCCTGTCCCAGATGAAACTGCACTGCCTATAAAAGAATCCAGATCACTGCCTGGCAGTACTCCGAGATCAAGTTGCATCACCAGAGGACCAAGTAGCCACCTTGGCAAGGAGTGCCTTTCAGCAGTTTATTGCCAGTATGCCAGCTGTGGCCTCTCCTTCAATGATACAATGATACAATGGCCACGGCTGTAGGCTCTGGCAACATCTAGGATTTACTGCTGCAATGTGTGCTGGGGGAGTGGGCAGCCTTTGAAGGCTTCGCAAGCTGCAGTTTGTTCAAAATACTGAGTCTGGTTGGCAGGAACATACCTAGTCAATTCTGAAAGACCATTTCCAAGCATGCTTCGAAGTGCTGCTGCTCACCTCTGAAACCCTACACTGCTTAGAACTCAGCGCTCCTTCAGGTATACAGGGCCGAAGCTGACAGCCAGCCAAGCCAAACACATCCTAGGGTTGAGATGGGCAGAAAGTGAACTGGGGAGAGGTTGTCTGTTCCCCTCAGGAGAGCCCTGCTCATTTACATCTTCCCTCCTAGGGCAGCAATTGGGAGGAGACAACCCATTTATGGAACCCCTCCTCCACTGCAGGAAAAAGAGAGAGAGGTATTGGGTTTAAGTGCTCCTTCCACATCACCCTTACTGCTCATAAAGGTAAAGGGACCCCTGACCATTAGGTCCAGTCGCAGACGACTCTGGGGTTGCGGCGCTCATCTTGCTTTATTGGCCGAGGGAGCCAGAGTACAGCTTCTGGGTCATGTGGCCAGCATGACTAAGCTGTTTCTGGTGAACCAGAGCAGCACACGGAAACACCGTTTACCTTCCCACCGGAGCGGTACCTATTTATCTACTTGCACTTTGACATGCTTTCGAACTGCTAGGTGGGCAGGAGCAGGGACCAAGCAACGGGAGCTCACCCCGTCGCGGGGATTCGAACCGCCGACCTTCTGATCGGGAAGCCCTAGGCTCTGTGGTTTAACCCACAGTGCCAACCGCGTCCCCCTCTTACTGCTCATAGAAAGTCATATTTGATGCAGGTGAATACTCCTGTACACGAAAGCTTATGTCATAATACATTCACTGGCATTGAAGGTGCACTGGAATAGCAGGTAGAGCTTTGCAGTTTTGGGACACGGGGTGAGGGAAGAATCCTAGCAGGCTTGCCTCACAAGCCACCAAAAAGAACCAAGTTCCTTAAACAAATAGATACAGCAGACACTATTAACCAGACTATCAACTTCCCAATCCCATGTACAAGTGGAATGTATTTTCAGATGTGGCAGGTAATGGTGAGATAAGGTCTAACGTAGAGATCCTGTTAGAGACCTAGTTACCTAGGCTTTGAAAACATCACCTGGGAGATTTCAAGGTCTGTTCCAAGCTGAATGCTCAGTTACCACATCAAGTAGTGTCATTCTGTTGCCTCTGTGCGTTAGTACAGAATCTCATTGCCAAATAAAGGCTTCCTGTGCAGAAAGGATGACAGCCTCAAAGATCAAGGTCACTTTCTTGGTAAGCTGTATAAAATAAAATAAAAAGGATCCTGATTTCTTCATAAAAGCACCAGAAAGAAGAGATGGCAGGGATGCCTAAAGTGTTTTTTCTCTGTGCAGCTATAAAACATGGACAACTGAAAAGAAAACCGAAAAGTCGGGAAATAAAATCCACATTTCAACGGCACTGTTATGTACTAGCTTAGTTGGACCTGCTTCCTCACTCTGTGGAGAAATCACGTAACAGGCCAAATCACTTTACACTGCACAACAGGAGATATAAGGTGCTTAATGGTAGCTTCCTCCTAACAGTGCAAATATAAAAAGTTGAAATACAAGGTAGATCAGGCTGCAAGCAACTGTGAATGGGGCAGCAGCCCAGCTTGTGCTCTGTCGACTCTCCTTTGGCAATCCCCATACAGCAGTGGTGCGCTTAACCCAAAGTCTGGAATAGCAACAACATTAAGGTCTCGCATGAAGCCTTTATAACCATACTTGTTCTAAACTGGACAGGGCTATAACCTCTCTTGTAGCCTGGCTGCTATCTCTTAGGACAGGGGTAGGCAACCCAAGGCCCATGGTCCGGATGCGGCCCAATCGCCTTCTCAATCCGGCCCTTGGTCGGTCCGGGAATCAGGATGTTTTTACATTAGTAGAATGTGTCCTTATATTTAAAATGCATCTCTGGGTTATTTGTGGGGCCTGCCTGGTGTTTTTACATGAGTAGAATGTGTGCTTTTATTTAAAATGCATCTCTGGGTTATTTGTGGGGCATAGGAATTCATTCATTCCCCCCCCCCAAACAAAATATAGTCCGGCCCACCACATGGTCTGAGGGACGGTAGACCGGCCCACGGCTGAAAAAGGTTGCTGACCCCTGTCTTAGGACGTGGGTAGGCAAACTAAGGCCCAGGGGCCGGATCCGGCCCAATCACCTTCTAAATTCCGCCCAGGAATCAGCATGTTTTTACAGGAGTAGAATGTGTCAGTTTATTTAAAATGTATCTCTGGGTTATTTGTGGAGCATAGGAATTCGTTCTTTTTTTCAAAATATAGTCCGGCCCCCCACAAGGTCTGAGGGACAGTGGACTGGCCCCCTGCTGAAAAAGTCTGCTGACCCCTGTCTTAGAAGAAGGAAGAATGTGTACCATCTCTCTCAGTACTGTCCTCTTAACATGGGATCGGGTAGTGCTTCAAAAGCTGCAAGGAGGCTTGTTCTTCATTCTTTCATGCCCCTGGAGGCAGCTATCTCTCTCCACAAGGCTAAAGTTGGCTAAAACAGTCTTATGCTGAGACTACTGTGCAAACAAATACAGCTTTAAATTAAGAACGGTGGGACATGCGGCAGGGCAATATATAGCAGCCATCTCCTCTGCCGCTCCATGTGTCATTTCCTAAAAGCTTTCCCTTACCACCGCCACCCTTTGGCCAACGCCCAATTAAGACTAGAAAGGAAATAACCTCTTGTGCAGATTCTAGAAGGTAGCCCTGGTTGCTACGTGGGATGACCAAGGCTGGTTACTCACCCTTTCTGTGCTTCTAAGTGAGCACTCTGAAACATATTGTATGGGATTGCTTCTGACCTTGTTGCTTTAAAGAAAAAATGGCAGTCACGTGGAAGAGCCTTGTATTCAGCCCTCAAGAGTCATCCCTGCTGAACAAAGTCTGCCTCCTAATCCATAGTGCAGAATCAACTGTTTAGGACAGGAGTAGGGAACTGGATGCAGCCAGTGGACCAGATCCTGACCTCACCAAACTTCCATGAGTCACACTGAGAGAGTGGCAGGTCTCCATGACCTGACATCACCATGGCATCAGTTCAAGTGTTTTCCTTTGCGGACTAGCCTGAATTGCAAAGAAAATGTTCCTTTGCCCCCCGTTTGATTTCAAACCATGCAGGCAAAGGAAGCAGCTGGCTACTGCAAAGCCCATTTTCTTTGCTGGGGTGGTGTGATTTCAAGTTGCATGCAAATGAATACCATTCCTTGGCAGGCAGGCTTTACTTTTTAATGTCTCTCACACACACACGATGTGAGACAATTGAGTGTGGTTTCAGGTAAATAGCTTTGCATGCGAAATTAGGTCCTTCTTGGGCACAATTTATTTATCTGTCTGGGCCTTTGACAGGTAAAATGTATGTGATTTCTGTAGGACTACCTCTATTTGTGAATTCTTTGACTTGTTTTAAATTGTTTTGTTGAACTTCATTGTTACTGGATTATACGGTTGTAACTGGGACCTTATGATGAAGTATGGGTAAGAAAAACTTTTAATGAGCAAAGTATAGTGAAATCATCCCTAATCCATACAAGTTTATTTCCTTTAATACGGGATATTTTGTGAACCAAGTAAACACAAATCAAATTCTGCACCAAACACACCACATTTTCAACCCAAATATATGTTCATTAAGCAACATTCTGCAAATATCACATTATGTATATACGTCTTAAGATTTTACAATTTGGTACTAAATTTTTAAACAATTACTATCTAATGCAAAACAATTTATTTCTCAGAATGCATACAAATGTCATGCTTTATTCACTTCTGCTGCTTTTGTAAAATATGCACCTCACTTTTCTTTTGGCAATGATCAGTGAAATGAATCTAAGTGAAAAAATGTGACTGGGGACAGGAGCACCTAGTCATACAAACTATCCCTAAGCAGAAAATCTCCCATTCTTTTTTCAAAAGCCACCAACATTCTTACATATATTTAAAGCTGAAAATATAATAGCTAACTGGAATTCTCAGGAACCTTTGATTGTTGTCCGGTTCTGACAGATTCCGCATAAACAGATTATTCAAGTAAATCTTAATACGAAGAAGTGTGCACTGTTAACAACTGCTTTAGCACTAAAATCTACATAGAAATTTGTGCCTCGACACTCAGCAACTGTGAGGGCAGCAAATAAGTATTATTGGGATTGTTAACTAAAACCCATAGGCTGCTATAAAAAGCCAGTGTGGGGTGGTTGAATGCAGCATGCAACTTACTAACCCCATAACTCCCCCAAATCATGCTACACAAATTTGATTTTCGTGACAAAATCCAAAAAGACAGTTGAGAAAACAAAGAGTTCTTTATATATTGTATGAATAAATGTAGCTGGAATAATAGCTCTCACTAACACAATAGTAAGCCCTGAACTGTATAATAGAGGGAAGTGTTTTGTCCAACTTAGATGGTACCACATTTCCTCATTAGAAGATGACAGCAGGGACTTAAGGAGGACCCCTTCTAATTAGCATGTGTCTTCCTAACTGTCCCAACTCCCTGGTAACACCTAATGCAAATTTTATAATTAAAAAGGTGTGCAGACAAATATGTTCTAATTTAGTATATTGTACCCAGCATCCTTCTGGGGCCTAAAGGTAATATGTTTCCATATGTCTAAACCACTGGCCTTGTAAGGTGAGTCACACCAGGGCACAGTCATCTGAAAGATACATCCTAAAAGGAGAAGGAGAAGAAGAGTGAAACCCATTTTAGAAGATTGGGGTTGGAGGAAGGTCCCAACTTTAAATGATTGGCCTGGATCACAAGGATTTCCTTACCATTGTTAATGAGTGAGTTACCGGTACTTGCACAGACTTTCAAAATACTGTTTTATAAATGAGAGGGGGGTGCATTATAGATGTATTGTTATAGTTAGATTAATGGTCTGATAAATGTGGTTTTTAAGAATAGAACTGACATTAACACAAGGCAATACCAAGTGGACCAGCCATTACTTGAGCAATACCATTTAAGCCAAAGTTACATTCCAGTAAGGATTCCACAAATGCCATAGTCACAATCACAACATTGGCTACTCCTCCCTGCTCTTGAAAGTGATCCTCCCTTCTTCTCTGACTTGAGTGAAATGAAGAGATAAAGATAAGGCACAGGCAAGCTTTAAAGTTTACTACTGTTTGTGCTGATTAGCTCAAAGTCACAAGGTGCATGAGAACATTTGTTCAATTATTTTATCTGTACTAATCAATTGGAAGAAACAGGGATTCCAGCTTAAAAATTAGTGCTGGGGGATGGAGTAGAATTCAGTTCTCTCTTTTTTTGGTCTGCAAATCACTAAGAAAAACGTCTTCAATTCTAATACTTCAGATTCCTGGTATGATCTGTGAGGTACTAAATAGCAACAATTTAAAAAATAAAATACAGCCTCTATACTTCTCCCCCTACCTTGATGAGGCTCCTAAATCGGGTTTGTAATTTAAGATTTCTGAAGAAAATTCATTCGAAGTAATATAACTTATTTGCAAGATTGTTTAGCTTTCAAACATAAACGTATAGACTGTATTTCAGCTGGCTAAAGAAGAGATATTGTTAACCAAATGTTCAACATATATTACAGAACCTATCCATGTGTGCTTACTTATGAATAATATGAATTTTTAATATGAATTGCACTTTTAGAATGACATGGTGAAAAGTCCAAGCTTTTACTCAGGAACAGTTGGAATTTAAGAAGTGTTCTATGAATCAGGATACTTCTTTCCCCCATCACCTGCCACAAATCCTTTTAAACCATTTTTAAACAGTTAAAATCCTTTCAACTCACTGCTTTAAAATAACTTCTTTTAGGCCAATATTATCAAACCAATAATTCATGTAAAACTTGTTCAACAGCTTACCAAATTATGGATTTTCTCAGCAGGCATTTAGAGTAAAGTGGCATCTGCTTGTGAAAGCATGACTGTACCATACACATATCATGTGTCATGCAAGCTGGCAAAGGAGAAATCCAATCATGATCTATCTTCACCATTATCAGCACGCTAAATGAATAATCCCATACGCTAAAAATAGTTTCATTATAAAATCCAGAGTACAGCTTTTCCAAACCACATGGCCAGAGAGTTTCAACAATCCATCTAGGAAAGACTGCATATGATAAACAGACTCTCGTCTACGAAATCTCATCCAACAAAAAATGTTAGTTATTCAGGTATACCAGGACTCTGCACTGAGAAACTGACAGCTATGTCATTTTAGTAATAACATTTCTTGGTCAGGAAATTAAAACAGGCATCTAAATTCCAAAACCCACACATGCCCAGCAGTTTGGATTTTGAACGTGAAAACAATTTATGTGTTTAATATGCAAGCTTATATAAAACTAGTAAAGTAAGCCCGTTACAAAAACGGGCGCTAGAAGGGTGGCGGCGCTTTGCGGTGCTTCCCCCGCGTTTTGGCGAGGCAGTAAAGGCGGCGGCGGCAGCAGGAGGCTCCACTCGAGGCGTGCGGGCGGTGGCGCATCACGGATTTGTTGTTTGTTCCTCCCTCCCTTCCTCTGTTCTTACTTCCTCCCTCCCTCCATTTTTCCATTCTTCCTTCCCTGTTTCTCCCTCCCCCTGTTCTTCCTTCCTTCCTTCCTTCCTCTCTCCCTACATTTTTCCATTCTTCCTTCCATGTTTCCTTCCATGTTTCCTTCCTTCCATGTTTCCTTCCTTCCTCCCTCCCTCTATTCTCCCTCCCTCCCTGCATTTTCCTTCCTTCCTTCCTTCCTTCCTTCCTTCCTTCCTTCCTCCCTCCCTCCCTCCCTCCCTCCCTCCCTCCCTCTGTTCTTACTTCCTCCCAACTACTTCGTATCCGTGAAGCCATTTATTCCGACTATATACTCCCCCCCATGAGCTTCCACAATCGGAGCGATGCGACTGACCTCAGCCCTGGAGAAGCTGCTTTTTCTTCCCTGCCTCCTCCCCATCAATCAGTGAGGCTGCGTGGCTGGCTGGAGTGCGGAGGCTCTGGCCATGCGTAGAGTGCTTCCCTGGGAAGAGGACCCGTGCGCCCTGCACCCTTTCCTTGCCAAGCCTTTGCCCCGCGCTCACCTGCCGGGGAGAACCGGAAGGCGCGCAGGAAGGCGAGGCACTCGGCCAGGCGGGGAGCCGGGAAGTTGCACACCAGCGCCAGCCGCCTAGGGAAGCGCCTCCTCGGGCTTAGCCTCCCCCCCCACCCGGCGCGGCCCTCCCCGCTCGGAGGTGGCGCGACCGGCAGCCTCGGCTTCCCAATGGTGGACCATCCTTGGCACATGGAAGGAGCGGCGCCCGCTGGGTCAGCGCCGCCAGTGACCGCTTGCAAGCGGTCGGCCGCTCGCCTTGTTTCCCCGCCTCGGGCTGGGCACCCTCAGTAGCCCGCCCTGAGGGCAGCAGCAGCAGCAGCAGGCTGCATCCCGTGCGCCTCTCCTCCGCTTCCTTTGTGTGCGCGCGCGAGTGAGGGGAGCTGAGGTGGAGGTGGAGCCGCTCTCCCTCCCTCGGCGGCCGCCGCCTGGATCCGCTCCTCCCGCCCCGCGTATCAGGCGGCCAGAGGGCTGCGGGCAGGGGCGCTATGCGCCCCCGCCGCCACAGCGGCTTGCCCCGCGGTTTGCGGGAGTATCGGGCGGCCAGAGGGCTGCGGGCAGGGGCGCTACGCGCCCCCGCCGCCACAGCGGCTTGCCCCGCTCCTATTGGTCCGTACTACCCAATCCGTGTGTCACTGGAACGCGCACGCGCAGTGCCGAATTCCTGTGACACACGGAAAGTGGTACGTACGGACACAGCAAGATTATTATATAGGATAAATACTTTATGGGGGGAGAAACCTCTCAAAAGCTGTGAAATGAATCAAAGAATAAAAGTATATAAGCCTTTTCATGTGTTTATCACATTTATCAACTTAGATAAAGCCCGAGTTTACAAAATTCATCAGACTGAGTTATCTGCAGTATACACATTTACATGGCAGAAAGTCCCACTGAACAGCGTTGGACTTTACTTCTGAACAAATATGCATAAGATTCACAGCATGGATTTAGCATCACAAAAAGCCCAGGGCAATGCCTACTAGGGGCTCAGTGTCCAAGAATGCACCCTCAGAATAAAGTACAGTCGTTTTATTTCAAATATCATTTAGATTCACCTAGGCAAAGGATAGAATAATTTTATATTAGCCCATGCTGATTGTATCCTAGTCCAGTAGTACAAAATGTGTATACTTAATATTAGGTAGACTGCCTCTAAAATGTTTTTCGTTTAGTACAACAAAAACTGTTTTAACTAATTTGAAGAGTGTACCTGACTCGTACAACTAACATTAAAACATGTATTTTTCTGCTGATGCACCCACCCAAGGAAGCCATTTTTCATAATATATTATGGTTGTATCCAATCAGACGGAATTAATTCACTGAAATTAGTGAAACTGAGTTAGCCATGCCATCAACTGCAATGGGTCTACCCTGAGTAGGACTGGCTCTGGATACAACCCTTATCTCAAAAGCACTTTTATAATATACAAAGATGTGACAATGAAGAACTGTATATTTAACATTTTAGCTCTAGAAGTCAACCCACTAAGAGCATTGTTCTCTCTAACTAACACAATGGTCTGTACATTAAGAAAAAAACACCAAGCTTATAATAGTCACTTATAGCAAGCAATAACTGGTTGTTTGTCTTAAAATACATAATCAGTGTATCAAAAATAAAATAAAATTATGAGGCAATTTGTCTAGTACAAAGGTGATGTAGGCCTACTAAATGTTGTAGACACTTGCAAGGCTAGATTGGTGCTTTTGTTATTACATTTCATGAGAATTCGAATACAATTAATATGAATGAAAAATTAAGAATTCACATGCTTGTTTACTTGACTGTACTTCAGAAGCCAGCTGAAAAATCCAAAATTCATAAAGAATCCCTCTACCAAACTCCATATCAAAGGGGATGCCCCCAAGATAATAATTTTTTATTAAGTGTTATGAATGCAACTTGCCTTATAGAAAGACCGTTTGTGCAACTGTCTGCTTTGTTTGCGTATTAGGACAAATTTCTGTGGGCATAAATAATCCCCAAATAAAATAACCAACTCTCTCATACTTCCTTCTTGCATTTCTAACATTAGGGCAGAACGGCTTGTTTTGACTACAAGGTTTAGTATGTTCAGTTGTGTGCTTCCCCTCTCGAAAGAACTTTCACATTCCAGCAAGGCAAAGCAGCAAGGAAGGTTTTGTCTTAATCAAAACAGACCCCTCAAGAGCAACCTCCACTGCAAAACAAGGAGATGTAGCTAGTGGTAGAAAATACATAAGCACTTCAACATGCCAGATCGGACCAGAAGTCCATCTAGAACAGTATCCTGTTTCATATACTTTGGCCAACCACATGTCCGCAAGTAGCCTCCTCCCACTGCTGCTCTCCAGCAACTGTCACTCCAGAGGCATACCTCTTCTGAAACTATAGGTTGCCTACAGCAGCCATAAAGAAGGTAAAGGGACCCCTGACCATTAGGTCCAGTCGTGTCCGACTCTGGGGTTGTGGTGCTCATCTCGCTTTATTGGCAGAGAGCTGGCGTACAGCTTCCGGGTCATGTGGCCAGCATGACGAAGCCGCTTCTGGCGAACCAGAGCAGCGCACGGAAACGCCGTTTACCTTCCCGCCAGAGCGGTTCCTATTTATCTACTTGCACTTTGACGTGCTTTCGAACTGCTAAGTGGGCAGGAGCTGGGACCGAGCAACGGGAGCTCACCCCGTCGCAGGGATTCGAACCACCGACCTTCTGATCAGCAAGCCCTAGGCTCTGTGGTTTAACCCACAGCAGCCATAGCTACTAGCTATTGATCGACTTCACCTTACATCAATAAACCATTCCCCTTTTACAGTCATCTTATCCAGCGGCTATTGTTAACTGCTTCCAGCCAACTTTGAAGTCATGGAATCTGTATCTGGTCACAGCCTTAAGATGGCATGCAGCAGGTCTGTCTTCAACCTTAGGCAAAGCACTGAGTGGATTACTCAAGTAGAAGTAGTAGTAGTAGTAAAATTTGTACACCGTCTTTCATCCAAGGATCTCAGGGCAGTTCACCCCATAAAAATACAAAATAGAAACACAAAATACTTAACAAGAACAAAACAAACATGTAACACCTTCCCTCCTAAAAACACATTTAAATGGGCATCGGATGTCAATCAGCCAAAGGCCTAGTTGAAGAAACAATCTTGCCTGGCGCCTAAAGATGTAAACTGAAGGCACCAGGCGAGCCTCCCTGGGAGAGCTTTCCACAATCGAGGAGCCATTGCAGAAAAGGCCCGTTCTCGTGTTGCCACCCTCTGGACCTCTCGTGGAGGAGGCGTAAGAAGGAGGTCCTCAGTCAAGTTGGTTCATATGGGGAGTGGTGGTCCATGAGGTATTGCGATCCTGAGTTGTTTAAGGCTTTATGGGTCAAAACCAGCCCTTTGAATTGGGCTTGGAAACTAATTGGCAGCCAGTGCAGTTGGGCCAGGATCAATGCAATATGCTCAAACCATCTTACCTCGGTGAGCATCCTGGTTGCCGAATTCTGCACCAGCTGAAGTTTCCAGTCTTCAGAGGCAACCCCACAAATAACGCATTGCAGTCATCTAACCTAGAGGTTACCAGAGCATAAGCAACAGAAGTTAGGCTACCCCTGTCTAGATAGGGGCGCAGCTGGGCCACCAGCCAAAGCTGATGAAAGGCACTCCATACCACTAAGACAAAAAGCCTTCTCTGTCAACCTTCTCCACACCATTTATAGTAGTTGTATTACAGTGGTACCTCTAGTTATGAACTTCATTCGTTCCAGAGGTCCATTCTTAAGCTGAAACTGTTCTTATCCTGAGGCGCGCTTTTGTTAATGGGGCGTCCAGCACGCGATTTCTATTCGCATCCTGGGGCAAAGTTCGCAACCAGCTACTTCCGGGTTAGCGGAGCTCGTAACCTGAAGCGTTCGTAACCAGAAGCGTTGGTAACCAGAGGTACCACTGTATCTGATTTATTCTAAGAAATGTATAAACCACTCAACATTTTAAAAAATGCTGATGTACAAAAGGTAATGGCAAATAAAATAATAAAATCAATATAAAATGCAGTCTTTTTCCTATATCTAAAATAGCCAGCAGACATGTGCTGAAACCTCTGTCATGCCCAACTTACCTTTCCCCCCACTAAACTAAGTCCCAAATGCTTTAACCTTAACTCGTAGTAAAGATGTTCCAACTCATTTCAGTTGTCCTTCTCAGCACATTTTCCAACTTGACAATTTCTTTTTTTGTGGTGAGCAACCAGAATTGTACACAGTATTCTAAGTGTGGCTGCACTACAGATTTCTATAGGGCATTGCAATACAAGCAGTTTTATTTTCAACTTCTTTCACAATAATCCGTAGCATGAAATTTGCCTTTTTCCATGGCTGCCGCATGCTGGGTTAAGGTTTTCAGTAAGGTCATGACCCCAAGATGCCCTTCCTGGCTCAACGCTGCCAATTCATACCCTACCAGTGTATATGTGAAGTTTGGGATTCTTTTACCCCAGTGTGCATTACTTCACACTTACTGACACTGATCCTCCTTTGCCAGTTTTCATCCGATTTGGGGAGATCATTTTGGAGTAAAGTTACCAGATTTTTTTCAATGAATCCGGGGACACTTTTCAACTTCAATGGAATTTGTATGGGGAATGGTTTGTAAATCCGGGGACTGTCCCCAGGAAACGGGGTCGTCTGGTGACCTTATTTTGGAGCTCTCTGCAGAATGCTTGCGACATACCGGTAATTTGGTGTCATCCTGGCTCACTGCTTGCCCATCATGCCAAATCGTTTATAAACAAGTCAAAAGCATAGCTCCCTGCACAGATACATTGAGGATCCTGCTTCTTACTCCCATCTATTGTGAAAACTCACAATCTATCACTATTTTCCACTTCCTGTTACTTGATCAGTTACTAGGTTTAAAAGATGACCCGTTTCTACCTTTCAATTCATAACTTCCAGGTAAGTTTACAATAATAATGCTTTCCACCAATTTAACCATATTCAATGTTAAGTTGACCTGCAATTTCCTGGATCCTTTAAAAATGTTATAACAACTATTTTTAAAATTCTCCGACATGGAATCCACTTTTTGTTAGAAGACCATCAATTTTAAACTCTAGTTCCTTCTGAACCCTCTGCTGAATGCCATCTAGAGCTGTTAACTTTTAATTTGTTGATAAGCCCCAAAGCTTCATCTGTTTGACTCAGTTCTTCAGCATTCCCGCCTTACATATTCCTCGGTGAAGAGATTCACAAATAATTCATTCAGCTTTTCTGCAATCACCCTATTCTCTTTTAACATATCTTACACCTCTTTGTCTCTAACCTCCTCCCTGGCTGATTTCCTGCTTCTGATGTGCACCCAAAACCAGGAAGGGCCAAAATTACATTCATCTAACTTACATTAACAAAGCAACACAATCAATGGAAGTACCTCCTACTCATTACACACAATTAAACCTATGGAATGTTACAAAAAAAAAAAAGCTTAAAAACGCAAGCGGACTATAAATATAAATCTTCATAAATGCAAGTCAACCAACAGTTACTAAGCTAGGAGAGAACTACAGGGGATGGATTCTTGCTATAATTGCTCTGTCACCCATGCTTTTCCCACAAGGCATCTGACAGTCACTGATGTTTTTCACCTGTATACACTTCTCCCTCCCCATGGAGGGAGACTTCAGACTGCCTTTACTGATTATCTGGCTATGGATTTTCTGATTGTTTTACTTTACTGCTTGATTCTAATTCTCGCACAGTTATTGTATTGCATTTCTGTGGGTTAAATGCCATTATCTGCTTCAAGAGTCTTGTGGAGTATTTTCAGAAAATAAAAATTGTAATGCCAACCCAAGATGTAGTGATAATCCAAGAGCAAGTAACTTGAAGAGGTCATATATTTGGTACCTAAATCTTTAAATTAATTGTAAACTGGGAAGCAGTTTCATAACATAGTTGCTTCAATCTACCACAACAGTAGATGCAAAGCTAAGATGCTTACAAACTTTTTAAAAACATGGAAAAATCAACTGCTGTTTTGGAAACTGTGGGCGGCATGTACAACTACAAGAGAAATGCTAGCTATGCACAGGGCATTTAATTGTAAAGGGAAAACTGCATACAAAAATGCTTTCCTACTTTCATTTTCCACGATTTCATCAAGTATTGCTAAAAAGTACCATATTCCCTAGCACGCTGAAGATGCACCTTTAGAAGTGAACTTCTAAAAAGTATTGCTTGAGTCAGAAAGGCATTCAGCCATTGGTATCTGACGACTGCGGTGGACTATTTTACAGATTCAGATTGAGTAAAAAATTCAGATTAGTAAAAAACAAAACAAAACACCAAGCAAATTCAGTAACATAAATTACAGCAGAAGCAGCTTTCATTCTCCAGATCACAGAGGCATAAAACTGCTGCTGCAGTGTCATCCCCAACCACAAAACACACACTCACTCAATTCCCATCTCTCTCTCTCACTCTCACTCTCTCTCACACACAGACTCCAGAAAATGTTCATTGATCATGCAGCACTTTATAATGCGCAGTAGGCCTTTATCTCCTGCACTGCCTCTTCTCCTCCCAGCTCAGCATTATTGTAACTGAGAATTCTATTAGTCGGCATGCTATAGACATATTTAAAAAAAAAACCTGCCTGACCACCCGGCCAAGCTGTCATATTTAAGTAATAACTTGCAAATCTGCAGTCACTGCACAGTGCATAGACCATCATCTACTAAGTAAAGACACTGCTAAACAGCACTTCACCTTTAAAACGGCAGTCGAGATGTGGCCATGTATTTTACTTAGTAATTAATTTTCTGTTGCGGTTCTCTTAATTGAATCGATGTCAACACTAACATTAAACACAATTCTGCTCCCTCAAAACTGAAATATAAAAGCATATGTTTTCTTCCAAATAATTAAGTATGTCAGACTCAGAATCTAACATGATTATCTGCCGATTTGCAGCCCCACCTTCTAACGAGTTAATCTAAAGGTCACAAGCAGGCAGGCGTAATGTGAAATCCCAGACTCCTCTTTCTCCCGCCCTCCCCCTCTCCCTCCCTCTCCCCCCACTGCATATTCCACATCCACAATTTATAAACACTGAATGTTCCATTCTCGACTGATCTAACTGCACTGCAAGTTAATCTTAGCACATCACACACGTAACAAGGACTCTGTGACTTGCCTTAAAGCACAGCGTCGCCTGAAAGGGACTTTTAAAATTATCGGCTTTCAAATGCACCCTGCAATATGCAAAAAAGCAAGCCCTACCTCAAGAATGTCTTCTAAAACATACGCTTCCATTTCAGCCGCTGTCTCCACCATGTTTTATCAAACTGCCATGATTCTTACTGCACTATGATTAGATCACTGCCAGTAGGAACACTCCTCTGTGTCAGCAAGGGAACAGGAAATGGAATGTTCTATTATACCCCTCAAGCAGCTTTACTGCTGGCAAACCAGGGATCTACCAACAGAGCAGGGGTGACTCACTGGATATCTTTTTTTAAAGACACAGCTGCTCTTTTCTGGAGGCACACAAAGCAAACACAAGTAGATTTATCTTATTTTGCAATATGCTTTTCTGGACGTGCATTTGAATTGGAAATATAAAGCCAACTCTTCTTTTTAAAAAACCAAACCATCCTGAATTACCATTTTTTAAAACTTAATTGCAATTTACCTGTACCCAATAATCCTGCATGCTGTTCTGCCATCAGATATACCACAGAATACCGGGCACTGAACGAATCTGTGCTTAATAATTGTCTGTGACAAATTTTCAATACTGTGCTCATCCATTACAGCAAATGATAGAACTGCCTGAGTCTTCTAAAACATGAACATTCCTAAGATTATTTCATACCTAACACAAGCTGACCTACACAGAATAATACAAACACCGCCTCTCTGCAACAAACCTAACTAATCTCAGAGGTATATGTACTCTGCAGTGGAAAAGTTTAAAATTCTGTGCCCAGGCAATGCATTATTCTACAGTGTGAAAAAGCAAGACCCAGTTGCATCATCCTCTATAATAATATCCTATTGTCCCTGCTTTAATATCCTATTGTCCCTGCTTTCCGTGTGTCACGGAAGTGGGTTCTGCGCATGTCACACAGGAAAGCAGGGATTGGAGCAGGGATTGGAGAGGGGGCGTGTCCGGAAGTCAGCGGCGGCGCACGCGTGGTGTCATTTGGGGCAGCGCCGCCGCCTTGACCGGAGCCTCCTCCACCTCCTCCGGCCGCCCTGAGGTTTCTGCTGGTCGGGGGGGCGGCGTCGGGGCCGGAGAGGGGGGGAGCGGCACTCCCCCCCGCCGGCCGCCTCCGCACCTCGGCTCCCGCCGCCGCCAGCGGCCTCGGCGGCTCTGCGCGCGCCTCGCGCTTCCCAGCGCCTCGGGCGGCGGAGTCCGGCGAGGCGAACTGGGGGAGAACCCCGGAGAAAGCGGCGCCCGGCAAAAGCGTGCCGCCTACGGGGAGCCTGAGGCTGGGCTGCGAAAGGGGCGATTTTGCCCCAGGAAGAGGAGCTGCTGCCGCGAGCCTGCAGCCCGGGAGGAAGGAAGGAAGAACAGAGGGAGGGAGGAAGAAGCGGGGGCCGGGAGCAGGGCGAGCCGGCGCCCCGCGAGCCGCTCTCGGCGGAGGAGGCGGAAAAATAGAAAAGAGCGAAGCGGAAGCAGCTCCGGCGGCCCGAGCCGGTGGGGGGGGGAGGGGAAAAGCGGGATAGCGGGGCCTTCGGAAGCCGGGAAGGGACCACTCTCCTCCGCCTTCTCTGCCCTCCTCCTCCCTTTAATCGGAGAATGCACCGGGAAGGCAAGGCAGCGCGAGGGGGGGGAGAGGAGGGAAAGCAAAAGAGGAGGGAGGAGGGGAGGGGAGAGAGAGAAAAAGAAAGAGCGAGAGAAAGGGAGGCGCGAGCGCCACCGCCGGTTTCCAGAGCGCACTACCGGCAAGCTCGCAGCCTCTGCAGCTAAAAAAAAATTAACAAAAAAGGTCTTTTTTGCGCACGCGAACAAGCGAGCAGACGCGAGTTTAAAAGGCGCGCGCACGCCTCCCTCGCCCTCCCCGCACGCTGTTGCGCTCTGCCTCCTCCTCCTCTAGAGCCCGTTTTCTAACGGGCTAAATTCAACTAGTCTAGTAATAAGGGCTTATGAAGACAAAGTATATGCACTTCGCTAAGGGGCTAAAAAACAAATATATTTCCTGAGAGATCTATTTAAGAGGAATCTGGTCAATCTACTGCCATTCCAGAATGCACATGAGATATTAGTACCATAGGTATCTATATTTGGCATACAGGTGAAAACTAGCTTCTTCTTTTCCTTACAAGTGTTATATTTCACTATTGTTTTATTAGGAAAGTTTGTACAGTATTGAGGTATTTCTGATAGATGCCATAAAGTACGACATAATTTCTGAATCTAGAAAAATGCATTTTTAGAAGTTCTGAAAGGAAGGGGAAAGACACAAGATAAGAGAGATTATTTATACAACGTCAGTCCCGCTAGTGTTGCAGGACCCTTGATTTCCAACTCAGGCTTAGCATAAATACGCACTATACTACATTGCCAGTACCATGCAAGAATATCCCAAAGTGAGCCTTCTCTATGCTGTCCTAACAACACTTACTGTAAAGGTCAAGAGGCTGTCACTGAAAAGAGGAACGAAACAGTCCCAAGGCTCACCTCCAGAATGCCAAAACAAGTGTCAAACGAGGCTACATTCTGGAGGCTGTATGAAAAGTTCCTTCCTGCTGCCTAACCTTAGATCTACAGCCGCTAGCATTGCAACAGTTACAACACATTGACTAAGCCTAAGGAACACAGCCCTGTCCAAGGCAAGGCTGCATTCTGAAAGCTGTGAGGAAACTCTTCCTTCTAGATCTAGGTTCAGGGTGGATTTGATTTAAATCAAATTGATTTAAATCACGATTTAAATCACGATTTAAATCACTAGTCAGTAAGACTTGATTTAAATATTTTTTTTACAGAAAGACTCATTCTTGCTGGTATAATCTTAATATTTACAACCAGATGAAGGTTTCATTTTTGGAATAATAAATGTTCAGAGTAGTTTTTACAGTTATATCAAAAATTACTGATTTGGTTATACTACTAGAAATACATAGACAGATAATTATGAAATTATGGTGAGGTTTAATAAGTTAACTGTTTATATTTGGATGACTTTTCTGCTGTACTTTATTGGAAGGAGAAAAATAATCATTTCCTTAATAACTATTTAAACAATTTATTTAGCTAAAACAATAACATGCTAGCATATGTATCCATGTTTGTTAACTGATGTGGTTAAACATAAAAAAAACTTAGACTGAGTTTTAGCACACTTGATAAACTTAAAACAAATCCTTATTTCCTGATGAATAGCCTTTGGACTACAATGTAACTTAAATAGAAGGCTATATTTAGAAAGATTTTTCCTCCAAAAGCATTTTATTGTAAAAATCCAATTTAAATAAAAAAAATCCGTTGTTTGTTTTTTTTTAAATCATCGATTTTTATCCATCCTGTCTAGGTTGCAATCCAATGCATGTTTATTTGGGTTATCCCAGGCTTAAAATCTGAAGCAGACAGAACCTCAGGTGTACCCATTCAGAAGGAAAGAAACTTGGAAAAGGATAGGCTACTGGGGGGCAGAGAGAAGAAGAGATGAGATGAGCAACTGTAATCCGCAGCCTTATATACAAGGCTCCATTAACAGCATTCTACGATTATGAAAAACAGAATTAGGAAACAGAATAACCAAATTCATAATGATTTCCATACTGTCTGAATGGCCATTTTCTGGATTCGAAGCAGAGTTGCATGCCTAAAAACACATTTAATTAACTTCTGCAACCCTTATCTTCTGGAAGTAATTTAAAGGGCACATATTTGTCAAGAATAATAATTGCATCAATGAGAGTTTAAAGCATGGTTTGTTGCCAACACTTGCTAATTAGGATTGACATGATAGTTGCAACATAATTTTAAACACTCTTCTGTCCAATATTTACATGTATTGGAGGACATGATCAATTTTTGTGGGAAAAGAAGGGGAAAATATTTGCTGCTGTGAAAGAGATACAGTTCTAATAAACATTTGACTGGATTCCACAGAGAATTATTGGATTGCAGCCAATGTTAGTCCCTCTCAGAGTAGACCTATTGAAATTAACGATTTACTTGAGTCCATTACTTCTAATGGGCTGCTCTGAGTAAAAGTTGAATATAATCCATCATTCTATTTATAGGGCATTTTGACCACTCAGTCCCCAAAGTAGGGAGGAGACTATGAGATATTGCATTGAGGAACAACACCGTGAGATAGGTACCCTGTTTCCCCTATTTTAAGACGTAGTCATAAAATAAGCCATAGCAGGATTTTTTTGCATTTGCGAAATATAAGCCGTACCCCAAAAATAAGCCATAGTTATAGGCGCAGTTCTGGAAGGCGCCAAGGAAAACGCGGGGCTGGGCTTACGTAATAAAAATAAGACATTCCCTCAAAATAAGCCATAGTGCGTTTTCTTGGGGGGGGGAAATATATAAGACGGTGTCTTAAAATAGGGGAAACACGGTACCTCATGTCAAGTCAAAGCACGAACTCTTCCCTCCCCAGATTCTGTCCATGGTCACTAACAAGTGATGTCTCAAAATTCCAGAGATAGGTTCCTAATTTATACCAGGTCTGAACAAGTATCCATGTTTTGCATTATGGTCAACCCCTAGCTGGCAGGACCACCTGAGTCTCAGGTACAAAGCCTTCTCCATCACGCTTCCCAAAGCAGAAATGCTAAGGATTACAAAACAACCTGGACCTTAGATGTTCATGGCACATGCTCTATTTGTGAGTTGCTTGCAACTTGTTTTTACATGCCAACTTATCAGTAGCCTAATGCAGCCTTGCTATATGAAACTTGCCTGCACCCCAGGGGCTAGCAGCAATTGCATCAGGTGAGCACCAAGTGGCAAACACAGCTCCTCTCTTCTTGCCTTGAAAAGAAATAAACCGGGAACAGTGAATAACTGGACAGTGATCTATATACCACCTTGTATTTAATATAGGGCAGCACTAAGGCTGCTGCATATGCAAACTGAGACAGGAAAAAGTTCAAGAGAAGCATCCCCCTAGTCACTTTCACCATGGCAAGCGATCCCTTGAAGTGAGTGTGATGAGGAGTCCCAGCCTTCTACTTTTGCTCAGTGCTAGGGAGGGAAAGTGCAACACCCCTGCAGTACTGAACCTAGGAGCACAGGTCAGTTACAAAGAAAATCCTTGCCCTTGAGACTGGCAGCTTTGGTGGTGGGGGCACTCAGGATGCCCACCCATCCAGTGCCAATATAAGGTCCAGCCTTTTCCTCCAGTTCTGTAGACAAAGCTTGGGAATGCCCACTTTGGCATCAAGCATGAAGCACTGGAGAGCTCAAACAGCCTACCTGCTTAACACAAAAATAAACTCTAACCTCTCTCTTTGGCTCTATGAAAAAAATCTGGGGGTAGTTGGCTGGATGCTAGACAGCCAGTGTTCCAACTGCCCCTGGAGTCACAACACAACAACTTACTCAAGCTTGGACCTGAAGTAAAGGGATCATCCACACCAGGGGTCCCCAAACGAAGGCCCGGGGGCCAGATGTGGCCCAATCACCTTCTAAATCCGGTCCACAGACAGTCCGGGAATCAGCATGTTTTTACATGAGTAGAATGTGTCCTTTTATTTAAAATGCATCTCTGGGTTATTTGTGGGGCATAGGAATTTGTTCATTCCCCCCCCCAAAAAAAAAATAGTCCGGCCCACCACAAGGTCTGAGGGACAGTGGACCGGCCCCCTACTGAAAAAGTTTGCTGACCCCTGATCCACACAGTTGAACAAGCATTGAGATGATCCACAATTCTTCCTTCTCCAGCTTCATACTTGTGGTGTGGGGAGGCAGTGTCCCTGACACTGTTCACAGGTACAGTGTGAAACCAAAGGGAAGGGGAAAGGAAAAGTCCTGGCATCCACAAGTTTTGACTGGACAACTAAGACCAGCCAAAATTTGTGTAGCCCTGTGTGAGTATTTTAACTTGCCACTGCAATCATGCTTGTGCATATACCTCAGTGTCCTTCTGCTTTAATGTTTTAAGGCAGCTGAAGGACAGAGAGATCTTCCCCTGTGTTCAGCCTCCTACTCACTCTCTCTATCAATATATGGACAATAAGCACAGGGATCTATCTGCTTTGTCACTTCCCAAGGATTGTGGGAAGTACCAGCAATGGAGAGGAGAGCCCCCTAGAGACATAGTTTAGCAGTAGGGCAACTGATTTTTGCACACTGAGTGTTAACAGGTTCAATCCCAAACATCTCCAGGTATGGCTAGGAGAGACCCTAATCTGAAACTCTGGAAAGCTGCTGTATACAACAAATGGCCCAGCATAAGAAAGATTCCTATGTTCCTCATTAAGTGCAAGCCTGATTTATTAAACAAGTTCACATGGTGTGAAATAGTCAAGAAAGAATTTTCTGACTTCACAAATAACAGCAAAACCATGGTTTAGTCATCAGGACCATGGCTCAGGCTTACATATTCTTTATTCCCTCCCGCACCCTCTTGGTTTGAACAAACCATAGTTGGTCTCTAACACTGAACTAGAAAGCATAAAGCTATGGCTTCCAGTTCTGCATTGCAGGCCAACTGTGGTTTGTGAAAACAAATGTAAATGGTGAACTATAATTTACCCAACCTGGAAAGGAAAGGAGAGCATCTGAAGTGTGCAGACCTGAGGCACATCCCTGAAACTATGGTTTTGCTATTTTAGGTGTACATTCTGCAGAGAAACCTGGGTTTAACCGTTACATATTGTACAAAATGGCCCTAAGAAGACGAGACCAAGTAGCACATATAAACCCAGCAAATCTTATATACATTTATGCAAAAAGGATGCGACAGACACCATACCAGACTGGAATAGGCAGAACAAGATAGGGTGATGTAACCAGTGGGCCTCAGGCACCAGTTTGCAAGACCAAACAAGCCAGCTGTTACAAGGCTGCATGGACATAAAGACATAGGGAGTCATTAAGTAATGAGCCCTACCTTCCTTTGCTACATTCTCACTTTACATCTAAGAGTGCAAAAGAGTGCAAAGCTCTCGTGCTAGAAGCAGCTCACATAGCACCAGAACAAAGCAAGAGAAAATAAAAACAAAAAAGCAGAATGGACTGCCTGGCTTTTCCATCTCAGAATGAAATATTCCTATGTCTGTTCCTTGTGCAACTGAAACATATACAGGACAAACAGGAAGACTTTACTGACTCTAGCCCCCAACCGTAGGGGGCTGCTAAAAGACCAGAAACTTTTGCTTCTCCTCTCCTCAGATGAGCCAACTCTATGGGGCTGAGGTGTGTTTGCCCACCCAAAAAATCTGTTGGAAGCGGGCAAAGGAGGCTGAGCATGGAGCCAAGAGTGATGCAGCTTCAGTGACTAGCTCCACATAAACGCGAAAGAGGAGCCGCCGGCCACTGAAGCCACACCACGCTGGATTCTGCGCTCAGCCTCCTCCTGATTATGTGATGCTGTGTTCAACACCCACATTATGTCACACACACACACGACATCACATACATGTCACACACGTGTGACATGCGCCACCGCCCCCCAGTCTTGGGTGCAAGTTGGCACCTCTGCTTCTCCTTGAAGATATTCCACCCCCATCATTCTGCCCGGACACTGAGGTCCAGTGCCGAGGGCCTTCTGGCGGTTCCCTCACTACGAGAAGCTAAGTTACAGGGAACCAGGCAGAGGGCCTTCTCGGTAGTGGCACCCGCCCTGTGGAACACCCTCCCACCAGATGTCAAAGAGAACAACAACTACCAGACCTTTAGAAGACATCTGAAGGCAGCCCTGTTTAGGGAGGCTTTTAATGTTTGATTGATTATTGTATTTTAATGTTCTGTTGGAAGCCGCCCAGAGTGGCTGGGGAATAAATAATAAATTATTATTATTATTATTATTATTATTATTATTATTATTATTATTAAAGAAAGCACAGGGGTGGGGTCAGGGAGAAAAGCTGGGGGGAGGGAACTTCCTAAATATTTTCTCTATACAATGATGTCATCATCAGCATGTATACTAAAAGTGATACCGTTATCACATCTACCAATGCCTTTACTTATATGGCCAAAATGCCAGCACCATGGTACTACAGCAAGTTTTCCAAATCTTGGGTCCACAGGTGCTGTTGGACTACAACTCCCATCTGCCCCAGCCAGCATGGTCAATGGTTGGAAATGATGGTCATTGTAGTCCAACAACATCTGGGGACCCAAGACTGAGAAAGGTTGTGTAACAGGAGGAATATATCAGCATGCTTTGGTGGGCGGGGACGGGACTGAGGTTTGCGAAAGACAAAAGTACGGAGGGGGAGGGATTTAAAGAGTAAATGTTCATGTTCAATGGTCACAGAATGCTGACAAGCCGAACGGAATAAACTGAACTATTTATTTACAACATTATTTACAACATCCTACCTCCAAGAAGCTCCGAGTGATATTCATAGGATCTCCCCACCCCCTTTTATCCTCCCATACCAGTGAAAGGTAGGAAAGGCTTAAAGACAGTGGATGGCATTGAGCAACTAAAGGAGTTTCATGGCTGATTATGAACTGGAATCCAGCCCAATAAGCTGCATCTCAATAGTTACAAATAGAGCTTTCTGTCCTCTTGATGGAAAGTGGGGTAAAAGGACAGAGCAGCATAATTTTGTTGCCGTCCAATCTGTGCTGCTGCAAGGTGTTGGAGCCAAGTTTCAAATGCAGAAATGTAAGTGATCATAGCACTGCTTCTGCATTCTGCAACCAAGCAGCACTGTTAGGGGTTGGTGTTCGAAAGGTACTTTCATACGTTGCAGAGAACAGAAGAACATCTTCAGGTATTTAGCCAAGGAATGCAGTCTGGAATTCTGCCAAGGATATCCCTTCTGCAACTTGATGGCAAAGGCTCTGCACAACATAGCCTCTGGACTCAGCTGCAAATAAAGCGTTTATAATAATAATAATAATAATAATAATAATAATAATAATAATAATAATTTATTATTTGTACCCCGCCCATCTGGCTGGTTCTCCCCAGCCACTCTGGGCGGCTTCCAGCAAATATTAAAATACATTAACATGTTACAGATTAAAAACTTCCCTAAACATTTTCCCTAAATGTGTTGTAAAGTGCACTGCTCTGGTTCGCCAGAAGCGGCTTAGTCATGCTGGCCACATGACCTGGAAGCTGTACGCCGGCTCCCTCGGCCAATAAAGCGAGATGAGCGCCGCAACCCCAGAGTCGGTCACAACTGGACCTAAGGGTCAGGGGTCCCTTTACCTTTAAAGTGCACAATACAAACGTGTCAATAGATGGCGACAGTGAGCTATGCAAAATTCAATGTATCTTTCACAGCGTTTTTTATTTGTGTGTAGATTCCACCTCTGACTCAAGATTCCCCCATCTTCTGCAACATGTGAAAGAAATGGTCTATGTTTGAAAGACACCCAATCGGGGGGGGGGGGGCTGACATATGAAATGATAGAAGCTTGTTTCAGTTTGGGCAAACCTTCAGACTTTAGAAGGCGTGATAAATATGATGACAAATACAAAGAAACAGAAACAGATAATGACAGTGTAGAAAAACATGATTAAATTTCATGTTGTGTTCACTGAAACTTATTTCCCCTCTTTTTCTCATCTCCTTTTATGTCTGCTTGACGGTGGAGGATTAGAAAAGACATAATAATTTTCAGAATAAAAAATAAATGGTTTTACAATATTAGTGGTTTCTGTTTTTATTTTTTAATTTTGTTTTGTCTGTTCCTTATTAACGGCCACAAGCAAAAAGTTGCTAGGTTCAGCAGCCTGTAATTGTTATCTGAATAACCTGTACTTTTAATATGCCAGACATTATATCTATGGTAAACATAATACATCTTAAGCTCCTAAAGTAAAAAAGTGGCTTTTGATATGTAAAATACTTTTTTAAAAAACATACTGCATTTAAAAAATATTTCCCCCAAAATCCATTTTTCCCCAAAGAAAGGAGGAACCGTTTCAAAATTTCTGGAAATTTTACATCTCTAAATATCGTACAGTAAGTGAAGAGTTAGAAGGCTTTAAGTAAACAAAAATGAACTTTTAGTTCTTTAAGATAACAACAGTATCAACAAGAAAACCCAAGTAGTATAAGAATCTGACCTTGAAGAACATCTTTAAGAAAAAAGATAATACTTCGGTATTTTATTTGGCTGCTTTATCTAGAGTTTGATTTGGTTAGCAAAGATATTATAATTGACATATATTGCTTTCTCTTTATTTACAGCCTTTGCCAATTAGTTTTGCCAGAAGACCACCAGCAAGTCTTTATTTGGAACCTATCTGAAATATTCCACGGAAGAAAAAGGTGCAATCTTATGCTTAATATATGTCAGCTGAGAAGCAACAGGATTTGCTGAATGCCTCCTTTAGTCACAGAGTGCCAGATACGCCACTGCCACGAAAAATGTAGCATCTTACATCTGCAGAACAATTCCTCAGCAAAGATATGCCAGCAGAAGAGTCTAAACAGGGCACAGTTACATCATTGCCTATGCCCCTTCAATCACACCATGTTCCTGTAAACAGTGCAACTTTACACCAGAACCTGGCACCAATAAGTTGCTCCCATTAACTTAAATGAAAGGGAAGAATTAAAACAGCCGCTCACATCAATAGTTGCCACAACCGAGCATAGGATGTAGTGCAATTCAGCACCCAATCACAACGCATCACCATCTATATATATAAAATCGTTCAAGTTGAATGTTTGTTAACGATCGCCTTTCTCCGTAACCCCTTGATCGATTCCGTTCAAATTTGGACACAACATTCCATGCCCATATGGGAGTGATCATATGTACTTACATTGCACAAATACCACACCTTTCCCAGGTAAAAATGTGATTTTGTGCAAAAAAAAAATATAGCGCCCTCCAGTGGACATTAAACAACACAGCACAAACCTCATAGATTAAAATAGTAGTAATAAACAGTTGTAGAAATGAAGACAAAAACGGGAGGGGCAAACGGAGAACACATAGACTGAACTTCAACGAGATAAGGTGTAAGTAAACATACGCTTTCTCTTTCATACTGTATCTTACTTTTGCATTTCACCAAATCAGCCACAGCAAGGCGTGGCCCAGTCAGCTAGTCAATATATAAACCTCAAAGAGGAAGACCACAACTCAGATGATAAAGAGTTTACGGAATGGGTTTTAATTCCCTGGCCTCATGTAGTTCACACTTGGGAGTTTACAAGTGGGAACTCTGGTGATGTAAAACTATGAGGAAAGGGCATTGTGCACAAAACAGAAGGTTTGCAGAGCCCACATGGCTAATGCTCCTGAGCTGAGAACCCCCCTGGATACCCTGCCTCAGGACTCCAGACACCCCCCCAACACCAAGCTCCATTCCCACAACTAAGAGTACCAGGAGAAGGCACCCAACACAGGTAAGCAAGGGAAGAAAAGACACGTTGCAAAATTTAACTGCTGTGACTGTCTTGTTTCCTCCACTTTGTTTGCTATAACTGAACAATAGTGTGTTGTTTGAACTGACCCACTCCAAGACCAACAGCAAGGACCAGGATTCTCCCGGCTGTTTCTTTATGGGATTAGTAACCTACTTCCTCCAGGGCAGTTGCATGCACCCTTGCAAGCTCCATGACAGGTAAGTGTTCCTGCCATGAAGCTGGTGCAATCAGGAAAACTACACCTACTACTCTGCTGCCAAACCACTGTCCCAAGCACAAAAGGGTTGCTGGGGTGGCCAGTCAGCAACCCTATGCAGATTTCTTTCCCTTTCAGAATCTCTTCCATTCAGGATACTGATCAATGAAGACCATGGCTTCATCACATGTTATCTCTTTGTTGCTAGGGTATGGAAGATAACTAGTGATCTCACTTCAGCTGGCTTCAGAATGGGACTGTGGCCGGGGGTGGGGGTGAGTGATGCATCTCTCCCCTCCCCTGCGTGATATTAGTACAGAACTGCTCTACAAGTTTCAGACTTCCAAGTTTTAAATAAATGTTATACCATGTCTATTGGTCCCAAATGAAGGATTTTCATAGTGTGGTGCAGAAAAATAAAAGTGATTAACAGTGTAATGCTATACTTGTACCCAGTGAGGTAAATGGGTCTTAGCTGGAAGTAAATATGAATAAGATTGCAGCCTAAATTCTTCTATAAATAATTGTGTAACAAAGAACTCAAAAGTTAATGGTATTAAGCAGTGTTTTTTAAAAATATATATATATACCGTGTGTAACACGGAAAAATAGGGGGAAATTGCCTAGAGTTGTTTAGCTTTCTTGGAGGGGGGGTGCCGCTTACCCGCCTTATCGCAGCAGCCAATCGCCCGCCCAATTGCTGAAGCAGCAAACAATCGCCAGCAGGCCTTGCTGCAACCACCAATCACCCGTCAAATCGCTGCTGACAATCTCCTGCTCACAGGTGCAACCAATCGCCCGTCTACCCTCTGCAATATCCGTGTATAAGACAACCCACAATTTTTAACATTTTTTTAAAATAAAAAAGCATCGTCTTATACACGGTAAAATGCAGTATATGGATGAAAGACAGTAAGAAATAACTGGTCATGCTAGATACAGATATTCAGTGTGATATTCCCCACATAATGGAATAAGGGGGATGATAAAGTAAAAAAAACACTAAGATCTCTAAAATAAAAAAGCAGCATCAATATCACTACTGAAATTATCTCAGGCTAAGGTCAAAGGCAACTTTGTTTTACACTGTGAGTGTAAGAGGATGGGGCAAGTAGGTGGCAATGTCACCTCTAAGAAAGTGAGAAAATTATTAAGAAGTTCTGACAGGCAATACTTGCGGTATTTGGTCATGAAGACTTTGGAACATGCAAAAAACTGTGCTTTTATGTTTCATTAATAGTTCATTTGCCCAGTGAATTACTAAAATAGTGTGCGTTAGATCTAACAGAGAGATCCAAGAAAATTCTGTTCCCTTGGCTACAAAACATTGCAAGTGCTTTAAACTATAAATGTGATCCTACCCCTTGAAACTGTTTCAGACTGAATTTTTTCCAGTTTTGAGAGATAAAGCTACACATAGTGGCACAAGGCTTATAACTTATTAACCTAAATAAGAGGCACAGTATAGATTATACATAGGGTAGTTTGTCTCTTTCATTACACTTTGTTGTTGTTGTTTAGTCGTGTCCGACTCTTCGTGACCCCATGGACCAGAGCACGCCAGGCACTCCTGTCTTCCACTGCCTCCCGCAGTTTGGTCAGACTCATGTTGGTAGCTTCGAGAACACTGTCCAACCATCTCGTCCTCTGTCGCCCCCTTCTCCTTGTGCCCTCCATCTTTCCCAACATCAGGGTCTTTTCCAGGGAGTCTTCTCTTCTCCTGAGGTGGCCAAAGTATTGGAGCATCAGCTTCAGGATCTGTCCTTCCAGTGAGCACTTCGGGCTGATTTCCTTAAGAATTGATAGGTTTGATCTTCTTGCAGTTCATTACACTAGACTTCTGAAATGCTCCATTCTCCTTTTCCTTTGGAGGGGAACCACACTAGAACCCAGTATGAATAACAATAGGAACCATGAAGAGCAATGCACTGGGTTGACTGACCAAACTCAACAAGTGCACTGCTCACTAAGGGTTCCTCATCATCCTGGAAAAATGGGACAAATGGGGTGCTGCAGGGTTATATCCTGGGCTCATTGTTGCTCAACGTCTTTGGAAATAACTTGGACGAAGGAATTGAGCGCTCATCGAATCTGCAAGTGACACCAAAGTAGGAGGGGCAGCTATGCTACGGGGGGGGGGGGATCGGGATTCGAGATGACCATAACAGATTGGAGAACTTGACCAAAACTAACAAAATGATTTTCAATAGAGACAAATGTAATGTTCGATACTTAGGGAGAAAGAACCAGCAGCACCAATATAAGATAGGGAACATCTGGCTTGCCAGTAGTACATGTGAAAAGACAAGAAGCTTACAAAGAGTTAGCAGTGTGATGCAGCGGGGGGGGGGGGGAGCTAATGCTATTCTAGGCTGCATCAACAGAAGTATAGTGTCTTAATAGTCCCAACGTATTCTGCCTCGGTCAGATCACATCTGGAGTCCTGTGTCCAGTTCTGCGCACCACAATTTAAGAAGGATATTGACAAGCTGGAACATGTGCAGAGGAGGGCGACCAGGATGATCAAGGATCTGGAAACCAAGCCTTATGACGAATGGTTGAGGGAGTTGAGTATGTTTAGTCTGAAAAAGAGGAGACTGAGAGGAGATATGATAACCATCTTCAAAGGCTATCACATGGAAGATGGAGCAGGCTTGCTTTCTCCTGCTCTGGAGGTTAGGACCCAAACCAATGGTTTCAAGTTATAAGAAAGGAGATTTGAACTAAACATCAGGAAAAACATTCTGATGGCAAGAACTGATAGCAGAACAGACTCCCTTGGAAGGTGATGGACTCACCTTCCTTGGAGATTTTTAAACAGAGGTTGGATAGCCATCTGACATGGATGCTTTAGTTGGGATTCCTGCATTGCAGGGGGTTGGACTAGATTACACTTCAGGGTACCCTCTAACTCTACAATTCAATGATTCTATCTTTGTAGCAAGGCTAAACCAAAGCCTGCAGTGACCAGGTGCCGATAACCAGGGGCCATGGGATCAGATAGCAGTCAGACACTAGGGCCTTGTTAACCTTTTGATAATTCAGTCCTCCATCATTATATCAAGGAAAGTAAGTGCAGGGCTGACTACAGATATATGTGACTGTGCTGCAGCCTTTCCACAAGCCACCCAAATGGAATTCACAGACCACAGTTTAAAAATCTCTGCCTTAGTCAACAGTTAATACCATTTCCATTTCCACTGTGTGTGTTTCTCCTTCTTGCATAATGGGACAAGTGAACTGTTGTAAAAGCAAGCTACAGTCAAGCAATGTAGTTGAGGTCATAGAATCATAGAATTGTAGAAATGTAGCGTTGGAAGGGACCCTGAGGCTCATCTGATCCAACCCCCCTGGTGAATAGATATTCCATTGTGTTGACTGTAACCTAGGTTTAAGGTGCCATTTGGTGTCTAGCTCATATATCTGAGTTTCTAATACTGCTTCCTACCTTTAGAGGCCCATCTGACCCCTTCTTTGATGGAATTCTGTCAGCATGTAAAGCCTTCTTTGTTCAAAGAAGCTATTCACCTAAGTTAATGTGCCTTCCAATGCTGAGTGAAAGATTATATCTTTCAGGGTTTTTTAGCTGCTTTGTTGTTCAATTGCTTCTTTTATCTGCTTTGCTTTTGATACTATCTGTATAAAAAGTATATTATTTATTGATTTGTATATTTATTGCTGTAAGATGCTTTGGACATGATGTACAGTGGTACCTCCGGTTGCGAACGGGATCTGTTCTGGAGGTCCGGCCGCATCCCGAGGAATTTGCAACCGGAGGACCACTTCTGCGCATGGTGCATAGAGAACTTCTGCACATGCACACACTGTGAAACCAGGAAAAATACTTCCGGATTTGCCGGGTTCACATCCCGAAGTTTACGTATCCAGAGGGATACATAAGCGAAAGTACAACTGTATAATTATTTCAATAGTATATAATAGAACACTTTTCATGGGGAGGGAAAATGTGGCTAATAATAGCCACATCAGCTTGAGGGAAGTTCACGCAAATGTATTTTCCTTTATCTATAAAGAGATATCTAGATATGATTGGTGCCAGAAAATCTAACAAGAAACAGTTATTAAACCAAAGAAATGGCAGTGTATAACTACAGATTTAAAAAAGATGCAAGTCTAGTACTCTGTCCAGCTTCCTGGTTGACTTGGATGTACCACTTCCTATGGGTGCTTGCAAAACCATGGCGCGCAAAGCTTATGCATGCAGCTGAACAGCAGATTCATTTTGGGATGAGGGATAAAGAGGGCTGTTAAACAAGGCCCATCTTTGCTGCAATCGTGAGCTGTGTTCTGGATGGGTGTTTTGCCCCCTAGAATATCCAAACTACCAAGCAGCAGAAAATAATTTTTCCATGAAAATACCCTTGGAGGGAGGAGCAACACAGCTGGAGTAGCTGCTTTAGTAATCAAAGTCACTACATATATCTGCCCTGCATGTCTCTAAGCCCTCCCCACCCACCCCCTTCTCCTAGCATCTTTGTTAACAGAAGTGCATTATATAGTCACAAAGGAAATAGCTTGCTCTGTGGTGCCCACCTCCGAACTGCCCTCCCTAAGGAGACACATCGAGTGTTGACATTACCACCTTTCTGGCACCAGATTAATACTTTCTTACTTGTACTAGTGATTGCTAGGTTGCCTTTTGATTTGGTTTTTCCACAAGTCTGCATTTCTGTTGTACATATTGTTTTAACACTTTTATACGCCACCCTGAAATCTTCCCAATGAAGAGTAGTTAAGAAATTTTAGATAAGCAATAAAATTACAGTTAAACAAATATGCTGGATTTTCCCATTGTTTCCACCAGGCAGCTGTCACTTCTACCCTGTGGTTGACCTTCCTCCAAAAAAAGTGTCAAAAGGAATTAGGTAGTCTTGTCCCCAGACAACGGAATGATCAATCTATATTTTGATATAGGTCTAGAGCAGGTATTGCGACAAAAACTTGTCACTTCAGAACGTGTTGTTTGTGAAGGTGATAGCATGCGACCCTATGTCACATGCTCTCTCAAGAACGACAAGTCCCAAGACCCTTGCATCCTGATGGCATTTCCTGTGCACAGGCAGGAGCCAACAGAGTATGACAGCTAACTGGCAGCAGGAGGGAGAAACAGGCAGCATAATAATCAGGAACAATTAGATCACAGGAACAATAAGAGTCAGTGCTGCTGGTAAGGTTTACAGATCATAGAAAATGTGAGTAAACAAGTTATGCCTCTGGTCTTTAGGCTCCACAGGAAAAAAAGATAGTAGATCCCAAGATGAACAGTGTCTAAGGCAATTTTGTGTGCATGTCCCAAACTGCCACGTTTGGCTATAAGTACAGTCCAGGAAGTGGAAAACGTAAGAGAGTCTAAGCAAAGAAACGAAACTAAAAAGACAATAATCAAAACATCCTAGTGGTTCTTCCCTCAACCTGCAGTGAAGATTTCTTGGCATTTCAACTGCCACCCTCAAAAAATTCCAGAATTGCAGCAATGGTGGCCTCATGGAGCAACCCATCAACTGCAATCAGTGAACAAACTATGGGCCATCATGACCACAGGCACAGAAACTGCCTTGGTCGCACTGGTCGATGATCTCCGGCGGGCTAGGGACAAAGGTGAGAGCTGTTTCCTAGTTCTGCTGGATCTCTCAGCGGCTTTTGACACCATCGACCATAACATCCTTCTGGACCGTCTAGAGGGGTTGGGAGCTGGGGGCACTGTTATACAGTGGCTCCGCTCCTTCCTCCTGGATCGTGTTCAGAAAGTGGTGGTGGGGGATGAGTGTTCAGACCCCTGGGCTCTCACTTGTGGGGTACCTCAGGGTTCCGTCCTCTCCCCCATGCTTTTTAACATCTATATGCAGCCGCTGGGAGAGATCATCAGGGGGTTTGGGCTGGGTGTTCATCAGTATGCGGATGATACCCAGCTCTACCTCTCTTTCAAATCAGAACCAGTGAAGGCAGTGAAGGTCCTATGTGAGTGCCTGGAGGCGGTTGGAGGATGGATGGCGGCTAACAGATTGAGGTTGAATCCTGACAAGACAGAAGTACTGTTTTTGGGGGACAGGGTGCGAGCGGGTGTGGGGGACTCCCTGGTCCTGAATGGGGTAACTGTGCCCCTGAAGGACCAGGTGCGCAGCCTGGGAGTCATTTTGGACTCACAGCTGTCCATGGAGGCGCAGGTTAATTCTGTGTCCAGGGCGGCTGTCTACCAGCTCCATCTGGTACGCAGGCTGAGACCCTACCTGCCCGCGGACTGTCTCGTCAGAGTGGTGCATGCTCTAGTTATCTCCCGCTTGGACTACTGCAATGCGCTCTACGTGGGGCTACCTTTGAAGGTGACCCGGAAACTGCAATTAATCCAGAATGCGGCAGCTAGACTGGTGACTGGGAGTGGCCGCTGGGACCACATAACACCGGTCCTGAGAGATCTACACTGGCTCCCAGTACGTTTCCGAGCACAATTCAAAGTGTTGGTGCTGACCTTTAAAGCCCTAAATGGCCTCGGTCCTGTATACCTGAAGGAGCGTCTCCACCCCCACCGTTCAGCCCGGACACTGAGGTCCAGCGCCGACGGCCTTCTGGCGGTTCCCTCACTCCGAGAAACGAAGCTACAGGGAACCAGGCAGAGGGCCTTTTCGGTGGTGGCGCCCGCCCTGTGGAACGCCCTCCCATCAGAGGTCAAAGCAATAAACAACCACATGACCTTTAGAAAACACCTGAAGGCAGCCCTGTTCGGGGAAGCTTTTAATCTGTGATATTTTAATGTTTTGTTTTTTAATATTTGCTGGAAGCCGCCCAGGGTGGCTGGGGAGACCCGGCCAGATGGGCGGGGTACAAATAATAAATTATTATTATTATTATTATTATTATTATTATTATTATTATAGTGATTCCATAAACATCAATTTTTCCTTTGCATTTGGATGCACCTTGTAAAAGAATGCAGGATGGATGCAGAAAAGGTGGAGGAGGAACCTGAATTAATGACTTCTGTGAGACACTATTGTATATGAACACTAGAGAAATGATAAGTTTGTTGATGCAGTCGTCCAAGGTTACATCAGTAGTACTGTGCATCTAATATAAGTCATCACACTAGAAAGGAAGCTCCTGAACACTTAAGATTCTCACAGATGAAAATCAGGAGCCTGACTGGGAGATGACAAATATACCATCCATGTGAAATGAATACGACAGAAGATTTAGATCATTCTGTATAGACTGATACTCACGGTGTAACAAAATAGTTTTAACTGTGTTTTCATTTGGAACTACTGCTAGCAAAATGTACGGTAAACTGTTTCTCTTTGGTTTTGGAACATGCTGGAGATAAATTACTACCAGTTTTAATAGCACCGGGTTTTAAGTTTAGTCCACAGAACTCATATCTATCCTGTAGAACCTATTTGCAAAATAGTTGAATAGTAGGCCTACTCCTTCTATATCGGCAGGTGTTCTGTGCTTAAAACAGACACCTACAGGGTAGGATATTTCTCCTCTCAAGTTTCTAAAAAGGAATCAAGAGCAAAAGAAACCTAGCTAAAACAAACAGAGCTATTTTAAGGCCATACAGAATGTTTTTTAAATACAAATGCTACAGTTGCACAGATTTAAGAAAACCATGCATTAATGCCGAATGCTTCCTACCATAAAATTCTAACAAAGCAATACAGCATAGATATATTGTGGCCTTCCCAGCAGCTGAATACTGAACTATTAACCAAGTGCAAATTTCAATGGGATTGAGGACAAAAACATGCAGTTGACATCATGCTGTCACATTCATCACACAGGTATACGGACTTGGGAATACATTATAGCTTCTCTGCCAATGCCATTGAGTTGACCATAAGCACTCTCTCAGTCGAACCTACTTCACAACATGTCAAGAAGCTGAAATGCTGCTCCAGGTTACTTGGAGGGAAACTGAGATGCACATGTATGAAAATAATTAATGTGGCTACCCAAAAACTTCTTAAAAACTGCATTGGATGTAGAACAAAGCAGCCTACCTCCTATGATGTACTGTAGATCCACTTCATGGTGGACTATTGCACAAAATATCACTACCAACCTTGTAGCAGCCTCTCACCTAGCCATTGGGAAGAATAAGAATTGCTTCCAGGTGACCAAGCAGGGGAACTCTGCTAAGGCTGGTCTGTTTTTCTTTTAGGCCACAAATGCTTCCGCAGATGTGAGTGGTTGGCTACCTATTGTTTATGTTGGACAGAAACGGGTCAGTACTGAACTATAAAGTATTTCCCTAAGAAGCATGGGCTTTCCATATCATAGATACTGTCTTCTTCCCACAATTCCCATTAGGAATTAGCTTTCTTGACTGCGTTCTTCACACAAAAATTAAACAGTGGCCCACATTCCTCTGTCCTATCCACCAAAATCTACAATTCTGTCAAATCCATGTCAGCAAGATTCTGATAGGTTAGGAAATTGATTTCCTTGGAAGCTGACAATACTGCCTTTTAATCAGTCTTAAATCTTAACCTATCTCCCCTTTCCTGCCTTTTTTAGTCTAATCTCAATATTTATTCCATAACCAGCGTTGGGAGTGAGGTTCCAGGGATTGTGTGTAAAGTCAAAATTACGTTTAGCCAGAACAATCCTAGAACTGCCCCTGCACAACCATCCCTACCATTTTGGAGTTGGTGCACCGAGCTGGCATCACCCCCCACGCTGGGCTATGTGAACCTCACAGGGTCCACACAGAAGAAGAAGAGGAGTTTGGATTTGATATCCCGCTTTATCACTACCCAAAGGAGTCTCAAAGCGGCTAACATTCTCCTTTCCCTTCCTCCCCCACAACAAACACTCTGTGAGGTGAGTGGGGCTGAGAGACTTCAAAGAAGTGTGACTAGCCCAAGGTCACGCAGCAGCTGCATGTGGAGGAGCGGAGACGCGAACCCGGTTCCCCAGATTATGAGTCTACCGCTCTTAACCACTACACCACACAGAACCTTCCCCAAGCCCGGTAAGCAAGGCAGAGAGCTTAAAGATGCTTTCAGTGCCGGGAAAGTGCTTTTAAGCTCTCCGCATTTAATTTGTGCAGTCACAACCAGCTGGCCGCCAAGTGTGTAAAGCTGTGATCACGGAAGTTATATGTGTGCAAGATGCGAGTCAATGGAACATGTCTTGTCTGAATTAAGCCTCAGCTTCTTAGCCCACATCCATTAATATACACAGGAACTCTGGTTTCCTTGCTATTCAATGGAAAGGAGCCAAGTATCATCCACATATAGATTATGGCATATTCTTCACTCTCACTGATTTAAGTGGGATATACTTTAAAGGCTTTCTTTTTAAGGTAATGAGCTAGCCAGTGAGGGAAGAACTTCATTGTATTAACTGTGCATGAATCATACGAACAAATCTATGCTAAATTATACATGGCCTATTTCTATTATATAAATAGCCACACCTTTGGTTTTTAAAAAGCTAATGATGCTCAACACAATATATTCCCACCAGCATGCTGCTTGCGTTTATTTAAATTATATGTATGTTTTTATGCACTTCTTTATATGGCTCAAGAGTCAATTGCACATATAAAAATCAAATTGGTGGGAGACTCACAACTTCAGAGACATCAAACTTTAAGTATATTAAGCAGTTATGGGTTTTGTAGCACACAAATCAAGCATGCATCAATTGGTCAAAACAGAGGAGATGCCTACATGTAAGAACTACCTCCATTTGAGTTTTAAAATATGGAGCCATTGCAACCACACTTACCTGGAAGTATCTGCAATCTGAACCAACTGGATTTATGATTAGAATAAGGTTAGAATCATGCTGTAAGGCTGGAGCTATATGGATTCATACTAGGAAATTAATCTCATCAAAAGGCAAAAAACCATGCTTAAGACATAAGGCAACAGGGGCTGAACAACCAGTACCTAAAGCAGGGATAGGAACTGGTGGCCCTTCAGATGTTGTTGAGCTACAACTCGCATCAGCCCCAGGCATCATGGACAGCAGTCAGGGATGATGGGAGTTGTAGTTTACACGGAAGCACATGCCACGCAAGTACAAAAGACAGCTCTTGAGAATAGTCTGAGGCGCCTATGTCTTTGTTGACACCCATCAGTCTCAAGAGACAATGGAGTGCACCACCAGGGGTGATGTCAAATGTTGCATTAGCAGCTCCAAAGTGACTTCCCCAGGGTGCAAGCCTGGGCAGTGTGTCCTGGGCAGAGTCCTGGCCAGATGACCCCTCTCTCGTTCTCATTGATGTGGTCCAAAGGAAAGTGGCACCAGCTTCACTGCTGGAATTGCTGGTAGGGAGTGTACAAGGCACCATCCAATTGTCTTAGGGTCTCCACTCTGGATCTGTGAAGGGTTTACTCCTTAGCCTTTTCTTCTCCTGAAGACATTCCTCCAGGCAGCAGAGCTTTAGGGTCAGAATTTTCCTTCTCCTAGATGAGTTGAAGAGCCCCATCTGCCCCTTGCTTCCCTCTACAGCCCATGCAGAAACTGCCTTTATTTAGGAGGCAGCAGATAAGAAACTAGCTTTCGAAATAAAAACTGATAAAGCATCTAACACACCAAGCAAGGCCTCTCTCACATTTCCTCCAAGAGCCTTGTGCATGCTTCTAGCTTGAAGAGCCCTTTTCCTTTCCCCCAGCCCATAGCAGAGGCCACTCAATTTATTGACCCACTCCAGGAGAAAGCAAGAGGCACGTGCAAGCGGCTGCAATCATTCCCATGGAGCAAAAACCCAACAGATCTCATCAGGGCCTTGTCCTGAAGAAGCCCTTCCAAGATCATTGCAGCCTGTAAGACTCCCACCAGGGGTGATGACAGCTGTGGTTTGAAGCTTGCCATGGTGCAGCGCAGCTTCTGCCTAGACATTTGTTTTGGGGAGAGTGGCGGCAGCAGCTCCAAGCCCTGCTGCCAGCTTTGGGGTGCAGAGCAGATTCAGGCCGCCTGGGCCCCATTCCACCCCCCACTCCCCCCCATGCTCTCTCACCCTTTCCCCCACACATGCAACATGAACTTCCTGACTGTCAGGTAGAGCCCGAGACGGGTGGGTTTGGTCCCTACACTGAGCAAAAAGACTCCTGCATTGCAGGGGGTTGGGCTAGATGACCCTCGGGGGGCCCTTCAAACTTCGCAATTCCACGATCGGCTCCTCCTCAGGCAGGCAGGCAGCAGGGCGAAGAAGCCAAACGGGGGCAGATGCCTCCGCCTGGCTGCGCTCTCCCTTCCACCCGGGCAAAAAAAAACAAGGTTATGAAACCAGATCACAGACAGCGGGGTTGAAGAGGTTCCCCTCTGCCCTTCCCCCCCCCCGGAGACCCATTCAGGGAGGGGGGGCAAGAGGCAGAGGTGACCCCCCCACTGGCCAACCCCCCACCCCACCCCCGACCCACCTCAGACACTTCCTCCTCCTCCTCCTCTTCCTCGTCGTCGTCCTCGTCGTCTTCCTCTTCCTCCTCCTCTTCCTCCTCCTCCTCATCTTCCTCCTCCTCCTCCTCCTCCTCGTCGTCGTCCTCCTCTTCCTCGCTGCTCTCGCTGCTGCTGCTGTGGCCGACGACGACGCCGCTTTCCCCGCCCGGCGGTTGCGGCGGCTGCTGCGTCTGCGGCTGCTGCCTCCGACGGCGCCGGGTCCAGCTCCGCTTGGCCGGCGGCGGCTGAGGCGGCTGCTGCCCGTGAGGAGGAGGCGGCGGCGGCGGCGCCTCGCCGCTGAGGAGCAGCAGGTCGCACACCCTCGCCAGCCCTTCGGGGTCCCCCTCGCACCCGCCGCCCTTCACCTCCGCCTGGGCGGCAGCAGCAGCAGCAAGAGGAAGCGGCGGAGGCTCCATGGTCGCCCGCGCCGCCTCGCAGCCGGTCACCTTCTGGAGCCGTCGCGGTGGAAGTGGCGGAGGTGGGAGCGGGGAGCGAGGTGGAAGGAGCTCTCGCGAGACCCGCAGGCCAGCGCCAGGGCCCGACCCGGCTCGCTCCTTCGCCAGGCCCCTCCCCAGGCTTTCCGTCAGGACTGGCCACGCCCCCCCGACGCCGCGTCGTTTCCGCGCAAGCGCAGCCGCCCTCTGCCGCGGCCGGAACGAGCTCTGAACACCACAGGGAATAGGGTGCATGCACACGAAAGCTCATACCAAGAACAAACTTAGTTGGTCTCTACGGTGCTACTGGAAGGAATTTTTTTATTTTATTTTGTTTTGACTATGACAGACCAACACGGCTATCTACCTTTAACTGGGAATAGGGTGGTTGTTGTTGTTTTTTTAGCTCACCCTCTGCGCTTGCGCCAAGGTTTGGGTTTCCGGGTGGCGGTTCGTACGTCATCGCCGCGCGCCCTTTCTGCGCGGGTTGGTGTCTGCGCACGAGAAATGCTGCGCTGGGGAATCTCTGAGTTGTCAATTCCAGAGTTGCCGCCTGTCCTGTGTAATACAGGATGGTCCTGTTTTTTCATGTAAAATATTTCGTCCTGTGTTTCAGGTCTTCTCTCTCTCCCCCTTTCTGCCAATATATGCATGTGTATACACACACACACACACACACACACATATATATATATATATACATATACTGTATACATAATTGTCCAGTAGCACCTTAGAGACCAACAAAGTTTGTTCCTGGTATAAGCTTATATATTTTGACTGCATCAGACCAACACGGCTACCTACTTTTCTGCCAAATTAGGGACCCTATCCAAATGCATGTGTTGGAAAGGTCATGTATTTAAGCTCCGTGTAGCAGGGGCGTACCCAGGATCAAAACTAGGGGGGGGGGGGGGCAAGCCATGGTCGTTCAGGTTTGCTTTGAATGGACGCTGATCATTTTTGCTTCTAGGGGGGGGCAGCTGCCCCCCTCTGCCCCCCCCGGGTACGCCCATGCCGTGTAGCGAAGCACACACAGATTTACGGATTTGTGTGAGTGTGTGCGTGCATGAGTGTGTGACAAATTCCAGAAGGGCCATCCTGCAAAAGATTGTAATGGATTGCTTTGAAGTCACTTAAGTAGCAGGTGGGGGAAAAGAAATTGTCCCCCAACCGTCCTGTATCTTGCCAGAACAAAAGTGGCAACCCTAATTGTGACCCCCACGTTCCACTTCTGTTTTAATTTAGTTTTGTAAATAGAGCAATGGTTGTTGATGTTGCGAGTTTGTGGGCACCAGACCCCTCAATTCATCCCTGAATCCAGCAAGTGTTAAGATTAAATCAAGGCTTGGAGTGTTAAACTGGGTGTCAGACCCCTGAAGGAGCGTCTCCACCCCCATCATTCAGCCTGGACACTGAGGTCCAGCTCCGAGGGCCTTCTGACAGTTCCCTCACTGTGAAAAGTGAGGTTACAGGGAACCAGGCCTTCTTGGTAGTGGTGCTCACCCTTTGGAACACCCTCCCATCAGATGTTAAGAAAATAAAGGACTATCTGACTTTTAGAAGACATCTGAAGGCAACCCTGTATGGGGAAATTTTTAATGTCTAATGTTTTACCATTGTTTATGTGCTGTAAGCACATAATATTATTATTATTATTATTATTATTATTATTATTATTATTATTATTATGTCCCTGGATCCAGCATGTGCTACAATCTAATCTAATCATGCTATACTAGCTATACTAGCTTCCTGTGAGGTGATAGCCTGGGTGATGAGCCATTAGGGGGGGATTAAGGAGCCTGGTGTAATATGGCAAATGGGTGGGGGCCCCACAACAGATAAAGCCAGAGTACCGGTAGAAAGTGTGTGATGTAAACTAGAAGCAAAGCAGCAAGATGGAGAGAGAGTCTGAGCATGATGTTTGATGTTTGATTGAATCCAATGCTGCAGCTATGGAAGAAAGAAGACTCTCTTGGGGGGTTAATACTGTTAACCCCTCCATCATAATCTCAGGTTATACCGGTATGTGTGTAAATAAACCATATATCATAAAGCACCTCATTTTCAAAAGGAAACATGAGCCCTAGGTAAGCTCCTGGAACTTTTGTAATCTTGCACTGCTTGGAGATTGGGGGACATTCAACAATAACATTGCCGTACAATTCTATAAAGGATCACATATATTCTATAAAGGATATATATTGACAAATAAAAAGTTGAGGGTCAAAGGTGGTTTCTTCCAGCTGAGCTAATTACTTATCTGTTCTTATGAGTATTGGAGGAAGACAGTCTCTTTAAAAGAAGATGAAATTCTCAGCAAATGAGCCACCTGGTGTTTGCAAACTTCAAAGCAAATAAAATTATTGCTGTGGCACATCCATGTAGTGGCTCAAAAAATGAATGCCGAGGACTACCGGTATATCCCAGTCTTAACACACACACAATAATATAGGAACATACGAAGAGCCCTGCTGGATCAGGCCAATGGCCCATCTAGTTCGGCATCCTGTCCTCACAGTGGCCAACCAGATGCCTGTAGGAAACTAGTAAGCAGAGCATAAATATATGCCTAGCTGGGTACTTTGGGTTGTTACTTATATATGTTTGTTTGTGTGTGTGTTTGCTTTGAAAGTACACAGCAGCTGGACATCAGTGTCATGATCCAAATGCTCAAAAGCCGGGAACGCTTGGTAAAGAGGACAAATTGGTTTTCTCCTCACCAACCTTCTGAACTGTCATTTAACTCAATGTGGGGGGCTAACATTCCTGCTGCTCCAGGCTGGCTCCACTTGGGAGTCTAGGAAAAGGTGGGAGAAACAAGTGAAGAAGAACAAGGGAACAAATTGGTTAGGGCAGTGCTTTGCCTTCTCCACCCCTCCCTGCCTGCTGTTGCTGTTCTACAATATGAATATGTGTATAGTCAGGTGGACTATTGAACATTTACACAGCTTTGTAACTATTGTGGACTTGTAAATTTATTTTATATGTCAATGTCAAATAGACCTATAGTGATTTCTGGTGTCATTTAAAGTGTGAGTACACACATGCAAACACAAGAATATAGGGAACGCTAGTTTACCCCTCACAGAGCTATACAGAGGGATTATTGTTTTTTGGGGGGTGTTATGTATTGTGTTTTCCCATTTTGTATTTTTATGCTGTAAACTGCCCCGTGATCTTTGGGTTAAGGGTGGCATCTAAATTCAATCAATAAAATTTCTAACACCCTTAACAAACTACAGTTCCCATTAGGGAATGTGCTTTAAATGTGCTTTACATTTGTGGTGTGTATGCAGACCCAGTCTTCTGCCTTAATCTGGAATGGGATACTATGCCACTCTCCCATTTTGTGGATATGGGTGGGCACAATGTTTGACCCACCTCCTTTTCTGGGATGGGCAGGAGCAGCGGCGAGCGCAATGGCAACATGCAGTGGGGAAGTAGCATCAGCCCTGATTTCAGCCCAGAAGGTATGTTGGAGAACATGGTAGGACACCCCTATTTTCACTGGAGAAATGTTGGAGGATACGGTTATGCAACCCCCAAACCAAGGAGATAAGTAACTAGACAATCTTTAGACATCTGAAGGCAGCCCTGTATAGGGAAGTTTGTTAATGTTTAGTGTTTTATTATGTTTTTACATAGGTTGGAAGCCACTCAGAGTGGCTGGGGCAACCCAGCCAGAAGAGTGAAGAAGAAGAAGAAGAAGAAGAAGAAGAAGAATGGAATATAGGGCATCCCTGTTTTCATCTGAGAAACGTTGGATGGTATGTATGAGACAATCTAACAAAAAACCTCTATACACCTCATGCACAAAGGACTTAGCAGGAATGCTGGAAGTAGTATTTGGCAGTGGAATTGTTCGTTAAATCTTCTTTTCATATAAAACTTGGGCTTTGTACACCCTCAGAAAGGTCTGGGCACAGCGGCTTAAGGCTTGCTGGGAATTGTAACTCTGCGAGGGTAAACTACAGTGCCCAGAATTCTTTGAGGGGAAGAATGGGCTTTAAATGTGTACACCTGAACACTCCATTCATCTGGGCCTCTTTGTATTATCGAGAAAGAAGCCATGTTTACTGAAGTGCTTTGGATGCTCACTCCCAAGCGTACATTCATTTCTAGCCCACGAGATGTTTAGTTGTGCTGGCTTTTTGTAGAACATGTACAATGCTACCACTGGGCAAAGCGAGCATGCTGTGGCAAGCCCCACCCTTACTATGCTGGATCTTTATAGAGGCTGCATGGATAGACGTACAAGCTAAGGAGCTTTGAAGCTGCCAGTGCATGTTTGGGCATGGTTGGTATTCTGGCTCAGCGAGTTGTTTCAGCCGTTTTTATAATGGCTGTTGCTAAATATTTTTATTAGTAGAATAAAAATATTTTGGGTGCTAGGGACAGCATGGCCCAAAGAAATACTGAGGCACATTAGTGACATATTATTGTAAGTACACAAGTGGAATCACAAACAAAATGATACACTGCAGGTATAGTCTCTGATTGCTTGGGGGAAACCCGGAGAGCAGGGTACTTTCAGTCTCAGCAACTGATCCATGGGGCAAGACCTACCGGGCATGAGCTGCTGAGCTCATTAGGCCTGACATCCCACCAATTCTGTACAAATCGTACTCTTACTAATAAAGAGTTGACTCCAACTTGCACAGTGTGATTTACTGCCAGTTCTTTCCTGAAAGGAGGTAATGCTACCAGTGTTTGGAACACCGGGTCAGTTGCAGCACCTTTATCCCAGCAAAGATCAGCCTAGCCCCAGCTGCATGAAAATATTTGGATAACACTTGTCCTCTTTTTTCCACTTGTTAACCTGAAGGCAGGGCCTGTCTCTCATTTTTTGCATTGATGTGAGCCGCTGTAGGAGACACTATTTGTATGGAAAGGAGGATAAAATTACAGTTAATTAACTTAAATTAAACAGCCCTTGGTGTGCAGACGATGCTGCTTGGAATCAAGTATGAGGCTTTGAGAAGCCTGACTCATGTGGGTAGCTGGCCTCTAGCTAATGATGCATCAAAATCCAAACATGTTGGGATAGATAATTGCAACACTTTCTTCACCCCAAATTTGTTGGCAAGCAAGAATTCCCTCCCCTCTGTTTGTAGTCCTATTCGTAAAACATGGAAAGGGGAAAGGGGGAGCTAGGTGCAAATTTCAGGGGACTGCTGAATTTTACCAGAGTGCTTAATGCTCTGTTCTGTTGGCAGTGGCAACAGAAGCGCAGGAGCAACAGAACAGCAACAGAAGCTGTTTGGAAGCGCATGGGAGGGGACTGACTGCTATAATAAAAGGAGCGCTGTTCCCCACCACCACCAAAATCCCTTCAGAATGGGGCTTTCTTCAAAATCTAAAATGGCGACTGTCATAACAAGAAAACTTTGGGAACTCTGGTCAGCACCCCTCTAAAATCTGCAGGGGGGCCCTCCACCCTAAATGTGAAACAAGAGAGATAGCTTGCCCCTTCTTAGATCTCCTCCCCAAATACAGGCTTTGAAAGAACAGCAACACTGCACTACGACATAGTTGTGCAAAGAGCCATCTCGTTTCCATTAGTGATATTGCTGAAGTTCATAGATGCAGGCCTTTGAACATGAACTTGGCTAGCACATAATGCTCTCAGGAACATTACAAAGCAAGCACAGTATGTCCTGCGAGTTCTGCTTTGGATTTCATAATGATTTGAACCAGTGCACCTCCCTCCCCTCCTCCAAGCTTCCTAAATACTCAGATGCCCTGGGAAAATTAAACTTCCAAGGATGCTTGGGCCTTGGGCACTACCATTCCTTACATTCCACTACTCCAGCTGCTGCCAGGTAAATGTGAAGAAAACATGCATTGTTGGTGGGCTTTTTTTGGGGGGGGGAGTAGGGTTATAATTATAATAATAATTTATTATTTGTACCCCGCCCATCTGGCCGGGTCCCCCCAGCCACTCTGGGTGGCTTCCAACAAACATTAAAATACATTAGGCATTCACATGCTGTCGCAATCCTCATTATGTCATCAGGAGTGCAACAGAGTCCAAAGTTGGAAATGTGAAATGGATATTCCACTTTTAAAAGCTGTGTGGTTTGCTGAGTCCATTCCTGAATGAAATTGAGGAGAATTCTCTCAGTACAGGTAGCATTGGGGCTGCTCATTCTGCAAACGTCACAGGTTCATAGTCCTTAATTTATCCAGCCTATCAAGTGCCACTTCGTTTCATTTTAAAAGGTATAGATCTGTATCTGAGATTATGAGGTGTACTGTTGGATTTCATGCATGTTCTTGTTGTTCTCAATTTCTTACCCATCCTTAACCATAAGGTCCCAAGGGCCCTTTCACCCGACCCATTCAATGTTGACATCTGGAGCCCAGGCAGTGCCCAGTTTCAAATCACATTCCAGCTGTGAACTAACTGGATAGTCTAAGTGTTTGTTCTAGTACTGCACTAATTATAACAAGCCAAGCTTGATTCACTCAAGTATTGTGGCTTGTTAGGATCATGCTGGTTCAAAACCCTAAGCAACAACATTGGTGAGTTGTGAAACCACTGTTAGGCCACCACATGTGGCTCGTAGAATGCTTTCAGCCTTGTGAGTCATATATCCTGTGCAGATGTGCACCGCTCTCTCAACAAGAACTCCCACAAGAAAAAAAAAATCAGCGTTGTCCAAAAACGCTTCCATGCAGGCATAACACTTTTCCACAAGGTGGAGTCACAGACTGACTTATTACTAAGGTTCAGTCCTCATCAGTTGGGGTTGATGGAGACCAAAACATCTAGAGGACACCAGTTTGCGGGAGGCTGCTCTAAATAAGCACTTGGAACTTCCAGCTGGTTTCAATTGCATCCGTGCAGTAATCCAGAACCCATAAGCATTCTCAATGTACCTGTAGGCAGAGTAACCTCACAATATAGTTAAGTCTTATATCTTTTGGTTGTCCCACCCATGCACCCAGCCTGGACTCAACTTTTGTTTCGAGGTTATGTTAAAATGGATGCTACTTTTATATAGTTGCTACTTTTAGTGCCTTTTAATGCATTAGTAATCTTTATGGCATTTTATAATACAGTATTTTCCTGTGTATAAGACTACATTTTAACCCAGGAAAATCTTCTCAAAAGTCGGGGGTCGTCTTATACGCCGGGTCGTATTTCTTATACGGCAAGTATATCCCAAACTCTATATTTTAACTGGAAAAGTTGGGGGTCGTCTTATACGCCCAGTCGTCTTATATGCCGGAAAATACGGTATTCTATTGGAAACCAATGTGACAATGCATTTGAAGAACAGGGAATAAATAGAAAAAAAATCCTAAGAACTGGGGCATGGGAAGAGGGTGACCTGAAAGTGGGGGGAATATTGACATCAGTCCCTTGTCATGGTTAGAGCGGTTCACTGCTTGTCTCTTTCATGCGGGAGAGATTGTATGCAGTGGAGATCCTTGGCATGAAATCCTTGGAGACCCTTTCTGCTTTGAACTAGTAGGATTGACGGTCTAAAGATGCAGTGGTCAGATGGCTTTAAAAGGAGGCAAGAGGCATGCAGACATGGTGGTGGGTTGCGGGGAGGGGGGCGGTCCTAGCAAGAGTAGTTATATGGTCTAACTGAAATAGAGTCCCCAACTTCAGGGGCAGTCTACCTCTGAATATCAGATTGGGGCACCATTTTCTGGTTCACCTCAGGTGGCAGAATGTCTTGGGCAGCCCTGCCTTGCACCAAACGAAATGATAAGCTGTATAGCTTGGAAGAAAAACCCTTTTCAAAAAATTTACTCCACTTTTTAAAGATTCTTTGGCATTTAGATAGACCTTACATAGAGAGTAGTGCAAAACTGCACTGTCAGGCAGCATCTCTCAAACAGCCTCTGCTATACAGGGCCTAAAACTTAAGTGGTTGATAAATATGTTTGATAGACTGAACCACATGAAAAATATTTTACAGACAGACAGGGCACATGAGTGTCCCAGCCACAGTAATGAAACAGGGAACCCCCTCATATTCCATTCTGCTTAAGTTTTAATACTGGAATAGCAAAGAAGGTAGTAACAATTCAGTCCCTCAGAAGAGAAACAGAAAGCAACAGATTGTTCAGAGATATTGGAACCCCAAATATTTAAGTGCAGTTCCTCCTATCTAATCATGCCTATAGCAACACCTCTGTCCTCTTTTTCTTCAGGAATTCATTTAGAGAAGGGGCAAGTTTGAGTACCCAACGGTAGTACTACCATGCACCAGTTTGCCCCATAGCGTTCCAAATATATAATAACCCTCACTGTTCAGTTACATGCATTTGTGTATAACCTGTATTTAGGCCCCCAATTTCAGTGATTTTGCTGAGATTTAATTCAAGGTAAACATCCTTAGGATTGCAGCCATGTGCTTCACCTTTTTTGTCCATCTAGATGAACTAAATATTTTGCTTTATGGATTTCCCAGATTCAGACTAGGCATAGCTTTGCATGTCACAGAATTACCCCAGAATCAGATCTATCTGGTGGCTTCTTTAAACTATATTTGTGAGGCTTAAATTCAATTAGCACAACCAAGGTTTATATGAACAGCAAATCAGAGAGTAAGCAGGTGGCTTGAACGTGTGTTTTTTTTCCTAGTTCAATGCTTTTCTGCATCACAGTGACTCCTGTGTAGGTAACAAGTGCATTTGTAACTGGGGGAAAGTCAGTATCAGAAAGAAAATGTTGAACTAGGAGATAGGAAAGCTCCATGAATGGTAAGTATAAGACAAACTTAACAGTTCGTTACATAAAGAGAGCAGACCATATCCTTAAAATGAGCATATAGTCAGCTTGTGGTCCATGGGCCGCAGGTTGCCGACCCCTGATATAGTCTATCAATCAGTTACTTCGAGGAGATCCCTTAGTTCTGCCACTTTTTCTTCCATTTGCTGAAGGTTACATTGCCACTGTCTTTTGCTGGACTGAAATTTGTTCACTTGACAATGCAAACGCTTTAGTATAGCTTCATATCTTTTATTCTGCACCTGTTACAATAAGAACAAACACAACTGAGAAATGCTTGAGCACAACAGACATACAGCAAACAGATATAAGGTCACAAAGGTTTTTTAGGATGCAGTTCTCTCCCACAGTGGGTTTTATTTCTGAGTTGACATGTATGGGATTAAATACTGTCCCTTCCATCATCCCTGACCATTGGTCATTCTGACTGTGTAGAGAGAAAGACCATGAGGCCAGAAGAGAGATAGAGTGGGTGTTGTCAGCATATTGCTAGCAGACTAGGTAAAGGTAAAAGGACGACTCTGGGGTTGTGGAGCTCATCTCGCTTTATTTGCCGAGGGAGCCAGAGTACAGCTTCCAGGTCATGTAGCCAGCATGACTAAGCCACTTCTGGTGAACCAGAGCAGCGCACGGAAACGCCATTTACCTTCCCGCCGCAGCGGTACCTATTTATCTACTTGCACTGGTGTGCTTTCGAACTGCTAGGTTGGCAGGAGCTGGGACCGAGCAACGGGAGCTCACCCCGTCACGGGGATTTGAACCGCTGACCTTCTGATCTGCAAGCCCTAGACAAGGCAGACTCCTGTTGGACTTCACAGAGAGATCTTGAGATACCTACCACACCTTTTTGGAGCTTCATTAAAATCTCTTTGCATGCAGTTATTAAACCCTCATTTGCATTGCTAATGCAATGCAATATTATTATTATTATTATTATTATTATTATTATTTCCTGCCCTTCCCCAGAAGGTCTCAGGGCAGGTTACAGCAATATAACCAGTGTGGAGAGGACCCACACACAAGATTTGTTTGAGTCACCGATATACCATTTTAGGAATCAATATGTTGTAGCCATTTGCACAAAGATCAATTAGCTCCTTTATGTGCTGGTCTATAGTACACAGTGAAACAGAGGACACGACCATTAGGGTCTATGTTGAGAGTCAATAAGACCCAAATATTCACAATATTGGTACCTGTGAGACGGATGGGTGTCTCCTCGGAAGTAAGCATCCACAAAACGCAGTCTGCTAAACTAATCACTTTATTTCATAACTTTGATAATCCAGACCTTGCGATTATGCATCCGACCCCTCGGAGTCAGATCCTTCTAGTACGGATTTGCGGCTCCGCCCCCAGCATAGGAGCTTCGGAAAGCCTAGTCTCCGCCTCTCCTTTTTCCGCTTCCGCGCCCTTGACCTGGGCAGCCCTACGGCTCCCCCTTCCCTTTCGCTTTCACCTTCCCCGCTTGTGGTGTCTGATGCTCCGGTAGGCTCTCTAAGCCTCAACTCCTCCTCGGTCTCCATATTCTGATCCCTTCCCATTGGCTGTGCTAGCGCTCTGGTGGAGCTTTCCTCCCATTGCTGCACTACCTGCTCTGGCGTCAGCAGGGGCTGTGCCTGTTCCTGATCCCAGACCCTCAATAACTCTTCGGGCGTCAGCGGAGCCCTATCTAGGTCAGCTGTCTCCTCTGGCACCGCTTCGGAAACCGGCCAGCCCCTGACATCCATCCCCCCTTCCAAGCCCCCCTTCCCCTCCTGAAAAGGCACACCTGGTTGGGGCAGATTGGTTTCGGAGTCCCCTGCTAGATCTCCCAGCTCCCCCCAAGACTCGTCTGCTGTGTCAGGGGAGGAAGGGAAACCTAAGAATATTGTGGTGTCGCCACTGGACGATGAGGCAAACAGGTCTTCCCAATCCTCCCTGGCCATGGGTGGAGAAAGGGGTTCTGCACTCTCGGTCCCTTCTCCTACCATTGGGTACCCTTCACTCCCCCCTGATGGTGGGAAACCCCAGAAGTCCCCTTCCTCCGAGTCTGTGGGCTGAAACACGTCTCTTAGTTGCCAACGGTATGGTTTGGGCTTGTGCGGGAATAGTTCGTGAAATTCCCACACCAGATGCTCCTTGGTGACGTCCTCTGCCGGGATCCATGCATTTTCCGACGCTGGCTCCCCCTCCCACGCTACCAAATACTGCAGTTCATCCCCTTGCCACCTGGAGTCCAAAATCTCGGTGGCCTCGTTGAAGAGTTCCGGTTCCACCATCGGTAACCCCTGCGACCCCTGCTGGTAGCCCTGTTGGTACCTGTGAGGTTCCCTGTACTTGGACAGGAGAGACCTGTGGAACACCGGGTGAATCCTCATGTCGTCCGTCAGTCGCAGTTTGAAAGCCACGGGGTTGATCTGCTCCACTACCTCAAAAGGCCCCAGTCTACGTTGCTGCAGCTTCTTGCACCTGCCGCGAATGGGCAGCCCTTGTGTGGACAACCATACCATATCTCCCACCTGGATGTCCTCCCCCTCCCTGCGGTGCCGGTCCGCTGCCGTCTTGTAGGCTGCTTTGGCCCGCTCCAAATTGTCACTGAGCAATTGGTGCAATGCTTCCAACTCCTCAGCGAAATTCTGTGCAGCGGGCACGTCTCCATCCCCCTGTTCCCCCTCCCTTCCCGGAAAGGCCCTGGGGTGGCTGCCGTAGATCGCCTGGAACGGGGACATGCCTGCCGAGGAGTGTTGAGCATTGTTGTACGAAAACTCTGCAAGGGCGAGTTTGTCACTCCAGTCGCTGTGTTGCTGGGAAGCATAACAGCGCAGATACTGCTGCAGTATGGAATTAACACGCTCCGATTGACCGTTAGTTTGAGGATGGCGTGCTGAAGATAGACACACCTGCACCTTCAAGATCTGCATGAGCTTGCGCCAGAAACGGGAGGTAAATTGGGCGCCGCGATCCGAAATTACTCTCACTGGCATACCATGCAGCTTGAACACGTGCTGCATAAACAACCGGGCCGTCTCCTCCGCCGACACCACTTTGGGGCAGGCAATGAAGTGAGCCATCTTGGTCAGGAGATCCACTACGACTAGTACAGCCGTGTTGCCCTTGGACTTGGGGAGATCCGTGACAAAGTCCAGCGAAACCGCTTCCCAGGGCTTGCTTGGGGTGGGAAGCGGTTCCAGTAGTCCTGCTGGTACCCTTCTCTCCCCCTTGGCCCTTTGGCAGACCTCGCACCCCCTGACGTAGTCCTTAACGTCCTGCCTGACCTTTGGCCACCAGAATTCTCTAGTGACCAGTATCATGGTTTTGAATTGCCCAAAGTGCCCTGCTGTGGGGTTGTCATGAAGCTGTCTGAGAATTTTGGCCCTCATATCCTCCCCTGGCACATACAGTGCCCCCTTGTACACCAGTAGCCCCTCCTTTTCCTCAAACCCTCCTGCCCTGGGATTCCCCTCCTTGAGTTCCCTCAGTTTGTTCTGGGCAAAGGCGTCCGCCTGTGTGAGGCGCACCAGTTCTTCCCTACCACCCAATGTCGCCCCACACCGCCACTGTTCAGGCTTGAAGATGGCCCTTGCCACCGGAGGTCCTTCATCTTCCATGTATTCTGGCTTCCTGGATAGGGCGTCCGCCCTGCTGTTCTGCTCGCCAGGAACATACTGGATGTGGAAATTGAATTCCGCAAAAAACTCTGCCCATCGCATTTGGCGCTGGTTGAGCACTCTAGCCGTGCGCCAGTACTCCAGGTTCTTGTGATCAGTGTGAACCTGGATTTGGTGTTGCGCCCCCACCAAGAAGTGGCGCCAGTGTTTGAATGCTGCGACCACTGCCAACAGTTCTTTGTCCCAAATGGCGTAATGGGCCTCAGACCGGCTCAACTTCCTGGAATAGAACGCACAGGGCCGCCATTCCTTTGCTGGATCTTGCTGCAGTAGTATCGCTCCTATGGCTCGATCTGATGCATCTGTCTCTATTCTGATGGGCTTGCTGGGGTTCACATGCAGCAACTGCTCCTCTGAGGCGAAGACTTTCTTGAGTGTTTCAAAGGCTTGTTGCGCCTCGTCCGTCCACTTAAACTGCTTCTTGCCTCTCAAGCAGTCCGTAATTGGTGCTGTCATGTCTGCGAACGCCCTTACGAACTTGCGATAAAAATTTGCGAAGCCGACGAAGCGCTGCACGTCCTTCTTGGTCTTGGGGCTTTTCCATTGCAGGATCGCCTCCACCTTATTGGTATCCATGGCTATGCCTGTATCTGAGAGTCGGTAGCCTAGGAAGTCCACCTCCGTGGTGTGGAACCGGCACTTCTCCAGCTTGACCGCTAATTGGTGTTCCTGGAGTCTCTGCAGTACTTCCTTTACGTGGTGCACGTGCTCCTCTGGGTTCTGAGAGTACACCAGCACGTCATCTAAATAGACCACTGCCTGTTTGTACAGCAGGGGTCCCAACACGTGATGCATGAACGCTTGGAAGCATTGACTACCTCCCTGGAGGCCGAAGGGCATCACGAGGAACTCATAAGCACCCAGGGGTGTGAACATGGTTGTTTTCCACTCATCGCCTTCTCTGATCCTGATTAGGTTGTACGCACCCCTCAGGTCCAGCTTGGTGAAGATCCTGCCCTTGCGTACCGCCGCCAGCAGGTCGTCGATCTTCGGCATGGGGTAGGAGACAGGGAGGGTCAGGGAGTTGAGAATCCGATAGTCACAAATCAATCTCCGTTGGGGGGTGTCCTTTTTGTCCACCCAGAACACTGGGCTGCCCCCTACAGCCTTGCTGTGATGGCCTGGGATTCAGACTCAGACGCTGAACCTGAGGGATCCCAGCCTGCACAGGATTCCCTGCCTCCAGAACCAGCAGAGCCAGGGCTGGGGCCTGAGTCTGAAGGGGACTCACCTGTGCTAGATCCTCAGGTGCAGGCATCGGCTGAGTTTGATCTGGCTTCTGAAGGGGTGGAGGACTCATTGCCTGCAGGTGCTCCACTCCCCACCCAGTCAGGAGAAGCTGAGGTTGCCTCTGGGTCCGGTAACCCTCCAGCTTCTCCTGAGCTGCAGAGGTTCAGGGCAGAGAGGCGAAGGGAACTAAGTTCCCGCAGGAGGAGTGCTCGCCTCCAAGCCAGGAGAGGCGAGTCACCTCAGGATCGGAGCCGCCCTGTGCCTCGGGGCAGATAAAAGCCAGCCAGTCCCAGTCCCAAGTTGCAGGAGCAACATCGTTGCTGCCCAGTTCCTGTTCCTGGTTCCTACGTTCCTGACCTCAGCTTTGTTACTTTGGCTTCCTGACCTCGGCTTCCTGACTTCGGCTTCCTGACTTCGGCTTTGTGACTTCTGGCTTGGACTGACCTTGGACTGGACTAGACCTCGCCTATCGGATATCCCTCGGGACCAGCACAGTTTGCTCCTGCCACACCCGCACTCCCCCTTCGTTGGGGTGCGTTCGGGAGGAACCTATAAGCCATGGCTGACCAGGCGGCTGCGCTGGTGGCATTGGCCCAGGAGAACCAGGTCTTGACCCACACAGTGCAGCAGCTAAGCAGCGTGGTTACGGCGCTTCAGCAGCGTTTGGACGCCTTGCCGGCTCCTGGTGCCGATGCCCCAGCTCCAGGCAAGTACCCAGTGGCCCTGCCAGAGAAATTCGATGGGTCCCCAACCAGCTTTCCCATGTTTCTCGCCCAGGCCAAGCTGTATATTCAGGGGCGAGCCCGGGATTTCCCCGACGACCGCACCAAGGTGCACTTCCTGATCAGCTTGCTGAAGGACCAGGCGGCCAAGTGGGCGTTGCCGCTGCTCCAGCAAGACTCCCCCTTACTGACAGACTATACGGGGTTTTGCAACCATTTGGAAACCGCGTTCGCCAACCCTCAGAAGGGGAGTCAAGCCAATCGGACGATTCGGCGGTTGAAACAGGGCAAGTCCACAGTGGCTGCCTACGCCACGGAATTTCGGCTGTTGGCGCAGGACTTGACCTGGAACGACTCCGCACTTCGGGACCAGTATCTCGAGGGGCTCTCGGATGAGATACTGGACCAGCTGGCCACGTTGGACCGCCCCGCCACACTGGATGCCCTCATCCAACGGAGTCTGCAGATAGACGATCGGTTGGAGGACCGTCGCCAGGCCCGGGGCCGCCGGCACTCTGGGCTCCCGGCTCCGGTGCTTCCCAGCAGTTCCACGGCCAGAGCCGAGTTACCGGAGCAGCCGATGCAGCTCGGGGCAGCGCGACCTTGCCTCTCCCCCTCGGAGAAGACTCGGCGTCGTGAGGGGAACCTGTGTCTCTACTGCGGTGGGAGTGGACACTACGCCCGAACCTGCCCCGAGAAATGCCAGCCACAGGGAACCACACCAACCCCAGTAGCCAATGACCCAGGCTACCTGGGGTCCCAAGCATCACATGATGGGCCCTCACCGGTGGAATTGCAACACCTCATGATCCCGGTGCGTCTATACCCCCCCGGCGGGCCCTGGATCCTCACCCACGCTCTAGTGGATTCGGGGGCAACCCGCTCCTATATGGACTCTGCCTTCGCCACTCAGCATCGGGTGCCGCTCCAGAACAAGCTAGAACCGGTACAGGTGGAAGCAATTGACGGACGGCTCCTGCGGTCGGGCGCCGTTACTCGGGAGACCCAGCCCTTGGTCCTGTGCCACCAGCAGCACCGGGAGGTGCGTACCCTGGACATTGCCACCATGCCCCGGTTTCCCCTGGTGCTTGGGATGGACTGGCTGGAGTCTCACAATGTTCAGATCGATTGGGTCAATCGGACTGTATGCTTCCCAGACCCGGGTTCCCATGCCCGGTCCAAGATGCTATTGGCCACCTCCATGGGGGAGGCTGCGTCAATGCTCCCCGCCGTGTACCAGGACTACCTAGACGTGTTTGAGGAACAGGGAGCAGACCAGCTGCCTCCACATCGGTCCTTCGACTGCGGCATAGACCTCCAGCCCGGGGCGCCCCTGCCTGCGAGCCGCCTATACTCTCTTTCGGAGCCAGAACGTGAAGCCTTGCAGGACTTCCTTCACAAGAACCTGGAGCGTGGGTTCATTAGGCCCTCTACGTCTCCTACCGCCGCTCCAGTACTCTTCGTTAAGAAGAAGTGTGGGGAGCTTCGCCTCTGCCATGATTACCGGGCCTTGAATAAGATCACCATCCCAGACCGGTATCCCTTGCCTCTAATTGCAGAGTTGCTGGAGCGGGTACAGGGGGCGCAGATGTTCACCAAACTGGACCTCCGGGGGGCCTACAACTTGATTCGAATCCGTGCCGGAGATGAGTGGAAGACAGCATTCGGGACCCGTTATGGGCAGTTCGAATATCTGGTCATGCCGTTCGGATTATGCAATGCGCCCGCCGTGTTCCAACGGTACATCAACCACGTGTTCCAGGACTTGTTAGACAAGTACGTGGTGGTGTACCTAGATGACATTTTGGTTTATTCCCGTGACCCGGCTCGCCACGAGAGTCATGTCCGGTCCGTGTTGCAGCGCTTGCGGGAGCACCGCCTGTATGCTAAGCTCAGCAAGTGCGAGTTCCACCAGCGGTCAGTGGACTTCCTTGGACACCGACTCTCCCCTGACGGCGTGCAGATGGACCCCGGGAAGTTGTCTGCGGTTAGAGAGTGGGCGGCGCCGCGGAACCGCAAGGACCTACAGCGGTTCTTGGGGTTCGCCAACTATTACCGGACATTCATTGCAGACTACGCTCATCGCACCACCCCGTTGACCCGCCTGCTGCGCCCCAAGACTCCCTTCTCCTGGGATGAGGAGGCTGAGGTGGCATTCCAGGGGTTGAAAGCCTGTTTCCAGAAGGCACCGATTTTGCAGCATCCTGATCCCTCTCGTCCCTTCGTGGTGGAGACTGATGCCTCCAGTACGGCTCTCGGTGCCGTCTTGTCCCAGCAACACGGACCTGATGCGCCACTCTTACCCTGTGCCTACTACTCCCGGCAGCTCCTTCCGGCGGAGCGGAACTATACCGTGTGGGAGCGGGAACTACTGGCCATCAAGGTGGCCTTTGAGGTCTGGCGCCATCATCTTGAGGGGGCACGACACCCAGTGGAAGTGAGAACTGACCACCGGAATCTGGAGTACCTCCAGACCACCCGCAAATTGAACCAAAGGCAGATCCGGTGGGCGCTGTTCTTCTCCCGGTTCCAGTTCCGGATCCGCTACATCCCTAGCTCCCAGAACCGGAAGGCGGACGCCTTGTCCCGGAAACCCGAGGACGTCGCAGACACGGTACAGCAGGCAGTACCAACGACGATCTTACCACCGGCCGCATTCCTGGCCACTCGGGAGGCTGAGCCACTGCGGGCTCGGGTGCGGGAACAGCAACGGGTCGATGCTTGGGCACAAGAACGGCTCCAGGAACTGTCCGACGGGTCATGCCCTCGATATCCGGGGCTGGCCCTGCACCAGGGCCTACTGTTGCACCAGGGTCGTCTGTACATCCCGCCAGGACCGTTGCGGGCCGAGGTTCTTCGGATGTCCCACGATGCCCCAGCAGCGGGGCACTTCGGGCGGTACCGGACCACCCATCTGGTATGCCGTGAGTTTTGGTGGCCCCGCCTGAAGGCTGACGTGGCACGCTACGTTGCTGGTTGTGATGTCTGCCGGCGGGCCAAGGGTCCTACTGGGCGACCCCCTGGCCTGCTCCAGCCGTTGCCAGTCCCACCACGTCCCTGGCACACGGTCTCGCTGGACTTTGTGGTGGACTTACCCTCGTCTCGTCACTGTACCTGCCTCCTGGTTTTCACAGACCATTTCACTAAGATGGTGCACTGTGCCCCCTGCCCATCTGTACCCACAGCTAAGGAAACGGCTCAACTGTACCTTCAGCATGTCTTCCGCCTGCATGGCCTGCCCGAGCGTCTGGTGTCCGACCGGGGCGTCCAGTTCACATCCCGCTTCTGGCGAGCCTTACATCAGGCCCTCGGGACAGAGGTCTGTCTATCTTCAGCTCACCACCCGCAGACTGACGGCCAGACGGAACGAGCGAATGCAGTTCTGGAGCAGTACCTCCGGTGTTATTGCAGCTTCCAGCAGGACGACTGGGTCGACCACTTGGCGTTGGCAGAGTTCGCTTACAACAACGCGGTGAACGCCTCCACCCAACAGACCCCGTTCCAGGCCACTTACGGTTACCATCCACGGTTGTTCCCGGACGTGCTGCCGGCATCCGCTGTCCCCGCAGTGACCGACTGGCTCCAGGAGCTCCAGTCTCAGCAACAGCTATTGATGGAACAACTGCGCCAGGCCAAGGACACTTACAAGGCCCAGGCCGACCGCCACCGCCAGGTGGGGCCGGAACTCCGTGTCGGCGACCTGGTATGGCTCTCCACTCGCCACCTGCACCCCTCTCGGCCTTCGCGGAAGCTGGATGCTCGCTTCACCGGCCCCTTTCCAATCGTGGACCAGGTCTCGCCTGTGGCATTCCGTCTCCGGTTACCCTCGACCCTGAAGGTCCACCCAGTATTCCACCGGTCCCTCCTCAGTCCGGTTGCCCCGCCCGACGAGTTCCACCCAGACCGTCCACGTCCGCAGCCAGTTTTGGTTCAGGGGGAGCCCGAGTACGAGGTGGAGCACATTCTCGACTCACGATACCGCAGGGGGAAGCTCCAATACCTCATTGACTGGAAGGGGTATGGGCCCGAGGATCGTTCGTGGGAACCGGCGGAAAACGTCCACGCGCCTGCCTGCCTCCGTGATTTCCATGCAACTTACCCCAGCAAGCCTGGTCCGGCCCCTCGGTTGAGGGGGGGGCCTGGGAGGGGGGATGGTGTGATGGCCTGGGATTCAGACTCAGACGCTGAACCTGAGGGATCCCAGCCTGCACAGGATTCCCTGCCTCCAGAACCAGCAGAGCCAGGGCTGGGGCCTGAGTCTGAAGGGGACTCACCTGTGCTAGATCCTCAGGTGCAGGCATCGGCTGAGTTTGATCTGGCTTCTGAAGGGGTGGAGGACTCATTGCCTGCAGGTGCTCCACTCCCCACCCAGTCAGGAGAAGCTGAGGTTGCCTCTGGGTCCGGTAACCCTCCAGCTTCTCCTGAGCTGCAGAGGTTCAGGGCAGAGAGGCGAAGGGAACTAAGTTCCCGCAGGAGGAGTGCTCGCCTCCAAGCCAGGAGAGGCGAGTCACCTCAGGATCGGAGCCGCCCTGTGCCTCGGGGCAGATAAAAGCCAGCCAGTCCCAGTCCCAAGTTGCAGGAGCAACATCGTTGCTGCCCAGTTCCTGTTCCTGGTTCCTACGTTCCTGACCTCAGCTTTGTTACTTTGGCTTCCTGACTTCGGCTTCCTGACTTCGGCTTCCTGACTTCGGCTTTGTGACTTCTGGCTTGGACTGACCTTGGACTGGACTAGACCTCGCCTATCGGATATCCCTCGGGACCAGCACACTTGCTTTCCCTGATGAACCCTCTGGCCAGGTTTTTGTCAATGAAGTCCTTCAGATCTGCCATCTCCTGCTCCGACATTGAATAAAGCTTGCCCGGTGGCAGCTGAGCTCCTGGCACCAGGTCGATTCGGCAGTCGTAGGGGCGGTGGGGGGGTAGCTTGTCTGCTTCCCTTTCGTTAAACACCTGTTGAAACTCCGCATATTGCGCAGGGAGGGTGACTTCCCCTGCTTGCATCACGGCAGCCTTTGCCTGCTCCTTGGGATTGAGCTGCTGCAAGCAATTCTCCATGCAATACGCAGAACCAAACACTAGAGAGCGCTGATGCCAGCTCACTACTGGGTCATGTCTGTCCAGCCACCCCATCCCCAGTATTAAGGGGGGGCCTGCTAACGTGGTGACGTGGAAAGCAATAACTTCAGAGTGCCTTCCCATCCCCATCCGCATAGGTGGAGCGCTTTGCGTGACCGCCCCTCCTTTTAATTCCCTCCCATCAATGGTGGTGACTTGCAAGGGGACAGGCAAAGGCAGGAGGTGAAGCTGGTGCTGCCGTGCAAAGTCTATATCCAGGAAATCAGCCGATGCTCCCGAATCTACCAAGGCGGGAACTTGCATGGTGAAGCCATTGGGTAGCTCCAGTGTGACTTCCATCACGATGCCTGGCTTGGGAGGGTTGGGGAGGGTGTGCTCTGGCGGGCTGGGGGGGGGCGTCTCTGGTGCGTTGCTGGGGGGACCTTTTACTGCTCCTGAGCCGGGCTGGCCGTCCCCGTGACTTGCCAGCCGGCATTCCCGTTTCCCTGCCTCGGCGTCTGCTCCTCCCCTTCTCCTGTTACAGCCCCCGTCATGCCTTGCCACACCTTTTTCTTATTACACGCTTTTGCGAGGTGTCCTATTTGGTGACACACATAGCATTTTCTGGGCGCCTTCCCGCCTTGCGTGTCACTCCCCTTGGCAACCGTTGCGTTTGAAATAGGGCGCGCGCGCGCTCCTCCCAATTCCATGGGCGTTTCTTCCGGGAGGTGCGTCTGCGCGCCAGCCGGTCTCTCTGTTGGTGTGGGAATGCGGAAGTTGAACCACCTTCCCGCCTTCCCCTCCTTCCTGCTTTTGTCTCTGAGTTCCAGTCTAATGCCGATTGCCATCGCTGCTTCGGTGAGGCTTTTCATGTCATTGTAGGGACCCCCCCTCGCCAAAGAGTCTTTTACTTCATCGGCCAGACCTAACTTAAAGAGCGCTATCATTTGAGGCGTATTGATTTCCCATCCCAGACGATGGGTTAACGACAAAAACTTTGCCTGGTACTCGCGCACCGTCATATTCCCTTGCCTCAAAAGCAAAAGTTCCTGCGCTTCCAATTCCTGTTCCGAACTGCTCGTATAAACAGCGTCCATCGCTTTAAAGAACTCCTTTACTCTCTGAAGCGCTGGGTCCTTGGCCATAATCAGTGGCCTCACCCAATCTCGAGCATGTGATTCAAAATGCGAAATTACAAATCCGACCTGCTCTTCCTCATTTTTAAATGAGTCTTTTTGTAGTTCCAGGGCATATAGCATGTCCGTTCTAAAACCTATGTACTGTTCTGGTCTGCCCTGAAACCTGCTTGTTAGCATGGTGATTCGCCTGCCCGCCTGCGCACTCCTGCCCTGCTCAGCGTGGATCCTTGCCTCCTCCAACCTGGCTTGACTAATTCGGTACAGTACCTCTAGCTCACGAGCTCTATCTTCCCAGGTAGGGGCACCTCCACCGCCGGCTCCTTGGGCAGCTAACGCTGCGGCTTCTTCCGCGCTGCTCATGCTGGTTGTGCTTTACTTCTGAGGAGGTGACGATGACTAGAAGGATGCTGTGAGACGGATGGGTGTCTCCTCGGAAGTAAGCATCCACAAAACGCAGTCTGCTAAACTAATCACTTTATTTCATAACTTTGATAATCCAGACCTTGCGATTATGCATCCGACCCCTCGGAGTCAGATCCTTCTAGTACGGATTTGCGGCTCCGCCCCCAGCATAGGAGCTTCGGAAAGCCTAGTCTCCGCCTCTCCTTTTTCCGCTTCCGCGCCCTTGACCTGGGCAGCCCTACGGCTCCCCCTTCCCTTTCGCTTTCACCTTCCCCGCTTGTGGTGTCTGATGCTCCGGTAGGCTCTCTAAGCCTCAACTCCTCCTCGGTCTCCATATTCTGATCCCTTCCCATTGGCTGTGCTAGCGCTCTGGTGGAGCTTTCCTCCCATTGCTGCACTACCTGCTCTGGCGTCAGCAGGGGCTGTGCCTGTTCCTGATCCCAGACCCTCAATAACTCTTCGGGCGTCAGCGGAGCCCTATCTAGGTCAGCTGTCTCCTCTGGCACCGCTTCGGAAACCGGCCAGCCCCTGACAGTACCCAACATTTGATTCTGTAACATAGGAATATTTTTCCAGCTCATCATGTGCTACTGATACAAATTGTCAAGCAAGTGGTTCATATGATAAATAATAAATAACAATAAGCAGAATATCATAACTATTCCATATTGCAATAAAGTAAAATACTAGCTTTTGTTGTTCTGTGTTTATGGAATGGAGGTGGGAGAGAACCCCAGCAATACTGATTTATTTTTATTCATATTCCTAGACTACTGGGATTTTTAAAAAATGTATAAGCTTTAGAATTAAGAGTTCTTTTTCATGAACCACAACACAGCTGGTGACATGTTCTATTCTAATGACTGAAAGTCACCTGAATTTCTTTTCGAAGCCTAGCATGCACATTTCTTTCATCTCTAAGTGCATTTTCCTTTCCACTGATAGCTTCTTTCAATGCATTAATTTCAGCTTCCAAATGTACGATTTCATCCTACAGATAGATAAAAGAATATGAAAATATTTTTATGTTAACAGGTCTTTTTGGAATTTAAATGAAAATTGGGATTGTTTCAAGATTCAGTGCTAGAAGATTTAAGGATTTAAGTAAATGCCAAAATGGAATCTAAGTAGTAATTGGCAAATGAACAACAACAAAAGGAGAAATGAAAAACAAAATAAACATAGAATGGGTAAGATTCATGATCCTCACACGATCTCCCAAGATCAACTGGCTCTTAAAAGTAAAATCCAAATTTGCTGAATACCCAAATTGCATCATGCTTTTATCTGTTGCAGCTGCAGGTAGCTCCGATACATAGGTTTCATGGAGAGACAGAACTTTGGCTTTCCAAACATGCAATAAAGTGCTTAGCAACTAATGTAGTTTTCCATGTCCAAGCATGTTGATTCTTAGACCCAAACTAGATGTGATAGAGGAGATCCATAATTGGACTTCCCAATATTTTCTCTTTGTTTTAAAACAGCTATGGGATGCTCCTAATCTCATAAGCTAAGCAGCTCTGAGGGGCATTTAACCCTAATTCATTTCCTGATCGAAATGACACCCAAAGCTACTCCTACAGAAAGTGTTATCACTTGAGGTCAGATTGCAGCAACAGGACATTATAACTACTTCTCATAGCTGAAGCTTTGGGTACTGTTGCTATTCCTGATTTCTTCATGGACTTGGAAATCTCTGTGGTACCCATGCAGGACATGTATATTGAAATTAGTTCAGCAGTTTTAATTTTTGCTTTAGATATGCTCTGTATACTTCATACTTTGTTCCTACTGTGCATGCCACGTTGCTAAGTCAAAAGGTTGCCAGCCACAAATTGGCTATTTACATGTGCTGTGGGCTTTGAGCTACTTCAACAACACCCAAACACATACACTGACATACGCAGAGAAGTGTCCGGGGCAGCTGTCTACTAGCTCCACCTGCTATGCCAGCTGAGACCCTACCTGCCTGTGCACTGTCTCACCAGAGTGGTACACGCTTGGACTACTGCAATGCGCTCTACGTGGAGCTACCTTTGAAGGTGACTCAAAAAAGACAACTAATCCAGAATGTGGCAGCTGGACTTGTGACTGTGCGCGGCTGCCAGGACTGTATAATTCCAGTCCTGAAAGACCTATGTTGGCTCCCAGTAGGTTTCTGAGCACAATTCAAAGTGTTGGTGCTGACCTTTAAAGCCCTAAACGGCCTCAGCCCAGTATACCTGAAGGAATGTCTCTACCTCCATCCTCCAGCCCGGTCCAGCTCCCAGGGCTTTCTGATGGCTCCCTCACTGTGTAACGTTACAGGGAACGAGGCAGAGGGCCTTCTCGGTGGTAGCACCCACCCTGTGGAATGCCCTCCCCCCAGATGTTAAGGAGAATTGTTGCAAACAGCCGCATCTGGTCACAAACGTAGAGAATGGTAACAGCACTTATCTCCTTGTGAACAAAGTATTAGGCTATTCCCAGTCAGATACATATCCTATATAATAAAGAGCCTGTGTCCCTCCGTAGCTTTCCGTCCCTCAGTGGAATTCGCAAGTGCGCTTGCGCTCCACTGACACACGGATTGGAGAGGAGAAAGAGGAGGAGGAGCCTCAGGTTGGAGCGCAGCGCGAGCGAAGCGCTTGCGCTTCGCGAGCCTCCGAACCTCTCCGCCCGGCAGCCATTGCTGCTACTGCTACCACCGCCGAGCCTCCAGGGCCTCCGAGGGCTCCGCGCCCACCGCATGGTCCGGCCCCGCCGCTGTTCGCCGGAGGAGGAGGAGGGCAGCCCGGCTGAGGAGGGGCGGGAGAGCTGAGGCAGGCGGCGGCGGTGCACTGAGGCGGCTCCTGCTCCCGCCGCTGCTGCTGGCTGTGGAGCGGCGGTGGTGGCGGCTCCGCCGCCGCCGCGTCCTCAAAGGCGCCAGCGCCCCGAAAAGCAGCGCCCGCGCCCCCACCGACGGCCACCCCATGCCGCGCTTCCTTCCTGCTCGGGCTGCGGCCGGAGGCGAGGGGCGGGCGGGGAGGGACGTCGCCAGCCCGAGAAGCGCCCCTCCTGCCCGGCGCGGCGGTGCCGGCCTCCGAGGGGGTGTCCGGGGTTGGGGGGCTCCCCACTTTCCCCGCGCTCAGCCTCCTCCCTCCATGGCGGCAGGCGCGCAGCCGCGCCTGTGCCCCCCGCTAGCGCCCGTTATCTCAACGGGCTTCAATTCACTAGTAGAAAATACAATTTTGCATAGAAGATAACAAAGCTGAGAAAGCCAATTAACTGGACCTGAGATTGGTTAGTAGTATTTACTTCTGGGTTCTGAAGAACAGACATTAATTCCTCCTTGTTTGTAATAATCTCTTTGACCGCAGCTCTTTTCTTAGCGAGCTCAGTCATGAGTGGCAATTTGTTTTCTGCCTCCACAAAGTGGTCTCTATGAGCAGCCATTTTTGCATAGTAGGCACTGTTTCGTTGAAGCATCAGTTTATACTCTTCTTGCAGTGTTTCCATATCAAATGCAAGCTTTAGATTCTCAACATACAAGGCTGTGATCTGAACCTCCAGATTGTCACAATGATCTTTTGTACTTATTATGGCTTCATCTTGACGATACATTTGCCTTTCTGTTGCCTTTCTGTTTGCCATAACATGTTTCATTTGTGCCTCAAGATCTTGAAGCTGAGTCTATGGGAAAATATAGTAATATACAGTGAAAAGTTAATACTTTTGGTGGATAGCATTAAATTATCTATACAATGGTGTAATTGCTTGAGGTTTAGTTAACTAGTTATTTTTAGTTAAAGGTAGATAGCCGTGTTGGTCTGTCATAGTCAAAACAAAATAAAAAAATTCCTTCCAGTAGCACCTTAGAGACCAACTAAGTTTGTTCTTGGTATGAGCTTTCGTGTGCATGCACACTTCTTCAGATATTTATTTATTTATTTATTTATTTATTTATTTATTTATTTATTTATTTTTATTTAAAAGAAAACAAAATTGTGAAAGCAGATTAGTAGTATAGAAATTTATAGCACTGTAAAAAGTACATATGACTGATTTATCTAGAAATTTGGCTTTCCAATTTATTAAATTGAAGAAAATAATTTCATTGTTTTGCTGTTGGCCTTTCCTGATTAAAATGATCCGTGATGTTGTCACAATGCCCTAGATCAACATGACTAGTTCTGTACATTCAATGGAAGCTTGGAATTGTCTTCCTCATACAGCATCTGCCTCCCCTCCCCTACCACATGGCAGACTTCTTTTCTAGGTAGCCTAAATGACTCTAGAACAGCAAGGAAGGTAATTTATTCCAGTCCTTGGTTGAGAAGCCACAAAATGTGTGTGCACACAGGCCCATAGGAGAAGAAACTAGCTTCACCTGCCCACACTTGTTCAAATTGACTTTTATTCTGCAGATCATCTACCGGTAATTGTTATTATTTTAATAAATAAAAACTTTCCACCAACTTCCTGCGTTTCAAGTCTTCTTCTGGGGTGCTGGGGCAAGGAGACTGCAGGAAATCATATGACTTTTTCCACTTGTCTTCAGGGCAGAAGACATAGGACATATCCTTGTGCCTGAACTAATGTATACAGGAAGAGAGAGAGTCCAAGGAACTGGGGTAAATAGTGTTGACAAGAGATGAGGTTCCAGGCCTTAATGGCAAAATAAAACTGACAGGTTGGTGGGTCCAAGTAGCATCCACCCAATAATTCTTAAAGAACTCAAATGTGAAATTGCTGCTCTTCTAAGAAAAAAATATTTAACTTGTCCCTAAAATCATCCTCCATACGGTACAGACAACTGGAAAGAGGTCAATGCATATAGCCTTGGGCCTTGCTTCCTAAGGGCATCTGCTTGTCCACTTTGAGAACAGGGTGCTGGCCTGATCCAGGAGGCTCTTCTTATGAGCTTACGCTCATTCCATATTTATGGTTGGGTTTGACGCAACCAGATCAAAGTGTGTTTACTCATACAGAATTAATTTCAAATGGATGAGTCCTAAAAACTGCCCTCTTGGACAATTCTTGACTAAGCCATGTATTTGAAGTGAAACTGAGCAGAGTTTCGGGATGACATTTCCTTTTATGCAAGTGTTATTTTCTCAAAGTCATATTACCTGCAACCTAATAAGGACAGCCTTGTTGCTTTCTATTTCAGAAGCTTGGGCATGTTGTTGTTCTGCTATTTTTTGCACAGCTTCATCTAACAACGACGAACTTGGATTAGCCATGCCTAAAAGAAGAAGAAAAGACAGAGTTGGAGAGAAGCAGCTTTGAAAATTACATCGAACAGAAGTCCTGCTATTTGAAGAGCTGCTTTGAAAGTTGAGTTCATACAAGTAGAGTCCTATGAATAAATGTTAAATATTCACATATTTTAATATGATGTGGAAAGTATGTTCTATTGTATCCAAAAAGCAGCTTGCCCAACTCATCTTTCTCTTCCTGTCCTCCTACCTGTAGCCCTACTCACTCTGAAAACCCTCTCCAGAAGAAATCCCTTTGCAAAGGGAAGATGCTAAAGCATGTCTGTATACACACTATACATTGTGCACATTCAGAGCACATTTTCCCCTTCAGAGAATTCTGGGCACTGTAGTTTGTTAAGGTTTGCTGGTATGAGGGGTTAACTACAGTGCCCAGAATTATTTGAGGCAGAGAAATTTTAAAGGTATTGTGCATATGCACACAAAGATGGGTTTGGCAAGTTGCCTTTTCCTTGCAGAAACCTTAGGAACACATTTTTCTTGAAAAAATTGGCTTGGATCCCAAAGTGCACATTTCTATAAAGTGCACATTTTAGAGGCTAGAAAATATCTTCTTTTCTCCTTTCCCTCCTTTGATTGCTTATCCCTTCCTCAATTTTTTTCTGAAACTTTCCAGGATCATCTCTGTCAAATAAATTGCATTATTATTTTGCCACTATTTTGTCTTTTAAATGTTAATTTCATAATTTTATATCATCAAGCTAGCTAAAATAGCAAATACAGTATAATGATAGGACATCCAATGATGAGGGCACTGAGAGATTCAAAATAATGAATGCAAATAGAAATTACTTTTCAACATTAAATAGATTTTCAATGCCTTTCAGAGACTATTTGAACCAGACCTTAGCTGAGATAGTTCACAATATGTATGAGAGCAGACGTATTATGTGAGTGAGTTTTCTTCAGTTTCTGTGTGGGAATATGATTCCCCCACAACAGAATAGTACTTGGCAACACCTTCTCTGTAAACTGAAAAATAACTTATCGAAAACTGACAGACTGAGGGGAGGAAAAAAGAATTTCTTCCACAAAGACTTCCTCAAGTTGGGTCTTGAGGAGACCGGACAGGAAAAAACGGTGGCAAAACCACAGAAAAGAGTTGACTCAGTTAATAACATGGGTTTAGAAATAAAATTGCATGCCATTTATTTAAGAGGCAAAAGAGGTTCAGCCAATGCAGTGTCAAAAAACCTGACAATTTTATCTGTCTTTTGGTGACATGTTATCCATGCTTACTCTTATCCTCGTAAAATGAAGCCGTCGATAAATGTAAAGAAAGAGCAGCCAATTGAGGCCTGTGGCAGTTTAAATTTAAGGAGGTAATCACAAAACTTCGTATTTTCTCCAATGTGGCCTCTTTTCCTCCCCTTTTTCTTGGGCCTATAGGCTCAGTTAATATCTAAACATGTTCCTCAAACACACTTCTTCCACCCCAAATTCAGCAAAAATCTGTAATGTCGCCACGGCTGTTCAAAAGTGGTGTGGGTCCATTTCAACAGATTAACGGCTCGCCTTTTCAGCGATCAGTTAAAATTGCGTTTTTACCTCAGACTGTTACTTAGTGGCATATTTATTTATTTATTTGAAATGATATACCACCCTATACCAGGAGGTCTCAGGGCGGCTCAACATAACAAAATCCGAATATAAAACCACAAAATATATAATCAAAATAAAAAACAACCCAATAACCCCCATCCCCGCAATAAAACCCCACATTTTAAAAGGGCGTAGGGGGGGACGGACACGCAGGGGTACGCATAACCCTAAACATTGTGTGGATCTTATGTTTGGCCTCATTGAGGGGCAGTATTTCAATAGGAGTGGAAAAATGAGAGTACCCCTAAACATTTTTTTAGAAAGAAAAATAAAAAAGCACTGGATGTACGGCTGAGTTCTCCATTTGCAAGGAGTTTTAAGGTTGTGGCAGATTTTTTTGGGGGGGGGTGTCCCACAGGATTTTCATATCCATAGAGAAGGCCAAAACGATCGAAAATAGCTGAACTGCTTTCCTCGGTTGCTCATACATTGCCAGAACTATTTGAGGTACCCAAGGAATCTTGATAACTTGCAAATTCAAAAAAATGAATTTGCTATCAGTTGATAGGAGGAAAGGACGTATTTGATATTGTTGCAATCTGAGAGATTCCAATAAACCCAGATGCCAACTTTGCTGCCACATACACCCGGACAACACCATTACCAGCCCCAACAACATCAAACATACCAACTCAGGACTATTTAATTGCTCATCGTCTAACATTGTGTATGCCATCAAATGCCAACAGTGCCCTTCAGCCCTCTATATCGGACAAACAGGCCAAACCCTACGCCAAAGGATAAATGGACATAAATCTGACATCAGGAATCACAAGACAGAGAAACCAGTAGGAGAACACTTCAATCTCCCAGGACACTCTATACAAGATCTCAAAGTAGCTGTCTTATTGCAAAGGACTTTCAGAAATAGACTGGAAAGAGAAGTTGCTGAATTGCAACTCTTTACCAAGCTTAAAACCATGGAGAGACCTGGTCTGAACAAAGACATTGGATTCTTATCTCATTATACATGACAAAGCTATTTTTAACCTTCTCAACCCTTGCTTTTTCCTGTAAGACTAATTGCAGTCGTTAACAGTCGTCAACAGGTTTACCACACCTATCAACCTTTCACCCATTCCCACCACCCTTCTGAGTAATACCCCTCCCCACCCTCTCACTATATATGAGTGTATCTGAAGAAGTGTGCATGCACACGAAAGCTCATACCAAATACAAACTTAGTTGGTCTCTAAGGTGCTACTGGAAGGATTTTTTTGTTTGTTTGTTTTGAGAGATTCCAGGGGTTCTAGAATGAGCGACAGCAGAGACTTTAGCTTGTTTACCGGTAGCTTATACGTAAAATCCGGCACTGGAACAACAAACCAACAAGCCTTATTAAATTAATTTCTGCGTTTGCTGCAGGCGCCCTCCGACCGGGATGCCCCACTGGGAAGGAGAGGGGCTGGCCTTCCTTCTCCCGTTGAACGCCCGGGGGCGTGTGTGTTTTGCACGAATTGCAGAAGGTCCCCGAGGCTCCCTCCTGCCCGCAGCAGCGCCGAAGCCCCGGGATGCTTTTGCAGCGCTCTTCCCGGTGGGCTGCAGGCAGCAGCTCTGCCTTCCTCTCGGGGGAGAAGCGGGGAGCCTCGCCCGCTCTGCCCTTTTGGGAAGCGAAGTCCTGCTCTTCTGGTCGAGCAACTTCGCGGAAATTAATTTGGTTAGCGCCTCCCTGCGCAAACTTTGGAATTCCCCTGGGCCTTTGCAAGATTTCGCGGCTGTGCATTTTCAGGAAGTGGCTTTTCCATTCTCACGTTATATGAAGTGAAGAGGACGCAGCTTGCAGCGCAGCGCGGATACTTCTGGGAGGTGCAAACTGTTTTCTCCCGATCAGTAAGTAAATGCATCAGTTTCCTTTTGGGGGCTGTATCTCTGGGGGGCGGGGGGCGTTTCATGGCTTCATTTATATACTCGTTTTCGTTATATACTCGTTTTCCCTTGAACGCATAGCTGTCAACTTTTCCCTTTTTTTGCGGGAAATTCCCTTATTCCGAATAGGATTCCTCGTGAGAAAAGGGAAAGGTTGACAGCTGTGCTTGAACGTGACATTGATACTGAGATCCTAGTTGTGTTTAAGATTGCAGCCATGTATCCTGTCTATGCTCCCCCCCACCAGTTGTTTTCAGTGGGAGCAGGATCTTATAATGTACATAATTTCTTAAAAATTAGATGCCGTTCAAGTTAGATCTGCTTTAGCTTTTTGAATTTTTCTATTCCTTTCCGCAGTAGAAAAGGGTGCTTATCCTAGCAAATATGCACACAGCTTGATCACATCATGTATCCCTGCAAGTAAGCCCCACTGAAATTAATGGGATTTACTCAGAGCCTAGGGCTTGCCGATCAGAAGGTCGGTGGTTCGAATCCCCGCAATGGGGTGAGCTCCCATTGCTTGGTCCCTGCTCCTGCCAACCTAGCAGTTCGAAAGCATGTCAAAGCGCAAGTAGATAAATAGGTACCGCTCTGGCGGGAAGGTAGACGGCGTTTCCGTGCGCTGCTCTGGTTCGCCAGAAGCAGCTTTGTCATGCTGGCCACATGACCCGGAAGCTGTACGCCGGCTCCCTCGGCCAATAAAGTGAGATGACCGCCGCAACCCCAGAGTTGTCCGCGACTGGACCTAACGGTCAGGGGTCCCTTTACCTTTAAGGGAGTCCTTCAGTGTAGTTGAAGGAGCTAAAACTTTGATTAAGACTTTTCCCTTCTAAAGTCCTTGGTGGGTCTCGAAATATGATAAAACTTTGCTCTGCACTCAGTGATAGACTGCTGCTGTTTTCTGTGTCAGCGGATTGTGAATCCCTTTCCGGATTGTTCATGATCTGCCAGAATAAAGGATAATACTCTTTGATAATGCATTCTCTCTCCCTTACTCTTTCCCCTGCATCAGCCAGCCGATCACCCCACGTTTGCCATTATCAGGTGTTGTCCATAGAATATGGCAAAGGCAGTCTTGATTGATTTGTGCAGTTTTGGACCCAGGTCGTGGAATAACTGGACCCAGGCATCGGTGATCAGAACATTAGAAACTCTTGGGGAGAACTACCCTGTTTACCTTATGTGTTGCCAAACCTCTGGAAGTGAAGGGAATTGTGGAGATGTATTTCATACAGCAATTCGAGGCTTTCATGGTCCAGGGAAACAACTTGAGGTTGTGTGTGCCAAAAATACAGTTGCTGTCTTATACACCATTAAACAAAAACTCGATGAAAAAAACATTGATGCTGTTAAAGTAATCGTGCTGGCACAAAGAAAACCGTTAATGAGAGAGTACATGAATCAACTTTTTACTAGTGTTTACCAGTTTGAGTTTAAAGATTTTCAGATTAACTGTGAAGAAAACAACCTCAGAAAATCTGCAGAACTGCAAGGTGAATTAATGCCACTTACAGACCAAGACATAGAAAAGATCCAAACTGAGATAACGATATTTTTGAAGAGCCTTCCTAGTCTGAAAGGGGAACTTACCATTCTCAAATCTTCATTGATCCCAGGTAAGAAAAAATATGTGCAAGAATCATATTATTAGTACTGCAGTCCTTTTCTTTTTTCAAATGTCCTTTTTTATTGTTCAATACCTGGTATGATCCTGGTTGTATTTGGAGGGGGGGAGCAGACTTCTGAATGTCAGGCTCTAACAAAAAAGCAAGCATGTCTGCTCAGTTGAAGCATTCAATAAAGAATAATTGTTTGGTTCTTAAATGCACATTTCATTAGAAAAACAGCTTTTGTTTGTATTCATGACTGTGCATGCACTTCAATCTATTCTCAACCACCAGGACTTTCTGCAGCAAGAAAAGTCAGATTGCCCCAGTGCACATACATTTTGCCTACTTCATTTTATTCATAGCAGTAGCTGGGATTTTTGCATAATTTTCTGTGTTTGGGCAAAAACTGCTACGGATAGAGATAAAATGCCACAGGTGGCCATAAGTTCTGAGTATAAAAAGCGGGTGGCAAAGGTCATGAGAAGAAGCCTGATTCAAAATCTTGCGTTTTCTTTAGTCTTCAATAGAGCAAAATATTTCTGGGCAAAATAATGGAGAATAATGTGTAAATTTTGAGCTGGAGGGGTTTTTTGCTGGAATTTTTACTGGCAGGTTGGAAGTTATCTGTAACTGGTTTTAAACCAGATTGTGTATTAGAGAGATGGGAATCGATTTGGAGACTTAAGATCTGCTGCAGGTTTGGGTTCAGTGAATCTCAGGAGGTTCCCAGTGCAGCCGGACTATGCTTGCTTAATTCCCTCCTCCTCAGCTCATCCAGAGTTATGCCAGCCTATCTCCTCCATCCCAGCTTTATGTCAAAGTCTTGCTCCCCTGAAGCATATTTTGGGTGATATTAGACCTGCATAACCATGATTCCCCGCTGTTGTTCTCTTCGCTAGATCCTATTTTCCTCCATGGATTCACTACAAGAACAGGTGGCATCTCCTATATACCGACGTTGAGCTCTTTCAATCTCTTCAGTAGTTCCAAACGACGTGACCCACCCATTGTGGTTAAGGAAAATCTTCGCAGGCTAGCTGCTGCTGCTGGATTCAACCCTGATGCATATCATAGGGTAAAGGTAAGGCCAAGGACGTAGGAAGGGAGGGGCGGGCCGCCCCGAGTTCCACTCTGGGAGGGGTGACAAGATGGCCCCTGCCTCCCCCCAGCTGTAGAGTGGCCGAGGGCACGTGTTCGCGCGCCGTCCGTACGGGGTGCCGCTCGTGCAGATTTTTCTTTACTTTCTTCCTGCTCCTGGTTGTCAAACCCATAGAGTTCTAAATGAGTGATGGGAAGCAGTCTCTCTTCAGGGTGAGGCACTTTATCCCTGCAGGATGAAACTTAGTTAGTCATCACAGCCCCTCAGATACATGCCATTCGCAGCATTTGTATTAGAATCAAAGAACTGTAGAGTTGGAAGGTACACTGGGGGTCATCTAGTCCAACCCCCTGCATTGCAGGAATTTCTGCGTTGCAGGAATCTTTTGCCCAAAGTGGGGCTCAAACCCACAACCCTGAGATTAAGAGTCTCATGCTGTACCAGCTGAGCTATCCCAGGTATTTGATGCAATTAACACAAAATAACCCAAATGTAATCATGGTAATAACATTGATAAAGCTGAATGGTTCTTTAGACTTCTCATGAAACAAAACAAAACACGATAATGCCCCAGAGTGCTTCTTGCCTGGTAAGGATTTCTCCTTTGCCTCCTCTTTGACAAAGCCTTTAAAAGATCTGAGAACTCACCATCCTGTCTCGGTGACAGCAGTCCTTGTGTTGAAACATCCTTCTGCCTAGGGTGCAACTGAGCAGAACTAAAGTGAGTTTAGAAAATAAATGGCTGACTGACCCTGAAATGGAGAAGCTAAACAAATCTCAGGGAAGGAATTTCAAAGTATTGATACCACATCCCCCCCTTGTGAACCCCCACCATACCTGAGATGGTGGTGGTTCAACACAGAAGGACTTCCAAAGAATAGGCAGTAAGCAGCCCTTGAAATATCCTGGCTCCAGACCACTCGAGGCTTCGGAAGTCAATTGTGTTACTTTGACTTGAGCAATATTGCTAGGCAGAGGTGTTGCCTCGGGAAATATTGGAGCGAAAGAGCACTCCTAACTTGAGTTTTTCAGATTGCCTTGCCTTCTCTTGGTGTTAACAGGTCAACCACGCCAGTGATGTTTGGGTCATGGGAAAGGCTGAGCCGGATAACTATGATGGGATAGTAACTAACCAGAAAGGTGTTACACTAGCTGCCCCTGGAGCAGACTGCATCCCTGTGCTTTTCGCTGATCCTGTCAAGAAAGCATGTGGTGCTGCTCATTCAGGTAACACGACTCCTTTTTTCGCTTTGCAAAGGTCAAGAAATCCACTGGACAACCGTCATTCCTTTTATGCATTTCTCTGTTTGGACTCTGGTCCTGCCCTGGGTGTGCTTTCTTACTCTGGATTTTCCCGTCAATCCCCACCCCATCCTTCATTCCATATAAATACAGGTATGGCTATCCTTGAGTCGGCACCTTTTTGTTTTCAGTTCACTGTTTAATCCTGAATCTCTATTTATAGCATAACGTTCAGGGAATAATGGTATTTTCTAATGGTCTGATGCAGCCAAAGACAAGACCCTTTGACTTTCCTGGGATTAAAAAATTATTTATCGCTGGATTGTGTCATATCTTTAACCAGTTCAACTGAAGAATCAAAATATAAAACAAAATAAAAAATAAAAAAAATTCCTTCCAGTAGCACCTTAGAGACCAACTAAGTTTGTTCTTGGTATGAGCTTTCATGTGCATGCACACTTCTTCAGATATGTTATGCACACGAAAGCTCATACCAAGAACAAACTTAGTTGGTTTCTAAGGTGCTACTGGGAAGAATTTTTTTATTTTTTATTTTATTTTGACTGGCAGACCAACACGGCTACCTACCTGTAATCAAAATATAGTTATTTTATTTGTTGAATTTATATTCCACTCTTTCTCCCGAAGAAGGCCAGAATGACATGGGATGTGGGTCTATTCTTGGCAGTTTCCCGTAGATAGGACACAGCTGAGGTGCAACTGGAAACGTTGTGTGAATAAATAACACTGACTTAAACGTGCCAAAACTTACCTGCTTCTTTAGATGTTTGTCAGCAATGCAGACCATAGTGGCTAGCTTTCTTATTCTGTTGATAGCTGCTAATTTCTGGTTTCCTCATATATAAATGTGGCAGAGACACTTAAAGAACAAATCATGCCTACTTTGACCCATCACTCCGTACTTCCATGCCCTATTTTGCATGCTTACGCCTGTTTAAATGTTCACATACATTGAATACAACTTTTGTAGGTTGGGTTTTCTTTTGCTTTTCAGTTTTAAAAGCAAGATTTCCTTTCCTTTCCTTCCTTCTAAGGTTGGCAAGGCACATTGTTAGGAGTATCTATGGCTGTCATTAACGCAATGGTAACTGAATACGGTTGCGACGTGAAGGATATCCTTGTGGTCCTGGGGCCGTCGGTTGGGCCCTGTTGCTTTAAACTGCCTCGGGAATCAGCAAAAAGATTTCGTAGGATTGATCCCAAGTGCGTAAGGCTTTATGAATCGTCAACCCCGTACGTTGACATCAGAAGAGCAACACGGTGAGCTTGGTTCTGCTTATTCTTAATTGGGAGAATTCTTGGTGTTTAGCACATCACAATACCTCAAGGACCGCCTCTTTCCATATGAAGCTACCCGGACCCTGAGATCATCTCACTCCTTTGTGTGCCTACTCCTCGAGAGGTCCGGAGGGTGGCAACACGAGAATGGGCCTTCTCTGCAGTGGCTCCCTGCCTGTGGAATGCTCTCCCCAGGGAAATTCGCCTGGCGCCTTCATTACACACCTCTAGGCGCCAGGCAAAAACCTTCCTTTTTAACCAGGCCTTTGGTTGATGTGTTTGACATCCTATACCATTTTAAAATGTGGCTCTTTTCAGTGTGTGTGGGGGGGTGTTGTTGGGTTGTTGTTTTTATTCTGATTATATATTTTGTGATTTCCCCCCCCCCCCGTGACATCCGGGTATAGGGCAGTATATAAACTCATGGCTCTGTGGGTTAAACCACAGAGCCTAGGGCTTGCCGATCAGAAGGTCGGCGGTTCGAATCCCTGCAACGGGATGAGCTCCCGTTGCTCGGTCCCTGCTCCTGCCAACCTAGCAGTTTGAAAGCACGTCAAAGTGCAAGTAGATAAATAGGTGCCGCTCCGGTGGGAAGGTAAACGGCGTTTCCATGCGCTGCTCTGGTTTGCCAGAAGCGGCTTAGTCATGCTGGCCACATGACCCGGAAGCTGTACGCCGGCTCCCTCGGCCAATAATGCGAGATGAGTGCCGCAACCCCAGAGTCGGTCACGACTGGACCTAATGGTCAGGAGTCCCTTTACCTTTTAAAGAATAATAAGAATAACAACTGTGGAGCTGTGAAAAAATCACTCTGTGTGTTTTGCTCCCTTTTGGTTAATTGATCCCATTACAGAAGAAGAAAGAGGGTAGGCCTCTTCGTCTCCCTGCCCATCCCTTTCCCCACAGAAGCAGCTTTCCGCTTTCATTTCACTTGCCTGAATCAGACACTACAGGTTTAATCAGATGTGCGACCAAGTGCCAGTTCTGACTATCTGCACCCCGTTTACCGTATGGCCCTCTAAGGAGGCCTTTCTCATCCACTGTCCTGTTTTCCAAAGAGCGTTGTTGGTAGCGATGGCCTTGGCTATCCATGCCGATGAGCCTTCGATAGTATGTCCACCGCTTAGGAGTCCCAACAAAAGCATAGCGGAAGGGGTGCTGCTGCCGCTATGGAGTTCATGTTAGGGCTTAGGCTCTTAACTCTTCCTTAAGCATCATAGGATTTGTAGAGCTGGGAGGGACCACAAGGATAACCCCCCCCCCCGCAATGTAGGAATCTTTCAACCAAAATGGGACTCAAACCCATGACCCTGAGCCTTGACTGGTGGTCAGTATTTAATCTTGGCCTTTCTGGTTGTGAGGAGCATTGCACCCCTTTGCCACATTTGGGGGTGTTTTGGGAAGAAGCCGGAGGCCACCACTGTATACTCTCCCATATTACATGTTTAAGGTTACATGATCCCCAGTTATAAATCAGAGCGTCCCAATTTTAAACACACTATAGGCGGAAGAAGGTCTTGGGGTTTAGTGCCATATGAAAAGATTTTAACCCTACGATATTGGAAGTAATATGCTGTGTATATATAATAACTACCCTCTAATAACTGTCCATTTAATAATCCATTATCCCTTTTTTTTCTTTATTAGTATTCTTCTGGAGACTGGAGGGGTTCTGCCTCAGAACATACAGGATGACTCTGTAACAGACCAGAACCAAAATGTAACTGTCTGTACATCATGTTGCCCTGATCAATTCTATTCTCATGTCCGTGATGGTGAGAACTTTGGAACACAGATTGGCTTCATATCAATTAGAGACTAAGGGTTTATCTTCATATTTATGGAATGATACTGAGTTCTTCCTGTGGTCAGCTATAGTTCCAAGCTGTCTATATAATATAGTTACTTAGAAAAGGAGTCCTATTTACTTTGATAGGACTTAATTCCATCTAATTGTGCTTAATCTTACACTCCTAGTACAAAACACTGCAAATATCAGGGATACATAAGTGTTTATAGTGTTGTATTTTTGCTTTAATGTACTTGCTTCTATGTTGCACACTACTTGGAGATTTTTAAAAATTAAAAAGTTTATAAATGCTTTTAAATATATTTAAATAAATAAATAAATATGTAGCCTAAATGCTACAGAAAACTCTTTTGGCTTTTAGTAGGTAAAGTTTGTGAGTTGCTTTTTACAGCTGTGTTCAGTATTCCTTGTCTGTCTGTGTTAGCACTGTTTTGTGTTTGTATGTGTTGTGAATACACTGCACACAGTCCAGTACTGTATTATCATAGGCAGTCAGCTCCACAATTATGCTTTTTCTGACATTATTATTATAATTTATCATTTCCAACTGCTTAAGCAGCCACCAGCCAACAAGCAATACAACAACCTAGTTGTGTGGTACACAATTTTATTCTTTTCTCATTGCAAAAAATAAATAAAATACTACTATTGTTGCCACCCAAACCTTGTGGGCATATTAGTCAGCCATCTTCCACGGCGGCTCAAGCGGAAGTCTGCCTAAAGCCCATCTTAATCTCGTTGCCACCCAACTGGGTGTTTGGCTTAAAAGCAGGAGAAAAAGGAAAATGGTCAAGGATAATGGGAGATGTAATCTAGCATCACCTTTAGGAGGGCCCCAGTTCCCAAACTCGTCTTATTAGTGTCCACCTTTTCCCAGAAGCACATCCACAGGAGGAACACATCCACTCAACTTGTAGCGTGTTCTCCCAGCCCCCTGCAAATATTTCTTTCCTCTTACCTGTTCTTTTCATGGGAGGCTTTGGCAGCAGCACAGAGGGGATCCTGCAAGAAAGAAGGTGTCCTTGAAGCAGGGGAGAACTCTTCACTAAGGGCTGTTTTGGGGTAGGAATCCCTGAACATGTGAATGGTCTGTCACAGACCGAACGCCAGCGACAGAACATCCCCTCAGCCACTCAGTCAGGACTTTACAATCCAGAAAGGCTGGACTGGAACGCCACGGAAGACGGAGTTTCGCTCTGTGTACATCAGCTTGTGTGCTGATGACGGAGACCATTATCCGGAAAGCCTGGCCTTGTGGAGGAAGAAGGACTTGGTGTCCTCCTGGCAGACGTGGGGAATGGATGCCCAATGTCCCTGCTCCCAAAGAATGCTTGGCCCACCCACTTCGGGACAAGAGCATCTCCTTTCTGCTCTCATGCAGGAAGGTTCTTCTCCCATTTTCTGTTGACACTCAACTTGTAGGGTGTTCTCCAAGCCCCATGTAAATCGTTCCTTCCTCTTCCCTGCTCTTTTCATAAGGGCGGCTTCAGCAACAGCCCCAGGGGACAGGGTTCCTACGACTCCCCAAACATGTTTCAGAAGAACCCTTTCTTTCTTTCCTTCCTTCCAGTACCTGAGGGTCGCCACGTCTCTCCAGGGATTTGGCCAGAACGAAATACCGGTAAACATTGGGGAAAGGCTCCTTCCCTGCAAATAAAACAGAGACATCAGCAGGGGCATTGCAGCTTCCCTCTCACAGACCTACATTCCCCAGAACCCCTACCAAACTACAATTCCCAGGATCGTTTGGGGGAAGACACCTGCTTTTTAGAACAGGGATGACGAACCTGCAGCTTTCTTTCCCTGATTTCCTAGGAACCAAGAACGGAAAGCTCAATTACTTCTAACAGGATGGTTTCAGGGAGCAGGGTGTATAAAATATGGTTCCAAATGTTTGGTGCCTCCCTTCTCTCTGCCAAGTGGTAGCAAGAACCCATGGGGTTCCAGGCTCTCTCCTTTAGAGAAGTGAGGGGCCGGATTAAACCAACTGGTGGGCCGAATTAGGCCCCTGAAATGGACTTTGGACATGCCTGGCTGAAAGTTCAATTCAATGGAGCTGAATAAATAAATAAAACCTCCCCTTCAGTAGTTTCAAGCACTACTACAGGTTCCACATAATATCTGTACTGCATTGTTTACTGTGACAGCAACTGCACTTTGGAACTCCCCGCCTATTGCAACAAAGCACGTGCCTTTGCTAGACTCTTTTCGGGCACCTGCTAAAAGCATTCTTCTTTAGGCAAGCACACCTAGATGCTTAGGAAGTTGAAGTAATCTTAATCTTAATATTTTATCTTTTGTATGTTTCAAAGTAGGATTGTTAATTTTTCTTGAATTTACTGCTGTGGTGTTTTTTGTTTTGTTTTTTTATTTTGGTAAACCACTTTGCAGGTTTTTTAAAATAAATTTTATTAAATAAATAAACAATACAGTGGTACCTCTGGTTACGTACTTAATCCGTTCCGGAGGTCCGTTCTTAACCTGAAACTGTTCTTAACCTGAAGCACCACTTTAGCTAATGGGGCCTCCCGCTGCGCCGCCAGAGCACAATTTCTGTTCTTATCCTGAAGCAAAGTTCTTAACCTGAAGCGTTATTTCTGGGTTAGCAGAGTATGTAACCTGAAGCATATGTAACCCCAGGTACCACTGTAAATATAAATAAAATAACACAAGCCAAAACACAATCCATCCTGTAGATTTAAGTATCTGTCCATAGTCACCTACTTGTTATCAGAGGCCCAGAATCCACATTCGTTTGTAAGAAAATATGAAATAATGTAAAACCATTTTTGCAGGCAAAAAACAACAACACACAATGTGTGTGTGGGGGGGGGTGACAAGAAATTTTCCGCACCGGGTACCACCTGACCTTCCTACGCCTCTGGAACTGAGACATGGCGAAGACTGTCCTTGCTTTAAGAAATACGGTTTATTCCCGTTTTCCTCTTCAGCCTGCATGGAGGGAGTCCAGATCTTACAGCAGAGTCATTGCAAGAGGGAATTGACCCCCACAGCAGGGCAGCCAGTCTTCCCAAGTCAGATTCCAGGCTCTCTTCCTCCTCCTCGTTCTTCTTTCCAGTGCCCCTTGCTCAAAACCTCTCTTTTCCTGCCACCTCACACCAAGACGGAGTTCTCTGGCATTTCCAGTTAGGCTCTCCTTGTCCTTGAATTGTTTTTTAAAGTCCCTTGCTTGGCCAGGACCTTTTGCGAAGCCTAGCCCAGGAATTCCTCTGTAGCTTGTATTTCTTGCTTCACATCCCAAATAATCCAAAATCATAACATTTATTAATTTCTAGGGTTTAGTGGGGTCCCCTCTAAATCTATAACAATATTGTGTGTAATTAAGATGATTCTATTAAGGTGGTGCTACCGTGTTTCTCCTAAAATAAGACACCGTCTTATATTTCCCCCCCTCAAAAAAACACAATATGGCTTATTTTCGGGGGATGTCTTATTTTAACCTCTCTGCGTCGGTACGCTGCATAGCCACGCCTATCCAGGCCGTCTTAAGGGAGAGGCGCCGCGCCACTATGTCTTATTTTCGGGGTATGGCTTATATTTCACAAATGCGTAGAAATCCTGCTACGGCTTATTTTATGGCTACGTCTTACTATAGGAGAAAAAGGGTATTAGAATTCCCAAGGGAATGTCAAGCAGGGAGGGAGGAGGGAAGAGGGAGAGTGGAATTCTGGTGGAGAGAGATGATTGGAGGAGGATTTGAAAGGGAGAGTGAAGGGAGGGAGGGGGAAGAGGGAGAGTGGAATTCTGGGGGAGAGAGATGATTGGAGGAGGATTTGAAAGGGAGAGTGAAGGGAGGGAGGGGGAAGAGGGAGAGTGGAATTCTGGTGGAGAGAGATGATTGGAGGAGGATTTGAAAGGGAGAGTGAATGTTGGGGGGGAGGCAGTTGAGAGTCGGTTGAGAGCGGTGGGTTCTGGAGGGGGGCACTTGGTGGGGGACCTGAAGCTGGGCTGGGCAGCTATTCAGATTAGGATCAGAAGTCCAGTCGCCATTGCTCTCGTTTGACAGTGGCCAAAAAGGAACAGAGATGCAGAGAGGGACTGTGAGTCTCCTGTGGAGGCCGGGGCATGTGGCAGTCCCATGCCCAGCGAAGAGGGGCTCTGCCGGCTGCCCAGAAACAGAATTCCCTCAATTGAGGTGAGCCACAAAGCCAGGGCTTGGCTTGTACTGCTAAGGCCCAGATGCCTCGCACCACCCCCTCCCAGCGCCTGGGAAGCAGCTTACAGACCTAGGCTAGGCCTGATTATCATCTTAAAAATGGAAAGCGTAATGCTGGTGGTCAACAAAAGAGGTCTAAAGACTTCCTCAAGGCAAATCTAAAAGAAATGTTGTGTAAACATTCGGGAAAGGCTGGCCTGTGAGCGCTCCAAATGGAGAACAGCCTTTACCAATGATGTCATGGATTTTGGACACTTGAACTCAGGACAAAAGGGAGAAAGAATCTAAGAGGAAGCATGTTTGGCAAACCCTCACCGTGATCAGCTCCCGCCCAGAAACCTATGTCCCCACCGTGGAAGGACGTGTGGATTCAGAATTGGCCTCCGCAGTCCATTATGGACTCGCTGTTAAGACTGTGTTCATGGAAGACAATCTTACTCGGCTCCGTGTGATCGCCAAAGAAGAAGATGATAGCAATGGGGGGGGGGGCTACGGCCATCTTCATGGACATGGACTTAATGGAAAATCCTCATGGGAAGATGCCTTGCAAGTCCCTGCTCCCCCAACGTCCGGTTGGTCCAACACTTCCCCAAAGGGCGGCACCTTGGGCAGGGGGATAGTGCAATGGGGCAGGAATCATCTTCACCTGCTGAACAGCAGCCTGAAGGGGGAGTGACTTCACCTGCAGCTTCAAGGACTCCAAGGAGAAAGTGCTGATGAGAACCAGCCTTCTTAAGCAGAGCTCCCAGCAGCAGCCAGAAAAGGCAGAGAACGAAAGAAAACAGCTTGTTACTTTTAAAAAAAACAATCTTTATCACGATATATTATTTAATCACTGGCATATCGAAAGCAACCAGTTGCTCCAATTTCTTTATTGAGTGTTAACCTATGCCAATGACGCTCTTCTCCTCTTGTCAGGGACTGGCACATGCAGACAGCATGAATGGCATCCCTGAAGACATGCAGGGCACTGAGCAGCATGGATTCCTCCAGCGACTTGGAAGGACTTTACAATCTAGAAAGGGTGTGCTTCTGGTCGGAGAAGCAAGCGGTAGTAAGAATCATCGTCAAGCAGTCGGCGAAATCAGAAAGGGCGACCAGCGTGCTCCGCCTCTTTGTATTAGAATGCCTCAAAGGTAACATTTCCTTCTTGGCGACTTTCGTCCCAGGCCTCAATAACGACATTGCAGATGCCTTGTCTCGTTTGCAGATGGAGCGTTTCAAGGACATGGCTCCCGAGGCTGCCCAGCTCCCAGAGACCTTGCCGGAGGAACTGCGGGAAACTGGACAAGAGAAGTGACACAGGACATGAGTATTGAGAGCACTTGTTCCCTTCTACATTGTGGCTTACACAAGAGCTTGGTCATCTTTCGAGGGGTCCAGGGCCAGATTTTGCTCACTCCATAGGTGGTCAGCTAGGAAATCTGATGTGCTAAAATACCTGGTTTATTTGAAACAAAAAGACATGGCCCTTAAGACCATGAGCCTGTCATCTGGAGGGGCGGGGGTCTCCACCTGGGCACGCAAAGGACAATGGTCAAGGACAATGGGAGTTGTCCCTCAGTTCCCAAACCTGCCTCCTTAGTGTAAGTCTTTTTACAGAAATGCCTCCACAGCATGGGAGGCTACGACTCCCCAAACATGTTTCAGAAGAACCCTTTCTTTCCTTCCTTCCAGTACCTGAGGGTTGCCACGTCTCTCCAGGGATTTGGCCATAACGAAATACCGGTAAACGTTGGAGAAAGGCTCCTTCCCTGCAAAGAAAACTGAGACATCAGCAGGTGCCTGGCTCCCAGCCACCCTAGCCCCCAGTCTGGGGCAGGAGTGTGGGGGACCTGGGAAGGGGGCATTTCCTCCTACCTGATCTTACCAGCTTTTCCCACTTGGCCTCCTTTATGTTCATCTTGATGGTGCCCCACCAGCCTAGCACAGAAGCAGCAGCCAAAGTTTCTTCCCTCTCTGAAATAACTCGAGATGTTCTTCGAATTGGAGGAAACTTTGGAGGCTGCTTCTGCGCCAAACAGGGCCGGGAAGGAGCCATGCCCGTGCGGAGAAGGGGCAGTGGGGAAGCGGCGCGAGGGATCTCAGCCGGGATGTTATCTTGCTCTTCATCCCGGGAGCTGGAGCTGGAGCCTCATCCCTGGAGAAATTAGGAGAAATATGGGCTAAGAAGGCAAAGAAAGAACCTGAAATGCAATATATTTCTGCATACATTTGAGCTCCGGGGTGGTGGTGGGCTGTTCCCCAAGGCAATAGCTGGGGGGGAGAGAAGTGGACCACAAAGAAACACTTCCCGTAAAACTACAGGAATATCTAAATCAGGCCTTCCTCCTCCAGCCGGCTGTCCCATCGCTGGCATGAGGAAATGGCAACCCCCATCCCCAGCAATGGGAGAGCCACTTCTTCCCCTGGTCCAGTTCCACACACGTCCCAGGCCTCAATAACGACATTGCAGTTGCCCTGTCCCTTTTACAGGCACACCGCTTCAGTGCTTTGCTTCCTAGGCCGCCCAGCTGCCCGAGACCTTGCCGGAGGAACTGTGGGAAACTGGACAAGAGAAGTGACACAGGACATGAGAACTGAGAGCACTTATTTCAGCTCGGGGGGGGGGGGCTGTTCCCCAAGGCAATAGCGGGGGAGGGGGGAGAGAAGTGGACCACAAAGAAACACTTCCTGTAAAACTACAGGAATATCTAAATCAGGCCTTCCTCCTCCAGCCGGCTGTCCCATCGCTGGCATGAGGAAATGCCAACCCCATCTCCAGCAATGGGAGAGCCACTTCTTCCCCTGGTCCAGTTCCACACACCATGTCCGCTTCTGTCTGAAGGAAGGAAGGACGGATGAGGTGGGGGGAATTCTGGGATTCATCTCCACAGAAGCATTCTCAAACAGAGCCAGATTGCCCAATAGGCAGAGCAGGCACTGGCCTACGGCCCCTGCAACAACGGATCGCCATATATCTTCTTTGTTTTGCGTAATAAAATTGGATTATTAATATTACTGGTTGGTAAAATCAAAGACGTATCACAGCATACTTGCACTTTTGGGGTTTCCCCTGCCACCGCTGGGCTGCTGCTGCTGCTGCTGGTTGTGGTAGGCCGGAGCCTTCAAACCATGGCCCTGGGAGAGACGAAGGACATTGTATTTTCCTGGCATGTACATCCACTCTAGTGGGGAAGCAGTGTGAGGGTTGACAGCCGGCAATCGCCGGGATGTTCTCTTGCCCTTCATGAGCTGGAGCCTCATTCCTGGCTCCCAGCCACCCTAGCCCCAGTCTGGGGCAGGAGGGTGGGGGACCTGGGAAGGGGGCAGTGGGGAAGTGGCGCGAGGGATCTCAGCCGGGATGTTATCTTGCTCTTCATCCCGGGAGCTGGAGCTGGAGCCTCATCCCGGGAGCGTGGCCCTGTGGAGGAAGCAGGATACAGTATGGGCTGTCATGTGAGAGTCAGCAAGGTTAACGGCAGTCTTGCGGGGACAATCAGATCACAAATTAATAAAAGAATGGGGCTGTGTTAAAGAGTACATGAAAAAACATTGTTCTGGAATAAATATATCGATATGTAATGAATGACTTTTGCAGGGTTAGTGAAATGAAGAAACGGCTATAAAAGGCATAAAACCAGAGGTAACATATATGTAAATAAAATATCACAACAAATAAGATAAATGGAAAATTTGAAGTCTAAAAAAGGTGGAAGGAAGTCAAAATGTATGTATGTATTATGTTTTGCTGTTGATATTGTTTTTCTTTATATTTCTTTTTTCTTTGGATTTTCTTATTTATGCTTTCTTTTTGTATTTTATATTGTAATTATGCATTGAAAATAAAATTAAAATGAAAGAAAGAAAGAAACCATAGGCTGTGTACCCACCATACCTTTGGGGCTCATCCCCACTTCCCCTTGGGTCGTGTGCCCAGCAAACTCAGGTGTGTTAACAGATTTGCTCTTTGCTAGACCGGCCGGCCTGGTTTGCAAAAGTCAGCCCAGGGATTCCTTGTCTGGCACAGTTTTGCAGCCTGTACTTTCATGGATATCCCAATTAATCAAAATCCTACCATTTATCAATTTCTAGGGTTTAGGGTCTAATGCAAATGTATAACAGTATTTTTCCTGTACAATTTTTAATGCCTCTATTGTTGTGAACCGATGCATGATTATAAAGTAAGTAAAGCTTATTTTTAAAGCTCCCAGGTTGATGCCTGATTCTTTCTTAAGTGGGGCAAAGGGGGGGGGGGAGGCAGCTAGCTTCATGGCTGGATTTGCTCAAAACAAGGTTTTGCAGCCTAATTCCTATCCTTTTAAGTTTGCTGCCAAGGATGCGATTTTAAAACTCGTTTTTTTTAAGGAACAGGTGGCAACCCTACTTCAGGTATACAGGACCCACACTTTGAATTGTGTTTGCAAACGTACTGGGAGCCACCGTAGCTCTTTTAGGACCGGTGTTCTATGGTCCCGGCGGCATTCCAGCACCTTAAATGTTTTGATTTTTTTTTTTTGCCCCACTTTGCACTGCTTTCCCCCTGCTGGCTGGGAAAAGAGTCTCTCCCCCCCCCCCCCCGGTCAACGCAACTAAGATGGCTCTCTGCTGCGTGACCAGGGAAGGGCCGCCCTTGCCTGCTGCAGAGGACACTTCGTGTGTCAAGAGAGAGATGCTGATTGGGAAGCAGTGCAAGATTCCTGGACGTCCTTGCAGCTGTGTGGATGCAGGAATGGGTGGGCAGGAGCCCGGGTCCATTGGGGGGAAAGAAAGAAAGCTGCCATTCAGGGATATCTTTATCAGCACCACCTACAATGTCACAGTGTGGTGAATAAGATTTGGGAATACCGAGAAATGTTTCTCTGAGTCAACTGGAGGGGAAGCACAGTAACAGGGTGGGGTGCAGTGGGGAGGGAAAGTGGGCATAATGGAAAAGCTCAAAATGGATGCAGGACTGCAGGAACTATCATGCAGACTTAAGATGAGTATCATTTTATGGAATTCAAGGTGTAATACAATACAATACAATATATAAGAAACAAAGGTAGCAACTTGGGCACCATTTGGGGGGAAATGGTTGTTTCCAATCCAGATTGGGAGGCTGTTTTCTACATGGAAATAAATCCCAAATTCAATGGGGTTTACTCCCAAGTAAAATGTGTATTTGCTCTATCTTCCTCAGAGTGGCTGGGACAACCTCAATGGCTAATACAATTTGTATGTGTGTGGAAACAATTTGTGTTTGTGTGTGTGTGTGTGTGTGTGTGTGTGTGTGTGTGTGTGTGTGTAAATACTGCTGCCCTGAGACCAGAGCAATTGCTGTCAGTGTAGGCATATTCTCTCTCTCTCTCTCTCTCTCTCTCTCTCTCTCTGTGTGTGTGTGTGTGTGTGTGTTCCTCCCATCTGACTGGGTTGCCCCAGCCACTCTGAGGTAGACGGAGCAATCGAACGTCTAAATCCCCTTTCTGTTTTCTGTTTTTGGGGAGCTATAGCTCAGTGGCAGAGCATCTTCTGGGCACCCAGGAGGGCTTGGATTCAACTCCCTGCTTGAGTTCAGGTGTGGGAATGAGAATGCCCAGCTTGCAGGTTCAATCTCCATCTGGGACAGCTGCATCTTTCTGCATTGCAGAGGGGTGGACTAGATGATCCTCAAGGTCCCTTCCAACTCCGCAATTCTTTGATTCTAAGGATGCTAGAAGCATTGGCACTCCCGCTGTGCTAACCCAACACAGGCGCAGAGAGAGACAGATTGAAGCTCGGCCACGGAGGGTTCAGTCGCCAGAGCGGAATATGCAGGAAAGCGCCTGGCCCTTTGCCTGGCAGAAGACCTCACCCACTGGGCTGCATAGAGAGCTGCCTCAGGAACCAGATCCTGGGTCCCGGGAGCTCCAGACTGTCTTCCTCTGGCCTGGATGGCAGCAGCTCACCTGGGGATCAGAGTTTCCCCAAGCTGAGGACTGGCCCTGTGGCCTTCCACAGGCGCTGAGCTATGGCCTAGAAAGGCCCCTGGGTGAGTCCATCCTTGGTCTCTCTAGGCAAGGCTGAGAGCAACTGCTACCTGCCACCCTTTGGAGAACCATGGTGGCCAGGCGGTTGACAGCTGGGATGAGGAACTCGGGGCCCACAACCTGATTCTTCGCATCCTAGAGATGGCACAGAGAGAGAGGCGGAGACTGTCTCTTGTGGGGAGGGGACTCTGCAATCTTGCAGGGCGGCAAACACGGCCCACTTTGGCTTGACCATGTTTACCATATTTTCCCATTGGGACTAGAAATTTGTCTTTTTAACTCTTTCCTTCCTCTTACCTGTTCTTTTCACAAGGGGGGCTTTGGCAGCAGCCGCTTTCTCGAGATTCTTTTAAATCCCATTCTTCCACTTAAAAAAGAATTAAAAAGAACCCTGCAGTTTTATCAAACTGTGTTCTAAGCCATCATGTCAAGGGTGTGAGTGTACTTAGGAGGAAGCCTTGTAACAACTACACACACACACACACACACACACACACCCTCTGATTTGACAAGCTCTATTGTGAAGGCGGCGGTTCCTACATTTCAGGGGAACTGAAGCCATAGGGGAGAGGCATGCCTTATGCCACCACCTCATAGGGAACCTAACTACCATGTTCCTCCTTTAAAAGTGGCTCCATGGTCTCCCTAAGTCCCAGATTCAATCCTTATTTGCAGTGAGTTAGGTGCAGGCATGGCAGGTACCTGTATCTCCACCAGCTGGCATTCTGCGCCTCCTTTTTAGCTGTTTTCTCGCTGCATCCTTCATCCGTCTTGACATCCAAGTAACATCAACAACTAGAAGCCAAGTCAGGAGAGCAGGTAGGGGAAGAGAGATCAAGGATTCGGAAGGAAGAGTTGTGGAAGTTGTGCTGGGACCCATTGGGTTGCCTCCCGAGTCTGGATAATATATTATTGTTGAAGAGAATACCTGGATTCTAAGTATGTCAATTGAACACTCATCACCTGATGTGTTATTATCAAGCTGCGTTCTTGCTGGACACCGAGCTGCTTTCAAAAAATCGCTGAGGTGAGTAGCATAGCATCTTGGATCAGGGAGTCGATTCGGAAAGCTGAGTTGAAGGGACACAATAGCTGAAACCAGCTCTGGCCACGTGGGGGCAGCAAAATACACTTTTTGAAAGCATCTGCATTCCATCCTATGGTGTATTGTCACTAACTAAATGAATACTTGTTGTTTGGAGGGCTATATAAGGGCAAGAAGCAGGTTTGAATTTGTGTTGGGGATCTATCAATACCAGCCTTGGATTATATTAAATAAAAATGTTACCTGGACATGTGCCGAGCTCCATTTTCAGCATTACCGGAACAATCATCCTGGATAGCTCAGTCAGTAGAGCATGAGACTCTTAATCTCAGGGTTGTGGGTTCAAACCCCATGTTGTTCAAAACGATTCCTGCATTGCATTGCAGAGGTTGGACTAGATGTCGCTTCCAACTCAACAATTCTGTGATTTATTCTATGTCCATATAAAAGGTAAAGGGACCCCTGACCATTAGGTCCAGTCGCGGAGGACTCTGGGGTTGCGGCACTCATCTCGCTCTATAGGCCGAGGGAGCCGGCGTTTGTCCGCAGACAGCTTCTGGGTCATGTGGCCAGCATGACTAAGCCGCTTCTGGCGAACCAGAGCAGCGCATGGAAACGCCGTTTACCTTCCCACTGGAGCTGTACCTATTGATCTACTTGCACTTTGACATGCTTTCGAACTGCTAGGTGGGCAGGAGCTAGGTCCGAACAATGGGAGCTCACCCCGTTGCAGGGATTCGAACCGCCGACCTTCTGACTGGCAAGCCCTAGGTTCAGTGGTTTAGACCACAGCACCACCCGCATCCCTATGTCCATATACTCTGAGACTAAAGGTTTAGCTGTACCCCCAGACACATTTCACGAATTCTCTTTTCTTATTTGGATTTAATTTGGGAAGTTTTCTTGCCTTGGTGAGAGTTTTAGAGGCTGCTTGCCAATGAGCTGATCTCTCCCTCTAGTGCCACCAGCTCATTTCCCAAATTGCGACACCCCAAACTCTTCAGAGCTTGTGTTGCTCTGGCGAGGAGCTCGGGTTTTTGGGTTGGTTCTTTTTTCTGCATTTATACAAAAATAATTATTCATTGTTTTTGAAAGATGACATCAAGCACAAGGAAAGAAAGATTAAACAGCAAATACCTGGGTTATATATGGCAAAGAACAAGAACATTCAATCTAAAATGTCCTTTTTCTATAAACTTTTTAATATCTACAGTTCCACAGTTGCAGACATGAAACAGTAATTGCCCTGAATTGAGATGTATTTCCCGATTTTTTTAAAAAATACCCAATTATAAGACATTTGTACTGACAGTAAACACAGAACAAAAGTAATGTATTGAAGCATTTAATGTGCCTTTTTAAATCAGGGTAGATGAGATATTGTCTGTATCAAAAACAAGCGCTGTATGACTACCATCTAATATGATTTCCTTGAACCTGCAGGGACACAGGTAAGAAACATTTTCATGAGAAGGAGTATGTGCACATTATAATAAACCAAGTTTGTGTTCAACCAAAAGATGAGGATCTCCCATTACTTCACTCTGTGCCGGGTCGTTCACAATATCCTCAAAACCAATGCAGTCACAGTTGCCTTTCCAGATATCCAGGGACAAGTTAGAACTAGGAAGGAAAGGAAGACGCTGGACCTGCTTCACTGCTTGGAATTCCTTTTGCAGCTTCAGCGGTCCATGCAGCCCCGGAATATTTCTCAGAGAAAGAAAATTCATCTTATCTTGACTTAACAACAACAAAATTATCAGGTATGTCCAAAGGATGAACAGGGAAACGTTTGCTCTTCACATTTGTAAAGCTTCTATTTATCACATCACAGTTTCAGATGCTCCAGCAGCTGAAAAATCAGTCCCTCAGCTGTGAGCCAAGTGCTCTGGAATTCATCTTTGCACCGTCACCCAGTCTTTCTTCCTTCTGCCAGCCGGCGGGGAGCTTGTTGAGGGGGAATCCTCAAGCTTGCTGGGGAATCCTCAAACTGTTCTTTCTATAAAAAAGCAGGGGGAAATGGACAGTGGTCAAGGACAATGGAGTTGTAGTCAAGGAACCCCTGTAGGAAGGCCCCCACTTCCCAAACCCGTCTTATTAGTATCAGGAAACTTTGGCTGCTGCTTCTGCGCCAAACAGGGCCAGGAAGTGGCCATGCCCGGACGGAGAGGGGGCAGCGGGCAAGCAGTGCGAGGGATGGCAGCCAGGAACCGCCGGGATGTCCTCTGGTTCTTCATCCCGGGAGCTGGAGCTGGAGCCTCATCCCTGGGGGGATGGCCCTGTGGAGGAAGCAGGATATCGTATGGGCTCTCATGTGAATGGGCTCTCCCTGTGGGCGGATTCCCCAATTGTCGCCTTGCCACACCATGCTGCTGGGCAAACGCGCAGGGCATAAAACCGCTGGAGGCTCCTGAATCTTTTAATGCTCGCAGTTGTATGCTCCAGAATGCGGCAGCTAGACTGGTGACTGGGAGTGGCCGCCGGGACCACATAACACCAGTCCTGAGAGATCTACATTGGCTCCCAGTACGTTTCTGAGCACAATTCAAAGTGTTGGTGCTGACCTTTAAAGCCCTAAACGGCCTCGGTCCTGTATACCTGAAGGAGCATCTCCACCCCCACTGTTCAGCCCGGACACTGAGATCCAGCGCCGAGGGCCTTCTGGCGGTTCCCTCACTGCGAGAAGCAAAGCTACAGGGAACCAGGCAGAGGGCCTTCTCGGTAGTGGCGCCCGCCCTGTGGAACGCCCTCCCAGCAGAGGTCAAAGAGAACAACAACTACCAGACCTTTAGAAGACATCTGAAGGCAGTCCTGTTTAGGGAAGTTTTTAATCTGTAACATGTTAAATGTATTTTAATATTTGCTGGAAGCCACCCAGAGTGGCTGGGGAGACCCAGCCAGATGGGCGGGGTACAAATAATAAATTATTATAATTATTACTGTACTCTGCGTCCATCTGGGAACTGTAGCGCCGCACACGAGCTGAGACCGGGAATAGCCAGTGGTGGCGGAGGCCCTGTGTTGTCACATGGAGCAACACACACCGATGAAGATGCTTGTCGACTGGAATGTATTGTGGTTGTTCCTGCTTCCTCTGAGGGATTGTGCTTCTTGTCACCAAGGCGTGCCACATTCCTCAAGAGCCAACAACTTCCTTGGTCCAGTTTGTGACTTTGAGTTGGTCCCTTCCAGCCCTACAGTTCTATGATTCTATGGCGATATTTGGCTCCTGGGTCTCAGGTTCTCCTCTCCAATAGCCCAAAGCTTAAGTGAGCTTGAGAACAAATGACTAAATATTTTTTAATGACTTGACTCAGTTAAAACACTGTCGATACATTATTAATCTGAAGCAGGCTGAGGATTGTTGTTGTTAATAACAATTCTTATTATTGTTAATATTTAGATTTCTTCTTCTTTGCACAAAAATGGAAACAAGAAGAAACACCGACAAAGGAAGAGTGGACAGTGAAACTAATGGAGTATGCGGAACTGGATAAAATGACGGAAAGAATCCGAGAACAGCGGGACCAGAAGTTCATCAAAGATTGGACTAAGTTTGCAGACTATTTGAAGGACAATTGCACTCAATTGAATACGTTGGTAGGACTGCGAGAAGCTTTGTAGTTTAAAGAAGAAATGTCATTGTAATACAAAACTTTAGTGATAAGTTTAAGTGTGATAACTTTAAGCAATGATTGATTTGTGAAGTATAGATATTAGTGATTAATGTTAGGATATTATAAGGAGGGTTTGATGGAAGTCACGGCCGTAAAAAGCCGAAACATAAAGAGTTGTAAAGATAATGTGATGGATTTTACCATTGTATTGTTATAAAACTAATAAAAAATGATATGGCAAAAAAAATAAAATTTAGATTTCTTCCCTGCCCTTCATCATGGGGTCCCAGGACAGCTTACAATAATTTTAAACTGCAGTAATAAAAACAGTTGAAACAACCAATAAAATAGGGTGGGTTGTAAAATATAAGGTGTCAAAGGTGAAAGCAATAGCTCTGAACATGAGAACAAGCAAATTCTCAAGATACGCTCGTTGCATAGATATCAAATCATAGCCCAATTTCTAAAATAAATGATGCTGTTGCTCAAACCTGACTGGACCTCACATCCCTCTGCCCATAAAATATTTCCTTTCCAAATTCAGGTGGGTCAAGGCTAGCTATCTTTACCCAACTCTTGGGAAAGACATTCTGTAAATGCTCAGAAGGGCTCAGTTCTTTATTATTGTTCCAGGGATGAATGCCAGAATTTCAAAAGAGGTTCTGGGACTAAACCCTGCTAGTTCAAGAAATGCTGATGGGCTAATTTTTTCGATGCAGTTCATGTACGAGTAGCCAGGAAGCGCCAATGCAAGATTTTGCATTACAGTACTGCCTTTTCCCTGAGAGCTGCACCATGTCACCATCAGGGCAATCCAGTCTCCAGAATTAGCAAAATCAATTGTTTTTATCCGGCCAGCTTATCCCCCAGCTATTAAGTAATGCCAGTCCCTGCATTGATGTAACAGCTCATCTGACCCCTCCAAAGGTAAAGGTAAAGGGACCCCTGGCCATTAGGTCCAGTAGTGTCCGACTCTGGGGTTGCGGCGCCAGGGGCGTAGCGTGCCGCTTGGGTACCCGGGGCGGCAAGCCAAGCGGCACCCCTGGGGGCGGGGCGTCGCTCCGTGCGCATGACGTCACAACGCGCATGCGCACGGAGCGACTCCTTTGCCCCATGCCGCGGCAAAAAAAAGCCACTGAAAAAACCCCTTTCAGCGGGTTTTTTTCACCGCTGCGCTCCTGGGCGGAGCTACGGCGTCGGCATGGAGGAGAGGGGCAGACCAGAGCCAGAAGGGGTGACACTCCTCCATGCTACTGGCCCGCCCCTCTCCTCCATGCCGGGGCGAAAAAAACAGCTGAAAGGGGGTGAAAGGAAGACAAAGCAGGCGCTTTTAAAGTGCCTGCTTTGTTTCCCCCCCCCTTTCAGCTGTTTTTTTTGCCGCTGCCGCGGTTCTCTCCCACACTCAGTTCTCTCCCGCGCTCAGAGAGAGTGAGTGAGCCAGGCAGGGGCAGAGAGCTGCGAGTGCGAGCGCGCCCCCCCAGATGTTGCGCCCGGTGCAGCCGGCACCCCTTGCACCCCCCCACGCTACGCCACTGTGCGGCGCTCATCTCGCTTTATTGGCCGAGAGCCGGCGTACAGCTTCCAGGTCATGTGGCCAGCATGACTAAGCCGCTTCTGGTGAACCAGAGCAGCGCACGGAAACGCTGTTTACCTTCCCGCCGGAGCGGTACCTATTTATCTACTTGCACTTGACGTGCTTTCGAACTGCTAGGTAGGCAGGAGCAGGGACCGAGCAACGGGAGCTCACCCTGTCGCAGGGATTTGAACCGCAGACCTTCTGATCAGCAAGCCCTAGGCTCTGTAGTTTAACCCACAGCACCACCTGGGTCCCTTCGACCCCTCCAAAGAGGGTGCTAAAATAAGTAACAGGTCACCAAGTGGAAAGAGAGCCTGTGGAGCCAACATAATAAGAATCTATGAGGATTTTATTTATAATAATAGGATTCTATTCTATGGGTAGCCAGGGAGGGTCAGGGCAAGATTGCACATCACTGCATTTCCCTGAGAGCTGCGCGATGTCATCATCCAGGCAAGGACCTTCATATCTCCCCTGCAGGCTGCCAGATGGACCCCAGAAGGTGCAGAATGTCCACTTGCAACGTGGCCACCTAGGTGTTTGGCTGAAAAGCAGGAGAAAAAGGAAAATGGTCTAGGACAATGTGAGTTGTAGTCGAGCATCACCTGTAGGAGGGCTCCCAGTTCCCAGTTCTATGATAATTTTATTTATCATAGAATTCTATAATAATTTGGCAGACAGGGCCAGTCCAAGACATTTTGCTGCCTGAGATCATCACCGCCTTGAAAATTTTGGTGCTGGCCTGCACCTGATCAGGGGACGAGATGCACTACAGCCAGAGGCGTAGGAAGGTCAGGTGGTACCCGGTGCGGAAAATTTCTTGTCACCCCCCCCCACATTGATTCCCCCCCCCCTGCAAAAATGGTTTTACGTTATTTCATATTTTCTTACAAAGGAATAATAATAAGTAAAAATAAACCTGGCCAAAGTCGGGCTCAGGGCGGCTAACATCAGATACATAACATTGATATAAAATCAAACAATAATTAAATTACCTCCTAAAAACACGTCAAAATCAAATTAAAGTCTAATTAGATGGCTTTCCGCAGGGTTAGGGTTGGGAACAGTAAGTGCTCCACTGAATTGAAATTTCAGCCTTCACGACATAGGAAAACAGCCAAGTAAACAGCTATTTTCGTGGAGGAGGGTCAAGATATTAACTGATATGCATGAAATTTCATATATAGCTATATAATCCCTAGTGTAGTACGGTAAGATAAGACCTTTGGAGCAGGCATTTTTTTTAAAAAAAAGTTTTTTATGATCCACCCTAGTAGGGCAGTAATTGTTCCTTGATAATTTGTCACCCCCTCCATGATGGAACCTGGGGCGACCCGCCCCTACCGCCCCCCACTTCCTACGCCCCTGACTACAGCTGGGAGGAAGCCCAGGAGGACCACACAAGGTCTGCCTTTCGCCCTTGGTCTTTGCCACAGCAACACAGTCTTCTGCTGAGCTGTCGCCTGTTCCTGTGTCCCTGCATCTGGATCTTGCCTTGTGGGGCAGACTCCTCACCCGCCTAGACTCTGAGACGCTTCTGGACTTCCTCTTCCCTCTGTTCCTTGTTTGGACTTGTTGATGCGTCCTGACCGTGGACCCGCTAGCTGGATTGCTCCCTCCCTTTGGACTTCCGGTCAGCTACTCAAAAAACCTCCGCGGTGGGACTTTGGCTGATTGTGTGCTGGCCTGAGCCTCGGCCCCGTGCCGGCCTGTGTCTGCAGCACCTCAACCATGAGCTAGCCTCTGCTAACAGCGCCACCGCCCTTACCCAGTGTTCCTGCCCAGGACCCTTGCCACTCACCCAGTTTGCTGTGGCCCAAACTCTGCATCCTGACCAGGGTTCAAGATGGATGGTGCCGGCGCAGCAGACCTGCCCACGGTGTTGCAGACGCTTTGGGTCCGTGGCCCTCCCAATCCAGTAAGGAATGAGGTGGAGCAGGTGTTACGGCCCTTTTCTTGGTGACAGGATGACTCCTATAATATAATAATAATAATAATAATTTATTATTTTTACCCCGCCCATCTGGCCGAGTTTCCTCAGCCACTCTGGGCGGTTTCCAGGCAAATGTTAAAACAATACAGCATTAAATATTAAAAACTTCCCTAAACAGGGCTGCCTTCAGATGTCCTATGGTGGACGTGTTGGTAATAATTCTCTCCGCCCCATGCAAATCTTCCTTCCTCTTACCTGTTCTTTTTACATGAGTGGCTTCAGGCTCCGGCACACATCTCGACCCTCTTCCCTTCGTGACGAAAACCGGAAGTCCGCCTTGGTCTTCTATATGTGCCTGACTCCCCACTCAGGGCCTTTTTCCTTTTGGCAGCAGCCACAGCGGTGCAGAAGAAGATCCTGGAAGAAAGAAGGTAGCTTTGAAGCCGGGGAGAACTCTACACTAAGGGGTGGTTTGAGGGAAGAACCCCTGAACATGTGAATGGGCTGTCACAGACCGAACGCCAGGGGCAGAACGTCACCTGGGATGCCCATTCAGTTGTCACACCTGTGGGTTACCCGAAAGGCGAGGTCCAAGTCCGGTCCATGGTCGGTAAAGGCAGTCCGTAATAACTGAAGCTGGGTGCATGGCAGGGAGTCAGGCAAAGTCAGGAACAGGTAGGCAAGCAGGGAACCAGGGCGGGTCAGGAGCTCAGGCAGGAAAGCAGGACAGGTTTCAAGCAGGAACTGGTCACCAACAATGTTGCTCCTGCAACTTGGGGCTGGACGGCTTTTATCTGCCCCGAAGCATAGGGCGGCCCTGATCCTCTGGTGACTTGCCTCTCCTGGCCTGGAGGCGAGCACTCCTCCTGCGGGAACTCAGTTCCCTTCGCCTCTCTGCCCTGAGCCTCTGCAGCTCAGGAGAGGCTGGAGGGTTACAGGACCCAGAGGCAACCTCAGCTTCCCCTGACGGGGCTGGGAGTGGAGCACCTGCAGGCAATGGGTCCTCCACCCCATCAGGAGCCAGAGCAGACTCAGCAGATGGCTGCACCTGAGGATCCAGCACAGGTGAGGACCCTTCAGACTCAAGCCCTAGCCCCGGCTCTGCTGATTCTGGAGGCTGGGAATCCTGTGCAGGCTGGGATCCCTCAAGTTCAGCATCTGAGTCTGAATCCCAGGCCATCACAACACCCACCCCAGGGACTTAAAGCAGATCCCACTGCTGAGCTCACAAGAGCCGCCTTTTTGTAGGAATAATCCCACAGGCATCTGGGTGACCCCTGGAAGAAGAGGATGCTGGACGACTTGAGCCCTTGGTCTTATCCAGCAGGGCGTTCTTAGGTGTTTCATAAGGCCCATCTCCTTCCCCCTGTACCTGCGACTCATCTGTCCTTTTCCTGGGCTCCATTCCCTTCTGGGAGGTGGTTCCCAGGCTGCTGCTTTCTCTCACTGCAAAGCAAACGAAGACATCAGCAGGCACCTGGCTCCCAACCAAGATAGCACCAGTCTGAGGCATGAGGGCCAGGGACATGGGAAGGAAGCATTTTCTCCTACCTCATCTTAGAAGCTTTCCCCACTTGGCCTCCGTACGGGTGTCTGGGCTCCATCCCGGCTGGCCTAGCTCAGAAGCAGCAGCCAGAGTCTCCTCTCTCACAGAAATTAGCTGAGCAGCTGTCTTAATCGGAGGAAACTTTGGCTGCTGCTTCTGTGCCAAACAGGACCGAGACTGAGCCATGGACGCATGGAGAAGGGGCAGTGGGGAAGAGGCGCGAGGGATGGCAACCAGGAACCGCAAGGATGTCCTTTGGTCCTTTATCCCGGGAGCAGGAGTTGAAGCCTCATCCCTGGAGGCATGACTCTGTGGAGGAAGCAGGATATCGTACGGGCTCTCATGTGAATGGGCTCTCACTGTCAGCAGATTCCCCAGTTATTGCCTTGTCCCACCATGCTGCTGTGCAAATTTGCAGGGCATAAAGTCACTGATGGCTCCTGAGTTTTGTAATCTTCACAGTTCTACTCTGATCAAGGACAATGGGAGTTGTCCCCCAGTGTGACGCAACACCCCAGTTCCCAAATCTGTCTTAATAGTGTCGGCCTTTTTTCAGAAGTGCCTCCACAGCATGAACACATACTCTCAACTCTCAGCTTACCTGTTCTATTAACATGGTGGCTTGGGCAGCAGCCACAGCAGTGCAGACAGGAGATCCTGCAAGAAAGAAGGCATCTTTGAAGCAGGGGAGAACTCAACGCTATACACTGCTTTGAGAGAAGAATCCCTGAACATGTGAATGGTCTTTCACAGACTGAACGCCAGGGACAGAACGTCCCCTCAGCCACCCATCCAGCTGCCTCACCCACCCCAGGGACTGAAAGCAGATCCCACAGCGGAGCTCACAAGAGCCACCTTTTTGCAGGAACCATCAGATGACCAGGAGATGCAGCAGAAGAGCATCTCTGACTGCATGGCTTTAAAAGAGGATTAGGTGACTGAATGAATGGAGGAGAGGGTGGTCAAAGGCTACTAGTCCTGATGGGGGAGACAATGCTTCAGAAAAGCTGTTGCAGGAAGTCCCTGGTGGGCAGAGGGCTCTTGGGCTCGAATCCTGCTTGCGGCTTTCCCACTCGCATCTGGGTGGCCCCTGTGAGAAGAGGACGCTGGACCAGACGGGCCCTTGGTCTGATCCTGCAGGCCTTTCTTGTGTGTTTCCTAAGGCAACCCTCCATCCCCCTGTCCCATTACCTCTGAGGAAAGAGTCCTTCGTCTGGGCTCCAGTCCCTCCCAGGATGTGGTAGCTCCCAGGCTGAGTCTTTCCCTCATTGAGAAGCAAGCTCTTGCTGGAAGCCTCTGGTAGGGAGAGTGTTCCTATGGCTCCCAAATTTTTCAGAATGACCCTTTGCTTGTGACATCAGCTGGCAAACAGGGACCAGGCTGCTGGGTTGTCAGGCAGCTGCATTTAGAAAAATAAAACCAGGGGGGTCAAAGTGTGCTGGGATGAGGTCACCATGGGTCAGGCCAGAGGGAGCTCTTGGGGTGTGTTGTTTTGCCTCCCCTTGTTCTGCATCTTGCTCCCCCGCCCCTTCCTTTAGCTGCTTAATAGAATCATAGCATGGCAGAATAGAATAGAATATCTTTATTACGGCCATAGGCCCATATTTAGATAACAACACACAATACACAATAATATACCTCATACAGTAAAATAAAATGGGGTAAGAGAGAATAAAATAGATTAGATTAGTTCAGTCCATATAAATCCTATCCATATAAAATTATAAATTCCATTTACAAAATAGGAACGACAAAACACTTAGCTCATCAGATCACCACTGTAAATCAACCATTTGGACGGAATATCAATAATCATATAGTAACCCATTTTTCCTCTTATAGGATAGAACTACAATCAAATATCTAGCTACAAGAAGTGACCTACTTGGATCATTGTCCTGTAGCAGATATATTAACTGGGACTCCAGGGTCTCATCCAAAGTTTCTAATATTAAAGGGGATAAAAATCTAGTCCGAGGGACCGAGTGCAGGGGAGCATAGCATGGTAGAGTTGGGAGGGATCCCAAGGGTCATCTAGTCCAACCCCCAGCAATGCCAGGATCCTGCCCACAGGATCCTGCCCACAGGTGGGCTCCAAACTTGTAACAATCTTCTGGAAAGTCAGATGCATCGACCCCTTGCAATTCTGCATGGGGTGGAGAAAGGGGAGAGAGAAACGTTTTGCTCTCTGTCCCTCAGGACATGGATATGAGAGCCACGCCACGCAGCCCTCTCAATATCTCAAGGGCCGTCACAGGGAGGAGGGAGGAATTGCATTGCAGGGGGTTGGACTAGATGACCCTCGGGGTCCCTTCCAACTCTACAGTTCTATGAGGCCAGGAACAGGAAGCTCAAGTTCTTCTAACAGTATGGTCATAGGGAGCAGCGTGTATAAAATATTGAATGTAATAGGGGTTATTAAGGTAATTGCATTAGAATTATGATGGGAATGTCAGAGAGGGAGGGGGAAAGGGGGAGTGTGGAATTCTGGTGGCGAGTGATGATTGGATGAGGATTTGAAAGGGAGTTTGAATGTGAGGCAGTTGAGAGTCAGTTGAGAGCAGTGGGTTCTGAGAGGGTGGTTGGGCAACTAACTATTCAGCTTAGGGTCAGAAGTCTAGTCGTCATTTTTGTAACAAAACAGCATATAAGATAAAGAGAATTTGAGGCCATAAGCTCAGGGACACACATCATAATTTAGTGAATCATCCATACAATCTCCTTTAGTGAGGGTGTAGTACCTAGAATCTGGACCAAACATTGGTTTCTTTTGCTCTTTTCTAGTTTCATAGGTTTCTGTTGTGGTTCTAATGGAGTGGGGGCTCTTTAAATACTGGGGGCTGCCACACACTCCTTTTCTTATTTAAAATAAAATATTTTCCCCTCATTTTCAAAAACACATGCATTGTCTCTTTCTTCATGTTCTTCAGTTACATTTGTTGTGAGACATTGGTGTTACATGCAGTACAGGGTTGGGAAGAAAAGAGGGGGGCAGTGCCGGATTTTTGTATAGGCTAAGCAGGCCGAAGCCTAGGGCTTCTAAATCTACAGGGCCTCCCCAGACCGACCGCCCGCCCCCCAGCAGCCAGTCTCCCCTCTCCCAAAATTGCAAACCCAAGACTTGCGAGGGCAGGGCAACTCAAGCCTAGCAACTATGAGACTCAGGGCCAGCCAGTGGGGCCCAATTTGAAATTCTCGGGCCCAACTTGAAATTTTTTTGTGGGGCCCTAGTTCACAGCCAAAGTCTGCAGAATCTTAGAGATATAAATCCGTGTGCTAGGTCATTTTCACAAGGTCAGCAAAGCCCTTCAGAAATCAGACCTGTTATTGAGTTCTTGTGCAAGTTTGTACAGTTCACTTCTGGATTTTTTAAAGAGAAGGTTTTGATGAGCTTGAGAAACAAGCAAAAGCCACCTTGCCAAATGTTAACTACAAAACAAGAAGACAAAAAGTGAGGGAACGGCAAAGAAATGACAGAAGTTGCACCTGATGCCTTAGATGCACTTTCTTCAAGAGATAAGTTTAGGATAAAATCCTTTATTCCTATACAGTATTAGATGCACTTGAAGCCAATTTAAAAAGAAGTACTGTCCAGCGATGTTGCACAATTGTTTTTCCATTCTTGCTATTCTGATAGCATCTAAGCAAGAAATTCAGCAAGGTGTTGAACTGTTGATGGAAGCATACTCAGAAGATATTGACCCAAAACATATTGATGAACTTTGGCACTTTCACCTGTACGTGAGACAAAGCCATAGGCTTACAGCAGAGCACTCTCTGCCTCATACAGACCTTTATCAAATTATATACAAGGAAAAAATTCAGATGGCCTTTCCTAATGTGCAAGCAATTTTGCGGTCATTTCTTAGCTTTATGGTCACTAACTGCTCGGGAGAGAGGAGTTTTTCAAGACTCAAAAGAATTAAAAATGAATTAAGGGCCACGATGTCTCAAGAGAGGTTGTCCACACTGAGCATTTTGTACACTGAAAGTGGCAAACTTAGACAAACAAATGTTGATGTAGTTTTCTGGTGTCTTTTACAGGAGAAATTGTGAATTGCAGAATTTTAAATACCCATCCTCATCATCATCCTTGGCTTCATTCAATTTTGTTTATAACACTCGTCCATTTTCTTCTAGTCGTGAGGGTGAGGGATTGAGAAGGGGCCTCACAAGTGGAATAGCCTAGGGTCTCTCCTCATCTAAATCCGGCCCTTGAGGTGGAGGACAGGAGAGAGGGACTGGGGTAGCAAAGCTTGTTCTTTTATTTAGTGTGTATGCTTGGGGATTTTCCTGTCAGCGTCACTTGGGGAGGTTCTCGTTCTATTTGCTTGTTATGTGAGAGAGGTTGGGGTGGCCTAGAGTGTGGCTGATCGTCTTTGGCTGGCTGCAGTGGGATTTGTTTGTTTGTGGGTGGGTGGGTGGTTGTCAGGTTAAGTTAGCCATATTGAATCGCATGCTGTCAGTGGGTTATGAGCTCTTTCTAGTGTGAGTGGGCATTGTTATCTTGAAAGATGTTCAGTAGGGCCAGTTCTGGGGTGACTTCTAGTAGGCTACCTGTTTAGTTATTTTGCTTATTTCTGGTATGACTGCGCACACTCCTTTTCTGACTGGGCCCTCAATTACTTGGTTTGGTGGGATCTGCTGGTTCAGACACAGCGTATATCTGAGAAGGTCCCACAAGAGATCATGGGGAGGAGATGCGAGGAAAAAACTCTTGTGACACTGATTTCTTGGGCAACTTGGAAGGGCTGTGGTGGGATCCAGAAACGGCAACCTGGAGCCCCACTGACCACTTAACCTGCTCTGTTCTCCATCAGCTTGGGACCTTTTTCTGAGACGCTTGCTGGGTATGATAGCATCCTTTGTTGTTTGAGCATCTTTATCAAGATGCTAACAGATCTGCCTGCCTTTGATCAGTTGTGCTTCAAGGGAAGCTCACCAGTCCTCTGATTTTTTAATATTTTTGAGGGAGGGGCAAGATGGCGGACTATCAACACCCTCCCTTCTGACCTCCGCATTCTTACTGGTCTGTTTTTATGATTTTCTACTGTTTTATCTCGTGTTTATATTTTATTCTTGTTCTATTTTTATCCGTTTATTTTAGTTTAGTTTTAAACTCTAAATCTTAGTCATTAGTCTTAAGGGAGTTGTTTTAATCTATTCAAATTGAAGAGCCCATCACCTGAGAGAGCGTCCGGGCCCAGCGGTAATTGAAGGAGGAAATTCCCCAAGCAGCGACTGCTTTATCGTTATCTTCCCTGCAAGTACTCCCTGCTTTTCTGTTCTTTGATATTCTTACCAACTTGACTGTAAACAAACGAATAATGGTGACGACCCGGAGTGGCTGTAAAACTTCAGGCTTTCCTCGGAGTAACCTAAGACATCCTTCCAAAAGAAATACTCTAAAGGAAATGCAAACAAAAAGCTCTCGGCTTCATTTTCCAGCCCAGATAGATGTTAACCAAAGGATCTCACAATAGTCATCTCCTTGCAGGAGCAAGGAAGCACAGGAGAATTAGATGCACCACAAGAGCATCTTGGATGGCTTTCAAAGAGGGCTAGACAATTGCATGGAGGAGAGGCCTATCAAAGGCAACTAGCCGTGATGGCTATGCTCAGCCTCCCCTGTTGGAGGGAGCAATGCTTCGGAAAAGCACTTGCTGGAAGCCACAGACTCCCCAAACATTGTTTCACAAGGACCCCTTCGTTCCCTCTGCCCCAGTACCTGAGGGTCGCCACATCTCTTCAGGGATTTGGCCAGAACGAAATACCGGTAAACGTTGGGGAAAGCTCCTTCCCTGCAAAGAAAACGGAGACACCAGCAAACTCCTGGCTCCCAGCCGTGCAAGCCCCAGTCTGGCGCATGAGGGTGGAGGAGACACAGGAAGGAAGCATTCTTATAATATAGGGCACTCAAATAGCATTTCCACTTACCTGAAGTTGATGCCTTTCCCCCCTTGTTCTGGCCTGCCTCTCTCCTAAGGAAGATCCAAGCTCTTGCTAGAAGCCACTGGTGGGGAGAGTGTTTCTATGATTCCCAAATGTTTCAGAAGCATCTTTTTGTTCCTTTAGCTGCTTGATATAATCATAGCATGGCAGGGCTGGAAGGGATCCCAAGGGTCATCTAGTTCAACCCCCGGCAAGGCAAGGATCCTGCCCACAGCCAGCCCTGGCTAGGCTCCTAATTCCAGCCTTCTGGTTACCATTGCAATTCTGCATAGTGCGGAGAAAGGGGAGAGAGAAATGTGTTGCTTACACTCTCATAACACTGATATGAGATCCACACCACGCCGCCCTTTCAAAAACTAAAGTCTAAAGGGCTGTCACAGGGAGGATGGAGCAAGCTTGTTTTCTCCTGCTCCAGAGGTCCTTAGGACCTGAAACAGTGACTCTCCTTCCTTGGAGGTTTTTAAGCAGCGCTTGGATGGCCATCAGCCATGGATCATCTACTTGAGATTCCTGCATTGCAGGGGGTTGGGTTAGAATAGATGACCCTCGGGGTCGCTTCCAACTCTACAGTTCTATGATGCTATGTTTTAAAGAGCATCCAATGTGCCTTTAAAGCACATGACTTTCCCCTGGATGATCCTGGGCATTGCGGCTTCCCTCTCACAGACCTACAATCCCCAGAACCCCTAACAAACTACCATTCCCAGGATCATTTGGGGGAAGACATCTGCTTTTTAGCACCGGGATGAAGAACCTGCAGTTTGCTCACCCCCATTCCCTAGGAACCAGGAACTCAAGTGCTTCTAACAGTATGGTTATAGGGAGCAGCGTGTATAAAATATTGAATGTAATAGGGTTATTAAGGTAATTGCATTAGAATTATTATGGGAATGTCAGGGAGGGAGGGGGAAAGGGAGAGTGTGGAATTCTGGTGGCGAGTGATGACTGGATGAGGATTTGAAAGGGAGTTTGAATGTGAGGCAGTTGAGAGTCAGTTGAGAGCAGTGGGCTCTGAGGGGGTGGTTGGGCACTAACTATTCAGCTTAGGGTCAGCAGCCTAGTCATCATTTTTGTAATAAAACAGCATATAAGATAAAGAGAATTTGAGGCCATAAGCTCAGGTACACATGTCATCATTTAGTGAATCATCCATACAATCTCCTTTAGTGAGGGTGTAGTACCTAAAATCTGGACCAAACATTGGGGGGTTTTTTTGTTTTTTTCTAGGAAGGATGTGGGTGGGGAGAATTCTGGGATTCATATCCACAGAAGCATTCCCAGCCAGGGTGGACATTGGGCTCTCAAATTTAAAGAGAGGGCCCTGTGCAATGCTAAAATTCAGCGCCCCTCCCTCTTGTTCTTCAGCATTGTTTTGGCACCCTCTGCCGTGTGGTGCCCAGTGTGAGTGCACCGGCCGTGCCATCCTAACACTGCCCCACCCCTGACACAGAAGGTCACAGCATACCTGCAGATGTTGCTTTTTGATGTCGCACCGCTGGGCTGCTGCTTGGCCGGAGCCTTTGGTGGCACTCCCAATCCACGGCCCTGAGAAGGAAAAAGGACATTTTACTCTCCTGCCATAGGCATCCACTCTAGGGGACAGGGGTCCCGTGGGCCCTCCACAAAGATTTCATTCTGGGGCAGATCGCCCTCAATATTTTCTCTCCCCCCTGCCTGCCTTCCCAGCTCCCTCCTGTCCTCAGTCTGCTGCCTCCCCCCAGCCACATCCCTCCTTCTCCTGCGTGGCACAGAGCACAGGGGCCGGCCGGCCAGTGGAGGCAGTGGACATAGGGCACCTGGGAAGGTGAAGGCCACTCCCTGCAAGGCCCTTTCCACCTGGCCTAGGGGGCGAGGCCCAGACTGACCAGCCAGCCCCACTGAAGAGGCTCCTCCTGAGGCCACAGGAACATCGCCCAGCTATTGTTTTATTATGCTGTAAACCGCTTTGAGATTTTTATTAAAAATTTAAAGCAGTATAGAAATTTTAAAATAAAATAAAAAGCAGTTAGGGTGGGGAGAGGGCCTGCTCCCCCACACCCCTGGTCTATTTTGCTCAGGATGGCACCATGACCTCCTGGCACATGTGGGGAATGGATTCCCCATGGAATTAACATACCACAATTTCTAAAGCAGCCGCCTCATTTTTAGGACGTCGCAGCAGCCTTCCTGCCTGTGGACCTGGGAGACAGGAAGGAAAATAAAAACAGATGAAGTTAGCACACCGGTCATGCCATCCTAAAACAGCCCAGGCCCAACCTTGGGATGTGGTGTTGGCATGGGAGAGGATCACGCCCCGTGTCCTGCCAGGTGGACCACAGAGAAACACTTCACGTAAAACTATAGGAATATCTAAATCAGGCCTTCCTCCTCCAGAAGGTCACAGCATACCTTCAAATTCTGGGTTTCCCCATGGCACTGCTGGGCGGCTGCTTCTTGGCCGGACCCTTAAGCCGCTCTCCCAAACCATGGCCCTGCGAAGAAAGAAGGACATTGTATTTATTGACCTAGGCGTCCAATCTAGGGGACCAGGGTCCCGTGGGCCCTTCCCAGTGCTTTTCTTCTGGGGCACAGGCACAGCCCCCTCGCTTGCTGCTCCTGCCTGGGCACACGATGGCACGACCCCTGGCTTGGAAGGAGGGGGGTGAGGGGCTGAGGCAAGACGGGCTTACTCTCCCCCCCAGCCCCCAGCTCCGTTTTGCTCAGGTTGGCACTACAACCTCCTGGCACATGTGGGGAATGGATTCCCCATGGAATTAACATACCACGACGTCCAAGTTGCAATTCTTATACATGGCGGTTTCCCCTTCTTTCATTTGCTCGCGAAGCCTCTGGGCCTCCTACCTTCAAAATTCATTTTTCTCTCAACCATCATCTGACAGGCATCCCTCTTACAGGCCACTGTAAGGCTTATTTCTATGTCACTCCTCTCCTCTGGGCCTCGGAGCTCCTCTTACCTTGAGAGTTCCCTCTCATCATTGCTTGTCAAATCTCTCACCATCATCTGACAGGCATCCCTCTTGCAGGGCAATATAAGGCTTGCTTGCAAAGCAGCACTTTGTGACATCAGCTGGCAAACAGGGGCCAGGCTGCTGGGTTGCCAGGCAGCTGAATTAAGAAAAATAAAAGCAGGGGCGTCAAAGTGTGCTAGGATGACGCCACTGTGGGTCAGGCCAGAGGGTGCTGTTGGGGTGTGTGGTTTTGCCTCCCCTTGTTCTGCATCCCATTTCTTTAGCTGCTTGATGGAATCATAGCATGGTAGAGTTGGGAGGGATCCCAAGGGTCATCTAGTCCAACCCCCGGCAATGCCAGGATCCTGCCCACAGGATCCTGCCCACAGCTGGGCTCCAAACTTGTAACAATCTTCCTGAAAGTCAGAGACATCGACCCCTTGCAATTCTGCATGGGGTGGAGAAAGGGGAGAGAGAAACGTTTTGCTCTCTGTCCCTCAGGACATGGATATGAGAGCCACACCATGCAGCCCTCTCAATATCTCAAGGGCCGTCACAGGGAGGAGGGAGGAAGCTTGTTTTCTCCTGCTCCAGAAGCCCTCAGGACCTGAAGCCGTGGCTTCAAGCTACAAGAAAGGAGATTCCGACTCAACTTTCTGACAGCAAGAGCTGTTTGACAGTGGGAAGGACTCCCTTGGAAGGTGGTAGACCTTTCTTCCTTGGAGGTTTTTCAGCAGAGGTGGGATGGTCATCTGCCCTGGATACTTTGGCTGAGATTCTTGCATTGCAGGGGGTTGGACCAGATGAACCTCAGGGTCCCTCCCAATTCTACAATGCTATAATCCTATGGGTTTCCAGGTTCTCACCTTTGCGGAACTCACTCATAGTCACAACTGTTGTAAAGAGTACAGCAGTACAGCAGGGTCCTTTCAGGCTTTGAAAGCGAGTTTGAATGTTGGGTGGGGGGAGGCAGTTGAGAGTTTGTTGAGAGCGGTGGGTAGGCTCTCCCTCCTTGGAGGTTTTTCAGCAGAGGTGGAATGGCCAACTGTCATGGGTGCTTTAGCTGAGATTCCTGCATTGCAGGGGGCCGATCTATATTATCCCCGGGGTCCCTCCCACCTCTACCATTCTATGATCCTATGATTAAAAGTGCATCCAATGAGCATTTAAAGCACATGACGTCCGCCAAATGGCGTCCGCATTGCAGCTTCCCTTTCACAGACCTACAATTCCAAGAGCCCCTGACAAACTACAATTCCAAGGATCGTTTGGGGGAAGACACCTGCTTTTTAGAACAGGGATGAGGAACCTGCAGCTTGCTTTCCCCAGTTTCTTAGGAACCAGGAATGCGAAGCTCAAGCACTTCTGACAGGATGACTGTACAGAGCAGGGTGGATAAAATATTGTTCCAAAAGTTGGGTGCCTCCCCTCTCTCTGCCGAGCGGTGGCAAGAACCCATGGGGTTCCAGGCTCTCAGCTTTGGAGAACTGAGACATAGCGGAGACTGTTGTAGAAAGAGTACAGCAGAGTCTTTGCAGGAGGGACTTGTCCCCCACAGCAGGGCAGCCAGCCTTCCCAAGTTGGATTCCAGAATTCTGGCAGAGAGTGACGATTGGAAGAGGCTTGGAAAGGGAGAATGCCCCACATTAAAATCTTGGATTCATTTCTAAACACTCCGTACGAGAAAGTTTCAATGAAAATAATAGGAAAATAATACGAAAGAAAGAACCAGATAATTAGGTATATCAAAACAGTTACAATATAAATTAAGGCAAAGACACCCGAGTTGACAGTAAGTGGAAGTCAAATAACTGTAGCTTTATTTCTTTATGTATGTATGTATGTATGTATGTATGTATGTATGTATGTATGTGTTTTGGTTATTTGTTTTAAGTTGTTATGTATGTATTTGAGTTCAGATGTTGTCATTCCCCTTTTATGGGGAATTTCAATGATCACTTAGGTAGATTAAATATTATATCTAATATTTAATTTGATATATGTGAATATGTATGTATACATGTATATATGTTTTTCTTTTTCTTCTTTGTTTGTTTGTTCGTTTTAATTTTAAAACTCAATAAAGATATCTTTTAAAAAAAAAAAAGGAAAGGGAGCTTGAATGTTGGGGGGGGGGGAGGCAGTTGAGAGTCAGTTGAGAGTGGTGGGCTCTGGAGGGGCGGGTCAGTGATAGGGGACCTGCAGCTGGGCTGGGCAGCTATTCAGCTTAGGATCAGAAGTCCAGTCGCCATTGCCCTTTGATTCACGGTGGCCAAAAAGGAACGAAGACGCAGAGAGGAACTGTGAGTCTCCTGTGGAGGCCGGGACATATGGCAGTCCCATGCCCATTAAAGTGGAGGGGCTCTGCCAGCTGCTTCTGCTTGGCTGAAGTTTAACCTCCTTTCCCCAACCATGGCCCTGGGAAGAGCCCTACTTCTCCAGCTATTTATTTTGGTTTCCGAAAGCATGACCCCGCTTGCCTGCCTTCCCACCTCCCTCACTTCCTCAATGTTTGGGGGGAACTTCCCCTGCCACAGGAGGTCACAGCATAGCTGCACATTTGGGGTTTCCCCATGGCACCGCTGGGCTGCTTCTTCTTCGCCGGAGCCTTAACTTCCTTTCCCAAATCCTGGCCTTGGCTAGGAAGGACATTGTATTCTCCTAGCATAGGCATCCACTCTAGGGCACCGGGTTCCCATGGGCCGTCCCCAAAGATTTTTTTCTGGGGCACATCCCCCTCAATATCCCCCCCCCCCGGTCTTCCTTCCCAGCTCCATATCACGACTTCCAAGGTGCCTTTTTTTTTTTAGCCTCCCCTTCCTCCAATTGGTCATGGAGCCACAGCAGCCTCTGTGTCCGGCCTGGCTTAGGACCTGGGAGACAGAAAGGAAAATGCAAACAGAGGAAGAGGTTATAGATGGGAAATGTCCGGGAATCCAAATGTCTATACTCAGAGACTGAGCTTATGTCTCCCAGGAGGACTTAGGATCCACCCTGGACCTCAACCTTTCCCAGTTCCCTCCCTATGTCAAACTAAAGATTGTAAGCCCTTTGGGGCAGGAACCTTTTTCTCAAGGGTCACATGCAGCGATGGTACAAAGAAAGATTACAAAATCAATCTCACTAGGCTCCTAACCCGTGAAAGCTTTCCCTGAATACTCCAAATCATCCAAATCCTACCATTTATTAATTTCTAGGGCTTAGAGGTGTCCCCTTAAAGCAACACCCTAGCAAAGTGACATAATAGTAATTTTCCCAATACAGGGTTGCCTTCAGATGTCTTCTAAAAGGAGCAAAGGGCAAGATTCTTTTATTCACAACCAGGACAGATGCACACACCATCTTCTGGCAAAATCCACCCAAGTAGCAATCAGGAAACTATCCGTTTCCGCTTCATTTTTTATTTATTGTTTTGCAGAGGAAAACAGATTTCACTGTAGATTCCGAACTGACAGGAGGTGTGCCTGTTTTGTGCTCGGGTATAAGACGTGAGAAGGAGCCTTGAGTCATCTCCAAGGAAGCTGAGCTGACCGTCTTTCCGCCCCATTGCAAATTCCGTCCTGACTTTGTGCCATTTCATGCCGGCCTGTCATTCTGGGTGTGAGATCACAGCAGTGTCTTTGGGGAAAGCCCTGTTATTTAGGAGGTGTGGAGAAGGTAACAGAGCGCTGTCACTTCCTGAGGCAACCACACATTCATTGTTATGGGCTGAATGTCCTTCCTTCCTTCCTGTCCTGTTGACACCCTATGTATGGGTGGCAATTTCAAGGAACTTTTCCCACTCTGTTTTCTCCAGGTTTCGTCCCTCCAGGCTGAAATTCTTTCTGTCCCCCTCTCCACCAACTCAACCATATTGCAGTCTCATCAGTACATCACAAATTGCCCTTACATTGGCACTGTGGTGTCAGAACTATCAAAAGTGCTTTGCATTTTGCTTTGATGGGGGAAGTCGGTGTTTTCCTCTAGCACGGTGTCATATCTACCAATAATAATAATAATAATGTTATTATTTATACCCCACCCATCTGGCTGAGTTTCCCCAGCTACTCTGGGCGGCTTACATCAAAAATTGTAAAGCATTAGACATTAAAAAAAATTCCCAATTACAACATTTTTACACCCGAAAACCATTCACTCTTATTTGTTTGCCGGGAGCTTAGACAACATTGCATTGAGCAAGCATTATCGCACATTTTCTAGCATCTTCCTGTCGCTTTCCTTATAATAAAAAATCTGATCTTTCGGGAAAGTGGGTTTGTCGTGCAAAAGCTTCAAATCAATGCAATTGTGCAACCTGAGTTTGTCAGTATATGATTGAATCTCACCCCAAACAGAGACAGTCTCTTATCTGTTTGGCACCAGCTGCAGAACCATTTATCTGCCTAGGTTTAATGTGACAGACAGCTTTATCTGTCTTGCTGGAGGGTTGCCTTCAGGTGTCTTCTAAAAGTCAGATACTGTAGCTGTTTATTTCCTTGACATCTGAAGGGCGGGTGCCGCTACCGAGAAGGCCCTCTGCCTGGTTCCCTGTAACTTCGCTTCTCACAGCAAGGGAACCACCAGAAGGCCCTTGGAGCTGGACCTCAGTGTCCAGGCTGAACGATGGGGGTAGAGGTGCTCCTTCAGGTGGTGAATGGGAGGCCAAGGAAAATCCCAGGCAGGGTAAGATGGGAATATCCATTCCTTGTCATCAGTCCCTCAAACCTGGCAATTAGAGATGATCTTGGCTCCAAAGAGGGAAGCTGCGCTTCTGGAAATCTAGGGCAGCAAGCGCCAAGATCCACACCAACAGCACAACTGAACCAGGCTGCGGTGCTTCTACATTAGAGGCCCATATGCAACATTTAATATGGAGGGATGTCATCCAGAAGTGATCTTCACAGGGCCAACATCTTTGACAAAGTTAACTCACACAAGCAAAGGTCCTTCTCAATTTTAATCAAAAGCTTCCTGTGCAGAAATCCTGCCTGTTACATCACTTCTTGTTGATCATGACTGGGAGACAAGTGAAAGGAGGGGGTTTTAATTACTGGTTTCCTCGCACTATTTCCTTTTCCCTTTCCCTTTTTATAGTGAAATGGTTGCTGTTCTGATATTACAAAACGGACCAGCTTACAGCAGCTTATGAAACCTGAACCTCTGCATGTTTACTCAGAAATCAGTCCCACTGAGTTCGGTGATATTTACTTGCTTGTAACTGCACACAGGATCGTGTTGCTAGCCTCAGGTGACTGCAGGTGTGGAACAGGTTGTCTTTATACCAGATTTTCTTCAGTTATGGGAAATCGATATTAAATACTTTTTTTAAAAAAAACATGTGGGCTGGCATTTTTTTTGTCACCGGCGCACTCTGGATGCTTCAAAAACTTGTGTGCATGAGCACAGTGGTGGAGCTTCATGCTCCAGCACTGGGGGGCGGAGAGCAGGTGGGGGTGGGGCTAGTGCGCGTCCTGGGGGTGGGGTGTGCCACCCGCAGGGGCAGGGCTGGTGCGCATCCTGGGGGCGTGGTGCCCAGTGTGGACAGGGGGGCAGCTGCGATGGCACCCTGCCGGGATTGCGCTGCCGGGGGCGATGCGCTCCCCCCGCACTCCTCCTCCTCTGCCAGTGCATGAGCAACACCATTTTCACAATATACTCTTGTCTGGAAGCAACCTGAGGGAAATGTGGCATTAGAGCAATGCTGTGCCAGCTGTTAAGTCTTGTCCTACAACAAACATAAACGGGAATAACTAGTGAAATGAATGGGAAAGGCTCTAGTTATTTGTTGTTTAGTCGTTTAGTCATGTCCGACTCTTTGTGACCCCATGGACCAGAGCATGCCAGGCACTCCTGTCTTCCACTGCCTTCCGCAGTTTGGTCAAACTCATGTTAGTAGCTTTGAGAACACTATCCAACCATCTCGCCCTCTGTCATCCCCTTCTCCTTGTGCCCTCCATCTTTCCCAGCATCAGGGTCTTTTCCAGGGACTCTTCTCTTCTCATGAGGTGGCCAAAGTATTGGAGCCTCAGCTTCAGGATCTGTCCTTCCAGTGAACACTCAGGGCTGATTTCCTTCAGAATGGATAGGTTTGATCTTCTTGCAGTCCATGGGACTCTCAAGACTCTCCTCCAGCACCATAATTCAAAAGCATCAATTCTTCAGCGATCAGCCTTCTTTATGGTCCAGCTCTCACTTCCATACATCACAAAATAAAAAAATTCATTCCAGTAGCACCTTAGAGACAAATTAAGTTTGTTATTGGTATGAGCTTTCGTGTGCATGCACACTTCTTCAGATATCTGAAGGTATCTGAAGAAGTGTGCATGCACACTTCTTAGCTCATACCATTAACAAACTTAGTTGGTCTCTAAGGTGCTACTGGAAGGAATTTTTTAATTTTGTTTCGACTACAGCAGACCAACACGGCTACCTACCTGTAACTAGTTCCCTGCATCACTACTGGGAAAACCATAGCTTTAACTATACGAACCTTTGTTGGCAAGCTCTAGTTATATAAATTCAGAAATGTGAGGGCATGGACGACTTTGGCCTAATCCAAATGGCGAACAAGTGGGTTTACAGCTAAATGATGCTCAAATGCAGACAATCCTGAAAACTGCCACTTGGGGTGGATTCTGTTTTCATTCCCGCTGGCTTCATTCTATGCTTCTGCGTCAGCGCTTGTACCTTGCTGCCAGTTTAGAGGGAAAATGAGGCACCCTAGGCTCTGTACCTTGCTGTAGGCTAGGGCAGAGTCTGGAAATGAATCATGGATGCTGCGGTGAAAGCTGAACATTCCCACAGGTGCGTCACTCATGTTCAGCTTCTCTTTGTGGGAAAAAGAGAGAGATGCAGTTAGGGGCAAAGGAATCCAAGAAGCAACTTGCCAGGGCTCAGACATAATTCTGCTGCCCAGAATCTTCCTGAATATTTCAGGTTCTCCTAATCCAGGCTTCCTCAAACTCGGCCCTCCTGATGTTTTGAGACTACAATTCCCATCATCCCTGACCACGGGTCCTGCTAGCTAGGGATCATGGGAGTTGTAGGCCAAAAACATCTGGAGGGCCGAGTTTGAGGAAGCCTGTCCTAATCCCAATCCTGACACAGAAAGATGTGACTCAAATTAAGACCGGATCAGATCTATAGCACAACATAATAATAAATGAATCTGTTCGAAATTTGGGGAAATGTCCCAGTGGAAACTTTTGAAATGTCGTGTTTTTGAAATCTGATCTTTTAAACATTACTCTGACCATGCCAGTTGCATGATAAAGCTTCCTAATTCATTTAAAGCCCTTAACGGTTTAGTCTCCACCTCAGTCATTCAGCCCGGACACAAAGATTGTGGACCCATTGACAGTTCCCTCCCTGTGAAAAATGAGGTTGCAGAGAACCTAGTAGAGGACACCCTCCCAAGGTTTTTAGTGGGGGCAATTAAAATAAGATCTATGATTTGATCATTGATGTAAACCCCCAAAATGTATTTTCTATAGTTGTTACCTCTATCTTCAGTACATTTTATTTTATTTTAATGCTATGGCTAGTGGCTGATGCAAATAAAGATTCTTCTGATTCTGACACTCTCCCATCAGATGTCAAGGAGATAAATAACTATACAACTTTTAGAAGACATCTGAAAGTTTTTCTATGTGTTGGAAGCCCCCCAGAGTGGGTGGGGTAGTAGTAGTGTTGTTTAGTCATTTAGTCGTATCCGACTTCGTGACCCCATGAACCAGAGCACGCCAGGCTCTCCTGTCTTCCACTGCCTCCCGCAGTTTTTACAGACAGCTGCATGGGAGCCAGAGGCACAGCGGTGCTTGCTCACAGCCCATGGCCGCCTCACCCATGAGACAATGTGAGGCGACCGCCTCAGGCTCCAGAATTCACTGGCATAGCAGATCCCAATGTCAATTTTTCTTTCCCCGCCCCCCTTGTTCCTGATGTAGATCTTCCCTCACCCCTTCTTCCCTGGTGCAGAGGGGGATACCATGTTAGGATCCACCTCAGGTGCCAAGATGTCTTGTTACAAGGCTCACCACGTTGGGTGGCTCCTGGAAGGCAGGAGGGCAGTTGGTGCACCCTGCTGAGGGCATGGGTTGTCGGCCTGTGCCCTATGTTGCCTACTGTTGGGCCTGGCATGCATTTCGATCCGAGGGTCCATACACAGGGGTCAGCAATTTTTTTCAGCAGGGGGCCGGTCCACTGTCCCTCAGACCTTGTGGGGGGCTGAACTATATTTTTTTGGGAGGGGAATGAACGAATTCCTACGCCCTACAAATAACCCAGAGATGCATTTTAAATAAAAGGACACATTCTACTAATGTAAAACACACTGATTCCCAGACCATCCGCGGGCTGGATTTAGGAGGCAATTGGGCTGGATCCGGCCCCCGGGCCTTAGTTTGCCTACCCATGATCCATAGGAACAGGAGAAAGCTGTTATAAACAAAAACTGCTCCCTTTTCCTTATGGGTACACAAGAGCCCTTATAGAGTCCTTTGTAGGTTCTCCATCGGTAAGAGAAAATAACAGAGGCCAACCAGAGAATATTGAGAAGCAAAGCAGCTAGTAAGCCTGATCTTTATTAAAGCTGTTGCAACAGGGTGCCCTCCCCCCACAACAGGAGAGAGGAGGAGGACTCCCTGCCGGCCAGGGAGGCTCCTCAGCTGCGTTGCTCGGCTGCCAATAAGGAGTCTGAGACCGACTGGGGGCGGAGCTTGCATGCCTTGTGCAGCCAGACCCTCATGCCCAACCAGACAGACAGCCTGCCTGCCGTCTACGCGCTCGCTCTTTCGCTCACCCGTTCGCGCGCAGCCTCTGGAGCGCAGGGTGGCGAGGCTACTTGGTGCCATTGCACCGCCCTCGTGGCATCCCTTATTTTCAAATCCGGAAGTTTGGGGAAAATCCCTTATTTTCAAATCCGAAAGTTGACAGCTATGGCCACATACAGAGCCCAGAACTCCTTTGTGGTGCAACCTCTCTTAGGTTAGTCAAAATCCTTTATCAAAACCCACCGACAGAATGTGGTTCGATCCCTTAACACAAGCAAAAAAAAAAAGATGATTCCAATGCACGCAACTGGCTGTAGTTGCTCCCTTTCATTCAGCCTTGTCTTTGAATTCCCCATTCCTTCTCTCTTGGTTAGCCTCTGACTTCTCCCACTGCTGAAATTTACATTGCAAATTCCTCGTGGGCAGGGACTTGCCATTTCCCCTTATATTAGGAAAGTGTCCTTGCCGGAGGCCATATGTCCCCCTCACAGCACAAATAGGCACACAAATCTTCCAGACTATGCACCTGTATTTTCATAGGGCGTACAGCTCCATCCAGAACAGGCCACCTGACTTATTCCTGGACTTGAGAACCACCTCCATCTTGTTCGGTTCCAGTTTCAACTTCTTGGCTCTTGTCCAGCCCACCACTGCATCACGGGCTGCTTCTTTGCATATGAACCTGCCCTCACCTTTAAAACTAATAGGGATGGAAGTTAGATGAACTGTTCTCGCAGTTTCTCATTTCTTAAATTCACATTTCTACTGCAATTTGAAATTTAAAAAAAAAAAATCTCCAGCATTTCACTGCAAATTTCTCTAATTAACACATCCTTGTTTTGACCATTGCTGTTTTAATTAGTAGTATGTTGTGCTTTTAAATTTTTAAACAGCCCTGTGATCCTTAGGTGGCGATACAGAAATTTAATTATATATATCATTTTTGCTGGTTGTATTTTCACTAATATGGGTGTTTTATGCACACTTTCCCCTGATATACAAAATTCAGGTACATGTGAATTTTAAAGGATGGCTGTGTTTTGGCACATTTTTCCAGACGACATTGCATTGAGCAAGCGTTATTCCACATTTTCTAGTGCATCTTCCTGTCGCTTTCCTTATCACAAAATGTCTGATCTTTTGGGAAAGTGGGTTTGCTGTGCAAAAGCTCCAAATCAATGTAATTGTGCAACCTGAGTTTGTCAGTATATGATTGAATCTCACCCCAAACAGGGACAGTCCCTTATCTGTTTGGCACCAGCTGCAGAACCATTTATCTGCCTAGGTTTAATGTGACAGACAGCTTTATCTGTCTTGCTAGGGGTTCCTTTGTTGTAGTCTTCTACTACTGCGTTGCGTCAATATATACCGCCACGTAGAGTACATTGCGGTAATCAAATCTGGATGCAATCGAAGTATGTGAGACAGTGGCTAGATCTGTCTTCTCTAGGAAAAAAAGCACGGCTGGCACACCAGCCAAAACTGTGTGAAGGCACTCTGGGTAATTTCCTCATCTAAATACCCAGAAGCAATCCTGGGTCAAGGAGCCTTTCTAGAATATGAAACGGGCCCTTCAAGGGGAATGCAACCGTGCCCAGAGAAGCCTTTCCACTTATCCTTGGACTTCCTCAGAGACCTAGGAAGCAGCAAAATTCTGAGGCATCCTAAAGGCTAACGAATTAAGACTAACTGGTGAAGTGGGTGGAAGTCCACAAAAGCTTGTGCCGGGATAAAATGGGCTAGTCTTTAAGGTGCCATGTGATTCTTTGTCGTTTTATTCCTAGATTCTCTCTCCTCCTGGATTCAGGCATCTCTACTGGATGACAAGTGCTGATATAATGCTGGCAGAAAGGTAATTTTTCTGATGTGCTCTACCACATATTTCATGAGGCTTCCTCCTCTATCACTCTAGCCCATGGGTAGGCAAACTAAGGCCCGGGGGCCAGATCCGGCCCAATCGCCTTCTAAATCCGGCCCGTGGATGGTCCGGGAATCAGCGTGTTTTTACATGAGTAGAATGTGTCCTTTTATTTAAAATGCATCTCTGGGTTATTTGTGGGGCATAGGAATTCGTTCATTCCCCCCCCAAATAGTCCGGCCCCCCCACAAGGTCTGAGGGACAGTGGACCGGCCCCCCTGCTTTAAAAGTTTGCTGACCCCTCGTCTAGCCACACACCCCAGCCACTTACTCGCCCCTTAACTCGTCAGAAAACCAAACAACATGGGCTCCAGCAAATGGAAATGAAAGAGAGCGTTTAGGAGGGATCATGTCAGCTATCTGGATCATTTCCCTCGTTCCAGAGATGGACCAGGGCTTTGAAAGGACTGCCAGATGGAGCAACAGGAAAACCCATCAGAACGGTCAGGGATTACTCCAGATCCATCAGATTATGTGGGCCCTCCACCGCTGCAGATTTAAGGAACCCGAGTGAAGGTAGACGTTGTCCATGATAAAGGAGCCATTTCAAACCGTTGGAAAGTTACAGCACCTGCCGTGGCTGTATGGGACCAATATGGGAAAGATGTTTTGTTTCAGCTGGGGCAGATGAAGGCATCCGGTTATGGTCCTGCAGATACACCATGGCGTTTCTTCCTTCTACACTCCTTCCAACGGTCATTCCTCTTCTGGTCACTGCTGTGGATACCTGACCTGACTGTCTCTGGGCACTGTCAAGGGATTCCTTGACATGGATCCTGAGAGTATACTCATGCAGGATGGAATCCTGGACTGCAGAAGTCTTGTCACTTTTTGTATTATGTACTTATTTGCATTGCTGGTAGGCCAACGCTTCATGCAACAGGAAGATCTCAGGTTCTCTACTGCCCATCGACCTGGAGTTTAGCAGAAACATTCTAATACTTGGAGAGCTGTTGCCAAGACAACCAGGAAACTGTTGGCTGGGAGAAGAACTGGAAGGGAGAAGAGATTCAAAATGCCTGTTCTCTGTTCCGTATGCTGGTGGCATACTTCTTGTTAAGTTGTGGGAAAGATGGACAAAGGACACAGCTCTTTAGATCAGCAGCTCTTTATTACAGCAGTTAGAACTCCTCCTTGTGTCTCACACAACAGTGTAGCTGCCTGCCTTATATAATACTAAGACTAAGTAACTTGTAACAGTAGGGACCCAGGTGGCGCTGTGGGTTAAACCACAGAGCCTAGGGCTTGCTGATCAGAAGGTCGGCGGTTCTAATCCCTGCGACGGGGTGAGCTCCCGTTGCTCGGTCCCTGCTCCTGCCCACCTAGCAGTTCGAAAGCACATCAAAGTGCAAGTAGATAAATAGGTACCGCTCTGGCGGGAAGGTAAACGGCGTTTCCGTGCGCTGCTCTGGTTCGCCAGAAGCGGCTTTGTCATGTTGGCCACATGACCTGGAAGCTGTATGCCGGCTCTCGGCCAATAAAGCGAGATGAGCGCCGCAACTCCAGAGTCGGACACGACTGGACCTAATGGTCAGTGGTCCCTTTACCTTTACCTAACTTGTAACAGTAACAAATTCCAACTAACTAACCAATCAGTGAACGGCAGTTCTCAATCCTTCATTTGCATACTGGTGGCCCTGAGTGAGAACTGCAACCAATCTTAATAAATAACACTTCTTCCATCTGCAAGCCACATTAAGAGGGTACTGGCCCCTCCACAACTCAAAATACATACTCCGGCCCTCACCTCAAACAGCAGCAATGGCAATACCAGACCCTCCAAGAGTCCCTATTTTCCAGTTCCAGAGTTACAGAAGCTGTCCCGGTTTGTGATTTATTATAGGAATTCTAAGGTCTCAAGTAGAGAATGAATGCTGATAATCGCACAAGGTAAACACACATACATAAGTATAGGTAAATGGTAAAGTATAGGTAAACGGTAAAGGACCCCTGGACGGTTAAGTCCAGCCAAAGACAACTATGGGGTTGCGGTGTTTGTCCACAGACAGCTTTCCGGGTCATGTGGCCAGCATGACTAAACGGCTACTGGCGCACAGAGGACCGTGACGAGTGCCAGAGTGCATGGAAACGCCATTTACCTCCCCGCCGCAGCGGTACCTATTTATCTACTTGCACAGGCATGCTTTTGAACTGCTGGGTTGGCAGGAGCTGGGACAGAGCAACGGGAGCTCACCGCATCGCAGGGATTCGAACCAGCGACCTTCCAATCGGCAAGCCCAAGAGGCTCAGTGCTTTAGACCAAAGCGTCACCTGTGTCCCTATACATTTATATAAACCACATGTCTACAATAGTACAGGAGAGCAATCCAAAAGCCATCTTGGCTCTCCTAAAGACTCCAAATATTTCCTCTGCCTCCTTAATCCCCCTTGCCTGATAGCAATCAGGGGACATTCCTCTCCTATATCTATGAGCCTCCTTTGTATTAATTGTCATTGTTTGCCCAGATGCTCTGCATTGAGGGATTCTGATTGTCTTATCAAATGCGAATGTTTTGTGCAAACTGTGTCTGGAACTATGTAAAACTTGCTAAATCCTCAGGAAAATCACACCTTGGCCTGCCTGAGCCACATTAACACCACCTTATGTGTGATGTAATTACTGACTTTTTTTTAATAGAGGGGATGTCTTCCTCCTCCATGTCAAAATGCAAACCCTTAAAAGAGATGCTTCTTCTTGGTTCGGGGTCTCTCTTGCCTCCTTGCAAGAAGGGGAGGGAACTCTGTTGCAACAGAAAAATAAAGATCTGCCTTGCTTTCACTGCATCCTGCCTCCATTCATCTCTGACCTATCATGGACTTAGGGGACTCAGTCCCTTGGGGAGTTGGGCAGCAAAAGCCAACCACCTCTATTTTTCTGTATCAGATTGGATCCTGGAATGACCCGCTTTCCTTAGGACATCCCTATTTTCATCGGATAAATGTTGGAAGGTATGGAACGGGACGTCCCTATTTTCATTGGAGAAATCTTGGAGGGTATGCAATCCTCTACAAAACATACAAAACAGCAAAGAGGAAGGTAACCCCCCCGGACAATTAAAAATGAGTATAATAATAGACCTATAATAATAGACCAGCTGAGACAAGAGAGCTAAGCTGCTCGAATTCAGCTCCAGAATGACTACCAAGCCCACGAGAGAAATAATGTTGCCCTATATTACAGAGCATGTGAATTACCAAGATGAAGTGCTTTGAACGCTAATAAAACATGTTATACGAGTGCTACATATTAGTATGTGCATGCTCACGGTGCAGGGCAAAATTTGTACTTTTATCTGCTCTGCAGGGACATTTTCATCACACACACCGAGCCCCCTTTTCCTTGTTAGGGAGTAGGAGCAGCCGAGGTGACAGCTGGTGGCCCCCCCCCCCCGAAAAAAAAGCCTCCCCTCCCCAAATGCCCCAGATTGATGCACTTTAATTGATCCTTGCCACACAGCAGGGACCCTGATGCAAATTGCATTCATCAACAAATTGCAGCAATTAAAAGAGGGGTGGGGGGGGATACAGATGCGAGTGCGTTATGATCAAATGGCAGCCGTTTAGCGATAATTAGACCAGGGGGGTGGGGAGTGAGGGGCGGGGAGGAAACGAGTCTATTAAAATAATACTCTTTCTGCTCCAGTATAATTTGAAGCAGGGCTCAGCCCCGGAAATCTGCATTGGGTGCCAGCATCATACCTCGTTCGCTGAACAAGGGAGCAGTTACTGTATATGGCTTTATTGTTATATTCATTGTGATATTGTTTATGTGTTAGATTTTAATGTTAGCCCCCTTGGGCATTTTGATTTATGATAAGGTATAAGCAAAAGGAAAGAAACCACACACATAAACCAAGTTAAGTAATACTGGACAAGAGGGCCTCTGAGCATGCGTGCGTGCCTGCCTGCAGAGTCCCACCTCTGGAAGGGCTTAGCTTTTGTTTCCAGTGCCAGTCTGAGCTCTAGTGTGGTGTAGTGGTTAAGAGCGGTAGACTCGTAATCTGGTGAACCGGGTTCATGTCTCCGCTCCTCCACATGCAGCTGCTGGGTGACCTTGGGCTAGTCACACTTCTCTGAAGTCTCTCAGCCCCACTCACCTCACAGAGTGTTTGTTGTGGGGAGGAAGGGAAAGGAGAATGTTAGCCGCTTTGAGACTCCTTCGGGGAGTGATAAAGCGGGATATCAAATCCAAACTCTTCTTCTTCTTCTAGTCTAGAACAATGCGAAATAATTATAATGAGAACCAGAGTGGCTCTGTGCATGTGCAAAGGGGCTCTTTGCTACCGAGAAACTATAGCAGCCCCACAAACAAATCTGGGAGTAGGGCAAAAAGCTTCCAGGTCACAATATTTTACTCTCCAAGATATATTTTAGTCCAGGCACCTTTCTTTTTCAGGGACAACGGGCTCCTCCAGAAGTTCTTATTGTGTATTCATGATTATTTGTGCCCATTATTGTGTTGGGCCTGTGGTACGTGACCACACTTTCAATACTGTTTGAAGCTGACAACATTTCAGGCTGATTTGTTTCCAGTCGGTGCGTGACCCATAGCTTTCCTGATTAAATCCGGTAACTTCTGACAAAGGGTCCTGCTGGCTGTCCTGCTTTTGTGGCTCAAGGATCCAAACGGCAGCAATGCGGTATCATTCACAAAGCGGTTGTGGCATCATCTGATGTGTGGATGGTCCAGCATAAAGGTAAAAAAAAAGGTAAAGGATCCCTGGACAGTTAAGTCCAGTCAAAGGCGACGATGGGGTTTCAGCGCTCATCTCGCTTTCAGGCCAAGGGAGCCGGCGTTTGTCCACAGACAGCTTTCCGGGTCATGTGGCCAGCAGGACCAAACAGCTTCTGGCGCAAAGGAACACTGTGACGGAAACCAGAGTGCATGGAATCACCGTTTACCTTCCCGCCGCAGTGGTACCTATTTATCTGCTTGCACTGGCGTGCTTTCGAACTGCTAGGTTGGCAGGAGCTGGGACAGAGCAACGGGAGCTCACCCCATCACAGGGATTCGAACCAGCGACCTTCCAATCGGCAAGCCCAAGAGGCTCAGTGGTTTAGACCACAGCGCCACCCACGCCCCTGGCTCACCGTTATAGCTTCAAGGACACACTGCAGAATAATACAGATACAAATAACAAGAAAAACCAAAACAAAACAAAAAGATTCCTTCCAGTAGCACCTTAGAGACCAACTAAGTCAATCAATCAAATCTTTATTACGGTCCAGAGACCCAACAATTCATTACAAAACAATACACAATTTCGACAGCCCGCCTTCAGGTTACACAAGCATTTTGTTCAGGCTTAGGAATAGGGATCATTGGTTCTTGCAACCACCGATAGAAACTTCGCCACTGCTAATGTTCTGTCATTTGTCCGGTCTTCCAGTAGGAACCTGACATAGTAATCGTCTGATTTTCCTGGGAAAGGTACTAGCAAGGGTAATATCAGTTCAGCCCTGGCTTGCTCGAATTTCACACAGTGCAGCAAAATATGTTTTATAGAGTCAATGTCTTGGGCACATGAGCATAGTCTGTCCTGGTATGGAACTCCTCTCAATCTGCCATCCAACACTGCAGAAGGAAAGACGTTAAGTCTGGCTTTTGTAAATAGCCTTCTGTAATTTGGAACTGTCAGATTTTTAATATAAGATGTTAACTTAAAGGCATGCCCATATTGTACTCCTACTGCCAGCGGACTGCAGACTGCGTGTGATCGATGTTGCAAGTCACTGTGTGTAATATCCCAGAGTCTGCTTTAAAGTCTTTAGGGCACCTTCATAACCCAGGCAATAGAGTGACCAACTAAGTTTGTTTTGGGTATGTGAAAGAGAGGCCCGAGCTGCAAGGAGATCGTGTGGACAGGTTGCAAAGCTGGGGTTGCCCCCAGACCCACGACAGCAGCTGTCAAGAGTGGCTTGCTCCACTCCTTCCCCAGAAGACCCCTTATGACCCAGGCAGAGTTGGAAGAACCGCAAAAGGAGCAGAGATCTTTGTTTCCGCCCTGTGACAGATTAGCTATTAGATGCGCCACCTCTCCAGACAGACAGCTGGGAAAGGCATAAGAGGTTGGGGTGAGAGGTGGGGTTGGGGAGGGGGCAGGGAAACGGCTACGGCTGATTCCCGGGTTGAAAGCAAGCGACACTTCTCATTCAATCCTCCCAAGGAAGAGCTGAGCAGGTCGATGGGCCCCTCGGCTAATTGTGCACCTGCAGCCTTCATGGGAGAAAGCCAGGGTATTTTGTTAAATGGGTTTTTTTTTTAAGTCTTTTATGTATAGTAAGAAACACTACCAAAGCAACGATATATAAATCACAGGAAAATACAACTGTGCCGTGTAAACGGTGCAAAGCTAAGTGTGCGTATTTATGCAGGGGGTACTTTGTTTGGTGCTATTAAATTAATGGGCTTTAATCGGAACTTCCCTGCCAGTATACCCTGTTTCTCCTAAAATAAGACGTATCCATAAAATAAGCCGTAGTAGGATTTCTACGCATGTAATAGGTGCTGATCTATCTGGTGTTAAAGGCACAGCTGCAGCAATGCTAAACATGAACTCTTTTGTAGCGTGGGGTTAATGATTTCAGCAAGTGATTTCAGCTCTCTGACATTGCAGGCAAGGAGACAGCGTCTTCATGTAACAACTCTTTATTCAGGCAACAAGACAAGACTGAGGGAACTGAGGGTAGGAAAGTTACATTTATAGGGACAGGGACTGGCAAGGAAAAGATACATTTTGGAGGGAACAATCTCAAGCAATCGCACTGCTGCTTTTTGGTGGGAACCAATAAAGCTGAGGATCCAAATGCAGCAGCTTGAATGCACCAATAGTAGCTGTTCCTTCTGGAACAGGAATGCAGTTACTTTACAGACAATAGTCATACAGATATGATAACCTTTGAATCAATACACAACACCTTTAATGTTAGCGGCCCTATAGTCCAATGTGGTAAGCCAGAGCTGATGCGTTAAGGCAACCTTGTCTTGCTCATTCTTGTGAGAGGGACTCTAGCCTTCTGCTGTCAAGTCCTCCCATAACAGGACTGTGGCCGGAATAAGGTGTTCCTCTGCAAATTCCCCAAAGATTGACTGTTTTTACTCTACATCAAGGCATATTTTATTACCGGAATAAATTATGCAAATATCTTTACTGATTTCGCATAATTTATTCTTCTTCTGCTAGCTCAGGGCTGGGAGGAGGCTTAAGGAAATACACCCAACAATGAAGTCCAACTCCCACTGGAAGGGGGGGTTTCCCTTTGGCGTCTGGCCCGGTCTGCGAGGAGTTTCACACCCATCTCCCAGGCAGGAAGCATTTGCAAATGAAAGCAGACTTTTCCCCAGGATGCGAAACCTTGCTCCTGATAACAAATGTTGCCCTTGAGAGGAGGTGCATCTAGCACACAGTCCCTTCCCGAAAGGCAATATACACCAAGAGCTCTGGCCAGAAATTTCAATACTAGGAATAAATCCTACTCGTGAGTTATAGTCAAATAAAAATACCGGTATGTACTGTATTCTGTTAAGAATTACAGTCTTAGGAATTCAAAAGTATTCAAAAATTTAAGTTTTACAGTATTATATAACATTTGGTTCCTTACCTAATTTTTGAGTTATATAATGTTATATAATACTGTAAAACTTAAATTTAGAATTTTGATGTAATTTGATGCATTGTTTGATATTCCCAGCTGACGAAGACATCCATATCGAAACAGGGCCCTGTCCTGGTTGCTTTTCCTGAATCGACTCTTCACTCCGGCTTTACTTATAAAACGATCCTTTTGAATACTTTTGAATACGAACTGATATACATTTACAGTGATCCCTCGACTTACGAAAGACCCGACTTACGAGTTTTTCGAGTTACAAGGGATCAAAGCGGCCGCTGCTTCTGAATTTTTTCGACTTCCGATCGGAAGCCGCGGCCGCTTTAAATGCGGCTTTCTCGAGTTCCGAAGGTTTTTTCGACCTACGAATGCGTTCTTCAACGCATTCCTATGGGGACTCGAGTTACGATTTTTTTGACTTATGAGGAATCCGTCGGAACGGATTACCTTCGTAAGTCGAGGGTCCACTGTATTGTTACTTGAAATTTCTTATGTTCTTGTACTGTAACGAATTATTGTTTACTCATACTGCTGTGAATTTGAAGTTGTATTTTTCATTTGAAGCTACACATATTATTGTGAACTTGAAACTGTTTTTCTTATTTGAACTGACATTCTCTGCCTAAGACTGTAATTCTTAAAACAGAAGACATACTTTTATTTGACTATAACTCACGAGTAGGATTTATTCCTAGTATTGAAATTTCTGGCCAGAGCTCTTGGTGTGTATTGCCTTCCCAAAAGGCGGCTTCATGCATTTTGCCCAGACTTTTGCAACCTTGCCACGGACGACCATATTTTCAGAGTTTCCAGTGCCAGTCTCACAAGAGCTGGAAAGCCCCCCGTGCCAAGGAGTGTGTGGCAACCTGCCAAGTCCGCAATCCGTGCCAAGCAGCTGCTGCTTGTTTGCTCCAAGCAAGACATTCAATTTGCCTTGTCAGGCTTTCTCGTCTGCGTCTGATTGGCATGCCCATTTTAGTGCGCACCAGGCGGAGCGAGGGCTTGTTTCACAACAACAGGTTGGCATCCCGGGAAGTTGTCTTGAACCAGCCGGGGCAGGCCGCAGTCTTTGAGGAGGCAGATGTCTGGCGCACATTTCTCGTCGCACTCTGGGTCCACTCGGCTTCGGTGCAACGGAGACGGTGCCATGACGGCAATTTGAGGGGCTTGGAGAGTGCTCCTGCTGCGTTAGGGGAGAAAACGTGTGGGACAAATGAACTACCATGTTAAAAAAGGGGGCAGTTCTGTGTCTTGTACTCCTCCATCCTTGTCTGGGCTTTGCTGTTGTTGCTGCCGAACCATTTATCTTCCATTCATAGACTCATAGAGTTGGAAGAGACCCCAAGGGCCATCCAGTCCAACCCCCTGCCAAGCAGGAAACACCATCAAAGCATTCCTGACAGGTGGCTGTCAAGCCTCTGCTTAAAGACCTCCAAAGAAGGAGACTCCACCACACTCCTTGGCAGCAAATTCCACTGTCAAACAGCTCTTACTGTCAGGAAGTTCTTTCTAATGTTTAGGTGGAATCTTCTTTCTGGTAGTTTGAATCCATTGCTCCGTGTCCTCTTCTCAGGAGCAGCAGAAAACAACTTTTCTCCTTCCTCTATATGACATCCTTTTATATATTTGAACATGGCTATCATATCACCCCTTAACCTTCTCTTCTCCAGGCTAAACATACCCAGCTCCCTAAGCCGTTCCTCATAAGGCATCGTTTCCAGGCCTTTGACCATTTTGGTTGCCCTCCTCTGGACACATTCCAGCTTGTCAGTATCCTTCTTGAACTGTGGTGCCCAGAACTGTGTACAGTATTCCAAGTGAGGTCTGACCAGAGCAGAATACAGTGGTACTATTACTTCCCTTGATCTAGATGCTATACTCCTATTGATGCAGCCCAGAATTGCATTGGCTTTTTTAGCTGCTGCATCACACTGTTGACTCATGTCAAGTTTGTGGTCTACCAAGACTCCTAGATCCTTTTCACATGTACTGCTCTCAAGCCAGGTGTCACCCATCCTGTATTGTGCCTTTCATTTTTTTTGCCCAAATGTAGTACTTTACATTTCTCCCTGTTAAAATTCATCTTGTTTGCTTTGGCCCAATTCTCTAATCTGTTAAGGTCATTTTGAAGTGTGATCCTGTCCTCTGGGGTATTAGCCACCCCTCCCAATTTGGTGTCATCTGCAAACTTGATCAGGATGCCCTCAAGATCATCATCCAAGTCATTGATAAAGATGTTGAATAAGACTGGGCCCAAGACAGAACCCTGTGGCACCCCACTAGTGACTTCTCTCCAGGATGAAGAGGAGCCATTGATGAGCACCCTTTGGGTTCGGTCAGTCAGCCAGTTACAAATCCACTGAATGGTAGCATTGTCCAGCCCGCATTTTACCAGCTTCTTTACAAGAATATCATGGGGCACCTTGTCAAAGGCCTTGCTGAAATCCACAGTCTTAAGCATATCCGGCACCGTGGTGCAAAGATCCCTCCCTCCGGTGCCCCCCCCCCGTTTCCCAGAGTTGTCAATCATTTTTAGGGAGGGAACACCAGCAGCACACGAAAGCTCATACTAAGAACAAACTTAGTTGGTCTCTAAGGTGCTGCTGGAAGGAATTTTTTAATTTTTATTTTTGGTCATCTGAAAGAAAACTCCAAACAGCCTGATCAAGCTGCTATTCTTGGGTTTCTTTCAGGGAAGAGAGTTAAGCCCGTTTCCAATCTGTGCATCCTCAGAAATTCCCCTTTACCTTCTCTCAAATTATCCAGTTGCCGGCTGCAATGTTATAATGATCAAAGGAGTGGCAGCACAAAGACTTGCAAACTTTCTTCCTTCATTTTCCGCTTTGGGGGAAACCCAGGGCAGCTGGAGTGAAAACAAAAGCTTTCCTGGAAAGGAACCCTGAGCAGCAAGACTGGCGTTACGACAACCCCAAAGACTCCTCCAGGGAGAGGGGAACCCAGTTTTCCTTTTTAAGAGGCTATTAATTATGGGAAGCTCTGCTTCAGAGAGGAAGGAACAGGTTTCTGTTGAGCCGCAGAACAGATAAGGCCCTTGGCATTGCAATAACATTGCTGGAACGAGTGTGTGCATATGTGTGCCTGTGTTTTCGGTTTTGAAACCTGGGCGCATTGCAGCATGCATCCCCTGAACCCAAGCACCTTCCCCCCCCCCACAGACTGCTTTAAATATTTCCCAGCCCAGAGCACTCGAGGCAAGTGAGGAGCGGAATAAACTTCCTCCCACTGAGTCAGAGTATTGGCTCACCCTGCTCAGTTTTATAGAGCATCTACTTTGTGTGCAAAACTCCCCAAGTTCCACCCCCAGCTAAAACTTTGAGGAGCTGATGCCAGTCAGGTGGAAAATTCTGGGCTAGGTCGACTGCTGGTCTGACTTAGCATAAGGCAGTTTCCTATGTTCTCCTAGAACAGGGGTAGGCAACCTAAGGCCCGTGGGCCAGATGCGGCCCAATCGCCTTCTCAGTTCGGCCCACAGACGGTCCAGGAATCAGATTGTTTTTACATGAGTAGAATGTGTCCTTTTCTTTAAAATGCATCTCTGGGTTATTTGTGGGGCATGCCTGGTGTTTTTACATGAGTAGAATGTGTGCTTTTATTTATAATGCATCTCTGGGTTATTTGTGGGGCATAGTATTGCAACAAATTCCAGCTGAAATAAATTCCTGTTCCAGGACAAGGCCCTGTTTCGCTAATTCTTCGTCAGCTAAATTTTCATGGTCAAAGTGTACTTCTTTGACCATGAAAATTTAGCTGACAAAGAATTAGCGAAACAGGGCCTTGTCCTGGAACAGGAATTTATTTCAACTGGAATTTGTTGCAATACTATAATATTAAAACTGTTTGAAGATTCAAGAACTGATCTACTGCCTGGCCAGAGTTCTTGCATTCCAAGAACTCCAATTTCTATAACTTTCACAGATATGGCTTTCTGTACCTCACACATCCCAGGACAGATCCTTGTTGACACCGATGGCGAGTTTAATGGCCGAGCCATTCATGGCAAAGCAAGAGCCAGCCTTTTTGGAGCTTCCTGGGTGTGGATTTCCCTCAGCACAACTTGGAGACATCCGACGGTGACACAAACCGCACACGCGAAACTGCTGCCGGCCTCCACGCCCACTAATAACCACTTGCTGCTGCATTCCTGCCTCATCTTTGCTCACCTTTCCTCCATCTCAGGACAAATGACTGTGTGTCACCCTCACCCTTGCAGACATCCTGACCTGAGCATCTTTGCAGCTTGCAGTTTTCATTCATGACGCCTCCACCGCAGGGGTCGAACCTGGGGATGGGGGACCCTACTTAGTTATTTTAAAGGGTGGGGCCTACATGGCTTGTTATTGTGATCTTGGGGTCTCCATATTCAACCTTTGGCCTGTGTTAGGTTAACAGAAAGCAAGGCACATTTTTATAGCTTTGCGTTTCAGCTTGCTTCTCCTTGCATTTTAATTAAGATTACACCTGCCTGCCCCATGTACGAATAGACTAGTTATTGTCTTGCCTTTATTCTTGAAGATATACCCCCGCTTTGAGCCGCTTACATCTGTCTTCCCTTGTATATCATTTACTACAAAGGCATGCCTTCATTATGCATCCTCCACGTACCTGTATTTTAAATTTAAATTTTCTTTATTCTGCTTGTTAATTCAGTGCAATTCTGTTACAATAGATTTTGGCAGCTCGATGACTAAGGGATTTAGCGGCGGAACATCAGATTACCGGAACAGCGTCCGAGCACCGAACCACTGGTATGTTGCAAGTGGACCCTTTATTACCGCGTTTGCAATTGTTCAAGATAAAATCTATTTCGGAAAGAGAATAAATGAGCACTGAACCACTGACATATTATAAGCAAGCTCTTTATTTACTGCGTTTGCTATTGTTTAAGATAAAAATGATTTGGGAAAGAAACTACTTTTGCCATTTTTATGGACGTTTATTGTTTGTTTGCAGATAGTTGCCTTGGTGAAATCATCTTGCGTCGATTGCAGTAGTCATTGTATCACCAACCTGTTTTGTCACCCCATTATTCCAGCAGGCTCCAGAACACCTCAGAATTTTGGCTATACATTTAGATCACCCCATTTCCTGGGTCCTAAATGATGGCCTCGGAGGAGCCACCGTTTGCATTAACGTTTTGGGTGTCCCATAATATCTGTGAAGGTCCACCTTCTTCTTAGAAGGCCTTAGAGTTCCACAGTTACTCCAACTTCATAGAGAGCCAAGAGGGTCTCTTTGAATGTTGTAGTTAAGTCAATTTTCTATATTCAGATCCAAAACATGAGCTTTATCCACAGTTGCCCTATGTTCAGTCCTGGAACTGCATTCAGGGAACATGGTGTTACAGCTAAGTAATTTTAGACCCTGGCCGTACCGGTCTTGCAGAGGCCAACTGTATTATGTCAATTGTGAAGCACACCATTAACATTTGACTTCTCTCATATTCCATCCTTTAACAACAGCTTCTGCATTCCTGCATTCCTGGTGTGTTAGAACAACGAGCAAGCAAGCAAGCAAGCAAAACAAAAAACAAAACAAAACAAAAACCAGTTTGGCAACCATGATTAAACAAAAAAGAAATACTCCCAGAGCACGTGCAATGTCACATTTTAAACTCACTTGAATTCTTGCGTCACCATGACTACAGGAATAAAACGGGGTGTGCTTCCCCGACACTAAACACATTTACGCAGGAATAAACACGTTGTTCTTTGTAGAAAATAATAATGTATTTTTAAAGAGAAAATAAAATAAAACAAGCATCTATAACCATTTCTTAGCCTGGCTGCTCACCCGCTAACGTAACTTTTTTTTAAAAAGAAAATGTAGGCATAAGAACAAAACGTTTCTCTAAATGCAGTAAGAATGAACTTGATACATTGGACCATATCTTCTTCTCTTGTAATTTTGGCACTAATGCTAGAAGTCAACTATTAAATGCTTTACAAATGGACAGGCCTACCTCCACGTTTCCAACTATTCAAATACTATTATCGGATAGTAATGATAAAATCACCTCAATAGTGGCTAAATGTTTAAGCTCAGTCCATGCAGAAAGATTAAGCCATCACAAAGAGGATTAGGGGATCTTAATTAAATAGTAATGCGGAATTGATATATTGTTATATCATTTATACCAATTGATGTTTTAACTTAGGTTTGCTATGAGAAGTTTGAAGTTATTTTTTTATGGATTAGTAGTGAATTTTAGTGTTAAAGATTTAATTAATACAAACCTTATTTTAGTCACTAAGGATTGTTTTGTTCGTGCAAACCTGTTGTACAATGTTTGCTCTGAAATCGTCTGGTCTGTTATGCCTAATAAAGGTTATTGAATTATATATTGTTTCCCAGAATTATATTATTATTATTATTATTGAATTATATATTGTTTCCCATTGAATTATATATTGTTTCCCAGAAGGCCTTCATCCTTGGGCAGGTCCACCACATGTGGTAAAATGTTCCTTCGGTCCTTTCACACTTCCAACATTTGTTGTCTTGCAAATGATAGATTCTTGCTAGCTTGACTGGGGTTAAATACCACCTATAAATCATTTTCATTACATTTTCTTTCAGAGCATTACATGCAGTAAAATTAATACCTCTCCTCCACAGTCTCTCCCAGTCAGCCATCATAATATTATGTCCAACATCTTTTGCCCAGTCTATCATTGCAGATTTAACTAGTTCATCCTGTGTATGCCATTCCAGCAGCAAATTATACATTCTAGACAAAGTTCCTGTTTTTGGTTCCAACAGTTCTGTTTCTAGTTTTGATTTTCCCAACTGAAAACCTACTTTCTTGTCCAATTTAAAAGTCTCATTAATTTGTCGATAACTAAACCAGTCCCAAAGTTCTGATTGTAACATTTCATAAGGTTTCAACCTTACACTCTGTCCTTCTTCTATCAGGATCTCACTATATTTTGGCCATTTGGATTCCATATTTATCCTTTTTGCTGTTTTGGCTTCCAATGGAGAAAGCCATCTAGGCGTTTTTCTTTCTAACAAATCTTTATACTTACTCCACACTCTAAACAATGCTTTCCTAACAATATGATTTTTAAAGCCTCTGTGGGCCTTTACCTTTTCGTACCATAAATATGCGTGCCACCCAAACCTATTGTCCCAACCTTCTAGGTCCAGCACATCCGTGTTCTCCAATAGCATCCAATCCTTCAGCCAGCAGAATGCGGCAGCTTCAAAATAGGTATTCAAGTCTGGCAGGGAAAATCCCCCTCTTTTCTTATCATCGGTTAATATCTTAAATTTTATCCTGGGTTTTTTTCCCTGCCAAACAAACTTAGAAATGTCTTTCTGCCAAGCTTTGAATGGTTCTAGTTTATCTATAATAGGGAGTGCTTGAAATAAAAACAGGAGTTTGGGTAGCACATTCATCTTAATTACCGCTATTCGGCCCAACAAAGACAATTTCAGATTGCTCCAAATTTCCAAATCTCTCTTCACCTCTTTCCAAACTTTTTCATAATTATCTTTGAATAGATTTTGATTTCTCGATGTCATATTGATACCTAGATATTTTACTTTTTTAACAAATTGGAGACCTATTTTCAATTCAAAACTCTTCTGCTCTTCCGGTGTAAGGTTTTTTCCCAATACTTGGGTTTTGGTTTTGTTCAGCTTGAAACCTGCTACCTTCCCAAAATCTTGCATTATCTCCAGTGCCTTTATGGCACTGGTTTCTGGTTCCTGTAAAGTCAATATTAAGTCATCAGCAAAGGCTTTCAATTTATATTGTTTTGTCCCCACCGCCACCCCTCTAATGTCCTTCTCACTTCTAATCCTTTTCAACAGGACCTCCAGGACCGTTATAAAAAGTAATGGGGAAAGTGGGCACCCTTGTCTTGTACCTTTCTCAATTCTAATTCCTTCCGATACCTCATTATTGATAATAAGTTTGGCTTTTTGTTCCATGTAGATAGCTTGGATTCCATTCATAAAACCCCCTCCCACCTCCATATTTTCCAAGTTTCTTTTCATAAAATTCCAAGAAATATTATCGAAGGCCTTCTCCGCATCGACAAACATCAACACTGCTTTAACATTCTTCTGCTGTTCCAGTTTTTCTAGGATATCAACCACATTTCTTATATTACTGTTTAACTGTCTTCCAGGTAAAAAACCTGCTTGGTCCTTGTGGATGATTTCCATTAACACTTTCTTAAGTCTATCGGCCATAATATTTGCAAAAATTTTATAATCCACATTAAGAAGTGAGATCGGTCTGTAATTCTTCATTTGAGTCCTATCGGATTCCTGTTTTGGTATCAGAGTAATATAGGCTTCCTTCCAAGAGTCGGGTGCCTTGCTTCCCTTTAAAATGTTGTTACAAACTTCCATCATTGGCTGAATCAGCCATTCTTTCAAAGTCTTATAATATTTAGCTGTTAGGCCATCAGGTCCAGGGGCCTTGTCTAGATTCATACTGTTTATTGCATTTTCCACTTCCTTTGTTGTAATTGGGTGGTTAAGTGTGACTCTCATATGTTCTGGGATTTTATGCAATCCATTTTTATTAATATATTGCTCGACGTCTTCATTTTTTTGTTTTTCTCTCTTGTACAACTGTTTATAGAATTCCTCGAAGTTCTTTTTTATCTCCGCCGGCTTTGTCACTTCTTTTCCATCTATCCTCAGAGTCGTAATCGTATTCAGCTTCTGTCTCCTTCTCAGTTGCCATGCAAGCAGTTTACCACACTTGTTAGCCGATTCAAACGTCCTTTGTTTCATTAATTTTATTTTCCATTCAATCTCTTGGTTTATCAATTGAGAGAGCTCCACCTGTAGTTGTTTTATCGTTTTTTGCAATGAAATGTCTTTTGGATTCCCTCTCAATTTCTTTTCTTGTTCCTTCAGCTGCTGCATGACATTCTCCTTTTTTTGATTCAGAAGTCTTTTCTTAATTGCCTTTTGCTGTATCAGGAAACCTCTCATAACTGCTTTACTTGTGTCCCATACGACCCTTTTTTCAACTGTGGTGTTCAAGTTAATCTCGAAGAAGTCCTTAAGGGTCTTTTGGGCCTTTTCCACTATCTTCTTGTTCCTGAACAGTGAATCGTCCATTTTCCATCTATAAGTGCCTTGCGTCGAGATTCTCAAATCCAATTGTACTGCATTATGATCTGAGCATGTCCTCGGATATATTTCTGTTCTGGATATCCTGGGTGACAACTCCCTGGATATCCAGATCATATCGATTCTGCTCCAGGATTTTGCCGTTATTGAATAAAAAGTCTCCTCTGTGTCCAATGGGTGTTGAAGTCTCCAGGAATCCACCCAGTCCATGTTTTCTGCCATATCAAAAAAAGTTTTCGGGAGTCTTCCTTCATTTGAAAATTTAGCTCTTTGTGATCGGTCCATCAACGTTGATGTTACTGCGTTAAAGTCTCCCATAATCACAACCTTATAATCCATATAGTCCAGGAGCTTATCATGTAATTCCTTATAAAACTCCGATTTGCCATCATTTGGTGCATAAAGTCCCAAAATTAAAAGTTTTTCGCCTTGTACTGTTATTTGTATTGCTACAAATCTTCCTCCCTCGTCCTTGAAGAGCAGTTTAGGTTCATATTTGTCTTTAGCATAGATAACCACTCCTCTCTTTTTCTCTTTTGCTGAGGAGATGAATTCTTGTCCTAATTTTCCATTTCGTAGAATTCTTCGATGGATTCTTTTTACATGGGTCTCTTGCAAGCATATAATGTCCAAATTCTGTTTAATTAAGGTATGAAATACCTGATGTCTCTTCGCTGGGATGTTCAAACCTCGAACATTCCAAGTTAAAATCCTCAAGGCCATTTTGGTAATTATTGTCCTCCAGCAGCTCCTTGAGCTGCTGGGTCCACATCCTCCTCAGGTGGTTGTCCCATTCCCCCACCAGAGGGTAGCGCTGCTGCCAAGTCTGCGTAGTTCTTTTGGATGAAGTTGTTCTTATCCACTACTGACTTTATCCTGACCCTTCTTTCCTTGTATCTAAAAGAAAGGCCTTCAGGGAACTCCCATCTAAAATTGATGTTTTTCTTCCTTAGTGCTTTTGTCAAGTCCTGATATTTGCTTCTCTGGTCAATGAAGTATTTTGGAAGGTCTTTATACAGGACAACTTGCTGTTGATGTACTACCAAGTTCTTTCCATAATGAAGTCCAAGAATTTCATCTCTTTGCTCTCTATTCTGAAATTCCACCAAGCAGTCTTCTGTTGCTCTAGTATCTCCTTTGTCCCTTGCTCCGAATCTGTAGGCCTTGACAATCTTCTTTTTCCACTCCTCAACGTCTAGGCCCCAAGTGTCCGCAAACACTCTGACCAGGTAGTCCTTCAAACTGTCAGTTTCCTTCTGCGGAAGATGGCGTATTCTCAGATTCTGTTCTTTCTGCTTCATCTGTAGAAACGCGAGAGCAATCTGCGTATTTTTCTGTTCTTTATGATGGGATTCCTCCATTTGGTCAACTTTGCTTTCTATTTTAGAAACTTGTGTTTTTGTCTGTTCCAAATCTTGTCTCACTTTTCCAATTTCATCCAGTTTTTTATCCACAGCTTCAAACTTCTTATTCAATGCTTCAAATCTCTCATCCATTTTTTTGCTCATATTCTCAAGTGCCTGCATCATCATTAAACTTGCCTCTTCCTGTACTGAGGCTCTTTTTTCTGATACTGCTCTTGTTGATGTTGCTCCTGTCCTGCCTGTTGCCATCTTTTCAAGGTCACTTGGCTGCAGCTGTCCTTTATCTCTAGTTTCTCAGCAGGATGCAGACTCAACAAAGGCTTCAAAAGCTCCAAGCCTGAAAGGCTGGCTTGGCAGCTCTTTTAACACAATAAAAGTCTTGCCTCAGGGCTCAGAAGGTAAACAGTTACTTGTATATTGTATCTAGTTCGTGCTAGGGAATGTAGCCGTTCCCCAAAATGCAAGCAGAAAGCAGTTTAAGCAGTCAGAAAGATCAGTTCGCTACAAAGTTTAAGAACTGTCAGAGCTGTCAAAATGTTGCAATGGCAAAATACAGTCCCATCCGTTGCCGCTCTGCCCCGGCACTCCGCAAATCCAGAGGGTGAGCGGTAGTTCCACACTCTCACAAGTCTCTTTTTAAGGGGGAAACTCTCCTTTCCAATCTTTTCTCCTTCCCAAACCGGGAGGCTTTACAGTTCGCCGCTAGCAAGCTAAACAGTCCGCGGCTTTAGCTTCAATTTATAGCCGCTTGTTAAAATGCTTCCTTGCTAGTGGGTCGGGTGAAGGGGGGCTTCCTTTTAACCCCTTTCCCGTGTCTCTAATTCTCTTAAATCAATCCAAATGTCCGTGACTGGACTCTTACTCACGGTTCCGTTGTTTTAAATGGCTTGGTCTTTGAAGAATTTGGCGCTCCTTCGCTCGGCTGCGCTGCTTCACGGAGATGGAGAAGCCGCTGAACCCACAGAGCTCCGGTCTCAACCTCGCCGCTCAGAATCACCCTTATTAGGGTTCCTCTGGTGCAAAGGAGTCCGTTCGAGCTCCCGCCGGGTCCCCAAGTCTTCTGACCGCCCTGTCAGAAGTTTCTTCGGGGGCAAGTTACGCAGAAACTTTGCCCCCCACTCCAAAACCGCTAGTCCGCTTCAGAGCTTGAAGCGGACCCAGCCGTTCGCGAGTCGCGCCAAACCGGAAGCCGCAGTGATGGACATTAGCCCCGATTATGCTTGGCCTGTGCTGGGCTGATGCTGGGATATCCTGCTGCTGCCTTCATCACCTGCTGCTTTCTAGGTAGTCTGGGAGGCTCTGGGATTGGGCTCCGAGGTTTTGCTGGACAGCAGATGCAGAATGTTCTCTGGCCCCTTCCGCTGCAAGATTTGGAATAACATCTCAGCTGTTTCTAATGCTCGGACCAGGACTGGCTACAGCTCCAGTGGCTTCCTAAATTAAGTTGGTAAGGAATGGCAGAGGTCTGCTGTGCAGCTGGACTTCTGAAAAAAGGATCAGGCTTTGTATTCGGCGGAGGAGAGCAAACCTCCCCCCCCCATCACCCTTTCCTTCTCCTTTGAAAGTTTGCAACGCAGGCGTTTCCTGTGCAAGCCCTTCCAGGTTCACACTGGGTGGAAGATCTTAACTACGCGCACCCAAAGATGCCTTTAGATATGTGCTCGACATGCTGCGGCTGCAGCACCCGCAGCTCGTGTCAAGGAATTATGCAGGTTTCAACCACATGCACGCCCCGAGAGCAGATGCGAGTCTGATATAAGGAAAGTTGAAGTCTGCCTGCCAATTGCCACCCTCTGAACAGGATGCCCTGCTCTGTTCTCTAATCCAAGATTGTATGTGTGGGCTGGTTGCAATTACCTAGTGAGGTGCTCAGGTGCACCCTCTTTTTCTCCCTTCTTCCTGTGGGTGGCATTGACAATCGCTAAACCACAAAACAGGGTGCCACAGCCCCTACCCATAGCTGTCAACCCTCCCTTTTTTTGCGGGAAACTCCCTTATTCCAATGCCGTTTCCCGCTGCTATCCTGGATTGTTGATATCCCTTAAATTCCCCGGATTTCAAAGGAAGCAGCTCCTCTCCCTTCCTGCCGGCCAGGGAGGCTCCTCAGCTGCGTTGCTCGGCTGCCAATAAGGAGTCTGAGACCGACTGGGGGCGGAGCTTGCATGCCTTGGGCAGCCAGACCCTCACGCCCAACCAGCCAGCCAGCCTGCCTGCCTGCCGTCTATGCGCTCGCTCTTTCGCTCACCCATTCGCGCGGAGCCTCTGGAGCGCAGGGTGGCGAGGCTACTTGGTGCCAAGTAAAAATAGTCCGGCCCACCACATGGTCTGAGGGATGGTGGACCGGCCCACGGCTGAAAAAGGTTGCTGACCCCTTACATGGGCTGTTTAGGGGGAATCGGGGTCTTCACAGTTGGAACATGCAAATTGCACAAGCGCGTGCCCCAGAAACGGGGAGTACAGACCAGCCCGTATTATTTCCCCCACCTACACATTTGCCTCCGAAAATGACAGGCAGCCATTGCTTCAGCTCTTGCATAAGGCCCTCAGCCCAAACCTCATCTGTCTTGGCTCAACGATCGGGTCAAAAATAATTATCCCTGTGTTGTAACACTGGACTTAATAGTTTGTTCAGACTGGATAAGAGAGAGAAGGAAATCGATCTTTGTGTCTGAGCAGATGGCAAAGAAAATCCTTGAATGCCCCAGAATTCCCCTGCCTCTCTCTTGATGTGGGTGGGTTGAAATTTTCTAGTCATAGCTAACAAAGCCAGTAAATTCAGATGAAAGTGTCTAACACTATTTCTGGCAAATAACTTTATCTTTTCTGCCCAGGGGACACACACACGCACACCCATATCAACATTTGCAATTTGTATAGTACTGGCAACAGTTTTAATCAAACACACTTTGAGTATGTTATTTCAAAATCTTGGCAGGGAAGATGGCCTTAAATCCGTATTTGTAGTATGGTTACAGTGGTACCTCGGGTTACAAACACTTCGGGTTACAAACACTTTGGGTTACAGACTCCGCTAACCCGGAAGTAGTATCTCGGGTTAAGAATTTTACCTCAGGATGAGAACAGAAATTGCGTGGTGGCGGCGAGGCAGGAGGCATTAACTAAAGTGGTACCTCAGGTTAAGAACGGTTTCAAGTTAAGAACAGACCTCTGGAACGCATTAAGTTCGTAACCAGAGGTACCACTGTATGCTTAAACTTTTAGGTCCACAAAAGCGATTATGGGATGGAGCAATTCCTCTCTGAGGAGAGTTTCATAGAATCATAGAATTGTAACATTGAAATGGAGCCCCAAGAGTCATCTAGTCCAAGTGGCTTTTTTGTTTAGCGAAAAAGGTGAACAAGAGACAACGTGGTAGGAAAAAACCTCATCTGCCCTCTTTAACAGCACTAGAATTTGTGAATAGCCGAAGAAACCGAACGCCGGAAGATGGGGCAGGCACAAAAAAAAAGTGCTTCTCTGCACAACGCAAAGTCAAACTTTGGAATCAGCTCTCAGAAGAGGCCATGATGACAAATTTGGATAGCTTTAAAAGAGGGGCCTCCGTGGTTGGTTGGCGGCACTCTGCTTCTGAATACCAGTTGCTGGAAATTGCAGGAGGGGAGAGCGTTCTCGCACTCAGGTCCTGCCAGAGAGGCTTTCCCACAGGCATCTAGCTGGCCACTGTGAAAGCAGGATGCTGAACTATGTGGGTGACAGGCCTGATCCAGCAGGCTATTCTTACGTTTTGTTTTAAATACTTAGTTATTCAAATGGCTCTTGAAGAGCACGCCTCTGAGGCTTGGTGCGTTTGACTTCCCTGCATCTGAGGCCTAAAATGTTATCAAAACTTACACGTGACTCTTCTCCCTCGTGGGAGATAAGGTGGCGAACTTGTGTCTGCCTGGTACCATTTCGGATCGGGGCTCACGTGATTTCCTCCCCTATATTACAAATCTTAAGAACCACGAATCCTGTAGATTGTTTATGTTAGCTAGATTTAATATGTTTCCCTCCATGATGGTAAGAGGAAGGTACTTAGCTCTTCCAAAATCTGAACGTTTCTCTAAATGCAGTAAGAATGAACTTGATACATTGGACCATATCTTCTTCTCTTGTAATTTTGGCACTAATGCTAGAAGTCAACTATTAAATGCTTTACAAATGGACAGGCCTACCTCTACGTTTCCAACTATTCAAATACTATTATCGGATAGTAATGATAAAATCACCTCAATAGTGGCTAAATGTTTAAGCTCAGTCCATGCAGAAAGATTAAGCCATCACAAAGAGGATTAGGGGATCTTAATTAAATAGTAATGCGGAATTGATATATTGTTATATCATTTATACCAATTGATGTTTTAACTTAGGTTTGCTATGAGAAGTTTGAAGTTATTTTTTTATGGATTAGTAGTGAATTTTAGTGTTAAAGATTTAATTAATACAAACCTTATTTTAGTCACTAAGGATTGTTTTGTTCGTGCAAACCTGTTGTACAATGTTTGCTCTGAAATCGTCTGGTCTGTTATGCCTAATAAAGGTTATTGAATTGTTGTGATTTCCTCCCCTCACACAAAGAAGACTATCAGAACAGGGAGAAGAGTGCCGACGCCTTCTTGCATTTTCTGCGTGTTACGGTTGGCAAGTTGGTGGGTTTTAATTTTTATTTTGTACAGTAGAGTAGAGCATGGGGTCGTTTGAGCCTCTGCCAGCATTCTGGAGGGCTACAACTGAAGTTGTTGTTGTTCAGTCGTGTCCGACTCTTCGTGACCCCATGGACCAGAGCACGCCAGGCACGCCTATCCTTCACTGTCTCTCACAGTTTGGCCAAACTCATGTTAGTAGCTTCGAGAACACGGTCCAACCATCTCATCCTCTGCCGTCCCCTTCTCCTTGTGCCCTCAACCTTTCCCAACATCAGGGTCTTTTCTAGGGAGTCTTCTCTTCTCATGAGGTGGCCAAAGTACTGGAGCCTCAGCTTCAGGATCTGTCCTTCCAGTGAGCACTCCGGGCTGATTTCCTTCAGAATGGATAGGTTTGATCTTGCAGTCCATGGGACTCTCAAGAGTCTCCTCCAGCACCATAATTCAAAAGCATCAATTCTTCGGCAATCAGCCTTCTTTATGGTCCAGCTCTCACTTCCGTACATTACTACTGGGAAAACCATAGCTTTAACTATACGGACCTTTGTCGGCAAGGTGATGTCTTTGCTTTTTAAGATGCTGTCTAGGTTTGTCATTGCTTTTCTCCCAAGAAGCAGGCGTCTTTTAATTTCGTGCCTGCTGTCACCATCTGCTGTGATCATGGAACCCAAGAAAGTGAAATCTCTCACTGCCTCCATTTCTTCCCCTTCTATTTGCCAGGAGGTGATGGGACCAGTGGCCATGATCTTAGTTCTTTTGATGTTGAGCTTCAGACCATATTTTGCGCTCTCCTCTTTCAACTGAAGTACAGGTTTCCAATTTCCTACATAGTTGGGGGTGGGGGGTGGGGAAACTAAGCCTTTAACCAAAGCATCTTCCAGGAGAAGCTCCACCTTTGCCAACACAGCAATAGTGTGTCTAAAGCTGCCTTCCCCCATCATTATGAAAACTGAAAGGGGCCCCAGGAAAGCAAAGATGTGGGTGGGTGAGGCACCTGTTTCGAGAACATCCCAGCCCAGGAACTTAATTAAGAAGAAACTACTTTGTAGAGCAAGTCCTCTCTACTTACAGCTGGAGTCAAGATTGCTACCTTGCCGAGATACAGACAGACACCCAGGGGCCGAGCCAGGACTCAGCCACCTGTTTTTCTTGCCATCGGCGTGGAATATGTGAGATAAGTGACCGAGAGAACACACCAGAGCATGTGCAGAACGCTGCTCTTACTGGCAAGCAGCACTGCAGCGGGCAGAGGAGCCGCTCAGAGGTCGGAAGCTGTTGTTTCCTCGCAGTACTACTAGTTTCAAAATCTGGAGCTGACCAGATGAGCCAGGGAGCATGGATTCTGAAGCAAACACCGCCACCTTCACACATGGCCAGTCCCCAAACCTGCTTTCCAAGACGGGGCTTGTTGTTTGGCCGTGTAAAACAAGTGAGGGCAGCACCTCTGAACAGAACAGATTGCCTGCGAGGGACTGAGCATCTGAGAAAGATAATGAGTCAGCACCACTAATCCTGGGAGTGGCGCAGGAGCAGGAGAGGTCGACAGATTTGGAAAGGCCTTATATAACAGCTCCAAAGGCGATTTAAACCCGTTGCCCTCAAATCTCTTACATAAAAGAAGGCATTAGTGTCCAAACACACTCCCGAGCAAGGACAGCTTGGCCGATTATCCTCCAGATTCAGAGTTCAGCTGGCTCGAAGTAATGCGAGGCTGCTGCTACAGTTTGAAGGGCTTTCTGGTCCAAATCCAGTTTAAAGCACCATAATAGAGTCCTTGAAGTTGCTCATTAACAACACCTGGCGAACAGGTAGACAGATCGCCCATCGGGTCACATCCCACTTTGGTACAATGCACTGTTTCCATTCATCAGAATCAGGGCCGTCTTAAGCATATCCGGCGCCGTGGTGCAAAGATCCCTCCGGCGCCCCCCCCCCCGGCAACTCCAAAACAAGGGACAGGGCGGTGGGAAATGTCCTCTGCCTCCCCCACTGCCCCGATCCCTGGCGCGGTGGTGGCGATCAAGCAGGCAAATGTGCTAGCGGATATGTTCTCCGGCGTCGGGCGCCCGGAAAGGCAGCCCGGGAAGGTTGCGTGCCACCTTTCGCCAGGAAGCAGGAGGAGGACAACGACCGGGAGCAAGGCCGTCTTTAGCAGCTGCAGATGTTTGGGAGGGAAGCTGCGTGCCCGCCAGCCATATAGTTGGCGGGGCGCAGCTGGCAGGTGTGCAGGGAAAGAGGAGGCTGCCAGCAAAGCCGCGCAGCTCCCCCACTCGCTAGGGCGCCCCTGAGAGGCCAGCGCCCTGGCACAGCAAACCACTAAGATCAATGGGCAAGACGGCTCTGATCAGAACTAATTCTAAGTACTAATTCTAAGTACTAATCAGAACTAATTCTAAGTACTAAGAACTAATTCTATATCAGCGTTGGGAAATTTTACGCAATCTTGTCCCTTTACTCAGGATGCATTTTCGTCTCTTTTAGTGATATGTACGTGGCCACGCTATGATCTTAGGGTGTGAAACCAGCGTTGGAAATTCGCTAGGCGCATTTTGCACCTGGCTATCGGCCCCTTGCGACCAAGTGAAGATGTCCGGGTGCTAGGATGTCGTCGCCTGACGTCTCCACCATCTGGAGGTGCAGGCCTGGGGATCCTTGGACCGCAACTGTTTTTGCACACTTAAATCCCACATCCTGTCTAGCCGTTATATTTTATCTGCCTAATCAATCCTGCCCACCTAGCAGTTCGAAAGCACATCAAAGTGCAAGTAGATAAATAGGAGCCGCTCCAGCGGGAAGGTAAACGCCGTTTCCGTGCGCTGCTCTGGTTCGCCAGAAGCAGCTTAGTCATGCTGGCCACATGACCCGGAAGCTGTACGCCGGCTCTCGGCCAATAAAGCGAGATGAGCACCGCAACCCCAGAGTCGGACACGACTGGACCTAATGGTCAGGGGTACCTTTACCTTTACCTAATCAGAATGAATTTCAGGAACCAAAAAGTTGTATTGAAAAATACGGCTTTCAAGCTGCCTGGACCCAAAATGGCAACCGGACATTCCGTTTTGGTGCCTGTAACTCTGGTTTAAGGAACCATTTGATGCCTGGCTTATATATCTGAGTTTCTAACACTGTGTGAAACTTAACATTTCCTCGCAAGCGCCTGCTGACTAAACCACAAGGAACATGTGCTGTGGAGGAATATTACCGGTGCCAAGGCACCAGACCAGGCATTAAGAGACTTCACCGGGCCCAGCCCTAGAATATGAGAAGCAAGTACATGAAAACAGACAGAGGTCTGTTTGGTGCACAACAGTGACTGTTCTTCATAATCTCAACCTCTCCCTTTCGTCCTTTCTTAGTTGCTTCATAACGCGCATTCTCCGAGGGACAAAACACATTTGCATCAGGTGGGAGAACGACTTGAAAGTAAGAGGATGCGATTTCTAGGCAAAACATGAACTCTGGTACCTCTTGTACTGGCTGCTCTCACAATAATTGCTTTGAGCTATGTTTAAATTGCAAACCTAAAACCAGTTCCCAGCCGGTTCGGCTGCTGTGGCTTTTGTCCAGGAAGGTAATGGATGAATTCTCATTTAGTAGGCCAAGGAGTCACCCGTACCCAAGGGCTTGATCTGAGACAGGACTTCAGCCACAGGATGTGTTTTGAGTACCAGAATTTAGTTCTTGAATGTGAAAACACCCAACAAGGCAGAAGACCAGCAGAGTGACTTTCTCTTCAACTCTTGAGTAATCTGAGCTGCTTCTCCTTCCTCTACCCGAGGCGGATCCAAGGGCAAACCACACATTACATGGCAGTCCTGCAAGTTGCTATCCTGATTTTTTCATTTTTTTACTTCCCAAGTTTCAAATGCTTTCTTTTAGTGGGGTGTGGGGAGAGATATATTTGACTGGAGTGGCGCTGTGGGTGCTTGATTTTCCTTCCTGCTGCTAGTGTTTTCCCAGTCAAAATTCCTTCCCAACTGCTTGCCCCAGTGGGGAAGGGTGGCGGCAGGCCTCTGTATTCCACCATCACAGAGAAAGCAACAGCCTTGAATTTGCGCCAGAAAACATTACAGGTACCCCCAAAACGCACAAATTCCATCATTTTACTTTAGAAGGTCAAGCGGTGTTGATTAAAATTTCTGTGCATCAGTCGGTAGAGCATGAGACTCTTAATCTGAGGGACATGGGTTCGAGCCCCACACTGGGCAAAAGGATTCTTGCATCGCAGTGGGTTGGACTAGATGACCCTTGTGGTCCTTTCCAACAATTCTGTAATTCTGATTCTATGAAAAGCTCCATTCCGCCACTCTGAACATTCATGGGTCTGATAAATTTCCTCAGAAGGTCTGTGCAACTGACGGCGTGTGTTTAAATGTAGGAATTAAATGCAGATGAATTAAGCGTCTCCTCTTGGCAATGTACACAGCTTATTTCTACCCCCCACCCTCCCCAAAAAAAAATCCAGGCAAAAATTGGAAGTACTTCCAGCTAAAGAGAAAATAGCCCAGGGTGGGGGAGAGGATTTGCAAGCATGAGCCCTTCTCACCAATGGATTCGGGGGGGGGGGAACCTTCTGCCCCTGTGTTTTCATGTCCACAAATGTGGACTTCCTTGCCAAATTCCAGCCAGAACATTAGCACTAGCAGACTCTAGAAACACGGTGCTGCCCTGTTGCGTATCGAAGGAAGCCCACACTTACCGGCAATTCCTCCTCATCCACCAACAAAGGAGCAATCTCTTCCCCAATGCAGGGGCCAACCCGTAAAATAAGAACGGAACAAATCTTCACTGTACACACACACACACAGACAGACAAGCTTGGGATGCCAGACCGTCCGGAAATCTGGTGTTTTCGCTGAGCATGTTTGCCAGGCGAAAAACAGTTATACTCTTTTCCAGCAGCGTGTCTGAGCCAGCGCCAAGTTCCCACCCCAGAGACACAACAGCTGCTACCCAAACGTGTTATCGGTTTGATTTTGTTGACGGAGGTTAGACCCACAAGGGGCAACAACTGCTGGATGCTCTGGTCTGCCTAAATGCTCTGATCTGTGCCCCTAAGCCTAGATATGTGGGGTCTGGGTGAAGAGGAACAGATGGCAAGAAAAGCAGAATGCATGTGCATGTCTGGAGCAAAATGCTGCTTTAGAAGCGAAGGGAAATGCAAAAAGGAGAACCCGTGAATGGTTTTTCTTTTTTATCATCACCGGCCACCTTATTGCACCGACAAGTGTATTGATAAATGTTCGGCTGCAATGTCTGCAACCATTACCTCTGGTTATCTGCAAATAAAGATTTGCATGCTCAGAGACGTCCTTAGTTGAGAAAGCTCCAAACCCTGGAGCTGAAAATTGCTTCTGGGGCTGATCTAAACAAAGCCTGAGCGAACAATGTTGATCTGGGCCTTTATAAGGTTCATGGAAAACCGGGGTGGAGGACACCGTCAGCGCAAAAGCAGGTGGAATTTTACAATGACTTAAAGCACCCCTCCCCTCCAAGTCAACGCAGGCAGTCTCTCACACCAGAAGAGGAAACTGGGAGAGTGGCTACCAGTTCTTCATCTCCCAAATGAATTGTGCTTAGCCCCGAGCCTCCCTAGAAGTGACAACCTGGGTGTCCCCGTTCCCAGATGCTGAGGAGCTATCTGTGGGTACCTATCAAGGAAGGGGGAAACAACCTAATGATGATAATCACTGGGACATGTAAAGGAACTCACGAGTCCTCGTCTTCCAGCGTAAGCCTGTCTTCACTACTGAGCAGCCACAACTCACGGGGATGTGGGTAGAAAACTAAAGGCCCTGAAAAGCCCTGAGCTCCAGCCTCTCTTTCTGTTACCTTCTGTTCCAGGAAAGACTATCTTTATAAACATCATGCAAGCAGCGTTCGAAACTCCCACTGTTCTGGGCGCATTTTGCGACAGGGAATTTCAATAGTGCGAGCCGTTTCCGAGCTCAGATTAAAACTGCAGAATGGAAGGAAAGGAGGACCCTTTTCTGCCTCCCCACTTCCAGCTACTCTTTGAAGACTGGAGAAGGGACCCTCTTAAGAATACTAGGGGGGTGGGCAGGGGAAGGACTAGACCACGCAAAAAATGAACATAGTATTTTAGCTGCAGTTCATTCATTTTCAGCTTTGTATTCTTGTTATAAGACATTCCGTTGTTGCGCCATAACCTAGGTTTAAGGTGCCCTTTAAAAGGTAAAGGACCCCTGACCATTAGGTCCAGTTGTGACCAACTCTGGGGTTGCGGCGCTCAGCTTGCATTATTGGCTGACGGAGCCGGCGTACAGCTTCCGGCTCATGTGGCCAGCATGACTAAGCCGCTTCTGGCGAACCAGAGCAGCGCACGGAAACGCCGTTTACCTTCCCACCGGAGCGGTTCCTATTTATCTACTTGCACTTTGACGTGCTTTCGAACTGCTAGGTTGGCAGGAGCAGGGACTGAGCAATGGGAGCTCACCCCGTCGCGGGGATTCGAACCACCGACCTTCTGATCGGCAAGCCCTAGGCTCTGTGGTTTAGACCACAGCGCCTCCCGCGTCCCTTAAGGTGACCTTTAGCTCCTATCTTTCCCATATCAGTTTCTAACTCTGCATGCAAACAGCTCTGTGTTCTTCCCTTGTTTATCATCTCGTTCATCCCTTTAGCATGCCGAAACCCTCCCTCACCCTTGTGCACAAAAGATGACATAAATGCCTCATCCCCAACTCTGAAAAGAATGGTTTTTTTTAATAATTTAAGGTTTGTTTTCTACAAAAAAACAGAAAAACAGGGGTGAGGAGCCCAGAAAACATTACGCTTTCTTTTTGAAAAGATATAAGCAAATAACGTGGTTGGCGCACAATGGACCCCCAACTCTTTGGAAAATTCCCCCTTTCTCCCCAAACTACTAGCCTCCCAGGGAATCCAGGGCAGGGCAGGCTGCCAAGATGCTTTCTTACTGCCCGTGGCATGTATTATCCCTATTATTTATTCAATTTGTATACTACCCACCATCCGAAGATCACAGGGCGGTTCACAACATAAAAATACAAAAATGAGGGCACAAATGCTCCGCAATTCACAAGTCCAAAAAGCAGAGTCCAACAAAGAGGGAACTGTCTGGTTTGCCACCTCGTATTGCTCCGAAACAATGTCCTGGGGTGGCAATAAATGTCTGAATCCCCCAGAGATGATCTTGCGCCCTTTTCAGCGCTTCTTCTTGCTGGTGCGAAGGGCTTTTTTGCGCTTGAGAATCATTTCATAGAGTTTCTCCAGGCCTTGCTGAAGGCCCTGTCCGGTGACAGCGCTGCAGCCCTGGATGTGGTTCGAGGCGGAGGCGCACAGTTCGTGCAAGCTGAGGAACTTCTCCACCTCGGCTACGGAGAGGGCCTGGACTGCATCCTGCTTGTTGGCCAGCACCAGCATGGGGACACCCTGGTTTTCCGAGGAGCGGGCGATCTTGTGCAACTCCACGCGGGCCTCCTCCAGCCGCTCGGCCTCCGAAGAGTCCACCACAAACACCACTCCATCCGTGCGGCGCATGTAGGATTTCCAGAGGGGGCGCAGCTTCTCCTGGCCGCCCACATCCCACACCTGGAAAGTGATGGCGCGTGAGCCGCCCAGCGGCACCCGGATCTTCTCCATGTTGAAGCCCTTCGTGGGCGCGCTCTTGACAAACTCCTGGAACTTCAGGCGGTACAGCAGTGATGTTTTGCCGGCCGCATCCAGCCCAACCACCACCACATGAAGGGCCTGTAAGTGGGGCATGAAAGGTTGCACTGGGGCCAGCTGGTTACCCATAGTCCTCTGGAGCACAGCCAAACTTTGAAGCGTTGCCGGTGGCCGGATTATGTTTCCGCTCACGGCAGTTGTGGAACTGGGGCGACAAGACACAGATATACAGTTAATGCAAAATACTGTACAAACCCATGTGCACATACTTTGCCTCACTATGGGCAACGCTTGAAGATGCACCATTGGGGGAGTATTGTTAAAGACATGCTGATTAAATAAACAGGGGAAATTGGAACATTGGTTTTTTGCAGGGTGGATTTGATTTAAATCAAATTGATTTAAATCACGATTTAAATCACTAGTCAGTAAGGCTTGATTTAAATCACTAGTCAGTAAGACTTGATTTAAATATTTTTTTTTACAAAAAGACTCATTCTTGCTAGTATAATCTTAACATTTACAACCATATGAAGGTTTCATTTTTGGAATAATAAATTTTCAGAGTAGTTTTTACAGTTCTATCAAAAATTACTGATTTGGTTATACTACTAGAAATACATAGACAGATGAAATTATGGTGAGGTTTAATAAGTTAACTGCTTATATTTGGACAACTTTTCTGCTGTACTTTAGTGGAAGGAGAAAAACAATAATTTCCTTAATAACCATTTAAACAATTTATTTAACTAAAACAATAACATGATAGCATATGTATCCATGTTTGTTAACTGATGTGATTAAACATTTTTTTAAAAAAACTTAGACTGAGTTTTAGCACACTTGATAAACTTAAAACAAATCCTTATTTCCTGATGAATAGCCTTTGGACTACAATGTAACTTAAATAGAAGACTATATTTAGAAAGATTTTTCCTCCAAAAGCATTTTATTTTAAAAATCCAATTTAAATTTTAAAAATCCGATTTTTAAAAAAAAAATCGTTGATTTTTATCCACCCTGGTTTTTTGTGAACTACCCGTAACGCTTTTGAGTCTACTCTTCAGATGCCAAAGTAATCCCTCAACTAAACATCTCAAATTCCTTGATTCAAACACTTTCACAAACCCTAAAGAAACCTCCTTCACAGAAAAGCTGAATTCACACAGAGGACAATCGATCTGGAGAAACTGGTTTTTTCAGAGAAGCTGAATCGTGCCTAGTTGCAGATCCACATTCACCGGTAACTTTCCTTTCCATTAGTTTATTTTGAAACATTTACATGCTACTTTTTCCATATTCATTTCAAAAATAGTTAATACACTAAAAAAAAACACATAATCTGTAAAATAATACGTCATCAACAACAACAACATAGCCTGTAACAGCAAGGAACAGCACAACAACATCTCTATAAAGGACAAAAGAAAGACGCTAAGTTTAAAAGACTAAAAAGTTTTTTGTTGTAGTTTCAAGTAAGAAGTGAGGAAGCTGTAGAGAGGTGGTGTTTTTTTTATTAAAGAGAGTTCAACACTGGGGCCACTACAGAGAAGTCTCCGGTGCTCATGTAGCCTCAACTTAAGGAGGAATCTAAAGCAGTGATTTATTAAAAGATCTTAAGAGTGAGGGGAGGAGCTATCCTCCCCCCTCAAAGACTTACAGTCCTCCCCCTCAATACCTTTGGATTACTGGCCAAGGATAGAAGCAGTATTACCATACTTTAAATAGGCACCATGACTGGTGGCAGGCAGAGTCTAAAGAGGTTGTTTGGCCAGGATCTGTGCTCAAAAACTCTCCGAAGATGGGCATTTATCTCAGGAAGAAGCAGCCTTCCAAAACACAACCCTCTCTAATGCTGCAATATCAGCTGAATGTTTACTGAAAGGTATGCACAAAAAAGTGTTGGGCTGAGCGCAGTTTCTAAACATGATATTCAGTCGCGCTCAAGTCAAATTATGCCTTTGGAGGTCACGGGGGGGGGGGGGAAATAATTGCACATATTCCGAGGACTCTTGCATGTTGTCCCTTCTAGATTCTGGACCTTGTAAACAGATTTTGGCGCTTGATATGGATGCCTGTTTTAAAAGGGGCGGGGGGCGAGCCAGGGCAAACGGTGCCGAGTCTACATAAAGAGAAGCGGGGGAAAGCCACCCTCCGATTCGGAAAGCCATTTTTCCAAGCAAGCCGAAATTCCCTAGTCCCGGGCGATTACAAAATGCACTCTGTACATGCTCAGGGATACCCTCTCCTACCTAGTTCCGCATCTGCACCGAAAGGAGACGCGGGCCGAATTGAGAACCGGGGAAGCCTAGAAGGGATCGCGGAGATTCGCAGGCTAGGGAAATGCACTCTGTACATGCGCAGGGACACCCTCACCTACCGAATTCCGCGTCTGCACCGAAAGCGGGCCGGAATGAGAATCGGGGAGGCCTAGAAGGGACCGCAGACTCCAGAGACCGAGAGAGATTACCTTCCATGGGGATTCCGAGTTGGCAGCTTGCGCGTCCGCCGCAGCAGCAACAGCAGCACCACCTTCGCCGAGAAGCCGTGCGCAGCCCGGGCTCTCCACGCGCCCAGCTCGCCCGCAGACGCCTCCCGACTCCCGGGGAGAGGAAAGGCGAGGCCAGCTCGGCGGCGTCAGCGCTCCCGAAGCCAACCAGCGCCCGAGATGCGGCTGCGGGGGAGGCTTCCTGGAGCCCACCAATCGGAAGCGCGCGCTCGACAGCGCCGCCGCTGCCTCGGAACTGCAAGCGCTTTCTTCTCCAAACGCGCGCGGTGCGCCTAGCTCCCTTGGCGCGGAGTTTTGCGCGTGCGAGCTGCGAGCCAGGACTATTTTCTTTTTTGCAGAAAGGCAGCCGGGCTCGCAGCTCTCTGGAGGCAGTCTTTTTATTAATTAATTAATTAAGAATAATTATTATTAAAACAAAATAAAAAATTCCTTCCAGTAGCACCTTAGAGACCAACTAAGTTTGTTCTTGGTATGAGCTTTCGGCACACGAAAGCTCATACCAAGAACAAACTTAGTTGGTCTCTAAGGTGCTACTGGAAGGAATTTTTTTATTTTTTATTTTGTTTTGACTATGACAGACCAACACGGCTATCTACCTGTAACTATTATTATTATTATTATTATTATTATTATTATTATTATTTGTTATAGATTATCACGCTTCTCGTCGCTGGGCGGCTCACAACACTGAGCGCAAAATGCGTCGTGGATAAGAAGAACGAGCTCGGTCCGTGGACGCGAGACGCTTAATCTCGGCGCCGAAGGTTCGAGCCCCACGTTGGGGCAAACAGATCCCCGCGTTGCGGAGGGTTGGACTAGGCTAGATGAGCCTCCCTTCCAGCCCTACTATTCTATGCAAAAGAAACCACAAACACATTTAAAAGGGCATGGGATGTCAACCAGCCGAAGGCCGCCTTGGAGTCCTTGTCGGGGGAGGGGAAAGGCTGGATATAAATAAATAAACATTTCTTGCATGTAGAAAGCTCGTTGCCAGGGAGAAGGGGCCGTCTCCTTTACACGCTAGCTTTCTCTGCGCGGGGACCTCTGCGCCTGCAAAGGCACAATTCTAATTTCCCCCCGGAGCCTGGTTTTCAGTCCTGCGGCTCTGAGATCCAAGAAGTAACAAATACGAGCGCGTGCTGTTTTCTTCTCCGACCCCCCCATCCCCGGTTTTATTTTCTTTCTTTCTTTTTACGGCGATCGCTCGCGCACAGGTAACTGCAACCAGCCCGCCGCATTTTGCACAGACTGCTCCGCTTGCAAACTTGCCGGATTCCCGCTTCCCTCCACCCCCGACTTTCGCTTGCTGCTCTCTGGGGTCTTGTTTGCCTGCTCCTCGCCCGCTCTTTTTGGGCGAGGTCTTACAAAGAAGCTTTCCCCTGCGCGGGTGCAGCGCCTGGCACGCACCCCGGGGTGCTAAATCAGCCGCGCGCTCCGAAGACGCGCCTCTGCCAGGCAGGACTGGGAGAAGCAGCGCCTGGTTTCTGCCGCCCCCAAGCGGCCAGGTGCGGCAGCGGGCGGCAGGTGGGGCGGCGTCGGCGGCGTCTTCCCAGTTGCCCGGGCATCGCGGCATTGTGTGACCCGACGGGCCTCGGCGACGGTGCCGCCGCGGCTGCCCGCGGCTGCAGGCAGTCCGGCGGGCAGCGCAATGGCGGGCGCCTACCACTGGGAAGCGCGGCGCAGGCAGATGCAGTTGGAACGCCGATGCAGGCAGATGATGCAGGTACCTGGGCAAGGGAGAGGAGAGGAGAGTCGTTTAAAGGGGGGGGGCAAAAGGTTTCCCAACAGAGGGTAGGAAAATGTGGGGCACAGGAGAGAATATGATGGGGGTCACAAAGCACTGCATTATCTTGAGTTGGTTGTTGCTTGGTTCATTTAGTTGCAGGCGTGCCAACTGGGGAAAAAATTGGGGGGGGGCGGCCAGGTAACCCTAGTCCCACATAATCGATCACAAGACATGGCACATGTACACCATTTGAACGACAACTTTGGAAAGCGGCCCCCCTCAAATATTTTAGGAATGTGAGGAAGGGACCATGGCCCCTAGAAGTTGGCTTTTATGTCTAGCTGTCTTCTCTGACTGCCAGCAGCTGACCAAGATCTGCAAGGCTTTCAGCCTCCACAGCCACTTGTTCCTTTCAATACCTCAAGGACAGTCTCTCTCATATGAACTAGCCCATACCCTGCGATCGCCATCTGAGGCCCTTCTTCGTGTGCCTCCTGCACGAGAGATCCGGAGGGTGGCAGCACGAAAGCGGGGCCTTTTCTGTGGTGGCTCCCCACTTGTGGAATGTTCTCCCCAGGAAGGTTTGCATTACATTACATATCTTTAGGCTCCAGGCAAAAGCACCCCTCGTCTCCCAGGCCTTTCGGTCAATTTAACCATCTCTTGCCTTTTAAACTGGGGTGGGTATTGTTTTGTTTGTTATTATGTTATGTATTTTTGTGTTTTTATACTGTAAACTGCCCTGTGATCTTGGATGAAGGGCAGTGTATAAATTTAATAAATAACAAAAACAACAGCACCATAATTCAAAAGCATCAATTCTTCAGCGATCAGCCTTGTAGGGAAGCTTTTTAATGTTTAATGTTTTATTATGTTTTTATATGTGCTGGAAGCCGCCCAGAGTGGCTGGGGCAACCCAATCAAATGGGCAGGGTACAAATAAATCATCATCATTAGACAGTTACCCAGGCTGAAAAGGGAGAAATTCCAAGGGGTGTTGCAGAAGGGGAAGGAACAGGAAAATGCACACCTGGCCCAGCATGGGCAGGTATTAGCCAGGGGATAGTAACATGGCAGTTTTCACTTTGCATGTCTGTGGTTGCATGCAGGCGGGAGGACCCTACGGAGGACAGCAGCATGACGAGGTTTTGAGGGATACCCAAGCAATCCCGCCGCCGTCCGGCACCGTGGCTCAGAGTCTAGTCTCCCAAGGTAAGGGGAAGGGTGGGGCTGAGCCAGGGAAGCTGTTGCAAGATAAGGGGGTGTTCAGAGATGCCTTGTCTATGTACATCACCTACCTAGGCTAACCCCTGGACCCAGCCTCTGGAAAGGAATATCATTCTAAGGTATCTCAAACCCTCGGTGAGTTTGGGACTTCCCCTGCATGCAAAGGCAGGTTCTGGCGAATTGAGCGGACGAGACCAGTCGGCCCAATGGTCAAGAAGGTGGTTTCTGTACCTGCTGCGGAGGGAAGTGAGGAGCAGGTGAGGCTGGCCAACCTGGGGAGGCAGCCCATCTAGGAGAAGGAAATCTCTCTTTTAAAAAATATTTTTTATTTGATTTTTAAAAAGTATAAACATAGAACAATTCATAATCCAAAAACTGAGATTACTCTGAATCGCCTGACTTCCCCCCATCCCTTCCATGGGTCCTAATGAAATAATTACAACTGCATGTCAATATTTATCCAAATATTTTTTCCTTCTGAATTGTCCATAGTTTCTGTTACTTTACAAATGTGATTAAAATCCTGCCAATGTTTTGCTTGCATTGGTCTCGTATATAAATTATGAGCTTTTCCCATTCTTTTTTTAAAGTTCTTGTCTTCTTGATTTCTGAGCTTCCCAGTTAATTTTGCCATTTTGGCATAGTCCAAGTCCATCATCTTGATTTGCCATTCTTCTCTAGTGGGGGTTGACTGTTCCTTCCATCTGTGGGCTAGTAGCTTCCTTGCGGCTGTTTTCGCATACATAAACAATCTTTTCTGTTCCTTTGGAATCTTGGTACCTGTAATTCCTAATAAAAATGCTTTTGTGTTTTTTTGGGGTTTTTTTTGTTTTTTTTACAAAAGTTATTTTAAATGTTGTTTTTTCCATTTTAAGAAGGAAATCTCTGATCCTAAACTTTTGCTGCCTTGCGGAATATCTTCAGGAGAAATTAGTGCCTTAATTTGGGTACTCTTCTGCCACTGGAAAGAATTATTCAGTGCCATCCATCTGATAACCATTCTTCAAAGAATACTGTTAATTCTGCCCGGAATTAACCCCTTATGCCTTTCCTTGCTTTGAAACTAACTTGGCTTCCACACACAGAAGATGAGCTGTGAACAGATCCTCAGCTACCATTGCAACTGAGCCTGAGCTTTGAAATATTCATGCACTGAAGTTATTGGAAAATCAGGTGTAGGCTGACCTAGCCGTGTGCCCTGCCTTGAAACACAGAGGTCAAATTACAAGGGTTTGTTGCGCTAGAAAACAGGCTTTCAGTGGGACTTGCACAAGCAAGTGTGCCCAGGATCGCAGCATGGGGTGACTCCATGGGTCAGGCTACAATTTCAACATGATTCAGGGGATGAGGGCGCTCAATCAAGTTCCACTAGAAGCACTGCTTGTGGTTTAGGGATGGCAGCTTCTTCTGCAAATTCATATGTTGCCAAGCGAAACCAACAAAATATCTCGTAAACGAAACGAGCTCTTCCTGCAAACATCCGACCTGTTGGAGCTAAAGCGAGATGCCAAAAGGGGTTGGGACAGTGGTTCCCAAATTCATTTCCCCACGGAACTCGCTGTACATCTTGGAAGACCAATTCATGATTTTTCTGCCTGTTGTAGCAATTGTAATGCACAACGCTAGATGCGGAATGTTTTTTAATAGTATTGCCAGTGCTTCCCCCCCCCGGGGGGGTACTCAAGGCACCTTTTTGGGGGGAGGGGTGTTAAAAAGTGTGACACTTACTTTAACAACTTCATGGTGAGTACCGGCACCTATTTTTTCTAGAAAAAAAGCACTGCGTATTGTTATTGCTTATTTTATTCATTATGTACTGTTTTTAGCTGCATTACAAATTGAATTTTATGAAATTCAATTTGTAAAAAATTCATAAAATTCAAGCTGTAATAATACAATACAATACAATACAATACAATAAGCAGTAAAAATACAAATAAAATTCAATATCGCTATTTACCACCTTTCACCGTTAGCCACAAATCCAGACATGCCGTGGACCATCTGAACGAAGCTTGTGGACCACGGGCACGATACGTTGGTTTGAGAGTAGACTGAGATTAAAAGTGTGTGAGTCGTACCAAACTCATCAGGTGCAGGTACCCTTGTGTGAGACGTCCATAAATCAAGAGTAGAGAGCTTGCGGGCCTCCTGGTGTTGAACTACAGTTCCCGTTAACCCTGACCATTGGTCCTTCTGGGTGGATCTGATGGGAAGTGGAGTCCAACATCATGAGATCTGCAGGCTTCCCATCATTGCTTTAAATCTCGGAAGGTATTGCAAGACACCTTGCCATTTATAGGTTTTCAAAGTGCTTCCTGCAGACATTCATAAAATCAAAGAATTGTAGATTGGAAGGGAACCAGTCTACAACAACAACAACAACAACAACAACTTATTATTTATACCCCGCCCATCTGGCTGGGTTTCCCCAGCCACTCTGGGCAGCTTCCAACAAAATATTAAAAGACAATAGTCCTTCAGATATTAAAAGCTTCCCTAAACAGGGCTGCCTTCAGATGTCTCCTAAAAGTCTGCTAGTTGTTTTTCCCTTTGCTATCTGATGGGAGGGCGTTCCACAGGGCGGGTGCCACTACCGAGAAGGCCCTCTGCCTGGTTCCCTGTAACTTCGCTTCTCACAGTGAGGGAACCGCCAAAAGGCCCTCGGAGCTGGACCTCAGTGTCTGGGCTGAACGATGGGGGTGGAGACGCTCCTTCAGGTATCTAGTTAAAACTCCCTGCAGTGTAGGAATCCTGCCCACAGCCATCCTTGGGTGGGCTTGAACCACTAACCTTTTGTTTAGTAGTCAGATGCATGGACCCATTGCATTAAGCCCTGTGAGGTAGATGTCATCAACAGGGAAGCTGATCTGAGTAAGCAGTTGCTAGGTCTTTCTTCCTAAAGGAGAGGCTCAAACTTGGCCGTGATCCAGAATGCCTTCCTCCCACTCTAACCAGCAGGCAGCTTGTGGTTGCTCGGTCCTGAGAGATTGGGAGTCTGTGCCGTCATAACATGTCTCAGAGCTTGGGCCCTGGCTCATTTACAGCTTGGTTTTCCCCTTTTAATTTCTCGCAGGGGTCGGGTGCGACACTTGCCAGTGCAGAACGTACCATGTGCCGAATCACAGTGGCAAGCTGTTGAAAAGATTATCGGTGAGTTAGAAAGGGAAAAGAGGGGAGTTATGAATCAATGACCTCTTGGCTGCAACCTTTGGGCAGGGCAGCCTGTTTTAGTGCAGCCGGCGGTGAACCTCTCTCTTACGTCATTCTCCTCACTGAGCTTTGTGGTCTTCTCTGTGCCTCAAATGGCCGTTCTCTTTCTGTTCATTCCCGTCCTCGCTCCCCTTCAGATCTCTCCTTCCTAATGGTTTTAACACCGGCATATTAGCAATGAAGTCCTCAACTACATAGATTTAAATAAAACATGCATTGGCATTCTACGTAGAATCATTGAGTTGGAAGGGACCCTGAAGATCATAGGCGATCCAACCTTGGCATTATCGGCACCAACTGAGTTATGTCTGGGTAGAACCGGACAATGAAGTCCTCAAATGTTTTGCCAGAACCAGCTTGTTGGAATGGAGGAGGAAACATTGTGAAATGTGTGGCTTCTTTGTTGTTGGATTAGATCTGATATTGATGGCCTCTCTTTTTCTCTTTTAGACTACACAGTACACACAGCAGTGGTAACAACTGAGCAGCTGGCAGCAGCAGGGAGAAAAGCGTCCTCTGCAACTTGGACCTGGAAGGAAAAATGGTGCCCATTGTATGTGCTGTAAAAGCACTTTTCCGGGGCGAAACACGGAGTTTAGTGGTTGCGCCCCATGTGTTCTCCCACCCTCCCTAACCATAAAATGAAAGCTCTCCAGTCACAGACCGAAACCACACTCCTTTATGTGCAACTGAGCGTAACTAAAGTTATTGCAGGGGGTTGGACTAGATGGCCCAGGGATCTCTTCTACATTTCTGTTATTCTATGGCAAGCATAGGCAAACTCCGGCCCTCCAGATGTTTGGGACTACAATTCCCATCATCCCTAGCTAACAGGACCAGTGGTCAGGGATGATGGGAATTGTAGTCCCAAACATCTGGAGGGCCGGAGTTTGCCTATGCCTGTTGTTCTATGGCTTTCTCAAAAACGTTTGGTCCTCTTGAAACTTTGAACTGCTGCACAACCGTCAGTTGGGGTGGGGTGGTGTTGGGTGGATCACATTATTCCTAAAACCGCACTGACCACTGCGGCAAGTTGTGGCCAAACAGTTGCCCAGCACTATCTGAAAGGAAACTGTAGATTTAAATAGGGGGAAATATCACCGGCAGAACAAGAGCCAACTGTTCTCCTTCCTTGGGAGGTTTGAAGAAAGGATTAGAGGGGGATCTGGTGGAGACAATTTGGTAGAATGTGGGTGTCACCGCTTAGGATAGGAATTTAGGTTGCTTGCATCCACACTAGAGTCCTGCTGAGGCATTGCTTGTTTCTTAAGGTAATGCTAGTAACCCAGTGATATTCATTCCCCATGACAAGGGTTCTTCTGTATTCGCTTACAACTAGTTCCCATTTAGAGAGACGCGGGTGGCGCTGTGGGTTAAACCACAGAGCCTAGGGCTTGCCGATCAGAAGGTCGGCGGTTCGAATCCCCGCGATGGGGGGAGCTCCCGTTGCTCGGTCCCTGCTCCTGCCAACCTAGCAGTTCGAAAGCACGTCAAAGTACCTTCCAGCGGGAAGGTAAACGGCGTTTCCGTGTGCTGCTCTGGTTCGCCAGAAGCGGCATAGTCATGCTGGCCACATGACCCGGAAGCTGTACGTCGGCTTCCTTGGCCAGTAAAGCGAGATGAGCGCCGCAACCCCAGAGTCGGTCACGACTGGACCTAATGGTCAGGGGTCCCTTTACCTTTACCTTTAGTTCCCATTTATGAAAGGTTGTCTGCAACATTAACGAAGAGTTTCCTGTTGACAAGCCCTCCCGTTAATAGTTGCTTCTGGTTGATTGAAGCTGGGGGATTAACAATGAAGAGTCCCTCAATTCCCCCAATGTCACTTTTAGTGGCTGGGGGTAGCTTTGATGATTGAGCTCCTCATTTTAACCTTTAAAAAAAAGTAGTAAAGTAGTAGCCTCATTTTGGTGTTAAAAGAATCACCCCACCTTCAGCCACAGGAACAGAAATGGGCATTGAGGGCATTAAGAGGCTATTCTTCACTAATCCTGCAGCCTTGATCAACCAGAAGCAATAAAGCCCGTAGGACCTGCAAAAAGGAAACTTTCAATTAAAAGTGTAAGAGCCCCCCCAAAGCTTCCTCAGATCTTTGCCACTCCACATAGGACAGTGCTGCAGTTGCACATTTTATTGCAAAAGTAAATAGAATCTGTTACGAATCATGGCTGAAAAAACATACCAACACAGGGTTGCAGAGATTTGCACCTCTGGACTCTGTAAAATGTAACATAGCAAAAGCCGTTTCACAGAAAAGGGCTGGTGTGGAAGGAAGCTTACTTAGGGCATGTACATGTGGCAGTTTAAAGAGGACTCAGGGCATCCCATGTGTGCAAACTTCCACACCATCCATATATCGTCCTCATTTAAGTGGCTAACCTGCACTTTCCCCTCCAACTAATTTGGATTTCTCCAATCTGGGTAATTCGGTAAAAGAAAACAATCCAACGTAAAATGACTTGCTACTTGAACGGGGATGCACCGAAGCAACAAGTGTGGGGACTTGCCACACTCTTAGGACAAAATACCCACTTCTGTTTTGCTCATCAGCTGAGCACAGTCCAGGCCATTTCCCTACCAGCTCACAATAAAGGCTCCTGGGTGTCTACCTCCATCCGTCGCTGCTGAAGGCACGTTTGCAGTATTTATTGTTTTCAAAATGCTCATTGAAAAAACCACGATGTATTAAAAATAAAAATTGCCTTTGCAGGTACAGGAGGCAGAAAAGGGAAAGCGGGTGGGGGAAACAGGCTTGCACAAATCACTTTCTCTGTCCTGCCTTAGTGTGTTGTGCTTGTGTGTTAAATGCACTGTTTTATGCTCTTCTCTGAGCTGACTCACAGCGCTCTGTATTGGGAGGGTCTGCAGATCGGGGGCACCAGTGCTTCCACCTGCCTGGTTGTTATTAGGCCTCATGAGGTGGTGGGCTGCTGGTTCTCTACCTCAAAAAACACTTTTTGAGGCATGGGAGAGCTGCTATCTTGCACAAATCTGGTGGAACAAAAAACAACTTGTATTTCAAAAAAACATTAAAATTAAAATATGGTTCTTTTGCTGTGAAACATTGGCTTGGGTGGAAGTTTGTTGTCATGCAATTACAGGCAAAACATTTTTTTGAATTAAAAAAGGTCTCTGTGTGCGCGTGGACAGCTGAACAAATACCTGCCCGCACACCTACAATGGCTCTCAGATTTCCAGAACTTGCAGGAGTCAGGAAAGTTCTAATTGAGGGAAGGAGACAATACCACACAGCAGAAATGCATCCAGTCAAGCTCTGCCCAATGTGGATGGGAAACAGAGAGATGTAAATTGTGGGCAAAAGTGCACAAAAAAATGCACACTGGAAAATCAGATCTGTGCAACTCACATGCACATTAATGCTCTGGTGTGTACACAGCCTTAAGCAGGGGTCAGCAAACTTTTTCAGCAGAGGGCCGGTCTACTGTCCCTCAAACTTTGTAGGGGGCCGGAATATATTTTGAAGGGGGGAAATGAACAAATTCCTACGCCCCACAAATAACCCAGAAATGCATTTTAAATAAAAGGGCACATTCATAGAATCATAGAGTTGGAAGAGGCCACAAGGGCCATTCTACTCATGTAAAAACACACTGATTTCCGGACCGTCCGCGGGCCGGATTTAGAAGGCAATTGGGCCGGATCTGGCCCCGGGGCCTTGGTTAGCCTACGCATGGCCTTAAGAGTATCAGACATCTTTCTTCCTCATCTACAAAGTTCTCTTGTGCAATAATTTCAACTCGCCACCAGGCGGCACTGCACACACGCAGCCAAAAAAAATCTCCCATCACAATGTGTAAGCAAAGAAACAACAACACGCCGCCTCCAATAACAATGCATGAGATTGTTTATTCTGGAGTACCTTTTTTGAGAATTGTGCAATCTGACAGAAAATGGAGGTCAGCATGATTTTATTATCTTCCCGACTCTGCCCAGAAGAGAGAGGGGTGCATTTAGAAAGACAGCATTTGAACATGGAATAATATATTAGTGACTTCCAAAACCTTTGTGTACTCTTCGTCCGCCTCCGCCACACATTGCAAAGGACTGGTCCAATGGTCAGGAGGCGGCCAGTGGGATGAGAGATGAGTAAACATACAGCCTCATTTAGAAGCAGTGTTTGCCTGTGCAAGTAAAGAGTGCAAAGTCCATAGTTCTCTGCTGCTTAGTGAGGGAAGATTATTTTGAACAACGACAACCTCCAAGGTAAACTCAAGCCTTCCCATAAAGCACACACTTGGCAAGGATCACTTCTTCAGGCCAGAAAACATTTGTAGAAGATCAATCCAATCTGAGCAGTCGGCGTTGGACCCACACAGCCCAAGGCTATGCAAATCCCAGCACAAAATCCCAAACCTTCAGTGTGGTTTTCTTGGATTCTATCTTCCACAATCAGATGCATTTCTGCTGGTCCCTCAAGTCACATGTTGTCAAACAGCATCACCCAAATCTTGTTATATCCTGATGAGGCTGACCCTCTTCTTAGCAGCAGAACTAGCAGTACTGAATGAAACGCCTCTCCCTTCCTGACCCCACAGTTTACAGGAGGGATGAAAGTGTTAATGCTGCTGCGATTTCATTGCAGAGGGCAGAAGATGTGGCAAACAGTTGCTCCTCCGGAAGTTCACAGCAGCTATGGGGAACAGAAGAAACCGGACATCCCGGGAAGCATGACATTACCTCTGCAGTCCACATACTGGTAGTTTTCAAAGGACAACTGCTCCGAGTGAGCAAGGTAAGAGCAAGTCACAGTACCCCTGGAGAGGAGAGGGAGAGAAAGACCAGCTCAAAACATTTGCAAATTGACAGCTGTGACGATCTGCCCAAGTCTAGTTTCCCAACCTGGTGCAACCCACCAAAGACCTACAAAGCCCTCCCCTCCTCTTCACCGCCTCCATCTTTCCAACCACAGCTTAATCCAAGTCCAGAGTTCAGGCCCAGGAATGTACAGGGTACAGAAATTATTCCAGCCTTTGCCCTTTGGGTTTATAATCTACACTAGATAAGCAAGGAAGATATGGGAGTCGGATGCAAGAGAGGAAGAAGAAGAAGAAGAAGAAGAAGAAGAAGAAGAAGAAGAAGAAGAGTTTGGATTTGATATCCGGACTACCCAAAGGAGTCTCAAAGCGGCTCACATTCTCCTTTCCCTTCCTCCCCCACAACAAACACTCTGTGATGTGAGTGGGGCTGAGAGACTTCAGAGAAGTGTGACTAGCCCAAGGTCACCCAGCAGCTGCATGTGGAGGAGTGGGGATGCGAACCCGGTTCACCAGATTACGAGTCTACTGCTCTTAACCACTACACCACAATGGCTCTCGACTGACGATGAGCAGTAAGGACGCAGAAGGGGGAAAGCCAGCCAGAGGGCAACACAAAAGCAAGCAAGGGGGTGGATAGGTTTGTTCTGGGAAGAGGAAAGTCAGGGATGGGGCTGGCCTTCAAGCTCAAAGGGGTCCTCAAACAGTACTGGATCAAGAGGCAGATTAATTGGGCGGAGCGGCAATTTCGTTTCACTTTGGGCTGAAAGGCACAGTATAAATACTTAAAAATGAACAAAACGGGGGCCCAATGGCCAAGGGGCTGGAGTGCAGCAAACAGGGTTTGTGCATGGTGGGAATGAAAAGGTGGGGAGAAGAACAAATCAGGGTGCCAAGGAGGAGAATGCTAAAAGATTGAAAGCTGGTAGAGCCGGTGCAAGGACTTCTGGGGAAGGGTGACATGATCTTGGCACCGAGCGGGAGAAAGTAGAGCTTAAATGATGTCATGAATTGACTGGTGGCGGGAAGAAAATGCCCAGCCAGGTGAAGGGGACTGTCATGGGGAAATTTATGCTATTGGCCGGAGGAAAGCAATGAGGATGGGTCAGGGAGCAGGACAGCTGGGTGGGAGAGGGAGATCAGAAACTTGTCAGATTATTGTCAAGAAAATGACGCTTACTGTATGTGCAGGAGAACATTGTGAACTTTTATTCTGGACCATGTGCAAATGTTGCTGAAAGAGAAGGGAAGATAATTAGTTTTCGGCTGCTTATGCCAAAGCTTTGTATGCAGAACTTAATGGGGATGGGTTTTTCTGTCTCTTGTCACAAATAGGCCCACAGCTCAGGGGCAGAGCCCCTGTTCTGCATGCTGAATTTCACAGGTTCAGTCCTCAGTAAACAGGTGGTTGGAAAGAAATACTGACAACCCGAAACTAAATCTACATGATATTAATTGGAAATGTGGAGGTCAGCACTCTTACCGCAGCAAGAACAATGCAGGAGGCAGCAGTTAAACGTTGCTGCTCTCTGCAGCCACAGCAGACGCTGTGACTCTCCAGTGGTTTGACTTCACCCCTGGAGGCACACTCCATTGCCTCTTGAGACGGACAGATGCCAACCAACAGTCCTCAGCATCCGCAGTTAAAAAATATCTTAGGAAGTAACACAGGGAAGACCTCTTGGCAGGAGCTGCTGCCAGTCAGGGCTGGACTAGATGTATTCACTATAAAGGTAACACAGTTGTGATTGAAGTTCCCAGGGCCCCTCGCAGTGGTCTGTCTCCAGGTTGACATTAAAAGTCAGTCCCTCAGTTACTGCATAAAGACCACAACTCAAGTTCTGATGCTGGGATATTTGTTTAATTAAGAAGCACACTCAGCAACACAGACAAGCGATAGATGCATAGTTCTTTGCCATTCTAATTTTCTGCCTTAGCTTCCCCCACCCCTCCACCTGCACTACACAGTTAAAGCAGTGATTCAACAATCAATTCCTCTCTCCAAGGAGCTCTGGGTCTGTGGGGGGAACTGGGGGTCTCCTCGCAACTCTCAGCAACACCCTTAACAAACTACAGCTCCCAGGATTCTCTGGGAGAAGCCGACTCTCTGAAGTAGTATGATATGGCTTTAAATGCAGAATGCAGACGGGATCTTAAGTGTGTTTGTTGTAGCTTCTCTAACAAACTATCCTAGCTCTCTTATATAGATATAGATACCTACAGGTAAGCATCTACTTAGTCTCACTGTGCCTCTTCCTTCACTGTAACCCACTAACCAGATACTAAGCCATCTGTCTGGATCTTGGGCAGTACTGATGGGCTTGAACTGGCTTATTTTCAAAGTCCATTTTGGCTGCGCTGCATTACTGTAAGGTGGACACTATGCATTATATAACTCAATCAAAAAAAAATTAATGCTGATATTTCCTTCTAAAATTGAAACATTTGTTTAATAAATTGTAAGTTGTTCACACTTAAAAAGCAGTCAATTTGTTCAATGATTTTTTTAAAAACAAAGGCATTTCCGTTAGGTCTGAAACATATAAGTTTGCCAGCCACAATTGGTTAAAATCATTATAAAAAAAAATCCATCAATTGACAGCATAACTTGAATTAAGATTCCCCCCCCCCCCAAGTGCAGGGATAGATTTGAGAGACATACTTACTATGTGTTATTATCCATGATTTTACTCGAGACACTGTAATGCATCTACAAATAAATCAGAAAGAGCGAGTTAATTTGGGCTGCTTGTCTACTGCTTCTCTGTTACACACACTTTAGAAGGGTCCTCACCTGAGCCCCATGTAAAGGTCTGATGTCCAGCTGTGTCGTCACAGTGTTTTTCCCAATCACCAGTGCCTTGTGCAAGACTTCGATAGCAAGCTGAGACACATGCACACTGTAAAAGTTGTTGTTTGTCACATTCAGCATATTCTAGAGAGAGAAAGACAGGCAGGCAGTGCAAGTTATGTGGGATGAGTTGATAAATTTGACATTTTGGTACACATGTGTCCATTTCTTCAGCAACTGAATATTTATCCCATAATTAGCACCCTGTTGCACCCCTGGGCCTTAGTTTGCCTACCCATGCGTGAGACCAACATGAACCAGCTCTGCCACAGTACAAAGCTCTTTACGGAACATGGAACTGGCCTTGATATTTGGACTAGGTTAAGCCCAGTAGAAGATTCCTGTTAGGTACTACTTGAGACTCTATCCCTGATTCTAAGGGATGACTGGCAGGAAGGAGAGAGGGAGAGGGAGAGAGAGTGTGTGTCAATGACAAGACTAGATCAGAAACAGTTTCAGGTGTAATCAACTTCATTCTTTTCGTATAAACCAGGGGTTGGAAACCTAAGGCCCACGGGCCAACAGCGGCCATGGGGGTCGTTTAACCGGCCCATGGACCCCGCCGCCTGCTTGGTCGGCTCCCGTGCGCTGCGCTAAATTGGTGTGGAGCAGAGTGGGGGACCGCCTTCCGCGATGCTGACCAGCTTCCCATTGGCTGCAGGAAGCTCCTGCAGCCAATGGGAAGCTGCGCACGCCTCCTCCGCATTGGAAATAGTGTTTGCGTTTGAGTGCGCCCACCGTGGCGTCTGCGGGCCCGTGAACCGGCCCAAGCCACAAAAACTTTGCTGACGCCTGGTATAAACCAATCTGGTGCCCTCCAGGTGTCTTGGGTTACAAACACTTCGGGTTACAGACTCCGCTAACCCGGAAGTAGTACCTCGGGTTAAGAACTTTGCCCCAGGATGAGAACAGAAATCGCGCTGTGGCAGCACAGCGGGAGGCCCCATTAGCGAAAGTGCGCCTCAGGTTAAGAACTGTTTCAGGTTAAGCACGGACCTCCGAAACAAATTAAGTTTGTAACCCGAGGTACCACTGTACTCATCCAGCACAGACTGATATAGTGGTACCTCGGGTTAAGAACTTAATTCATTGCGGAGGTCCGTTCTTAACCTGAGGCACCACTTTAGCTAATGGGGCAAAGTTCTTAACCCGAGGTACTATTTCTGGGTTAGCGGAGTCTGTAACCTGAAGCGTCTGTAACCTGAAGCGTCTGTAACCTGAGGTACCACTGTACAAACTAAAATGGAAATGCATTTGCCCATAAGACACTACTTGCCCACGTCTATATGGTGTGCCATGTGCGTTTGATTGTGATCTGCTGAGTATAAGGACTAGGCAAAAAGGCAGTTGTAATTTTTCCTAATCTCATTTACAACAGGCTCCTTTAGTCATCTGATCCTTTGTTCCACAGATAAAGCCTTAAATTTGGGGCAAAGTTGAGTCCCACAACCTGCTTTGAATGTCAGTTCTCAGCCTTGGAACATGTGCGGTGATAAAGGATGTCTCTTTTCATAGGCATAATGGATTTTTCCTCTGCACACAGAGCAGTTACAACCACATTTCAGAGATCTCTGATCTAGAAGCCCCTCTAACTCAAGAAGGTGCATCTTCCAGGCAGCTCTGAGCCCAGTAATTGTATTAAAACAACAGCAACCCCACAACAACCCACGCATTTCGCTAATCACAATCTCAATTTAAGAAGAAAATAAGAGAGATTTCATGACATCAATGCGATCCAACCCTGTCCCAGCAACCCCCAGGGACTCACAGTCATATTAAGGGTGATGCTGTAAGTAGAATTGTCAAAGGATATAGATGAGAAATTCAGTCCAGCAGGGACCACCGCAATGGAGCGTGGAAACAGGAAATACATCATGAGGCCTGTCATCAGCAGGCAGATGGCCACTGTGAGACATACGTACAGCTTCCTGCAAAAACAGGATGAAGGCAGATTAGCAGTAGTAGAACCGCCACAAAAGAATCAGATTGCTGGCAGCAAAGTTAGGAAAGAGACGGCGGGAAGAAGGGCAGGGAGGACCATCAACAAAGACACAGTGAACTTACGTTCGCCTGGGCTTGAGCCGCTGGTCTCCGTATGGAATGAGGGCCACCAGCTGCTGTTCTTGCTCTGGAATGGGAGTGGAGGAGGAAGGGAGAGAGAGAAAAAGAGAGAGCAATAATAAGCAAAGGTCTGGAAAACACCACTCAATGCAGGGGAGCACGGATCTGGTCCAATGAAGAGAACAGCACATCTCAATGCAGAACATTGCATGTAATTTGGGCCACTTCCTTCTTAAGCAAGGTGTAGCAGAACTTGTGAAAACATTCATGAGTCTAAGCTGTTTTTTTATGTCTGGATCAGCTAGTTGTACAGGCTGGTGCCTTCAAGAGCTGCCTGTCGGCTTCTCAGAAAGATCTGGCTGGTCACTCTGGGAAACAGGATCCAGCGGGGCTCTTCCTACATTAGCTTTGGACGAGCCAGGAGAAGAACCTGGGCAACACAAGGTCTGGAGCTGAAACTTACCTCGGGGGATCCTTCCGGTGCCCTGGCACGTAGGGCAGGTGACGGAGCCACGGCTGGCAACGCCAACACAAGGAGCACAGGACACCTCCGCAGCATTGCCTCCGTTGATGGTGCCATAATAGGGTGCTTCATCCTCATCACCCGAACTTTTCTCCCGTAGCGAGTCGCGTTCTCCTTTTTCTTCTTCGGCCTCTTCCTTGCCGCAGAGTTTCCTCAGCCACGAGAGGACTCTGTCCATTGTTCAGGGATGCTGTCTGACAAAGAGACTTTAATAAATGAAGATCTCAGGGTCTTGTGCAGGGGTCAGCAAACTTTTTCACCACTGTCCCTCAGACCTTGTGGGGGGCCGGACTTTTTTTGGGGGGGGGGGAATGAACGAATTCCTATGTCCCACAAATAACCCAGAGATGCATTTTAAATAAAAGCACACATTCTGCTGATGTGAAAACACCAGGCAGGCCCCACAAATAACCCAGAGATGCATTTTAAATAAAAGGACACATTCTGCTCATGTGAAAACACCAGGCAGGCCCCACAAATAACCCAGAGATGCATTTTAAATAAAAGGACACATTCTGCTCATGTGAAAACACCAGGCAGGCCCCACAAATAACCCAGATATGCATTTTAAATAAAAGGACACATTCTACTCATGTAAAAACACGCTGATTCCTTGACCATCCACGGGCAGGATTTAGAAGGCGATTGGGCCAGATCCGGCCCTCAGGTCTTAGTTTGCCTACCCATGGTCTTGTGGATCCCCAAAGGCAGTACTTCATTTCTTAAATGAGCCTAAGGATCAAGGACACCTGGAAGGCACACCTGGCACAACAGGTGGTTTCTTTCAGCAACTGTGCGAAGGGATACTCAACCCAACTTATTGGAAGGAGCTTGAGGCGGGCACAGTTCTTACCTGGCAGATGGGCAGCCAGGAGCAAGGAAAGAAGTTCCTACTTAGGCCAAGTATCAGAGGTAAACACTAGCAGACTCTGAGAACAGGCCCCAACTAGTGTCAGATGTTTAACATTTCCTCTAAGGAAGTCCTTTCAATGCCACGAATCATATCTAGGGGAGGCAAAGTAGGAATGACTGGGGGGGGAGGAGAAAAGAAAATTGGGTCGCAGCGAGAGAGAAAGGGGAGATACAAATTTGAGAAATCATTTATCACCAGGTTTCAAACACTGCTGTTGAATTCCCACCTACCCTCAGAAGAGGAATCGTGGATTTCTGCCGGGTAGGGTCACATATGTACTCAAAGAAATAGAGATGAGTTCAACAGGGTAGAAATGGAGAGAGAACATTTTCCAGCAAGTCCTCCTGCTAACTCAAATTTACCAACAAAATAAATGTATATTCTACCGATTCAAATATTTTACAAACATTCCCAATTGTGGAGGCGACTTAGATACACAGTGTTGGAAACTACAAAGTGTTGACTTTTGACTTAGTGAACTATAACTTTTGACTTTAACATTAATTAGCAGTCTTTATCTTTCATAGCTTTTACAAATTCAGATATTAAACAGTTAATCTGATTTTGACCTGTGCTGATTGAGGCATTTGCTTTGAATCAGGTTCAGTGATAACAAGGCTTAGACAAGATAGAGTCCTGCTCGAGAACCTAGCTGACCTGTGGTTTCCTCAGCCTTCTATAAAGAATGAAAAGGAAAAACTGCAGACTCAATATGAGTCACAGCTCACAAAACGTCACACTTCAGAAAAGTATCTCTCAACCTAGGCAAAGCTTTCCCCCAGTTCCAAACTTGTGCCAATCTATTCTATTTTAAAACAGTGTGGATTCTCAATACCTCTGCCTAGCCGAGAGCAGGGTTTACAGCCAGAACAAGTACTGCATATCTGAAGAAGTGTGCATGCACGCGAAAGCTCATACCTATAACTAACTTAGTTGGTCTCTAAGGTGCTACTGGAAGGAATTTTTTTATTTTGTTTCGACTACGGCAGACCAACACAGCTACCTACCTGCATATCTGGGATTAGAAAAAGAGCAGTTCTAGATAAACACACTCTTTTTATAAACTGACTATAGCAGAGATTCAGCTCTTTTAAAAGGGGCAGGCTTCGTTCACACACAAAGGAGACTTATCCCCTTCTTTGTGTTTTAATGGGCTGAGCTGTTCCTTCCATTCAAAAACTCAAGGTCACATAGAAAGGTAACCCAGAAATACAGGTTGCACATACCTCACAGGATGAGCACTGAAAGCAGCATGAAGGCTTGGGAGTAGTGCTGCCAACTCTTCAGTCAACCTCTGTCACTGTGCCTTTAACAAGCAGATTAACAAAACATTAGCAGGTGGTGACACTTCATCCTCCAATTGTGAAGAGTTTCAACTACTGATTTCACTACAATCTAGATTAGCTGCTGTAAATAAAGCCCAGGAGGATCCCAGGCTAATGAACTGGCAACCCTACTTGGGAAGATATATACTGGTACCAGGCGTGTCCAACCGGTTGATCACCGGGGTCCTTGCTGTCGATCGCGGGACCCATATTAGGAGGTGTGATGTGTTGACATTTATTTCCCGGCAAGGAGGGCAAAGAGATGGGCTCGTTTGTCTACTGGCTGTTGTAGCGCTGCGTGCTATTGTCAGCCGTGGACAACTCTGGTCAACCCTCACCCCCAAAAGCTCAACAACTCTCCCCCTAAAAAAAAGCTCAACAACTCTGGTCAACCCTCCCCTAAAACGCCAATGGGTAGATCACTGCCTTTCCTATATACTGGGAGTAGATCACAGTATCTTGGGAGTTGGACGTGCCTGATATATACCAAAAAGGGGGGCGGGGAGCTAAACGTGGACAGAAAAGCAGAGTGACCAAGTTCGAAGCTTGTTTGGAAAGATTAAGGAGTTTAGGCTGACAAAAGTAGCTTTAGATGGGGCTGAGGTTATCTTCCTGCCTGTAGTAGTATAAAACCATAGGAATGTAGTTGGAAGGGACTCTAAGGGTCATCTAGTCCAGTGTTTCCCAACCTAATCTAGGCAACGGCACACTTGAATCAATGAAAAAATCTCGCGGCACACCGCTCCTCCCCCACCCGGCTGCGCCGGGTCTCCTGACACAGAGTTACCTCTGGGATCAGCTGTAGCGCGGCGCGCGCGAGGCTTCCAGTCGGGATTCTCGCGCGAGGCTGCTGTTGCTGCTGCTGTAGCAGCCAAGGGAGCAGCGCCGCCCTGGCTTCCGCTTCGCCGCCGGGCTCCAGCAGCGCCGCCGCCACGGTCCTGTGCAGCCCTGGGCTGCAGGTCCCTTTTTCCGCGGCACATCAGCCGGTGTCTCGCGGCACTCTAGTGTGCCGCGGCACACCGGTTGGGAAACGCTGATCTAGTCCAACCCCCTGTAATGCAGGAATCTCAACTGGCTGAAGCCCCGCTCAGGAGACCAACACCCAAATAAAGGACGCTGGCTTACTACATTTTGAAGTAATGCACAGTACCCTGTAAAAGAGAATGCCTAGCGCTCCATAACACCAATAATAATAATAATAATAATAATAATAATAATAATAATATCCCACCCATCTGACTGGGTTGCCCCAGCCACTCTGTGGGGCTTCAAACATAAAAAAATACATATTAAAAACATAACACATTCAAAGCTTCCCTAAACAGGGCTGCCTTCAGATGTCTTCTAAAAGTCAGGTAGTTGTTTATTTCCTTGACATCTGGGTGGGAGGGTGTTCCACAGGGCGGGTGCCACTACCGAGAAGGCCCTCTGCCTGGTTCCCTGTAGCTTCACTTCTTGCAATGAGGGAACTGCCAAAAGGCCCTTGGAGCTGGACCTCAGTGTCCGGGCAGAGCGATGGGGGTGGAGACGCTCCTTCAAGTATACTGGGCCGAGGCCGTTTAGGGCTTTAAAGGTCAGCACTAACACTTTGAATTGTGCTCGGAAACGTACTGGGAGCCAATGCAGATCTCTCAGGACCACTGTTATATGGTCTCGGCCGCATTCTGGATTAGTTGCAGACTTGCAGTTCCCAAGTCACCTTCAAGGGTAGCCCCACATAGAGCGCATTGCAGTACTGCAGTAGTCCATGTGGGAGATAACCGGAGCATGCACCACTCTGGCAAGAGTCTGCAGGCAGGTGGGGTCTCAGCCTGCGTACCAGATGGAGCTGGTAGACAGCTGCCCTGGACCCAGGACCGGTGCTGGCAATTTTGGCGCCCTAGGCGAGGGGGCGGGCCACGTGATGTCATTATGTATGACGCACGTTGTGGAGCGGTGCCCCGCCCCCTGCCCTGCCGGGCGCCCCTCACCGCCGCGGTTTGCTTGCTCCACGGTTTGCTTGCAGGCTGGCCAGCGCCCCCTCCATTTTGGCGCACTCGCCGCCGCGGTTTTCGCCCCAACCTGCTTGCTCCACCGCTGGTTGGGGCGGCACCGGGCGGCGGGCAGGCTGGCCAGCGCCCCCTCCATTTTGGCGCCCTAGGCAATTGCCTAGTTCGCCTAAATGGATGCGCCGGCCCTGCCTGGACCCAGACTTGACCTGCGCCTCAATGGACAGCTGTGAGTCCAAAATGACTCCCAGGCTGCACATCTGGTCCTTCGGGGCACAGTTACCCCATTCAGGACTAGGTAACCCCAGAAACAATCCTTCTGTCTTGTCGGGATTCAACCTCAACCTGTGACCCGCCATCCATCCCCCAACCACATCCAGACAATCCCCTTAACTGCTCCACTCCCTGTTTGGTTCCCCACTTTGCCCAACCAGGCCATGTTGTTGCGAGTTAATAATAACTTTGCAAAATGGCCATTGTTGTTCCTCCTCGCCTAGAAGCAAAAAGCCACCTTAGGGGCCAAGGAAGGCGAGGCCAACATGCGCTTCCCCGGTGCAGCAGGGAAGGGGGCACTTGGGGTGCAGTTTGGGGAGAGAGAGGGGGGATCCTTTCCCCAGACCCGCCGCCGTGGGGCCAGGCAGGCGGTTTCAAGGGTTTAAATTTGACGGATCCTGTTGTTGAGGCGCAGAGAAAACGAGAGCCAGAAAAGAGGAAGCCGCAGGACAGTCGCAGCAAAGAAGAGGAGGAGAAAGTGGCAGCAGCAGGGGAAGGGAGCGAGGCGCGGGGGGCGAGGGGACGGTGGTCGCACGCGGCCCCTCGGTGAGGAGACCCAAGGGGGGACAGGCACCTGCTCACCGCACCCTGCCTGAGGAGAGCGGCCAGGCTGCTGCAGCGTCCGGCGGACTCCGGGACGAAGCGAAAGCGAAAACCGGCGGCGCCTCGCCCTCCTTCGGCCACCAAAAGGTCGGCAGCCGAGCGGCTCCACCCCCGGCGGGCATTTCCCGCCCGAGAAGGGGGCGATGGCGCGAGGCCGCTCTCGGCTTTCCCCTCAGCGACTCGGGAGGGGGGGTCTATTTTAGCCGGTGCTTAATTTTAAAAATCATGGCTAGTCCTGCCACGCTGAAGCGCCCCGCCGCTGGGATTTACTCGCGAGCAAGCGTCGGGGGGCCTCTGCGCCCTTTACTCGAAAGTAAAGCCTCACGGAGTTCCCCGCAAAAGGCGGCATAGCGTTTTATTCTCCCCCTGGTCACAATAAACGGCGGCGGCCGCAGCTTCGTGGGTGAATCGCCCCCACGGCTTCGAATAAGTCGCCTTCGGGGTTCAAAGATGCGTGTTGTTGCCCTTTCCCACGTAATGGTTGGCCAGCACCTGTTAGCGGCCCGAGGCTGCGTGAAGATTGGCGCGTTTCGAAAATGCCTATACTCGGGTTTTTAAACCGTCTTTTGTTTTAAGCCATTTGAGATTCGCTTCTCAACTTGTAACTGAGGTAATGGCCTGAAGTGTTCCAGGTTTAGTTTTTCACTGCTTTCCCCCCACCTCCTTTGCTATTTTTGTTGTTGTTGCGCGCAATTTAGAACAGAAACTCCTTTCCTCACTCCATTTATGCTCCTTCCAAGGTCCTCTTTTTCACCTGGACGGCAGCCATGACAACTGGGCAAAGCCGTCCTTCCAGTTGCTCTCACTGCTCTGAGAGGAAATTGAGCAATCCAGACTTTTCCATGGTATTTCTTCATTATGTCTGCGCCTCCTCAGCCACAAACCAAGATCCCCATTGTTCTCCCTATGGTGAAAAAAGCACAACCTGTTCCCCATGACCATGCCACTGAAGCACAGCTTTACAATATCTAGATTTAAGGCGATGAAACACCAGCAGCCCAACTTTCCACCAGAGATCCATTCCGCCACAGAACAGTGACATTGGTCACGGCTTATTGAGAAATCCTCGAATCGGGGTTACGCCCAGGAAAGTGTGCCAAGGACTATAGCTCTACTTGTGTTTATTATTATTATTATTATTCTACGCATGCCTTGCAAAAAGAGCTTTTAAAAAAGAATATAGAAATGCAATCAAGGAGTCCAAAAATTGGAAAGGTTTGCTAAGAAGGACGTGGTTTCCATAAAATTCATTCGGTGCTTTTACCTTTTCATACCATAAATAAGTTTGCCAACCAAAAATATTATCATGACCTAAGTCTAGAATATTTGAATTCTCCAATGTCATCCATTCTTTCAGCCAACAAAGACAAGATGCTTCTTAGTATAATCTCATATCTGGCAGGGAGAAACCTCTTTTGCATCTATCAATGTTTTATATTTTATTCTCGGTTTCCCCCCCCCCCCCTTGCCAAATATATTTAGAAATATCTTTTTGCCATGTGTTGAAACACCTTGCCAATCACTGGAATTGTTTGAAAGAAAAATAACATTCTAGATAATACATTCATTTTTATGGTCAACAGACTCGATACTGCCTAATAGTGAAAGATTCATTCTGTTCCAAATTTCTTTTAATAACTTCCCAGCTTTTTAAATACTTATCTTTATACAGATTTTTTTATTTGCTGTTACCCATAGTCTAAATACTTAGCCTTCTTTTCAATCTTTAATCCGGCCGCATCTGGATTTATTTTTAACTCTCATCATTCATATTCTTAACCAAGAGTTTGGTTTTATCTTTATTAATCTTAAGACCTGTTGCCTTACCAAAAATTTTTATCCCTTGTAATACTTTCGTGATTATTGGTTCTTCTACCGATATCACCACATCATCTGCAAATGCTTTTAATTTATATTGTCTCTGTCCCACTCTTCTACCTTTAATATCTTGATTACATCTTATTCTTTGTGCCAATACTTCTAAAATCACTATAAACAACATTCATTCAGACACAGGCTAGGTGGGAGAAATTGCAGGGCATGCTATGGCAGAGAAGTCCCCAAACCTGTCCACTCCTGATCTTGGGAAGCAAATTCATCTCAGCTGACACAAATGTTGATGAGAGGAACTGCTTGTTCCGACAATTGCTCATGTCCAGGCTATTGAGGGATTTCAAAGGTCAAAACAGCACCCAATTATGTTTTGTAACTTTATTATAATAATGACAAAAACAAAGGTAAGGTCTTCCCCACCCCACCCTGCTCCTGAAAATAATAATAATGCAACAGTTAATAACATTTTGCCAAAGATTACTGTGTGTGCCTGGCAGTTGTAAACTAGACTTACCAATAAACGTGTACCAAATCTCAATAAAATAATTGTTTTTGTTGTCCCTTTGAAGTCTGCGTTCATTTGGCAAGTTTCTCCATTGGAGCAATGGACCAAATTTGTCGTTGCCCAAGCTCTTCCAGTTGTGTGCATCTGGTTACCTTGTTGCCACCAACAGAAATATAAGCAGCTCTTTATGCTAAGTCTCTGTTCTCTCCATCAAAAAGCCAGCTAATTATTAAACACTTGTGCTATAAAAATTGTCCCTTGGTTTGCTTAAGACAGTCAGGCATGGCCAAACTTGGCCCTCCAGATGTTTTGGGACTACCGTACAACTCCCATCATCCCCAGCTAACAGGACCAGTGGTCAGGGATGATGAGAATTGTAGTCCCAAAACATCTGGAGGGCCAAGTTTGGCCATGCTTTAAGTCAACCCTTGAGGATATTTGAAGCAGTTTGCTTAAGTTTGTTGAATGTTGTGCTCTCCCCACTTCTTTTCAACAGTGGATTGTGTATCTAGCAAACAATCTGCTGAGGTGTTTGTTGTTTTTTTTAAAAGAGAGAGCTGTTTCAGAAGCTCTTTTAAAAAACCCAGGGATACATTACTTGAAAAGTATTCCCACTGCCGTTTCCTGAGACACATGTACATGTAGAGTCCTTCATGGCTCCCACAGACCTCTGGCTCTGGGTTCAGGGGTGCTGGGCTTGAGCAAAACAAGAGTGCCATGCATTTAGGCAGCACTTAATTTACCTTAGCACCTCTGGTGGCAAGGGGAGAGGCAACCTTTTATACGACGTTTGTTCAGTGTAATGAGATGTTTTCTTGTGAGCAAATCCTCAGACCTACTCGGTGTTTCCCCCACAAGAAAAATAGGTGCCAGAACTCACTATGAAGTTGTTATGGGAAATCCAGCCAGATGGGCAGGGTATAAATAATAAAATTAGTTTTTTTTATATATATTATTATTATTATTATTATTATTATTATTATTATTACGACAGTAAGTTGCCGGGTGACTCGGGGCAGCCTTGAACAAATGCCAGTTTGAGAACAGCTGCATTCAGCACCCGGGGAGGTGCTAAAAACCAAGGCAAGCTGTCCCTTTAGCTGGTTTAGGGGTCGTTTCTTGTTCTGGTGCAGGTCAAATGTTCCCCTGCCTGCCTCTCTCCTCTTAGGTTCAGACGGATAGCTAGGGCAGCTTTGAAGGGCCCTTGCGGAAATGCATGCATGGGCAATGACGGAGGCCTGGCTGGAAAACTTTAAAGCCCGTCGCTGCTACATGGGAGACGGACTGAAGAAAAGGAAATACAAATTGGCCCCGCCACGTAGCTTGACCAAATGCAGCTAAGAGCTAGGTGAAGTCGTAGATTAAAAAAATTGTAGACTCGCCCATGCTGGCCAGCTTCCATTTTGATTTGAAATGTTTGTTTTTTGGGGCTTCTTAGAAGGAGAATTGGGTTTGGGGAGTGCCAGTCCTCAACGGCACCCACCTGAGAGGTGCCAGAAATGCGCCCCAGCTGAAAAAAGCACTAGACCTACTGCCATTGAATATAAACAAGTGTGCCTCACCCTAGAAGCCCTGCCACCCCAATTTTACTTGAAATATTTCATTTCAGTGAAAGTTACTTTTCTCATAATAAGGTTAAGAATGGTTTCCCTCATAAACCCCACCCAGCAAGGAACGTTTGTTGAGCTGGTTTTATTTTCATAAACGCAAGGCTACTTATTTAATGTATACTTTATTTTAACATTTGTCACACCCCAAAGACTGTTCAAAGTGTTTATTCTAAGCAATATACAAAGATATTTGCACTTTTTAAAATTATCATCCATGCACCCCCTTTCATAAAATATATGAAGCCAATGAAAGAAAAGTTCAGCTTTTATGAAACCTAAAAAGAAAGATCTCTCTACCAGGGTTAACAAGAGGTTTGCCAATAGGATTGGTAGCAATAGAACTAATTCAAGTCAAACAATATGATCTACCTAGGAATACCAAGATTCTCACCCACCAACCCAAAGCAAAATAAGTCCTAATCTGGAGATCTCTGATCAGAGATATGTAGCTTTCCATGCACAAGTTAAATGAGGGTGGGGAAAGGCAGTGCACTACAGAAGTAGGTGTTTCATTTTGTTTTCCCTCTTTTAAAGCAAAAAAGGGGTCTAAATCACTTCCATCATTTCTGAATTTTCCCTCCCAATCATATTAGCCCCAGGTCACAGGAAAAAAACAGACCTGTGTTTACCCCACCACACAAATAACAGGTATGGATTCAGCCAAATCTCCAGGGGTAGGTGTGTCTTTTTTAAACAATAGCAGCCATTCTTTTTACATTGTTTGAAAAGTCAAAGGAGCACCTGAGAGCTAAATAATCCAGTTGGAATGGGCACAAATCCTGTTTATTCAATGGGGTTTGGGCAGAATTTTCTTCAGTCTCTTTTCTCTGATGGGATGGGGGAAACTGCCTCCCTTAATACCATCTCTGATCCAGCATTTCCCCTCATGTTCTTTTATGCTCAATATTATGCAAATGCATATTGAAGAGCATTATTAGCATGTTTAAATTGTATCAACGTTTGTTAAAAACTGCATTTCCACCCCCCTCCCAAAAAAAATTGGTCCTATAGCTGAGCAGGGTGGGTCAGAAATCTTGAATGTGAGAGTCTATTCATCTAAACAAACTCATGATAGAGGAATGGGTCTACAAAAATAGTTTTGTGTCGTTTCCCCCACCAAGCATGTCTTGACCATGTGTCAATCAAATACTTAAGTTATAATAGCTACGGTATTAATAATACCTCTAAAGATTTACACAGGAGGAGCAACTGCTCTTTGTTTTGGTATTTTTATGGCAAACCACCCACCCAGTCTTGCTACCGACTTTGCTCCGTCCATCGTCTATTTCACTCCCAATAACTAACAGCAAACAGCAGCATTTAGGTTTTGATGGGATTGGCCAAGAACGCCAACAGCTAGACTATGACGAATGCATTTTAAGGTAGGGTCTGCAAAACACAACATGAAAATGCTGGTGGAATTATTGCTCCAACAGAATGCAGGAAGATTCCAAAACTAGAGGATAAACAGCTCCATCACCCCCTTCATGAGAGGAGAGAATCTGGAAGAGCTGGTCTTTAGTTTAGATCCACCGCCGCCACCACCAGATGGGAAGGAACAATACAGGAAGGCCCCTCAAGTCTCTGGTTCTTGCTTACTTGCAGCTCATGAACGAAAGCCCTAAAATTCTTAGGAACACAGCTCACTTGTATTTAGTGTGTACATTCACCTCTTTTTACTACAACAAAATCTGGTATTACGCCAGATTGGGGAAGGAACAACCCTTAGTGTTTTAAAGAAATCCTAGCGCCTGAGTCATTGGATACTGGTGGTAGTGGTGGTGATGAACCATGATGCAATGGCAAACAGAAGCCAAGCCATCTCTGCTGTGCTGGAACAGAAGGGAGCTGGAAGCTGCTGGTGCCGTTTACTGCTCAGGTTTTAATGAGCACAGTGAGTGAAAAGGTTCAATACTGGTTTTCGTACCAATCGCTGTGACTCAGTTGCAGCAACTCAGTGACAACTTGGGACATATCACAATTGTGTTTCCGTAGCAGCCTGAGGTTAAGGTGCCGGTCGCAGAAGCCCATCTCGCTCAGGTTGGCTAGGAAGGGGTTCATTTGATCTTCGGTGGCCACAGGAAGAGCCTTGAAGGATGGAAGGAGAAGAACGATCAAAACCAGGAAACATGCATGCTTACATCTAGGGTTCTCTGCCAATGCTTTTCCCAATCTGTACCCATGAAATAAATCCCCAACTCCCACAGGAGAGGGTGTTATCTTGGCAATTATTAATTATATTCCTATCCCACCTTTCCTTCAGGAAACCCCTTTCCCCCCCATTATTTTATCTTCACAATGGACAAAATATATGGGTTACTCTTCCCATTCATTACAGTCAGCAGCATTTCAATAACAGAAGGCTTTCACATCACTCTGGTGGGTGAAGCTACCACCCCCATTTTGATCCTGCCTATTTCTGCAGCACTATGAGGGATGTGGGTGGGTGGCACTGTGGTCTAAACCACTGAGGCTCTTGGGCTTGCCGATCAGAAGGTTGGCAGTTCGAATCCCCGCGACGCGGGTGAGTTCCCATTGCTCGGTCCCAGCTCCTGCCAACCTAGCAGTTCGAAAGCACGCCAAAAAGTGCAAGTAGATAAAGGTGGGAAGGTAAACGGCTTTTCCATGCGCTGCTCTGGTTTCGGTGTTCCATTGCACCAGAAGCGGCTTAGTCATGCTGGCCACATGACCCGGAAAAACTGTCTGCGGACAAACGCTGGCTACCTCAGCCTGTAAAGCGAGATGAGCATCGCAACCCCAGAGTCGTCTGCGACTGGACTTAACTGTCAGGGGTCCTTTACTTTTGCCTTTTATGGAATTTCTGGAATCCTTGCTGCCAACTACAGGTGCGACAGGACATTTTCCACCCTCCCCATCTCCTCTCCTCTCTTGACTGCATAGAGCGGGTGGGAAGGTAGCTCCACCTTTGCTCACACAGCCAAGTTCCTTTCCCAATCACTATCTATTAATTTTTAACAGGACGGAGCACTGCATGTGCTTGCTTCTCCCACTGCCGTCGTCAAAGGGAAGAGAGAGCACCAGTCAACCAGAATGCAATGGGAGCAAGTAAGGGTTTCCACTCTGGTTCTGGAGCATGGTGAGACACAGGAGGCTAGTGGCAACTAGTCCAAAGAACAGTCTGACAGAACAAGGCAGGTGACTGTCCCAACGAAATGACACAGGACCAACTTGCTGGAACCAAGGGCTATCTGTGTGATGCTGCAGGTCTTCCGAAGCCGTTTCAAAATGCATTGTTGAGATGGGCAAGGCCCATGTGAGCATTCAAGGGAGCGCAAGATCCCAATCCTTGTTTTAGGATGCTCCTCCTTGCTTTTCCTGATAGCCCACAGCTTCCAAGGAATCCACAACTACAAGGTTGAGCTTTCAACATTCCGGAGATCAGAACATCAAACCCAGAGTCTTCCGAGCCATCCAATGCTGATTTGAGACACCAGCTATTGACCTCTTCACCTACCTGCCCAACAACAAACTTCCCTATTTTCTGTCCAGGTTTCTATCAGTTGGAAGTCTAATCTGACTACGGGGACATACTCCCTTCTTGCCATCCCAAGCAACATTTAAACGTGAAATGTTTATCTGGTGCCCAGCAGCCTGCTCCTGGCCGTAACAATCCCCGGTGCCACATGTTCTCAAGTTCATTTTGCAGCCACAAAAGCTAGAAGCCTGTTTTCACGTGCACGTAACACCGAATTTGTATTTGCAGTGCGACCGTGGAGAGACAAAATACGCAAACTCTGCTCCCATCCCTTTCTTGCCCATTCCAGGGGAAGCATTATCACCCCAAGGAGCTGCCTACCTGCTCCACGGTGGGGGGTCCAGCAAACAGCGCCTTGTAAGCAGAGGCAGCCACTGACAAGGCCCCTTTCACGAGGTCACCGGCAAGGCTGTTCCCATGGGTGTGCCTGCAGAGTTAAGTTGCAATTAAAGGACATAAATAACGAAAGTGAAAGAACCGAGCAGGGTGTCTTAACAGGGCACATGCTGGGGTTTGGCTTAACGGTAAGGAAAATGGGATGCACTGCTTGGGCCAAACCTTTCGGGAAAAGAGAATGCTAAAAGGGAGGTTTTCTGTCTTCTATGCCTAAACCTAAATAAATAAACAAAAATTCTGTACCAAGAAAACTATGATCCTGTGACTTGACCAACATTTGACAGTGTGTTATACCAAATAAGCCCACTGGTCCATCTAGATCAGGGGTAGGCAAACTAAGGCCCGTGGGCTGGATGCGGCCCAATCATCTTCTCAATCCAGCCCACGGACGATCCAGGAATCAGCGTATTTTTACATGAGTAGAATGTGTCCCTTTATTTAAAATGCATCTCTGGGTTATTTGTGGGGCCTGCCTGGTGTTTTTACATGAGTAGAATGTGTGCTTTTATTTAAAATGCATCTCTGGGTTACTTATGGGACATAGGAATTTGTTCATCCCCCCCCCCCCCCAAAAAAAAAAATTGTCCGGCCCACCACATGGTCTGAGGGACAGTGGACCGGCCCATGGCTGAAAAAGGTTGCTGACCCCTGATCTAGATCGATATAATCTACTTAGAATGGCAGATCTCCAACCCTGATACTTGAGCCTCTTTTACATGGAGATTCCACAGAATGAATACAATACAGAAACCTTGCTGAAGGTTTTATGTCTGGATGGAACAAGTGCCCAGGAACCCTTTTCATGCCAAATTAAAAGTTCTAGAGGAAAGGGGTTGGGTATTAAATGAAAAGAAGTAATCGTCCCCTCTGAGATTTCACAAGGCATTTCCCATTCATTTTCATGCCCATCCTAGCAGCCATATTAGCTAGAAACTTGCCCCTTATTAAAAAACTAAAACTGTTGTGTTCAAGTTGCTGAATTCCCACTATGGGCCAAATTTTTATTTGTTAAATTTCAATCCTGCCTTTCTACCAAAATGGTGCTCAGGGGAGACTAACCACAATAATACAAATACAGCAAAACAGCAATAAGATACAAAGAAAGAAACAACGCAGGTAAAACCAAGAAAGATAGTCAGATAATACCAATCTATTTGCTATAGGTACAAGTCTGCTTATGAACAACAGAAATCTCTCATAAAAATGTCACTGCTAGCCTGCGTACTTGCACAGTGCGGTTTGCAACTCAATGAGCACATCTTGCTTAGCATAAATTAAGTTTACACAGCTGTCAGTGGGCATTTTGGGTAGGAGTGGGAGGGGATCTCAAAGCATACAGAAACAGACACTTATTTCTCAGCGAGAAATAGAACAGATACCACTTGCCAACCAGATCACAACAAAACCCCAGCCTGACCCAGCTTCTATTACCTGGAGAATTCTGGACATGTTGGTGTGCTATTTACATTCCCTGCAGGGGGAGGTTCAGGAACACCTGCTCCTTGGACCACTAGAAGAGAAATAGTTGAGAGTGTGAGAGCAGGAACTGGCAGGAAAGAGCCAAATAGCGACAATCAGAGAGATTTAATTACCCTTCATTGAGTCTATTTAGTGAAAGAAGCACCACATCTCTTGTTGATTTGACACCACCCACCTTGAGACTGGAAGAGGGTGGGCTGTAAAACTAATAGACGCTGAAAAAGCCTTTGATAATATTTCCTGGAGTTTTATGAAAGAAAACTTTGAAAGAATGGAGATTGGTACAAACTTTATGAATGGAATAAAGGCGATCTATACCGAGCAGAAAGTAAAACTTATAGTTAACAACGTGGTGTCAGAGGACATTAGAATCAGCCTGGAAATCATAGCGCAGTACCTTCTCTGGTTTGGTCCGGAACCCACCAAGAGGCGTCCTCTCCACTGGGAACACTTGTTTCTTGGGAGCTGTTGTTTTGGGGAGGGGCCAGAGATCTATTGTTAAAAAATGGAAGAAAAGCAGGCATGTGGGAAGGTGTAGTAGCCAGAAACTTTAGAAAAAGCGCACCTACCAAGCCTGAGCATATGTCTACGCTGCACATTCAAGCAATTTTCCTAGTGACATGCCCCACTTAGTTTCACCTGCGCTTGGATTTTTGTGCTTTGGTTGGCTGGCACACTGGGCCCAAACACAGCAGCCGACCCCTTTTTTATCTCCTACTGAAGGTTGCTTATGACTACAGAGACAAAGAAGTCCTAGCACACTTTGGCTCCGGGTCCACTTGGTACCTTGCAGGCTGTGGTTCCAGGATCTGAGGGGTCAGAGGCACCTCGTCCAGTGTCTGCGAGGTGGTTAGCATGTCGTTGATACTATGAGCTGAGGGTTGGTTCTCTCCCGCAGTACTTGCCGAGGCCTCGGCCACTTTTTCCAAGCTGGGCTGAGAGAGAGCAGAACTGTACATAGACTCGCCCAGAGGGCGGCTGGTGTCAAAACACTCGGGGAGGATGATGATGTAATCCTCAGAGGAGGTAGAGGATGCTTGGCTACAGACTTCATCCTTGGCATCATCCTCGGTCTCTCCATCACTCGATTCCTCCCCGTCTTGCAGCAGGAGTTCCTCTAGGAGAAGTAGCAGAACAATTTCATTACAAAGACTACTGCCGCCCCTTTCTATTGATCCAAGCCCCTGCAATGCAGGAATCTTTTCCTCAATGCAGTTTGTTTTGTCCTACTGGGTACCATAAAACTAAGATATTCTCCGCAAAAGCCTTTTCGTGCGGCTGAAAAACAATAAAAAGTACAGTCCTGTCACCTATAGCTCACTTCCATAGATCAGCCTAAGCAATGCAGAGCTGCAAACAAGAAGCTGGGAGAAATAAAATGGAAGAAGAGTTTGGATTTGATATCCCGCTTTATCACTACCCGAAGGAGTCTCAAAGCGGCTACCATTCTCCTTTCCCTTCCTCCCCCACAACAAACACCCTGTGAGGTGAGTGGGGCTGAGAGACTTCAGAGAAGTGTGACTAGCCCAAGGTCACCCAGCAGCTGCATGTGGAGGAGCGGGGACGCGAACCTGGTTCACCAGATTACAAGTCTACCACTCTTAACCACTACACCATGCTGGCACCATGGAAGAGCTCTTAATCTTGGCTCCTAAGAAAGGTTTCACCACCCCCACTATCATGCTCTTCTTTGAACTTATTCCAGTTTGAATTTATCCTTCTTGAGCATCTATTATAAGCTTTTTCCACCCGTGGGGCAGAGAGACTGATACCTTCAGTCCTGGTCTCTCTTTCAAAGAAGCAAACTCTAGCCACTTCTCCTTACCAAACTCAGGTTCTTGGGCCACCTCCTTGCCTTGATTCTTAGACTCTGGTTCCTGTGGTGTTGGAGAAGAAACATTTTCTATCCTAACGGGGTCCTTGTTTGGGCTGCAGTGGGCATTGTCCTGTAGTGCTTGTAGAGAACCTAAATCAACAAAAACACAGGAGCCGATCAAAATGCAAGATCGGCTTAAGCTTTTTCTGTACATGTAATGAGCTCAGCAGGATGACAACTTAAACACTCACTCTGCAACAATTCCTTCCTCTGTGGGGGCCTGTGGTCAGGTGCAGCATCCAAGGTGAGAGAACGAATTACCGTTTCACAAACAAACTGGGTCCCACTCATGTCTTCCTCTCCTTCCTCTGAGTTAGCCGGATTCTCAGCCTTCCCTTTCCCTGCCTGGGCATCTGTAGGACGCAATGTTCTCATTAGCACTCGCCGCAAGTTTTAGAACTCAAGCAGCCCTAGAAGCCGGGGGCTTGATCTTCATCCTCAGTAACCAACCCAAATTATTATACAGAGACTTGAAACAATGGGACAGGCTGAAGGGGGAGCCCAATACAGTTCAGATCACCAGATAATTGGGAAGGTCCATATTTCAAAATAACAAATGAACACAACTAAGCAAGGGCACAATTTATTACTGGGTGCGGAGTTCAGCATTCTAAGAATCTCAGCTTTCAATCTCATATGCTTTTAGGACTTATGGAAGTGCTGAAATAGGCTTCAAATTGCTTGTAATCTCAGAGACACAAGACAGGCTAAGTAAGACCTTCTAGTTTGTCAGGGGATGAAGCGTAGCTTATTGTCCCTTCCTGTAACTAGAAGAAATGTAACACACCATTACCAGGCAGTGGTTTACATGTGCTCCCCCTGCTCTCTTCCTGTATCTGGTCCCAGCCAGCCTTCTCCAGCAAGGAACTGTCATGGGGCAGGGGTGACATGTACCAAGTCATGTCTGGAAAAGCAAGATGCCACCTGAAAGAACAGGAACCTGCTCCCGAGGTTCCCAAAACTATTTTTGTGGACTGCCTCAAGTGTTGTACAGGTGTAGGAACTCAAACCTGCCTGGAACTGTTCCAATTAGGCAGAAAGTGCTAAGGATTTCCTTTAATTACTTGGTGGCAAAAGAAATGCACTGCACATGTTCAGTATGGCAACACCAAAAAGAAGGGAAATAACCCCGTGAAAAACCCCTGAAACGAGGTAAACGTGTATTCAAAAAATGTGTTAAATTACTCTCAATTTTTTTTTAAGTTGCTTTCAAACAGAAATGATCAGACACATTGTAACTAATTCAAAAGATTATAAATAATGAAAAGAACCCTCCAAAAAACTTCAAATGATGAAAAATACTGTAATACAACCTAAGTTGCTTTCAAAAAACTTTCAAAAAAACTTTTTGGAGTAACTCCTGAACAGAATTACTCAAACACGTAGTAAACTGCTTAAAGGATGTAAATAATGGCAAGAGCCCTCCAATTGAACTTAAATTAATGTAATATACTACAAAACAACTTGCTAAATAACAAATAATGAAAATACTGCAAAACAACCTTAACGAGGTGCCAGCTATAAAACTCGTTTCACTTCAAGTCTAACAGTTTCCTCAGAAGGAAAAAAGAGGGTAATACGTTAACTCTAATTCAAATAAGGCATAATTGCAATTTCAGGGGTTTTTCACGGGGTTATTTCCCTTCTTTTTGCTGTATAATTCCCGTGATTGTTCTTTTTACCTAACAGTATGGCAACACAGCTCAGATTCAAGCTAGAAGGAGTTACAAATTCATCGCCTTTGGGTGCCCATTATTCGACTGGGCCGGCAAGTCTCAGACTGAACTATAAAAACTCTAAATGGTATCTGCTCAGGCAAAGCAATCAGGGAGTCCAAGGCAAGCAAATTATGGCCCAGCTGCACTGAACCACAGGCAAGCCAAAATTGGGGTACAGTCCTCAGCACAGCTTCAAAGCAGCACAGACGACCTCAGATGCAGCTGTGGCACACAAGGGGGAATTGCCAAAAGAACCTGCCCTTGTCTTCAGAGGAGTCAGTGCCAGTTCCAGGTTGGTGGGAGCTTGGGACCTATTGGTGAAAAGCTCTGAGTGGACCAGCCTCCTCTACCACTGAAAGGGACAGGTAACAAGCAAGAACCGCAAGGAGGAGGAGCAGGAACAGGAGTCTCTGGGGACTGACAAGAGAGAAGCACGGGTCCCGACAGATGCCCAACGATGCCAGCTCCTGCCACCGGCCCTGGATGGAGTGCTACACCTTGGGGAGATGGGGCAAGGATGTGCCCATCACAACTACCACCCACAGACCTCCTGGGGTGGGGGGGTGATGCTTACCTCCAGGAGTGTTGTGTGGAACCTGCTCCAGTTCCTGCACTATGTTAATGTCCAGCAGTTCAAAGGAGAGCAGATCCTAGGAGGGAGGGAGGAAACAAAAGCATTCAAGTTAGGGGATGAAAAGAGAGCGACAGCCAATCCCCGTCCCTCTCTGCCACGCCTGGTCAGCTAGACACCAAGTTTTATTAAGTTTAAGAGAAATCAGTCTTGCCTCACTGCAGAATCTTTGGTGTTGAAGGGCAGAACAAATACGGAATTATAGATTTTCTGTGAACCCTTGGCTTGCATCTGACATTTTACCTGAGCTGTGAGCAGGTCGACTGACGGGATGTAGAACTCTCTGGCGCTGAGGATGCTCTTCAGCTTTGGTGGAGCAGCCCGGCCGGCCACACCTCCCGCCGTGGCACCATCAGCAGTTTGCAGAGTTTGCCCCTTGAACTTTGAGGGTCTTTCCTACAAGGAGAAAGAGAAACACTGAAAGGACCACGGAGGTGACTCTTAAGGTGAGCAGCCTCATCCTAATTTAGCGCAAGCAAAGACTCCATTCTTTTTACTGTGCCATCAACATACATGAGTGTTTCTTGTTGCTTAAGCTTCCTGGCAAAAGGGGTGCAGTGAAAAAAATAGAAAACGCTTAATTATGGGCTGTGCCAAGAGACCAAAGGAATCACAGGGACTAACGACCTTCCTCTCAATTCTCTATAGCTTACCGCATAGAAAGTTTGCAGGATCTTGTAAAATCCTGCTGGTGGAATAAATGCCATATAGAAAGCAAGATACAGAGTGTTTGTTCTTTTCCCCACAGAAAGAGATGCATCTTTCACATCTGTTCAATTGCATTCATGCTCCACTTAGGAACACGGGAGGCTGTCTTAACTACCGCAGTGCTGCCTACACAGGCAGGAATCAGGTCTTCAGGGTTTGCAATAGAAGTCATTCCCAGCCCCACCTGGAGGCAACAGGAACAAAACCTTGTGGGGCCAGTGCACCCCCCTGTTATCTGCTATTTGTTCCAAGAGGGTTTGTTTTTTAATTTGATGAAGAAGGGAGACTGAGAAAAAGCAACACAGACATGTATACGTATGAACAGAGTTACGAAATGGATGTCACAAGCCTAATCTCTGCTGCTTGGGAGGCCCTACTTGCCATTGGCTACACTGCTGTGACATCACTGACTTGACTCAGACATTCTAACTATTGGGAAAGGGAGAGCAAGGTGTCTGTGACAGAATGCTAACCAACAGTGCAGCTTTCTGTTAGGGAAGGAATGGCTAGTTTGCCTTAAAAAAAACAACAACCCCAAAATCCTTTCATACTGAACTGGGTTGTTGATAAAAAATGTTTGGGCTTGGTACATTAAAGGCTAGGAAAACAAGTGAGGGTCAAGGAATAGGGGTGCCTCGGGAGGAACCTTTTTGCATATGTGGTAGACATGTAGAAAGGTGATAGAATATTGGGAAATGATATATGATGAGTTGGAAAAAATGTTTAAATTTACACAAACACCCCAAAAAAACCCCCAACAACAACCAGGGTCCTTTTAGTTGGGAATAACCCAGACAGAAATTCCATTCCAAAAATGGAAAGTGAGCGAGGTCCCTTGACTATGCAGAACTTGCAGGTTTAACTCACAGAACAAGAGAGCAAGAAGAGCGTATATTTAAAGAAGAGTGGAAAATATTTATTGAATATATGGAAAATAATTGTACACAGCTGAAATCGCTGGCAACATTAAGATAAATTCAACAGAGTAAACAATATTTGAGTGATGTAAAAGTGGAAAATTGATTTGAATGGTTATAGTAAAATATGCAGGAAAGGTATATGTACTATGAAGCATAGAAGGAGAAGGGAAGTCATTGGATATTTTAAAGTTTGTAAAATGTTTAATTTGAAATTATATAGAGAGAGGAGAGGGAGAGAGAGGAATAGGGGTGCCTGGAGGCATGGTGGCTGAAGGAAGGTAGTTGCATGAAAGTTTATGATCTACACCAGGCATCCCCAAACTGCGGCCCTCCAGATGTTTTGGCCTACAACTCCCATGATCCCTAGCTAACAGGACCAGTGGTCAGGGATGATGGGAATTGTAGTCCAAAACATCTGGAGGGCCAAAGTTTGGGGGTGCCTGATCTACACAGTGGTACCTACGTCATATTGCACCACATACTATTACTGCAAATACAAATGACCCTTTCAACAGTGATTTGTTGGCAATAATTAAAAAAGTCTTAAGAGGAAAGTGAGCTAATTCAGCCAAGGAACTTGAATAAACCTTGTTGCTGAAGAAAGGAGGGGGGAAATATATATGCAGAAAGCAGAGAAGCAGAAGCCTGAGGAGAAAGATCTGAGGGAAGGTGATAAGCAGAAAGCAGAGCTGGGGGGGGGGGGGAACAACTTACACAGGCTCGGGGATATAAAATAAGGGCCTCACCTCTTTCTTACAATAGGAACTGCCCTTCTGGAAGAAACTGGACACCAGTTTGCTATTCTCTGGGCAGTCAGTGTTGGAGGAGGGGTCTACAACAATGCTGCACCAGATCCGGGGCCCAAACTGCTCCCCTCTGTGCGATAACCGCCAATGAGATGTGTAGGTTCCTTCCATTGGAGGAGCTACAAACTCCACAGAGACAACCCCCTCTTGCCCAGGCAGCAGGGAGGGCACCAGGACATCCTTCTTGTCCGAGGACACCAGAGTTAAGTTCCCCCACATGAATTTCAGCTGAAGGATGGAGACAGAGAGAAAAAAACAAAAGGCCATTAACTTCTTCCTCGTCCCAACCAAGCGTGTGAAGGGAGCCTCATTCACCGCAAGTATCTTTCGGCAACAAAAAAACTTTTTTTAAAAACCTAACTTCCCCCCCGAGTCTGTTCTAAGGAATTAACTAGACAAAAAAATCCTAAAGGCTAGCAAACAAAGGTGGCAGAGGAACTAAGGCTGCTAAGGCTGTTCCCATATTGTTTTGGGTTAACTTGCTAAATGAGGGTGGGTAGATATCTTTTAAAATAATGGTGTCCCAACCTAGGGCAGGTTAAGTTTGGAACGAGTTCAGAAGCAATGTGTGCGCTGTGGGGCACAGTTAAAGCAATTTTATCTGACAGACACATGGTCTCCTACTGTGCCTTCCACACAAAAAAGCAAAAAATCTGCTTGTCAATGCTTTCACTGCGGCTTTGCATTTGCTCAGCAGCAAAAATGACCAAGTACGGCAGGGATGGGAAAACTGTAGCTGTTGGGCTATAATACCCTCCAGCCCCAGGCATCATGGCCAATGGTCAGGGACGATAGGAGTTGTAGCCCAGCAACATCCGGGGGGATGGGACGAAGGTTCCCCAGCCCTGAACACACTTTGGGCTTTGCACCTTTAGGAGTCTGGCCAATGCCCCATGTTGGTTGTTGGCTGGCTGAGAATCTAAACCAGGCATCCCCAAACTGCGGCCCTCCAGATGTTTTGGTCTACAACTCCCATGATGCCTAGCTAACAGGACCAGTGGTCAGGGATGATGGGAATTGTAGTCCAAAACATGTGGAGGGTCGAAGTTTGGGGAAGCCTGATCTAAACCAAGTCCTCACCCAAATAATTTACAGGCGGTGATAGGCAAAATATGGCAACAGGGCTCTGTACTGAAGCCTGTGAAATAATAAGAAAGCAGTACAGTGGACCCTTGGGTTACGTTACCTTTGGGTAACATAACTTTTGGGTTGTGAACGCAGCAAACCCGGAAGTATACACTGTGTGCACGCATGCACAGAAGCGCTCTGCGCACATGCACAGAAGCGCTCTATCGCGCTGTGTGCATGCGCAGAAGCGGCACCTCATGTTGCGGACTTTTCGGGGAACGTACAGACCCCCGGAGTGAATTAAGTTCGTATCCGGAGGGCCCACTGTATGTTGTGCTTCTGCAGGGTGTCTTTCTGTTGCTGCTGAGCAACCAAAAACAGCACCCACATATCTGGGCTGAAGAGTGGGGAATAGGGCATCGCTTGCAGGGAGATCTCAGCTCCAGCACATACCTTAAGCACCGGAACGCACCTTAGTGTCAGAGCTCCACTCCATGTTGCCAGTGTTCCTCATGCGCCAATGTTTGATGAAGGTTGTCCTTGGGTGCAGGCGAGTTCCGTCAGGAAGATTCTCATCCACAAAGGCAGCACTCAGCGTTGGGACGATGACTGGGCAGCCCTGGAGGGGACTGCAAAGAGAGGGGAAAGTCAATACAGTTGCTTATCTCAAGCTGAGAGAAGGAAAGTTCACTCCCTCCGCTTATGGGAGGCAGATCTAAAGTTTAAAGGATCTGCATTTAACAGAAGATCTAAGCTGCAATCTACTGCCGACTCTCCCAAGCAGAGTGTTCTGGAGAGGTAGGTCTAAGAAGGGACTGGGGATCTTGAACAAAGGATCCTCAGCAGCCCAACTTATAAATCCCGGGGGCACTATCCAAGTGCAAGCAACTTGTGCAAGTGGAATGTAACTTTCCCCTCCTCTCTGCTGCAGCCCCATGCATGCCTTGAAGATCAGCTCCACAAGACGGGCGGGAGGTTGGGGGAAGGAGAGGAAACAGAAACACCACCGTGCTAGCATAACTCTGCTGGCGCTGCTTTGCATATAACCCCAGGGTTCAGGGAGTCAAATAAGTTACAAGTGCTGCAGAGATCCACAATCCTATATAATAATCTCCCTGTGTCCCTGCGTCCACCGTCCGTGTGTCAGTGGAATTGGCCAACTGCGCATGCGCTCCACTGACACACAGATTGGAGCGCAGAGAGGAGGAGGAGCCTGATTGGTTGGAGCGAAGCGCTTGCGCTTCGCGAGCCTCCGAACCTCTCCGTTTCAATCGCCGCCGCCACCGCTCCTACCGCCGCCTCCTCCTGCTCCGGGGCCAGAAGCCACAATGGCGGCCGCTCCCCGCGCGCTGCTGCTTCTCCCCCTCCCTTCTTTCTCCCCGCCTCAGCCGCCCGTGGCGGCGGCGGGGAGGGCGGCCGTCGCCGGGGCTGCTGGCGGGGCAGCGGCAACAGGCGGCTCCGCCATGGTGGTGGCTTGGCCGGCTGAGGCGGGGAGAAGGAAGGGAGGGGGACAACTGCATATTGCGCCTCGGGTCCCCGTCGCCGCCGCTAGCGCCCATTATTAATGGGCTGAATTCAACTAGTAGCCTATAACTTGGCTAGGGCACAGCATCCCCTAGAAGTGCTCCAAACATGCAGATAAAACATGCCCCCCCCTTTTGTGGCCCAGTTCTCAGATTGCTTACAGAAGTGTATTGGGCTGCAGGCTCTCCGATTTGGCAGCTGTCAAGCCAGCATTTTCTAGAGCATGGACAGAGTTCCACAGATGGATCTTCCGGTGCAGTTTCAGCTGCTTCTTGAGTTCCCGTACCTCAGCTTTCCGTTGCTTCTTCTCTGCTCGCAAGCGCTGCTTCTCCGCCTTCAGAAAGCGCTTGTCCATCTGTTTCTGAAGCCTGCGCAGGTCGAAAGCAGAGACCGGTTTGCTTACAGGAGGATCTGTAGACCCAGGCCGCTATTAGCAACCAAGTTTCATCTCCAGCATAAGCAGGGTTGTAGCAATGAAACTGTTTATCAGGACATCCCACAGAGTTGGAGGAGCAGGCGGTGGCTGCCGACGCCATTTCCTTCAGCTGGGCTGAGCGTCGCTTCCAAAGGTCCCTCGGGTGCCAGTAGGGCATCTCATTGCAAATGGGGACATTCTACGCAAAAGGTAAGGAACCTGTGGCCCTTGAGATGTTTGTAGGACTTCAACTCCCATCGGCCCCAGCCAGCAAGGCCAGTGGTTAGGGACAATGAGAGTCGGGAGTCCAATAATCTCTGGAGGGCTACAGGTTTACCATGCCTGCTCTACACAGTAGGCTCCTGGGTGCCTACTGGACAGAGGAAGAGAAAGAACTGCCGGGCCTCTCCAAACACTCTGTTGTAATATCTCTCCCACCCCCCCTTTTATTGCAAACTTTATTGCAAAACTTAACAGCAAACATAAAACATCAATTAAAGATTTTAAAGCAGATATGATAGTATAATTTGTATACATATATTTTATGTTTCAACCGATTCTCAGAAAAAACAAAAACAAAAAAAGGAAATAATAACATAAAAACCACCAAAAAAAAGAAAAAAAAACCTCTACTCAACCAAATACCAAAACAAACACACAAATAATTAGACTTCCTAACGTTTCTCAATGAACAATCCTTTTCTACTTGCGAATGTACCGTATTTTTCGCTCTATAAGGCGCACCTGGACCATAGGACGCACCTAGTTTTTAGAGGGGGAAAGCTCCAATTTTTTGAGGATCAGCTCAAATTTCTGTAGCTTCTTTTGCAAAGGAGAAAAGCCCCATTTTTTGAGGATCAGCTCAAAGTTGTTGAGCTTACTTTGCAAAGGGGAAAAACCCTGTTTTATGGGGTTTAATTCACAGTTCTGCAGCTTCAGGAAGCCATTTCTACAGTTTCCAGACAGATAATCTAATCAGCCAGTCACATGTCGCTGGGGGAAAAGTCTCTCTCTGCAAGGGGGCGGGCCTGGAATCTCTCTCCCTTATCTCTCTCCCCGATCTTTTGCTGAGCAGCTGCTCAGCGGGCTTCCTTTCAACACCCCCTTCTCTCTTTTTTAAAAAAAGCACGATCTGCTTTTGCCCCTGGGCAGTTCAGCTCCAGGGACCACACATCCGCTCCATAAGACGCACAGACATTTCCCCTTACTTTTTAGGAGGAAAAAAGTGCGTCTTATGGAGCGAAAAATACGGTACCCAACATTGTTAGATTATCCTTTATAACCTTTCTAATACATTCTTAGAACAGAACTTAACCTTGACTTATCTCTTTCAGATTTTGAAACTCCAGGGTCACTCAAAGGCCGCCATAGACTTTATACCATTGTTATTGCTTTGTAAATATTTTCTGTATTTCCCCCATTTTAGCACAAAAGCTTGTCTTGTATTTCCTCTTAAGCTATTCGTTAACTGATCCATTTCTACATATTCCTGTAACTTATTTTGCCAGCCCTTTATCGTTGGGATATTTTCCCAACACTCTGTTGTAATATCAGCTCCATCAGGCTCCTACCCTCAACTGTCTTCCATTAGCAGCCATTTCATCAGGAAATGCTGTAAGACAAGCAATGTTTGGTTCCCCTTCTCGGTTAAAAATCTTTCCATTCCAGCTGATTGCTCTGTATCCTCCTGCCTCCCTATTCCTTTTGTGCTGGGCAGTTTGGACTGCAAGTCTGAAGGCAGGGACTGTCTTTGCCACTGACATTTCTAAGTTGCTCTGGGAGCCTTGCATTCCTTGCATATTGTACACAGGTAGGCAAAAGAAGCTTGAAGACAGAAAGCTACAGAACGCAGGATGCCAGGTGGAAACTGAAATTTACATACTGATTGAACTTAGAACCAAATCCTTTTCTGCAGGCCTCTGGGTATGCCTCTACTGGTTTTCTTAATTGTGTGCTTATCCACTACCAGCAACCCCCCCCCAATATATAGGCAGATCCAAGGTGACTCACAGTTTGCAGAGCAGAACTAAGGAAGTCGGTCACATACCTAGCTTGTTCCAGAGTGGCGAAGCGAGGAGCAAACTGCCCAAGATTATACGTCTCTGAGATACACAATACTGGCTTCCGCAGCTTCAAAAGTACATGGTTAGGGTCATGGGCATACGTCCCTGTTTCACATGATTCACAGATGCTATAGGATGGGCACACACTGTCAAGAGAGGAAAGGCTATGAGATACCCGACAGCTTTTTCATCATTTACTAACTGAACTGGTTAAATCAATTTGTGTTAAGATGCGATTGCAAATGTGAGAAAAGACTGAAATAAAGCAAAAGCAATTTTAATTCTGTTAGCACGCAGGCTAAAAGATTTCACTTCTCATCAAACGTTACCTTGCTTGTGAGCTATTCCACCATCCTTCCCGCCCCCAATTGGCTGAGCTTTTGCATTGCCATGACATGTTCACAAACATTCTAACGGCTTAGTGTGAAGGTGCCAGCAGTTTTGAAAGGGGACTGAAATGTAAGTTTGGATGGGAGGTTGACAGCTGGGAAGCTGAGTGGGCAAAGGACCCAGAAAATTGAAGAGAAAGGGAGAACTGACCCCTGGAGGATAACCAGTTTCACTACCAGACCATTTTGAATGGGTTTAGATGGTGGTGGTGGTAAACAGCAACGCTCTTGTCTTTTAGTAGCCCTGCAGCTGAGTTCTGTTGTCATCTTCATCTCCCTTTCACGGTTGCCAAAATGAAGAAGCATCAGGAAGGGACAGACAACAGTAAGAGAATTCCTCAACTTGCTGATATAGCTTGATTTGCCTTTCTTTATGCAGTTTTTTTTAAGTATAAAAAAACTAAGAAAGGCAAACAAAAGGCAAACAGGTGAAAACAAATTTTTAAAAAGGGCAGAAGTGCCAATGAAAAAGGATTTAAAGGTCATTGGATTCCCCTCCCAATCCATAGAACATGCTTCCAATATTTATCTTGGATCATTTTGGTCATAAGGACTAGAACTCTGACCTTTTACATAACTACACACACACACACACCCCTGCCCTTGCTCTCCCCTCGGAGAGTCTCTGGATGCCAAATTCGGACATTCTGGACCCAAAGAACCAACACAGCTGCACGATTTGCATTTCCCCCCTTCTGCCCATGTCCTACCTGCACTGGTAGCGAATTCCCACGATAGAGGCCTGGCAGTTACTGCAGGAGAGAAGCCAGTCAAAGGGGTTTCCTTGCACAGAGGGGCTCGCAGGGGCGTGGGGCGTGGCGCTGCTCAAGGAGCTGGGGAGCTGGCCAGAAAGGAGGAGCTTCTCGCTCAGCTTCTGTTCAAGCATTTCTACGGTCTCTTGAACCACTTGCTCCCGGAACTGGAAAAGGGAAGAGGTGCGCCATAAGCAAAGTCACCTAGAATTTCTCTAAAAGGTACTTCCGCTCCACTCCCCAGTCCCAGAACTGGTGCATGCAGAGATAAGCTAGGACTGGGAAGCAATACGTAGGTTGATGACAACAAAATAGTATTGGCCACAAACACATACATTGTTATGGAACCCAGGGCAATCACCATATTTATATGCTTTTGATGACCACATGCACTAAGTCTGGGCGTTGGATCTGCCAGCATTCCCCACAAAACTCCTCCACCCATTACAACACTTAAGATCAACTAAGTGCCCTCTTAACAATATGAGCCAAGCATTGGATATTTATCCAGACTGCAATTTGATGTAGTGTGGTGCCAAATTTCAACTTGCGGGCCAAGCTCCATTATGTTAAGGAAGCACTAGTGTGTGGAAATCTGTGGTTCTCATGGTCTGCTTGAGAAACCCTCCAATGACCCCTTCCCCAAAGTCTGAAAAGACAAATAGAAATCCAAGAGGGGAGAGAGGCACTCACCCTTTCCAAATAGCTGGTGAACCACTCAGGAGGGGCCTCACTGGAATGCTGCTCACTCTGGGGAGACGAAAAAAGGGGGGGAAATTTAATCACACAACTTAACACACAACTTCCTTGTACACAGTTCATAATTAACTTGAGACTGAGCAAACAGATACACGCATTCTTTGAAGCAGGACACAGTGTTTTTCCTCCAAAAGAAAGATGAACACCAACTTCCTGCTAGGAACAGGAGTTTCGTTCTTCTGGCAAAGCAGAATGCAAGCAGCACCTTTCTACTTGTGGAGAGCAGTTCCTGAGCATTTGGCTCGTGTGTTCAGTTACCTTAGCTGTGGAAAAGCCAGAGGCAAGCAAACATCTCCCACTACTTCTCAACAGAAAAATAAAAAAATTCCTTCCGGTAGCACCTTAAGAAACCAACTAAGTTTGTTCTTGGTATGAGCTTTCGTGTGCATGCACACTTCTTCAGATACTCAACAGCACAGCTTTGAGTTTACAGAAAGCAGAATATCTGCCTGCCACTGCTGGCGAGGGTATAACTGTAGAGCTGTGTTATAACTATCTATTGGAACTGCATAACATGTTGATATGCTTCTAGCGCATCAGGTAAACAGGATGGCTCCAGGGGCCCAAGGGACACACATCTTTTGTTCCTACCTGTCTCCTCTCATTCTCTCTTCCAGTATCTCTGTCCTGAGCCAAGGTCCGAGCAAGCATGGAATAGTGGGCAAGGGGCTTCCTCCCATCTCTGGGACTCTGGGTTTTCTCAGCCTTCTCGGGGGCTGGCTGTGAAGGCATGCCCACAGGAGCGCTTATTTGATAAACGTTCATCTGTAGCCGATTGCCTTGTTTCACTGCAATCTAAAGAAAGAGCTTGCAATAAATATACTTTTACATGCACCCCATGAATCCTGTGCAGGGCTTTCTTAAAGAGGCAAAGCCAAAAATGAAAATCACATGCGAACCTTGAATCAGTCAATCTTACTGTTCAGAGGAAACACAGCTGTTTGGAGTTAGAACAAAACGCATACGCACACAGCCTCAGAAACAGAGCAAATGAGAAATTCTGAATTTGAGGCTGTGGAATGCTGCCTTGGTTTGTTTCCAAAGGTAGCTGGCATGGTGAACATGAAGAAATGAACCCTAGGAACAGTGTCAGGAAATGAAAAATATCCATCAAAAGCGGGGGCCAGGATCAAACTAAAGTTAACTTCTAGAAGAGAAAGGCAAAAATCAGACAGCGTGCCCACAAGACTGCAAGTCTCTTTATGGGGCAAATTGACAAGCCAACAGCTCTGCCTTGATGCACATTGCCTTGGCCAAGTCACTGGCTTTAATTCTGCCAGCCTGTAAAATGGAAACAGTAATAATAAGGATCTCTCACACAGGGGGGCCTGGAGGGTAAAACACCCACTCACCCAAAAATGGCATCAATGTACTCTGCAAATCCAAGTGCTATAGGTAAAGAGGCCTTGAACCTTGAAGCATGACAGGCAACCCGCATAAGAATGTCGGGAAAGGTGATTTGATCAGAGTTATAAAAGAAAAAGAGGAGCTTAACAGATGTGTCCTGAGCCAACTGGGAGTGGAGTTACAGCAGTCCAGCTAAGAGGAGATCAGTGCACAGAAAAGTGATTACAGAAGTGTAGTGCGGATTCGCAAGAACTTTACAGCACCCTGGAATGCATCAGTGTGTGTTAAGTGTAGCTGCTTTTACCTACACTGAAGTACAATTAACAGCGTAACTCAAGCACCATCTTCTCAAGTATGCTTAATATTACAGGAACAGTCCTGTGAGGCTTAATATGACAGACACAGAACAAATACTAGATCTACAAAATGGAGGGGGTATATGCAACCTTCAGTGCAAGGACTTTTGGCTGTGCAACAGAATGTCCCCTCCCTCTTCTTCTTTGCTAAATTTGTTGGTGCAAACAGAAATCCTTTTGCCAAAAAAATGAGTGCACTGGATGTCACGCTGTCTCTCCCCCCCCCCCACAGATTTCATGCAAGGTAAGCCTATTAGCATGACACTAAGCCAGGCATCCCCAAACTCGGCCCTCCAGATGTTTTGGGACTACAACTCCCATCATCCCTAGCTAACAGAACCAATGGTCAGGGATGATGGGAATTGTAGTCCCAAAACATCTGGAGGGCAGAGTTTGGGGATGCCTGCGCTAAGCTTTGGCTAGAAAAATATGTAAATTCTTTTTGACAGCAGCAAGAGTGTGTCACAAGCAGACATATCAGTGAAGGAGGCCTTCAAACTTTGCCCCGCCTCCATTCTGCTTCAGATATGAAATTTATGTGGAAGCAATGCTCCTACATCTGAGAGATAACAACAGCACTCCCAATGAGCTTAAGGCACAGGGCGTTAAGAGAACCACTAGTAAAATCTGACAACCCTGAGAAATGTGGAAGGAAGATATTTCCACAGATTCTTCCCACACCAAAGAATGCCCAGGATTTTGTAGCTGTACTGTTTCGAAAATAGCCATAAATGCTGATCACATCCGTTACCTTAAGAGCTTCTTCGTATTCCTCTGTAGAGAGAGAGAAAGCCACAGTGAGCTCTATCGTATTCAGACTTGCAATAAAAGTCACATTTGCACATTTTATAAATCAACATCTACATTAATCCTATGCTAGGTGAATGTACTGTACGCTACCCACTGGGCTTCCCGCTGGCCGCTGCATTAAACCCTATTTCCCCCCCCAATTCAAGGCCCATTCAAGGATGCGAAAGGGAAACTCCTACATTCATTCAGCAATGCATGAACTTCGGGACTTATTTAATGCTGACTGCTATCATGAGAGCACAACCCATGTCCTGAGTTTCAAATCTTATATGCAAAAAAAGTTTCCAACTTGAAAAGAAAATAACCAGTGTCCTGGATTGTGTGAGTAAATCACATTTCAGCTTTCCTCCAGTTTGTGAAGTATTCAGATTTTATAGCCTCTGAGTCAGTGAGGCCCAAATATATATTATTACATGCCACCCCTATTTATGCCAAACGATGCATGAGACTTCAGGGGTTCCAGGAGTCCATGTTTCCTTTTGGGAAGAAGACACAACGGAGTCTGTGGTGTCTTTATGATACATGGTTTGTTTACACATATAAACAAGCTGCAGCCTACAATGGAGTACTGCTAAGTTTGCAGCAGCAGCAGCAGCAGAACATGCCAGGTTATTCCACAGCAGCAGCAGCAGCAACAAGATACCTTTCGATGCTTTGAACTTCAGCCGGAAGAATTAGACGTTTCAATTAACACTTGCTGATTGGCTAGGATTACTGTCCTAATACACAACTTCATAAATCTGCCTAATTTAATTAGTGTTTACCAATGCTAACTACTTATGCTTATAAGAGAGTGCATCACACCTCCCACTATTCCCAATACATATTTGGGTCTGGCTATTTCTGGGTTCCAGCTCTAATTAAATCCTAATGTTTATTAAAGCCAAGCATTTGGCACTCACAAACCTTGAACAGTGTAAATACTTGAGCCTAACTGACTCACAAGGGCATTAAAATGTTATAGGATGCTAAGAGACTAAACACCTATTGCCTGCAATTCCTGCTCTCATTTGCTATTGGCTGTGCTGCTGTGATTTTATTGAACAGAAAGGAATCAACTCTTTTGTATGAATGGAGTGGAGTCAGAGATGCAAAGTCAGCAAGGAAGGGTGTAGGAAGGATGGGCAGTGGGGAAAAAAGGCTGTGTGGAGAGCCCAAAGTGGTAGAGCAGGAACTGGATGACATTTTAATTTGAGCGAGCCAGTTAAATCTTTGGCTGCTAGTCTCAAGTATAATTACATAAAGGGAACCAGGAACACTGCAGTGAAAAAGGCTACTTCCTATCTGTACAGGAGAACTGCTAGGAAAACCCTGTAACTTCACTAAATGCAGACTTCTTTATGTGGTGAAAGTGAGGCATGTTCTCCTGTGCATAAAAAGTGCAGTACTATTTGTACCCAAATTTTCCCCTACAGGATATAAAAATGCAGGCTTTATTCAGAGAAATGCAGCCGATAATCCTCATCGGATGTTACAAGTAAGCAACAGAAACTCACCTGCGGTATTGACAGACACCTGTGAAAAGAAATCAAGAACAAATGAAGGCTTATTCCCTGCTGCTGGTCACCTTCACCACCCTAAAATTAAAAGGGGATTTCTCATCCAGGATTTCAGAGCAGTAGCCTGGCTTCTGTCACCACTCACATTGTTTCTAGCCACTCTCCTTCATATCATTACAGTCATACCTCGGGTTGCGAACGTGATCTATGCGGGAGGATCTGTGCGTTCGCAACCCACAGTGCTGCATCTGAGCACGCGTGTGACGCGATTTGGCACTTCTGTGCATGCCGTCATTCTGTGCATGTGCGAGCACCGAAACCTGGAAGTAACCTGTTCTGGTACTTCCAGGTTCGGCGCGGTCCGCAACCCGAAAACGCGCAACCTGCAGCGTTCGTAACCCGAGATATGACTGTAGTTTGCTTCCCTTCTTCTTACCACCCCACAAAGTAGGTTCATACTTTAAGGCACTGTCCAGCCCAGTAACTCCACCCAGGCTATGTTTCAGGAGATTGGACGCAGGGCAACAGATACACACCAGACGGACTTTATTCAAGTTTTATACGCTGCAAATCTCCCACTAACACAACACATAAAAGTTTTTCATAATCCACAACATTCTTCTTGGGCAGGACTGTTACAGACTTCACTTCTGAAGTTCTCTACACAATCACAATGACACCAATTAGCCTAATACGTTACAATAGGAGACCCAGCCTCTCCTCAGCCCAGCAAGATTTCCACATTTTGGAATCTTAGCATGTCGGTTCTCAGCAATGGAGAAATGTGGAGAGACAGGTACCAGAATGTACTGAACACAGAAAGACTGAGTTCCGGTAAAAATGGAGAACTTATCTCCCTTCTCCTGGGATAAGGAAGACCAGGCCTATTGGCATTAGAGAGTGGTGTTCAGTTTGTGACGTGCAACTGATCCAATGTAGACAGAAAACATCATACAGTGGAATTGAGCCAGTACACCTTATGCAACGGGAATATCACAGCAGATGTTTTAAGACTACAACTCTCATCATCCCCAACCATGTTCTAGGGCTGATGGGCGTTGTGGTTCAACTGCATCTGGAGAGCTACATGTTCCCCATTCCTGTTGTAGGCAGATTTTGTTTCAGGATAATTATTCTCAGACTCCTTTGAATCCCCATTCTGTTAAAACAGGCTTCAAGATCAAGAGAACCCAAAGACTAAATATTAACCAATACAGAACAACCGTTCACTGATTGAGAAAGGAAGCTATTTTGTAAGAGATGCAAGTTTCTTTATAGGGAATTGACGGTGCCAGACTCCGTAAACCTTCCTCCCCAAACTTTCACATTTAAAACAGACCCTACACAGGAACTGTGGAGATAATGTACCTCGTCTTGATCCTCATCTAGGTACTTGATCTGGATATCATTCAGTTCAAATGAGACTTTCACCTGCAAGAGAATGGAAGTGCGGTGAAGTAGGCTGCTATGCCTGGGGCCAGCAAACTTTTTCAGCAGGGGGCCGGTCCCCTGTCCCTCAGACCTTGTGGGGGGCCAGACTATTTTTTTTTGAGGGGTGAACGAATTCCTATGCACACTGGGAAGAATGGGGCGGGGGAAGGGCAGGCGTAATAAAATTTAAAAAGTGCATTAAAGTGGGGGCGGGAAGACTCCTCAACAGACAAGCTTACACACCACCAAGCTGATCATCCTTCCACCCCCCCCCAAAACACACACATACAGACCCACAATCGCCCCACGGAGAAAAGGGCAGCAAGTTCAATATGCAGAGAATGGCCGAGGCTCCAGAGGGATGGCGGCTCCGGAGAACCGGCACCGGGGGTGGGGGGGGTGGGAGCTGGAAGAAGAGGCAAGGGGAGCAAGTAGTCCTCCTCCCCACCCAGCCGCCTTCTCGGTTTGTCGCCTGCCTCATTTGCCGAAGGGCTGGTGGTGGTGGCGTGAAATGGGCTTCCTCCCACCTTGAGAAAGAGCCGCCGCCGCTGCTTCTCGTGAAACGGATAGGCAGAGCGAGCTCGTCCGCTCTGCTCTCTAGCCTACAGGGGCACTAAGGCAGCGGTGGCAGGAAGAAGATTATTATTATTACTACTACTACTATTTCCTCAATGGCCTGACTTGGAGGGAGAACAAGAGGAGAAAGGCTGGTGGGAAAGCAGAGAGAAAGAGAGGGAAGAGGATTTTTGTCCTTCCACCATCTAACTCCACGCCCGCGCACTCAGCTTCTGGGGGCACAAAACAATACAAACACTAATAATAATACTAATAATAATATATTAATGATATCGGAGTAAGTAAGCAAGCAAAGGCGTGTGAAGGAGGCGTGTTGCTGTTGTGGTGCAGGGTTGCATGGCGGCCAGAAGCCATCCCGACTGCCCAGACGGAGCTTCCGCAGTCAACGGGAGGCAGAGGCCGAGCTGACCACTGGACAGTTTGCTTAGTAGCCCATCCTCCCTGCTCCCAGTGCCCAGGATTTCATCAGTTGCTGCTCACATGGTTTTAAGCCTATCCGTGCAGCCATTAGGGCTAGTAGCAAGGCAATAGAAATAATAGCAGATTCTCAAGAGTGCTTAATTCTGCACCCAGTATGAAATTCCAGAGAATCTGAGGACTAAGTAATATTCCAAAAATATTTGCCAGAACCTCCAGAGAAAATGTACCTTGCACCAATCATGTAATGCTCCACTCACTGCAACCCAGTAGTGTACAAGCAAGGTAAACACCTGTGTACAAAGGGCAAAGCAAGCTCACGATAAAATCCAGCCAAACTATCCCTCGGCCAAGAGGCAGAGTAAGTGGGCATTTCTTTTACTTTGTGGCAAACAACAACACTGGATTTACATTCAGCCAGGCTTCTCTTTCAGCAGTAGAACTGCAGAGATCTGTGCATTTCCTGCCACTTTCAGTACTAGGTGCTGATCTACAGTGGTACTATGGTTTACGAACTTAATCCATTCTGGAAGTCAGTTCTGAACGTTCTGAATTGAGCTACAATCCCCATCTAGCTCTTGATGAAGTTCCTACCAAGTTCCTGTGTGTCAGACCTCATTTGTTTGCTCCCATGGAGCCTACAGAACACAAATGACATTCAGAAAGTTAAATGGGAACTCAACTTACGTTTATGGCTATCATCACCAGGGACTCACCATCTTTGGCAAACCTTGGTAAGCAAGTCAAAAGTGGTGGTTGCCCCTTCCTTGTCGCTGACCTGGCACTGTCTCCCCACACAAGGTCAGGGACAATCTGCTACATTAGGTTTGAAATGGGAAAGTTTTGATGAGGGGTTGCTGGGTTGGCCACTGTGTGGCTGAGGCACATGTCAGCAGGGCAGAAGCCAAACAGCCTTTAGTGTTCTTTCCAATCTCGGAGCTGGTGAGGGGTGGGAATCACTGTGCAAGAGCCAGACAATTCTCACTCACCTCTGCAGATCCAAATTGGGAAGAAGGGCTGGGGTTTATCATGCTTGCCAGAAGGCAGTGGCAAACTTATCATGGCTAGGGGTGGGTGATATCTGGTTTTCAATATCACTATATATCACCAGCTAAACATTGTGATATACCAATATAGCACAATGTCTAAAGTCAGGATGGAGCCATGTAGAAGCATTGGCTAGCTTCACAATTTTCCCCACTTAATTTTGCATAGCAGACACACACAGACATCATGATTTGCAATACATTGCCAGGTCAAAAATATGAACTCAATATAATGATATGGATTTCAAACCGGTTTTGGATGCTATATCGATATAATCATCCAGCCCTAATCATGGCAAGCAAAAATGTGGAAGTCTGATAATCAGAGTTAACTTTCATTCTATATATAAATTTTGAAAATTCATCTACTTTTTTCCTGTTCTACATTGTATTTCAACCATGAAAGATCCAACTCACCATGGCTTCCACATCAGCCCATGTGGTATTAGATGAATCTGACACAAGGAAGCTCTGTGTGTCACCTTGGAAGGTCACACTGAGATTTACCTGTGGATCCATGCCGCAGGACTATGGAAAGAAAACGAAAGCAATTAAAACCTAAACAGCTTGGATGCCAGAAAAAGAGGTGCTGGGGCTCTGGTTTACTTGAATGTTTTTCTTACTGCTCCTGAAGCCCTCGCTGTCCCGTCCTGTCCCCCCTGCCAGCCAGCCAAGCACCGCGATTCCCCTGTGCTTAGGCAACAACACTTTGTACCTGCTCACAGCTTCTCTTTTAATATTACAACAGTGAACTTTGACTGGGCCAGTACTTGTAAATAACTTTTGAAAAGCTGTAAGTAGTGTAAAATAATAAAGTAACAAACTTATTCTGTCTCAAGTGAGGCTATCAGAGAAAAAGCTGATTTTACACCAGGCTATTTAGTTTTAAACAGCCCAATATTTAGGTATTGCCACTCACTCAATTTATTTTCTTTTTTTACAGACACCGCCCAGATTCATTCTAGATAATCTCTTAGACAGCTGTTTGCATGATTTAGTGCTTCCAGTCACCTGACTCTAATTTTCCTAACGTCATAAACAAACTAGACCATATAGTTTCCTAAACGCCACCCTCTAACATTTCTTACTCCTGAAATCATGTCCACCCAATACCTCACATCATTTAAAAATAAACAAATCCAACTACACTTTTAAGAAATTCAGATTAATGACAACTGAAAAACAGGGATTTCAACAAGAGCTGTGTCTTGCTAATGCAAATAATGAACATTTTGTAAAATACTAATGTGTTATGCCAACAGTTTCCAAGATCAGAAATGCCTTTTACTCCAGCCCCCAAACCACTATTTTAACATTTTCTAACACTAGATTTCATTGGCATTTCTGTACATCTACCTCTGTTGAAGTTCTTGCTATTGTTTTTCTCCTTACATCTTCTGTTTCAACAATGGCATTGATCTCTCCTTTGCCCTCGCCTCAACCCTGTTGAGCACAGACTGTACCACTTAGTTCATACACAACCCAATTACAGGTTATATGACCCACAGACTGAAGCCCAACCTGTTAAACAAATGACACAGCTGAGATAAAAGGGGTGGGGAGAAGTCCTGCAATAGCTGAAATACAGATACAACAATGCAGACACAGATTATGTTTTAACTGGAACACTACAAATATCCCAGAGGGGGAACCATTTTGGGAGTAATTCCCTGGGCACAGGAAATTGCATTTTTACAGGGTGCATACCGGAAACTCGGCTACCCATCTGACCTAGTTGCCTGTGTTGGCGAGAGATTGCCCTGAAGCCAAAACAACATCAACAACCCTGAGTTTAAAGGCCACAGCTGCCACACACCATACTTGCCTGATGGGAGAAAACTCCTAGACCCATAATTGAAACAAGCAGCGCTTGGGGGCATTGGGGTCAGGCAGCATTAGCCACATATTAGCGAATATAGATACACACACACATATATATATATATACATATACACATACACACACAATATATATATATATACACACACACACACACACCACACATATAATATACACACACATACATATATATAAATACATATACATATATACATATACATACAAATATATATATATATATATTTATGGTGTGTGTGTGTGTGTATCTATATCTCCTACCACCACTAAACATCCCTTTGGGCTTCCATGGTGTTTCTGGGCTGCATTTGAAATAGGTTGGCAGGCAGCAGGAGAGGCGAAGCTAGGATAATCACCCAGCTGTGAAATTTTATTATTATTAATAATAACAATAATATCTAAATTCGTATAGTGCCCTTCATCCGTAGATCAGAATAAAAACATGATATCGAAACACGAAATAACTCCCCCCACCCCCAACAACATATTTAAAAGGGTGCAGAAATAAGGCAGAGAAGCAACGTGGGCTCCCCCCCACCCACCGTCGCCTCAGATATATATATATTTTTACTCTCCACAGGGCATGAGAGAGAGACTAACTCCATAATAACCACAAAGACAATAGTGTGGTTGTTGTTGTTGTTTACAGAAAGAGGGAGGATATACTTGTCTCCCCTCCGCAGCCCCCACCCCACCGGAGCGACCCTGCTCCGAGTCGCGCCGCCTCAGGACAGAGCGGCCCTTACCGTCGCGCCGCCGGGTCCCCCTGGGAGCTGCGCCCCGCCCGCAGCTGTCTCGGCAGCGAACGCTCCGGCGGCCCCTTCTCTTCGCACCTCCTCGCGCCCGCCCCGCGCTGTGACGTGGGGAAAAAACATGGCGGCTCCACCCGAGGCTGGGGGCCCCTCGCAACAGCGGCTGCCGGGAGGTGATTGGACGCAGCCGAGCGCCGCTCACGCCGCTCTCTTCATTTCATTGGGCGGCCCCGGGTAGGCGGGGTCGGTGGGCAGGGGAAGGTCCTGGGAACCACAACAGCGGCGGCGGCAGAAGTGGGCGTGACGCATTCGATCGCCCCGAGAAGGAATTTCCGGGTTTGCGAGGGAAGATGCCATTTTTCTCTCCCCCCCCCCGCGCCTTCAAGTGCGTTTCCGGGGAGTGACATGAAAGCGGCCTGGAGCGCTTGGGGAAGAAGGCGGGGCTAATAACAACAACAACAAATATTATTATTTAATTATTATTGGTGTTATTATAATATAACAATATAATATTTATAATAATGATGATGATGATGATTTATTTATACCCCGCTCATCTGGCTGGGCTTCTCCAGCCACTCTGGGCAGCTTCCAACAAAATATTAAAATGCAATACTCCATCAAATATTAAATATTATACAATAACTAATATTAATTATGTAATTGTTATTGGTGTTAATTATTATAATATAACATTATTATTATTATTATTAATGTCTACGATTTGAGTGGAGGCTGCGAGGGGGCACCAGTATAAGCTTTCCTCCTCCCCCGCCCAAAAAAGCGGAAAAAAATGATTTCTGTCTTTTTTCTGACTCAGGCCTTATTTCATGTGGCAGGAGTAGGGAAAAGGTAGGCGGGTCACCCCTATAATACTTCGTCCACCTTTCGGGTGTTTAAAATTTAAGAGGATGAGAGGAACAAGCTGTCACTTCCGGCTCCTTGGGTGAGACTACAACTCCCATGATGCCCTTCCCTCATTGTTGGAGCTGGAAATAGAGGCTTCCCATACAGAAGCGTCGCGTTGGAAGGGAGCCTGTGGGTCGTCTAGACTCTAGTCCAACCCGCTTTAATGCAGGAATATAACCCACTTCTTGGTATTGTCTGCCAGTTCTTTATTGTTTTCTGTCTGTATAGCCCGCCTCAGTTGAACTACGAAAAGGAAAGGAAACTCCAGTGAAAACACTGCGGAAGTGGGGGTGGGAAGTCAATTTCTTTCTTTATTTGAAATTTAACAAAATTCAACAAATACAAGGCTATTTCTGAAACAGTTGAAATGAAGATTATTGCAGAAATGTTTGGGGGGGAAACACGCTACAAATGCAAAGAAAGGAGACCCTGTAGCTCAACGGCGGAGCATCGCAAGCAGAAGGTCCCCGGATCCCGGTTCAACCCCCACTGGCGGCTCCAACCCTGCCTGAAACCCTGGAGAGCGGCTGCCAGTCAGTGTAGACAATACTGAGCCGATGAAGCAGCTCAGCCTCCCTTAGACGTTGCTCAGAAATTGAGGTTAAATACAGCGCGATTCCCTCCGCTGTCATTCCCCGCGGGGCCAATTGCGGGGAGAGAGTGGGTGGGTGGGGAAAAGAGTGACGTTCTGGTTCACGTGATCGCAACGGATGCGGAAGCGAGGAGATGATTGGTTGGTGAACAGGTTGCCTGGGGGACGGTTCGGAAAGAAGGCGCGAAAAAGGGCCGGAGAGACGGTTAGGGGAAGAGAGAGAGCGCGCGCGCGCGCGTGACGACTGACTGAGGGGACATATGCGTGAGGGAAGAGAGCGAAACGGAGTTTGGCGTTTGTCTTGAGGTAACTTTAAATGGGTTTTTTTTGGGGGGGGGAGGCGGCGGCGAGAGAAGGCTAACAGCGTCCGGGTAGCCGGCGGGGAAAATTCCTTTCGGGGCGCAGTTAGTCAACATAGCTTGAAAAAGAGAGTCATCTGACTGGACGAGTGACGGGGAAAGCTTGTGAAATGGGAAGGGAGAGTTGCGGGTGTTGTGTGTCTTGAAGACTCGGAATTTTGCCCAGTTTTTAAAAGAAGGTCGGGGGCACAGCGGTGTTTTCCTAAATTAAAACCAGGGACTTGCTTCATGAGGCAATGTCGGTCAAACGGCGGCTATTTTATTTATTTTAAAATGTGTTTCTTTTTTTTAGGTGGGTTGTTATTGGGTTGTTGTTTTTTATTTTGATTATCTATTTTGTTTGTATATTCTGATTTTGTTATGTGAACCGCCCTGAGCCCTTCGGGTATAGGGCGGTATATAAATTCAATAAATAAACAATAGATTTATAATTATGACTTTTGTTAGCCGCTTTATCTCGCCCAGGGCAACCCAAAGTGACTTACAAAACAACATTAAAACTGAGGGGTTGGGGGGGGGGAGTGCATTAATCATAGAATTGTAGAGTTTGGGAAGGGACCCCCCGAGGGTCATCTAGTGCAACTCCTTGCAGTGCATTAAAAACATCCCACCCACTCCTAAAAGGCCACGGGAGAGTTAAAGGTTATGAAGGAAAGTCTTTGCCTGGTGCCTAAAGCTAAATGAAGGTGACAGGCAAGCAATATATTCCCGAATCAGTGGGTGTACACTTCTCTTCTGTTTATGGTGGGTGGTAGCCATGTTTTTCTCTCTTCAGTTTTCTCCAATAGGTGAGTCAGGGTGGGGTCTGGTGCGCATAGTTTCTTCCAGCCAGCATTCATGCCTTTGCCACCACCCTGCAACTGGTTAGGTGTATTTGTGGCCTTCATCAGGCTTTCCTGGTGCATCCTTAGCCCTTCCTTAAAATGATGCCATTGCCCCTTCCCTTCATCCATTTCTAAGAGAAAGGGGGGGGAAAAAATCCTTCCAGTAGCACCTTAGAGACCAACTAAGTTTGTTCTTGGTATGAGCTTTCGTGTGCATGCACACTTCTTCAGGTCAAAGTTGTTGAGCTTTTTAAGGGAAGAGGAAGGCCCATTTTTTTAGGGGTTCAGGTCTAAATTGTGTAGATTTTTTTAGGGAGGAGGAGAGCCAGTGATCTACCAGTAGATTACGATCTACCTGTTGGACATGCCTGAGATACACCATCAGGTGCATCTGAAGAAGTGTGCATGCACATGAAAGCTCATACCAAGAACAAACTTAGTTGGTCTTTAAGGTGCTACTGGAAGGAATTTTTTTATTTTTTTATTTTGTTTTGACTATGGCAGACCAACACGGCTACCTACCTGTAAGAGAAAGGGGTGGGAGTTAAAAGGAAAAAGAAAGAGTAGCCTGTAGTGCAACACACTTCTATTGAAGATGAATATTTCAATGCTACATGGTTTCTACTATATAGGAACAAATTTATACGTTTATTATCATTTGTTTAATCATGATGTTAAAAGTTATTAGTAACATTTAGGGTTTGTTGATAGCAACAATAATCCTTCTGTGAGAAAAAGTGTCCAGTGATCCTGCTGATCCTCATTTGTTCACCATATATCTACATAGCAAGTAATTATGCTGTGAGTGAAACATGCATATGATCGGGTTGTAAGGTTGCAGTTGTCTGTCTACTTAGCTGAGAGTAACTTTTTAAAAAGTAGTCACTGGGTTGAACTGAAATGTTACTGGATTTGCAGAATAAAAGTCATTCTTACTGGTTCATCTGCACACTTACTGTGGGTGTAAAAGTCCCCTGTACTCAATAGGCCTTATTTCCAAGTCAGTCTGGGCTACCCATTTAATAGAATCTTAGGTCTAAAACTGTAGTTTAGGCCTAAAATGCTAGACTATATTAACATGAAGCCTTTTAATTTTTGAAGGTGTAGAAGACATTATGGATTCCTCCATTCCAAGCATTGCGGAGGTTCGTGGCATATTGCTGGCTATGCAGAAGAACTTGGAATGCCCAATATGGTATGAAAAAAAAATTGTGTCCTCTTGGCTTCTGATTCAAAATACAATATATAAAGACTGTCCTTAGAACTACTGTTCTTTGAACATGGGTGTCACAGGGAACTATGGTGAATTTAACATCTAAAGCAGAAGCTTTCAATCTTGTGAAAGAGGACTGGGAAGATGAGAGAATGTGAACGCCATGATTTCCTGTTAGGTTTCAACTGAGCCTGTATCTTTCAGATTCCTTTTTCTCAATTAATAATAATAATAATAAATAATTTATTATTTATACCCCGCCTATCTGGCTTGGCTTCCTCAGCCACTCTGGGCAGCTTCCAACAAAATATTAAAATACAGTAATCTATTAAACATTAATCTATTAAACATTAAAAGCTTCCCTAAACAGGGCTGCCTTCAGATGTCTTCTAAAAGTCTGGTGGTAGTTGTTCTCTTTGACATCTGGTGGGAGGGCGTTCCACAGGGCGGGTGCCACTACCAAGAAGGCCCTCTGTCTGGTTCCCTGTAACTTGGCTTCTCGTAGTGAGGGAACCACCAGAAGGCCCTCGGCGCTGGAACTCTTTATTAGTTTTATATATGACATCCAAACAACACAAAAAACACAGTAAGCCTTCTGCCAGTTGCAAATGAGTAAGAAGCAGGGAAGGCACATCTCCATTGCCCAATCAAGCTTTTTATCTGAAAGTTTATAGTATGTGTGAAGTGCTTTTTCATAGAATGCTCCTGCCAGCTTGCTGTATTTGTGCCACGTTGTTCAAAATTGACCCTATATGAATGTGCAATGACTTTCCTCCTTTGGCTTATTTCAGTTTCTGACCTCCTGTGTCTCCTTATGGCACATGTGCAGTATTGGTTTGAACCAGCTGAATTGTCATAGGAGTCCTCTGAGGATTGCTGTAAATATCAATGAAGATGCTAGGAATTTTTTATTGGAGATCTCTAGTTGCTTTAAAGAATTACTAGGATTCCTTGCTTGGGAATTGCAACAGTTAAATAAGCTTGAAAATCATTTAGGATTCTAGTATAGATGTGCGATAGCAGGCTTTGGTCAGGTAGAACATAAAGCCATGGTAAAATATTATATGCATTCATAGTGATGTTCATAGCTAAGAGTTGGGGTTGCTATTTTTGAATTGTAGAATGGTGTCTGGATCTTTGGTGATTTCCTCTTCCCCCTTCCTCTTGTTTTGAGTTTGAGGGGGTCAGTTTGCATGATGCTTGAGTCCCTTGGAAAGGCTAGGGGCCTGGAACCAGCAAGGGTTAAAACCTAATGGGGGATTTGATTGTTGAAGTAGCCAGACCAGCTTCTTGGTGAGTGAATGGGCCTAAGCATGGTTGTTAGTGTAACAAAGGAAGTGGCTTTGTACCAGAGGACAAATGAGTGAGCCCTTTCCTTTACCTGGCTGGTGATGAGAGGGACAATTGCCAGAGCGGTGTGTGAGAGAACTGGGCTAGAAGCATACAGCAGCTTGAGAAAGTCATGCTTGATTTCTACTTGAGTCCAAGGTTGTGACCAGGAGAAGCAATAGCTCTTGGAGTGTTAATGCTGTGAGTCCCTCAATCTTAGGCTCACGTTGCATGTGTGTCTAAATAAACCATATATCACAAAGACACTACAGTCTCCACCGTCCCTCATTCCAAGGAAACTAAATGGGTGTGCACCTGGAAACCCTGGCATCTCACACTGCAGAGAGATTGGGGTGACATGCAACACTATGCTGGTGCTAAATACAGGTACATGTTGTCATGGCAGCAAACACTTGGGGGCACCAAAATCAAAGACATAAGTGTTACACTAGAAAATGCAGTCCTAGCATCAGACCATTCCTAATATGCTTCATGCTTGTTTTATTATGTGTATTGTATTCTCATGGGATCTTTGAATGAAGATCGTTTTGGTCCAGAATGTTTTATAAAACCAAGCAGATACTTATCATCCTGACAAGACAGAAGTAATGTTTTGGGTGGATAGGGGAGAGCGGGTGTGGAGGACTCCCTGGTCCTGAATGGGGTAACTGTTCCCCTGAAGGACCAGGGGCGCAGCCTGGGAGTCTTTTTGGACACAGCTGTCCATGGAGGCACAGGCCAATTCTGTGTCCAGGGCAGCTGTCTACCAGCTCCATCTGGTATGCAGGCTGAGACCCTACCTGCCCGTGGACTGTCTTGCCAGAGTGGTGCATACTCTAGTTGTCTCCCGCTTGGACTACTGCAATGCGTTCTATGTGGGGCTACCTTTGAAGGTGAGCCGGAAACTGCAGCTAATCCAGAATGCGGCAACTAGACTGGTGACTGGGAGTGGCCACTGAGCCCATATAACACCGGTCCTGAAAGACCTACCGGTACATTGGCTCCCAGTACGTTTCCGAGCACAATTCAAAGTGTTGGTGCTGACCTTTAAAGCCCTAAACGGCCTCGGCCCAGTGTACCTGAAGGACCATCTCCACCCCCATCATTCAGCCTGGACACTGAGGTCCAGCTCCGAGGGCCTTCTGGCGGTTCCCTCCCTGAGAGAAGTGAGGTTACAGGGAACCAGGCAGAGGGCCTTCTCGGTGGTGGCGCCCGCCCTGTGGAACGCCCTCCCATCAGATGTCAAGGAAATAAACAACTACCCGTACCTGACTTTTAGAAGACATCTGAAGGCAGCCCTGTTTAGGGAGGTTTTTAATGTTTGATGTTTTATTGTACTTTTAATTCTGTTGGGAGCCGCCCAGAGTGGCTGGGGAAACCCAACCAGATGGGTGGGGAATAAATTATTATTATTATTTATTATTATTTTGAGAATCACCGCAGCTTGTCAAAGATGTTCAATTAAGCTCAGTTCAGATGTTGTAGACAAACCATAGACTGAGCATCAGACTGAGGTGTGATAAACCCGTTCACTTCCTGATTTGCAATAACCACAGTTTTCCATGATCTTCAAATCAAGCAGACTGTGGTCACTAATAACCAGAGTTATCTCCAAGTCAGAATTCAAAAACTGGTTTGAAGTGAATGTGTCAGATTCTGGTTATTGCAGTTACATCACAGTAAATGCTAGATAACACAAAACATGAAATGGAAGAGGGAATTGGTGTATGCAAGGGGAGGATGGGGCACATGACTTTATAGCACATTCCTGATGGCCAAATTATGATTGGGATGTCATGTCACAATTGAGCCATAGCCTTGATTTTGATATCATACCAAGAAGACATTCCATTATCCTTTCTCAGACAACTGCAAAAAGAGATAATTCAATACAGTACCAAAAATACAGCAGTAGTACCAAATTGGGAATTTGCAAGTATGACCTGGAAGTGTGTGGGATGTGTGTGTTAAGCATTTTGCTGAAAGAGCAGATGGTTCCTGAAATGGATATTTATTATTAAAGCTGGGTTGTTTCAAGAGAGCGAAAAATCACCATGGGCAGTGTTTCCAATATCTTTCTTAAAAGCCTGAAGCAATAGTTAATTCGGAACCAACTGTGATGGGGTGGTGGTGGTTGTCCGCAGATGTTCAGCCCACTTCGTCAGGTGTTTAATCAGCAGAAGTAAATACATAAATGGTTATAGGAGGTGGGAGGAGGGAAACAGTGGGCCCAACAAGTTATGAAATGCAAAAAAGATACGGCCTGTGACATATCTATGCAAAGCTCAAACATATATACAAGATAAGCAGAGTGACTTCAATAGCAATATGTGGTATAAAACTCAATCTAAATTTGCTATCCCGATTTCCTCATGTAGCGGGAGAGAGAACCTTAACTTCAGTTGTGTTCTAAATGGATAGAATCAAACTTGCTGACAGACGTTCAGAAGTTTCATTACGTTTTTTTGTTAAAGAACAGACAGTATTGGAGTGGCCTAGGAGAGTGGTTCCTAACTGGTGGTCTGCAGACCCTAGGGGGTCCGCCTAACCCACATAGGTAGTGCTAGAAACTTAAAGAGCAAATCTCAAAGTGGTTTACAACACATTAAAACATCAAATAAAACAATCTAGACCAAAGCAAATTCAAGCTTCAAGGAAAATATACCAGATGCTTCTCTCAGTGACATTTTGCTTTCTCCAGTCACCAGCCTGGCATCCAGAGATCTCCACGTGATCACAATTGGACCTGCACCAGTCGCAAAACACACCTAGTGCCTGGCTAATTTTTAATACTGCACTAATTTTTAATACTGTTCATGGCACCATTCACATAAAATAGAGATATCAACATTTTCGAAAGTAGGGGATTCCATGGCTTGGCTTTTGGAAAACGGGATCCGCACATGGACGTAGCCCATAAAAATACATATAAAACTGGGGTTCTGCCCCACCCAAATCCTGGCTATGCCCATGGATCTGCACTAATTGAGAACCACTGTGCTAGGAGATTTGAAATGTTATTCCACTGGTTTCTGAATGTTATTTTAGATTTGCATCCATATGTTCTTTGGTATGGAGACAATTTGTCCTATGTAGACAACAGGAATGTATTGTTGGCAGGTAATGGCATGTTTCATGATCATTTTGTGTTGTTTAGTTTTTGAATTTATGAGCTTCTACCAGTAGACTGTTGCCTGAGTAAATATGGGGACAGAATTGGCATCTAGATTTGTTGCAGGGCCTAATCCCAGGGTTGTATCAGATGATAGTTCTACTCGGAGTACAGCCATTGAAGTTAGTTGGTCTTAGTTGGATACAATCCCATGGTTTATGTATCTGTTAATGAGCAGCTATATGAGGTTAGGTGGCTATCTCTATGCAAGGACAGTTCTGTCAACTGAGGATACAATTCATGCATCTGTTATGTTTTAAGGTGCTGCAAGATTCTTTTGTGTTTGCAGAGAACCGATTCCATGTTAATATGGTACAGCAGTCAGTCCTATATAGACATTGCATTGAGGATGCCATGTTTGGGTGCTTTATTTAGTTTTTTACTCTGCTTAATCAAATGCAAAAATAAACTTTGGCTTTACATTTTATTTTTTAAAATAAAATACTAAGAAAGTAATTTTACATGTTTGGCTTGCGTATAAGTATACAATTACAATAAAGAAAAAGTGTTTTGTGGTTTGTATGTTATTTTGATGCCTATTCTAAAACATTAAAAATGACCATTGTTCTAAAACCGTGTTTGGTTGTTCATTATAAACTCATCTAAAACACTTCATTTTAATCATAGTTATACTTGAATCAGTCTGCTGTTGATGAAGAGTTGCTTTTATTCCATTTTTTGCAACAAAATGACTGTAAACAAATTCAGCCCTGTTTCTTGGCTCCATAGATAAGTTGAAATCAGAGATTTAGGGTCATATAATAATGAGTATCCTGTAATTTTATTGATTGCAATGTGAATTATATTCCAAAATGACTATTTGTGGTCATTCCCAAAACATCTACATAAAATCTGATTTTGAGGCTTTGCATCTCCAGCAATTATTGTGAGCTGTTACATACAGTTTGAATATTGTTTGTGTGTGTGTGTGTGTGTGTGTGTGTGTGTGTGGTGCAAGGTAACATTGATATTGGATATTAAAAACAATTTCTTTAGAATCCACTGATATTAGTTTAGGTGGTATTTTAGTCCATAGCCATCTCTATTCATATCTTTCTGGTTGCTGGCCTATTATCTCTCCCTCATTTCCTTATAAATGTGGCAGATTTATCTTTGAAACCTGCTATTATTCTATAAAATTTGCCTATTGGCCCTTTTATTATTTGAGGACATAAAGAGAATTGCATTTGTTTTCTAGTTTTGATTCTTTATATATTTTTTCCTAGCCTGGAGGTAATGAAGGAGCCAGTCTCAACAAACTGTGCCCACATCTTCTGCAGGTAAGCCCATTCTTCAGATTCTGCATGTAGAAGTTTCAAGAAATAGTTGTATGGAAATTACTAGAACCATGTTGCTTACATGGTACAAATGTATTTGCCAATATACTTTCCTGCTAGAAAGGTTAACTCATTAAACATGCTTATCTAAAAGTTGAGTCAAGCCAGATTCATTTCACTCTGTGGTCTTTTGATCTCTTCCAATAATATAACAATAATAATCATTCCTCCTCTCCCCACCCTATACAAACCACTTCCTCTCCAAAAATCATTTTGGGACAATCTTATTGATTTGTAAGCTTGTTACATCTTAATCTCAGCTACCATACTGGAAAAATTCTTATTGTTATTTCTGATTTATTACTACCTATAATTCACTGTGACTGTTTGAGTCCTTGTTGTGCCTGTAAATTACTGCACAAACTTTGAATAGTAGTAATTTTTTTTAAAAGGATGAAGCAAAAAGTCATAGAATCATTTCTACTTCCTGAGGGAAGGACTTGAGATAAGCAAAAGCTAAGAAATTACATAAAGGAGGCAACATTTTACTATACTGGTAAGCATGGAGAGCTGGTATATTGATTCTTTTCCTTCCTTGGGGTCCAGTTGAGGCAGAGGATGGAGGATCACGTGCCTCTGAAATTGTTGTGAGTAAGCAGCTTGTTTTGGCTCAAATTGGCAAAAGAAAGCAGTGGTGGTAACTGAGCTTTCTTGGTGGTCCAGCCAACAAGGGCTTAGTAGGGTGCACCACACTTCAGATAAAGACCAGTATTCACACCTAGACTTCTTTTTTCTTTTCTAGTTTCTGCATGTTTAAGCTCCTTAAACAGAAGAAGGGTGTGGTACGGTGTCCACTTTGCAATGCCAAAGTCACCAAAAGGTAAATTCCTCATGACAAAATTTAATTAGAACAGGATGAAGCAACTATGCAACTAAGCACACTGCAGTGCAGACCCAGGATAACAGTTTCAACAACAGGCAGATAACTAGAGCCTTCTGCAACGAAAACACACCTGTGGAAGAACTTTTAATGCCTGAAGAGAGGCACGGCTATGGTTATCTCCCCACCCCATGGCAATTAAGATCGAAAACTGCTCTTGTACATTTTTCAAACCTAGTTACTGCCGTTGTGAGTGTATAAATGCCTTGGTGAATGAGTCTTGTTATGTGGGGGGAGTGTGGATAGACAGGGTGGCCCTCCCCATTTTTGCATTGGCTCCACCCACCAGCTACATGTGCCTCTTGGACTGAAAACAGTTCTGCATCTCTACCTAAATTTTGATCAGAGCCCTGTTGTTTTTATTATGGCTCGCTGTTTTCACACCAAAGGACTCTTGGAGTAAATGGGTATGAAACAGCAAGTGCAATACCTACTGTCTCTTGGGTTATTATAAAGTGAGTAATTCTTTAATTAGATAAAAGCCTGCAGCATCTTAGAAATTCAAGCATCTACTGCTTGGAAACCTTTCGTATTACTTATTCCACTTCCCCAATCCAGTCCCCTGAGTGCTGTGTCTCAGGGGACTGTAGATAAAAACATGCATTTCATCTTCTTGACTACACATCTTTGTTGTCTTGATTTTCAGAAGTCTATGGGAAGATGTCCGATTTAAGCAAGTAATCAAAGTGGTGCTGGAAGCTATCCGTGCTTTTGAACATGATACAGGGCTCAAGTGTAGGTATTTTGTATCTCTATGAACTTCTTCTTCCGAGACTTGCTAGGCTGGGGGAGGGCAAGTTGGGTCAGTTAGAATTCCGCCCCCACCCACGTTGTCTTCTTGTGATGCAGAACTGCACAACTGGTTTTCTGCATCCTTAAATAGATCCCAAGATGATAGTTTAGCCTTATAAAGTTCCAAATGATTTGGTTTATACCAGTTCATCTTCTGGCATCCTATCTCAGCCTCTAAGACAGGTGGGAAAACTGACTCGAACTCCCATCAGCTCTGCCAGCAAGGCAAATGGTCAGGGATGATGGGAGTTGTAGTCCCAACAACATTTAGAGGGCCACTCCCTGCTCTAAGGTGTCAAACAGTACCCTTTGAAATGCATCTTCCTTACCTTAGCTTCATAGAACCAGATTGAATACAGGATGCGACCATTTTAGGTGTGTCCAATTGACACACAATTGCTGACACGTGAGTCCTTGTGGACCTGGAAGAAGGTAGAATGGGGGCAGGGTGTGCTTATATGCACTCCACTGACATGTACACAGGGGCTGGGAATGGAACCCCCATGTGAAATGGTCGCTGCCTGTCGTGGGAGAAGAAGACATTAGTCTACAACCTTGGAGCCCTTCCTCTTGAAGTAGAGCAAAGTTTGAGCTTGGATGCCCTCCAGAGATGATATAGTACCTTCCTATTTGGACAACTGTATGATAACTAGGAGTGAGGAAGCATTTTGGTCTTGCAATGTTTTAGAAATAGGAGTCTTTTAAAATTCTATATAAAATTATGGTAAATGAAGCTTGCATTCTGCAAATGTTGTTACATATTGCTTGCCCCCAATGGAGGTGCCCCCCTTCCCCAAATCCAAGTCCAAAGGCTGCAGAATTCCTGAACCATAATGTTCTGTCTTATGTGCAGCTTGGCTTGCTTTGTGCTGCAAAGCTCGCCTCTTATTAAAAGGTTGACTTCATGTCCCAGGTTTTTGAGATGAAGGGTTTGCTGCTTGATTATCTTAATCTTCTCAGTTTCAGATGATCTGTGTTTCCCTAAGAAAGCTTTAGAAGATGCTTCAGTTTCATGGAAAGAAAAACAAGTCATTGATTGTAAAGGCTACAGGGACAGACTGAAGAGAGTGAAGGAAGTGAAAAAGAGAAATGCTAGCTTGGTAAGTGTTTTCTCTCCTTTTGCCTGCTATCCTAATCATATTTACAGAGCTATCCAACCCCTTGAACCACTATGTTGGAGAAGGTTTGGTGAGATAGAGGTGCCTCTCCCTGGCACTGCTGGTGAGGAATGCCCTGATGTGCCCACCCAAATGGTGGGTATGTGGAAACTATGACTGGCAGTAGCCAGTGGAAACCCGCAGAACAGGCATTCTGGGGGCAGAGCTGGACTGGCACAAGATTTGCTGGATCCTGAGCTGGCTTTGCTGCCATTATGTGACAGCAACAGGCCTGATCCAGTCCTATTCATTGTGCCAGCCTGGTTGCTCATGTAGCAAAGAGGATTTCCCCCCTCATCCTCCTCTCCCATCTTTCTTCCTTTTTTCCATCATGTGGCTGAGTGCAGCGTACTTGGGGTTATCAAGTGGACTCCCATCTGGGCGTTGACCAAATAAAGACCCGCTTAGTTTAAGCAAGATGGCTTCAAATTGATTTGCTTAGACTATAAAATTATAAACAGCACTTGAGTTAGACTCCTAGGCTGTGAAAAGTGCTAGTATATAATCACTCCCTTTAGAATAACTATTTATTTTTAAAAAGCATCTGAATGAAAGCTGTTTTTATTGCTTTGGAGTATTGAAGCTATAATGCATTTTAATTGTCATTGAAATTACCGCTGTGAGGGATATTTTTCCATACTAATGTGTTTCAGGGAAGCTTCAAAGAGTAACTGTTAAAAAGGGACACTGCAGACTAAAGCAGAGGTTTGTTATAACCAAATGGTTTTGGCATTGCAGTAACCTTCAAGAAACTGGGAGATAAAAGTTAACTGGTCACCACAATTACATTTCCCTTTTTGTTTTCCCACTCTGCCTTTCTCTGGCTCCTGACCTGCCTTAAAGTCAGATCTTGTTGGTGACTAATCAATGAGTGCCATCATCTTAAAGGTAGGCACATCAGCTAAAGGGGAGGAACCCAATCCACACAGAGGCAGCTGACCTAGGAAATATAAGAAAATTGCAATGGTTTGAGTAGGCTGACTAGCCCATAACAAAGTGAAAAGGAACACTGGTGTTGATGGGTAAGGGAAGTAAAAAAGGACAAGTCTGGCAAGCCAAGAGAAGAGTACTTAGGTCAATTGAATATCCATTGGAGGGAAGCTTATATGTGAACTTCAGAAAACTGGCCTAGAAGCCTATTAAGACCTGATAAATAAGTAGAGGAGCTGTGCAAGGTGGAGTGGGTCCTACCACTTTTCCAGCCCTCCTAGCAAAGGATGGCTGAGTCATACTAATTCTCTATTGGCCCTTTGGGCACCAGCAACATTTGACAAGGAGGAAGGAAACATGATCTGCTATATTCAGATATGCTCCCATCACCATTATTCAGGTTAAACTGTTCCCCATAATAAGATACCTCCTATAGATTGAATAGCCTTTTTGGATTCATGCAGCTTATTTCCCTTGTGCTGCCAGACCTAGACCAATTCTGTATTTGTCTAGCCATCTGCAGTCCTCTAGTCAAGGAATATTTCGGAGGTCTCATCCAACCAGGTTTGGTAATTTAATATAGCCTCAATCCGTTAGCTGCCATCCATCCTCCAACCGCTTCCAGACACTCACACAGGACATTCACTGCCTTCACTGGTTCTTATTTAAAAGAGAGGTAGATCTGGGTATCATCCACATACTGGTGAACATCTAGCCCAAACCCCCTGGTGATCTCTCACAGTGGCTTCATATAGATGTTGAAAAGCATGGGGGAGAATCAATTTTGTGATGAATACAGGGACCTAAAGACTAGACTGCACCTGGATTGCATGTTAACGTCTGTAGGCCCCTAACATATCTTCTGTGCTTTTCTTAGGAAGGTGAGACCTCCAAACTGCCATTAGTTGGTGGAACAAGGCGCTCCCTGAGAAAGAAAAGCAATTCCAGTAAAGCCACTGTGTTTGAAATTGGTAAGTGTTTCAATAAAGTGGGTCAGTCAGAATAGCAGGAGTTAGAACAATAATACTTATCTGTTGTTGTCTGCTGAAAGTAGCATCTTTGTATCCCTAAATGTGCCTTTTTTTTTTTTTACTACTTTTTCTTGAATAGTGTCCCCTTTTGTGGTAGATTACGATAAGGAATGGTGAATCTTGGTGGATCCTAATAGAAGGAATTGCTTACTGCTCTAACTTGTCCCAGATCACCTAGTGGACATAGCTGAACAGGGTTTGAACTTAATGCAAACATACTGTAAACAAGTATGCTCTTGCATGCTGCTTAATTGCTCCCACATTGGTTGCCTTACTTGGAGCTGGGGGGAAACATATATATGTATATATATATACAGGTATATCCTGTATACCTGAAGGAGCGTCTTCACCCCCACCGTTCAGCCCGGACACTGAGATCCAGCGCCGAGGGCCTTCTGGTGGTTCTCTCACTGCGAGAAGCAAAGCTACAGGGAACCAGGCAGAGGGCCTTCTCAGTAGTGGCGCCCGCCCTGTGGAACGCCCTCCCAGCAGAGGTCAAAAAGATAAACAACTATCTGACATTCAGAAAATACCTCAAGGCAGCCCTATTTAGGGAAGTTTTTAATCTGTGATTTGTTAATGTATTTTAATGTTTGCTGGAAGCCGCCCAGAGTGGCTGGGGAGACCCGGCCAGATGGGCGGGGTACAAATAAAATTATTATTATTATTATTATTATTATTATTATTATTATTATTATTATTATTTATTTATTTATTTATTTATTTATTATTTATTATTATTATTATAGCAGTATGTGTGAACCGGGACTCATGATTTATTTCTCCCCAACATCTCTGAGTGGTAAGCCAAGAACAAACCTTGGCTTCCACTTGTGGTTTGTTTGGGGAGAAACTAAATCATAACCTCTGATGTTCGTTCCTATTCTAGGCAGGTCTAGTGCAAAGAAGGGTGATGCTTGCTCAGAGCAAGCCATGGTTTATTGCTTATTATGGCATGCAGGCCAGCTCTCTGCCTTGGTTTCCCAAGACCAAATCCTGCCCAAACTTAACTTTCTGGGCCCTGATTCAGGTACACTGTTCACATTCCAGTGGACTGTCTGCCAGCATATATTTTTTATTTAAATGTTTCTATGAGCTGTATTGCTGATTCAGTCAACCTGGATTTTATGGAATATTTGAGGGAAAGCATTAGGTTCTGAACAAAGTGGCTACGATCCTGCTAAACCTTAGCCAGCAATGCTAATTGTGGTTTTTGAATCCACTTTTTGTCAAAATTATAATAGTAAACCTTGTTCATTTAAGGATCAGATTCTTCTGAAGATGCATTTAAGAAGACAGATACAATCAGATGGTGAGTAGAGCCATCAATTCAAATTGTTAGTACCCTTTTTGTTTACAGTATTCATTTTCCCCCCTGCTGCATCTTGGGGGTGGTACACTACCATGCTTTGCAGATGTTCCTTTAATACTTAGTAGTGCTAATGGCCCTCTGGATCTGTGAATTGCAGCTGTGCAGTACAGGTAAGAGAAAAACACAACTCTCATACCTTGTTACAACTCTTATTACATTACTCTGTAGCATCCTATGAAGATAAGTGTTCTGCAATGGCTGTTTCTTGGTCTTCTCTTTGCTGAGTGCTTACGTTTTCTGTTTGGGATGTTTACTGTTCCTCCACCTCCTATTCTCTGGGCTCTTTGTGAATATGTGAATGGAAGGAAAGGTGACAGAGTGCAGGGTGGTATTTCTCAGAAATCTTGGTTCAGCCTTCTAGTTTATTTTGAAGACCCAGAACCTGTGAAGTACTGTAGATCATTAATAAATTTATTGTTCTAATCTGCACTTATATCTAAGGCTCAGAAGATGGCACTAAGTTAATTATAAATGCCAAAAAAATAGATAGCATGTACTTGCTTAATCACAACTACTTGTTCAGTGCGAGATTTTAAACTGCCTCAGCTGAATCCCCAGTGCAGTGGAGCAGCTCCTGGGGGTGTTTCTGTTTGACCCAGTTTAGACATGTTAAAAAATAGTTTGTTCTTATATCAGTGAACCTTGGCCTCATATGAGGGGAGGAGATTTAAAGCTTCCATTTCTTGTTAGGAACAAAGCATAGTTACTGCTTTGGCTGAACTTAAACACATGCTGATTTGTTCAAGACACAGTTTGTCACCAAGGCAGAGTGTTTTATTTGTGTGATAACTTGCCTTGCTAACAAATTTTGGTTTGAACAAACCACCATTTGCCATTCAGAGCAAGCAACAAACAATGGTTTGTACTTAACCAGGAACAGAAGCATTAAGTCTTCTCTTACACACAAAAGAGATGGGAAAGTGTGTCACCCTGCTCCCTGTGCTTGTAACAAACTATGGTTTGTTACAAGTGAATTTGGTCTATTTGCCCTTGAAATTTTTTTTTATCCTCAATAGGGCTCTTTTGGTCAAACTCTTTTGGTCAAACTCATGATAGAACATAAATAGGATTTTGTGTGCTCTATGAATGACACCCCCCCCACAGTATTCTGGGCCAAGGAAAGCAGACATCTGTTCTCAATATGAATTATGTATCATTTTATATATTTAGTTTTCCATCCAGTTTAGAGCCTTTTGAGGATGAAACTGTGCTGTTTAACCATGCGTCTGGTGAATCAGTCTTACATATGAAAACTCATGCCATAACAAATTCACTTTAGAATTTTAAGTTTCATGGTGCAAAACAAAGACCACCACTGGACATACATCTGGGGTTGCTAACAAAGGAAAAATAGGGCCAGTGCAGACCCTGCTGCCCATCAGTTGTTTGTTCCTTGCTCAGCTCGTTCCAGGAGTTGTGGGAAGGGGAATGCAGAATTCAAAGGGAAAGTACCAAATACATTATATTTCAGGCCACCTTCTTTGAACCATAAGTTCTACTCACAATCATGCAGGTGGGAGTAACCATTTAAAGGCTACCTTAAAAGAGCTCCACACTTGCGACTGTTCTTCCCTGAATGTAAAATGATTTTCTTACTACTTCTACGGTTTAGTGCAATTTAAACTTTTGTATGTCCTCCTTGCTTTAATCTGAGACATAATAGGGTTGTCTTGTCCAGATCTACAAATCTGGGAAGCCTAATTTGCATAGTATGCCTTTTTGCTAAGTATGTAAATGCCCTGCTTTTATGTAAAAATGTGTTTTTAAATTGAATTATAAATATTTAAAATTGCAACATGTTTGCATGCAACTCAATGAAGCACAAGGCTCCTGCAAGCAGTTGAACACTGAATTTGGGCTGGAAGGGGCTCTGAGGAGGCACTGGAACTCGATTGACCTGAGGTGTATCGAGTTGCAACTAACTTTAATTAAATCTCCCTCTGCCTGGACTGATTGTCTAAACAGATAGACCTTTATAGAATTTTTTCGTTGGTGCTTTTCATGGAGCTGTTGCTATAGAGGAAGTTTATCTCCTTGCTTTCCCCCTCAGATGCTGAATAGAAATGTAGTGGCTATCCCATAATACAGGGGTACTCAACATGGTGCCCTCCATATATTTTAGACTGCAACTCCCATCAGCCTAATAAGCATGGTCAGTGGTCCTGGATTGTGGAAGTTATAGTTCAGAACACTGGAATTCACTGCATACGCTATCTCTGCCATTGTTCTTTGTACTTAACAAGAAATGTAGTGATTGTGGCCTTTTCACAGGGACTCTGTTCTTGCTGTGCTTGGTTCCCATTGAATCTATGGAACCAAAGTACAACTGACTTGCTCTGGACCCAACCCTTGGTTTGGGGGTGGCAGGTTGAGAGAGAGCTACTTGCTCACCTTCCAGGAGTTTATCTGTTATGTTTATAGCAGTGTTTCTCAAACTTGGGTCCCCAGCTGTTGTTGGACTACAACTCCCATCATCTCTATCTAGCAGGGCCAGTGGTGAGGGATGATGGGAGTTGTAGTCCAACAACAGCTGGGGATCCAAGTTTGAGAAACATGGGTTTATAGGCTAAAAACAATCAAAATACTGTCTCACTGCCACCTGTTATTTGCTTGTGCGGGAATTACTTCTGCATTGGAGAAAGGGTCCAGTGGCAAAATTGATGGAAAAAGGGGGCACTGAGTTCAGAAACTAGCACCTGAAGCACAGGTGCCGAGTTGTACCCGTCACATGTGTGGCGACTGTCACATTGGGAGAGGCCAACCAGACCTCCTCCCGTTGCGACAGTCGCCTGCCAGGTGGCACAACGACTTCCCGCCAGGCCTCCTCCGCCCCCTCAAGATTATGGGGGCTGAGCCCTATCCCAGCAGACATTGGGAGGGGGTCTGTAGAAGCCTCAACCCCATAGAGTTGGCACACCTGACCGGAAGGAAGATTGGGTGGAGGAGACGGAGGCAAGGAAAAGATGTAGGCGGAACAGGCAGAGAACTGATAAAGGAGGCAATGGAGCAGGTGGAGATCAAAGAACCTTGTGCACAGGGCCAAGGGTTGATCGCTGAAAATAGGCAGGTGGCTGGGTGGGAAATGTAGAGTGGCATTGTGAGGACTGAATGTGTCATGCTGATTTGCTCTAATAGGGTCAAATTGTGAAGGATAACAGGACTGCATGTGCTTCTTATGGCTATCTTGTTCCTGTTGAGGATTAAAATTTGACTCTGTTGCTCCTATGCATGTGAGCAGAGAACAGAGTCACACAAATCCAGTTCTGCAAAGCACAAGTTATTCCACAGTAGCTTGTCTCATTGTAGCAAGGTCAGACTTTGCAGTTGCAGCTCTAGTCAGTGAGACCTTTACTACTGTCTCTCCCTGCTGAAGCGTTTTAGTGGATTTTTTTCTTTTCTTTTTTGCCACTGTTGTTGGTGCTGTGCATGAATCTTTAACATCTTTTCTATGACACTCGGTGTGGGTAGTTGCATAGCTATACAAAATTCATAAACATCAGATCAATATATTCCTACGCTACAAAAAATTCTTTAATAGTCAGGGATGTCAAAGGATAATACACACTTTAGCCCAGGTGTGGCTAACCTGTGGCTGACTATTTGGTCATGCTGATTGAGGCTGATGGGAGGAGTAGCCCAATAACCTAGGATACCCATAGCTTATCCACCTCTGCTTTAGTCACAAATAAGCTCTCCCCACTCAAGCAGCCAATATATCAAAAAATTGTGGCATATCATAAAAGCAACTAAATTCACCCTAAAATCAACAAAGCTAAAAGAGAAGGACCAGCCTACAGGACCTTTTACCAGGCACATACACTTTACTACAGCACAATAGAGATCTCATGCCTTTCCTCCAAAATAATAATAATAATAATAATAATAATAATAATAATAATAATAATAATAAAAATAGCCCTCTGACCACAGTTTAGAAAGAGAGTAAGAAAAAGAGATACATTTCTCACTACTTCTCCAAGTGGCCTGTTAAAAGGAGCAATGGATTCCGGTGGTAGCTGTTAATTTATAGCTTAGCCTGCAGCATTTATGACACACATCTGAATTGGGAGGGTAAAGGAACTACAGCCTGCGCCACTCTCTGGGCTTCAGGCAAGTTGTCTTGTGAGTCAGCTGGTCTTCTCAGATGCAACAGGAGAGATATGCCAGAGCTTGGAACGAGTAGAGTTCCTTATCCCACTTCTTTGTTCCTGTGCTTAATGCCAGGAACCATCATGACCATCATGCCATGGAAGATGGGTCAACTGCATGATGGCTGGTTCATCCAACAGCTCTATTATTGGAAGTTTAAAATGGATGGGCCAAGGAGAGCAACTCTTGCCAGCTCTTAATTGGTTACAGAAGTCCTGGTACCCCGTGGAACAGCTGTAGTTGCTTGGGAGATGCCATATGTCATTCCCACCTTCTGTTGCCAATCTTTCCTCACTTCTGGATTTCCTGAAACAAACTGGAAGAATGGGGCAGGGTAGTATGGACACAGTAGGCATTTGAGTAAAAATTATTTATTGAATTTTTTACTTGCCCTTCACAAGGTCCTAGGATGCTGTACAGCAATTTAAGATACAACTTTATAGTTTAAAGTAAATACAATCAAAAGAAAAGTACAGGCCCTAATTATATATGGATAGTGTCAAAGAGATGCGTCTTCAGCATGCAACGACAGCTACATAATGAATGTGCCAGATTCATATTTGTAGGGAGGGCATTTAATAACTTAGGGACTGTCACAGAGAAAGTCATCTTCTGCCCCCCCCCAAAACCCCTTGAGGGTGTTAAGAACTACCAACAGGGTTTCCTCTGCTGATCTTAACAAGGGTCTGCAGGGAAGGAAGTGGTCTTTCCGATATCTGAGGCCTAAATTTGGATGATAATGTGAGCACCTTGAAGGGTTCGTTCTTTCCTGTGCTTATTTCCCTGAACCCCTGTACTGAGGTTGTAAACCCTAATGGCAGGAACCTGGTTTTAAGAGATTGTTTACAGTTCATCATTTGGTCACCTGGGCATTCTTGTTTCATTTTTCTTCTTCACAGTGTGAGTTTAAGACGTAATTATCCAGCTCGAGTTGATGAAGGGTGTGCCAAAAATGAAAGCCTAAGCCCTTTTCGCATGGAGTTTTCTGAGCTGAGTGCTGAAGATGAGACATCATTAAATATCCTAGGTATGAGGATTTTCTCTCGATGGCACCTGAAATAAGAATCCAAATGCCTAGGCATCCAGCAGGCTCAGTTCACCACTCTGGGGGTTTATACTTGTGTCTTGCGAAATTCAGCTAGCACACTTTTATTGGGTCTGATTTTTACGACTTGCTGCATTCTCACAGGGAGTTCCAGCACCTGACCAAAACTCACTTCTCAAAGAAATAGCCTCCCTTCTGGGAAGGGTTAGGGTAGCTCAACCAGGAACTCGGTTCCTAGGAGAGTGGTGGCAGGGCTTGGACTAGCGTAATTGGTGGTGAGAAAAGGCAGCAGTTAAGAAAGGTAGCTGGTGTAAGAGGCAAGCCAATCCCATTTCTAAACTTTTCTATTTTCAGGTGTATGTGATTATTTGGAAGGACTTGGAAACACAGAAGGAACTCTAGCCAGCATTGGAAAGTTAGAAATTCTTGAGAAGAATGCTGCTGTGGAAAAGAGTCAGAGTTTGTCTTCTCCAGATCCCTGCTTGGGTAAACATGACAGGAGCTCCAATTCCATGCAAGAGGGTGGTTCTTGCTCTTTACTCAATATGGCACAACTGGTTGGTGAAGCCACAAAGCCCACTGCAGATAAACAGGCTGGTCATGGTGCAGGAAATGTTAGTATGGGGCTGCCTTCTGGAAATAAACACATCTTGTGTGAAAATGAGGAACAGCTACTGCAGTCACAAACTTCCCCTGAACGTCCTCTGAGTCAAGTCTCTGGGAAGAAACTGATGCGGAGCATCCAGAAAGTCAAAGCATGGCTGTCTAAAAGCAAGGAGGGTCTTTCTCCAAGATCCTTGCAAGATATTCACACACAGGACGTGGATCAAGATCCAGACTTGTCAGATGGAGACTCTCTGGTCTCCCAGAAGACTGAACAGATTGGAGGCCAGAAACTGTTCACAGTGGAATGTGAAGGTGACAGGTCTTTGCCCAAGCCAGTTGCCTCTAAAGCGGAAGATAAACTATTTGGGAGAACATACACGAGGAAACGCAGATCAACCCTTCTTTGGAATAAGAGGGAAACAGTTTGTATCCAAGCAAAGGAAGGCATTGCTATGAATACAGAATCCTGTGATACACCTGTAAAAAGATTATCACGAAAGAGGAAGGCTACATCAGAATTGCTACCAGATGACTTCATTAGGAGGCAAGATGTGGAAGTAAATAGTAGGAGGCCTGGTGGAGATGAAGATACTGCTTTGGAAGAAGGTGGCCAAGTTCCTGCTCTTGTAGATGATAGCCCTGTGGCACATCAAAAGGAAGTTGAGCTGCCAACTGAATTTCCTGTCAAGGAAGGGCTGTCTGTTTTGGAAACTGATTTAAATGAACCATCTCAGAGTATATGCCAGAAATCGCCAGAATCAAACCTTAACCATCTAAAGAAAAAAAGTAACACTTTGAGCAAGGTATGCAGACAATTAATCAAGCCTGTTGGCGCATTGCAGTTAATGATGGGCAGAAGCTCCGGGTCCCCTGAGAAGGCAAAGATACAGACTAATGATAAGTTAAGGGAAGTTGGCACAGGCCAGGTGCAAGTCAGACGGAGCAGAAGGCTTCAGTTGTCGACAGAAGAAGCCTGGAGGAGAAGTGAGCCAGTAAAGCGAGGAAGGAAACAGTTGGATGAAAGAGAGACAAAGAAGCGTAGGTGGTCTCATGAAGAAAACATGCCAACGCCTTCCATAGCAGAAAATTACCCCAATGTGTTGCAGGGCAGGCTCCAAAAGGACCTGTCTTTGTCAGATACCAGCCTGAAGGACGTGGAAGGGGATGCAATTAAAGCTTGTGCTAACCCTCCAGCTTCTCCTCAGGTAGGTGTTGAACAAGCCACAGAGGGCAGCAGTCCTTGTTGCATTGTTCCCAGTGCAAGTTCCCAGGACAGCTGCTCACTTCTGCATTTTGCTTCTCCAGAGGTGGAGCAAACCACTTCTGAGGACAAACAGCTCACAGTAGCACACCAGACTGAGAATAATGTGTTATGTACCCAGAAACTAGAGGGTGGTGAGTTTTGCGCAGGGGATATGATGAGATGCTGTAAACCCCCTGAAACAAATGATAAAGCTGCAGGAACTTTGGAGCTGAACTCAGAAACTGAGGACAGTGAACTGGATACAAACTTCATGCAGAAGATATTCAATGGCTGCAAACGCCAGTCATTCTTGTTGCATCCAGTAAAGGAATCTGCTGCAGAAATTCAAAAAGAGACACGCATTGGCTTGGGGGAAGATGGCAAGGTTGACTGTTTGAAGAAATCGACTTGCATCGATAAATTTTGTGAGGAGAGAAGAGATGCTATTGCCTGTGAGGTGAACAGCTCTGTCCAAAGACTGGCATCTTGTGCTACTGCTTTCCCTGATCATGAGAGGAGAACTGAGCATCCCCAGCTTGCCTCACAAACTGCGTTCCCAGATCATCCATCCACACCAGATCAGTTAGCCACCAAGAATCCTGACAGTCCTCAGCAAAGTCAAAAGCCAGTAACTAAAAAGAGTACGTCCCCTCAAATTAGGGGAGAAGTTGCAAACTCAAATAACAGCAGCAGCAGTGGAAGCCCAAATGTCTGGAGAAATGGCATCATCCAAAGCACTAGCTTAAGTGTCATTAATGAGACAAGTTCTAGTATAGACAACTCAGAATCTGCAGAATCTGAAAGCACTAAAAACAAAGGGCTGGCATTAAGCTCTCAGCCAGAATTCATGCAGCCATGTCCTGTAATTTGTCAGCTACCACATTCTGAATTCAGTGGCATCCATGGTGAAAAGAATAGCCCCATGGAACAAAAGCAACTGCATAGTGACACAGAAGAAGCAACCAATAATTGCAGTACAGGCGCTCCTAAGAGCTTGGTTCACAGTAATAATTTGGAACAGTGTGCTGAGGAGGAGTATCATGGCTCTGAGCTGTCCTCGGAGACACCAGAGGGCTTGCTAGGCTCTGTCATCAGAAGCATAGAGGCCTCACCTAACCTTGCGGAAATAGAGAGGAGACATAGCTTGGCCATGTCTCCTGCCACAGACGAGCAAACCCCACTTAAGAGAGACCTGGGTAGTGGCAACAGAAGAAATTCCAGGCTGAGCCATAAAGGCCTCGTTCGCACACAGCAGAGATGGGCACGGAAGCTGCCATCCTCGGAGGAAGATTCTAGCGAAGATGAAGAGTTGCCATCCTTTCAGGCACTGATATTTGGTAAATCGGCAAGCACACCACTAGAACCATTGAAAAAGAAGAAGATATCAGGAGGGATGCCAGCACTGAAGAGCATCAAGAAATGTAATGTAGAAAGCAAGGATGAGCATGTCTGTCCAAGTCAGGATTCGGAGTGCTCTATGAAATTGTTTTCTTCCCAGTCACACACAGCTGAGGATTTCCGCAGCAGGCCTCATGACTCAAGACACTTAACTCCAGCTCCCACTTCTAGAGAAAATCTGGAACGTCTTAGTGGGAATAAAAAAGCCACTCAACCCAGGGATGAAGTCTCAAAAGATGCTGGACAACAGAAAGATGAACAGCAAGAACAAGTGGATTCAGAATTCAATTTAGGTACGAATATATGATTTTTTTATTTATGCTATTTTAAATCCCCTACTTTCATATTGAATCCTCTCCCTTTTGCTTCTTATTACCAGCTCAGATGAAAATGAGGTGTTTTTACACTACGGTGAACTGTTTTATGAGTTAGCTTGTGCCTGTAAGCCATAGGCCCATATATAAAAACAGCTAAGGAGGTGATATATCCAGTTTAAGGAAGAATCCTGTTTCACTTGGAAGTCTTCATACTGCATTTTAAATGCTAACTGAAACAGAGGTTCTTGTTTTCTCCCCCTGTAAGAAACAAGAACATTGCACTATTGCCCCTCTCCTGGGTTTTCTGAATACAGAATGGAAATGCACATACCAGACATTTTTAATATTCACTACAGCAGTCACCAGTGTACCTATAGTGCTGAATAAAGTATAAATTGGCCCTTAGACCTTTTACAACGGGGATGGGTAAGATGGGGAAGCTCTGGCCTGCAGGTGATGCTCCCGTTTTCAGCCTGTGCTGCCCTCCTGTATTACGTTGGTTTTTTAAAAAATCTTCCATTGGTGCCAATAGAATATTTTTTAAAAGCTTAATTGTTGCATGGAGGGAGTGGCGAGCAATTTTCAGTGGTGGTTGAAGCTGTCGAGGTAAGTGTTAACCTCCATGTACTGTTCATATATATTAAGTGTTCTCGGTGTCTAACATTGAATAATCCCAGGTGCATAAAGATTTGTCCCTGGCACCTAGGAATTTGAAATATTTCTCCAGCCCTGTCACTGTATCTTAACTGCTACTTTGAGCCCAGGTTGTGATTCTGTAGGAAGCTGGGAACTTTCCTAACCTTCCCCATTCCTTCTTGTTCTTTCAGCCAAAGCTCCCCTCTCCCTTTCTAGGGGTGGTATGTTGGGCACATCTTTGTGTCAATAAATAAGAAGCCTTGCCTGGGAATTATCTCTGTATGCTCTCCAATATTTTGTATGAGAAACAGGGTTCTTGTCTTTTGAAGGTGAAGAGACCTTGGACTATGACAGTGAAGCTAGCTGCTTGGGGGATTCATCAGGCCTATCTTCCCAGAGTGAGATTCTCACCACACAGGTATGAAATGGTGCAGTTTCAGGCATGGCTGTGAAGGACTAATGCAGACAAGCTGCAGGATAAGATCTTGGGAGGAGAGAAGTTTTGGAAAGCTAGTGGTATACAGGAACCACATGTCATACTGGGAACATGGTTGAACCTTTGTCACTGGAGGCCTTTAAGAGCCGGTTGGACCAGCATGGGTTAACGAGCTAGAATCAATCCATGTTATTTATTGTTCGTTTAATAACTCATTCTTCCTCCCAATGGAGCCATAGGTGGCAAGCACATCCACATTTTTTTAAAGCATTCTAAAACAGTTTAAAGCATTTTAAGTTATCATTAGTAACATTATTTCATCCAATGATCTTTGGGTTGCCAGGAATAGCATTTTTCATCCACCAAATAAATAGTGGCTAGGAATGTTTTCAAAGTTAATAATGTTGGAGATGGGTGCTCCTCACCAGGGTAGGCATTCCACAAATAGGGAACCGCTACTGAAAAGGCCCTGTTTTCAGTAAAAGGCACCACTAACAAGGCCTTATCTGCTGATTGTAGGGCCTGAGTTGGTTGATATTGGGGGATGTGCTCTTTGGGGTACTTGGACCCCAAGCCGTTTCGGGCTTCATAAGCTACTACTAACACCTTGAATTGGGCCTTGTAGCTCACTTGCAGCCAGTGCTGTGCTTAGCAACCACATTCTGCATTGGCAGCAGCCTCTGGATCATCTTCAAGGGCAGCCCACCTGTCAAAATCCCTAGTGTTGCTGTGGGAGGCACCAGAAAGAACTTATTTGTGGCGCTTTGCTCAGCAGCAGGTGCTTAGGAACCCTGCTGGCTTCCTTCTTTCTCTTGTGGTGGGCAGAAGAGGGGGATGAATCTCCTTCCTCTCCTTCCCTGGGCATGAAGCTTTGTCCCACTCCTACTCCTGCAGAAGGGAAAGAATGAAGCTAGTGATAGTTGCTACTGCTGGGGGGTGGGGCGTTGCTAGCAAAAAGCCTGCAATAAAGTTCTTTTACAGAAATATTTCGATAAGATTTCTGCTACCAGCTCCCTTGCAACTGTTGCAATTGTGATGTATACTTCTGCATGTATTCAGCAAGCTGACTTATGTACAAAAGAGAAATTTCCCAGTGACTAACTCTAGTCAAGGTTTTCATTCTTATTAAGTTTGCCTGCGCATCTCAAGTAGAAGGAACTCCTCCTAGTCCTAAAACTTCCTGCTCTGATACAGGAAGTCTTCATTAAAACTCTATTCCTATTCTGTTTTTTACCTTAAGCTTCTGAAGGTTCTCTTCTCCCCCCACCATGCTTTCTGAATTATAATGGCGCAAAAGGAAGTCAGAACATCATAAAACTGGCCGTGCTCCATGCTGCCCTTTGTGGATCTTTGGGAAGCAGCTAGAATGTGGTTTGAGTCCCAAGAAGGGTGCTTCCTTCAGGCACCACAGGCTCAATGGGAAAAGTTTACTGGGGGGGGGTCTTTATTATAATGAAACAGACATACAAGGGAATTATTTTGGCTGGCATCAAACCAGCTTTGGTGAAGGACATGAAAGGGAGGAGCACAAGAACATTGAGGACAAGGTAGTCAATATGATGCCCTCCAAATGTTGGACTCCCAAATCCTATCAGTTCGCTAGGATGGACAATGATCTGGAAGTTGGGAGTCCAGCAATATCTAGAACATGACAGTCAAACTTTTCATACCAAGTGGGCCACAAGAGTACTTTGATACAAAACCTATTGGTGTTGGGGGTGGGGAGAGAAGAGGCCAAAATTTGACACACACACACTCCCCCAGTACCCTTGCACTGCCTTCCAGAAACCGGGTAAGTGAGGTGCTGGGCTTTGGGAAGGAAGTATGAGGCTCTGACAGGGTCCTAGAGCCCTTCCCCCTCCTTCCCAAAGCTGGGAAAATGCTAACTGGGCTTTGGGAAGAGGCGGGAGGACTCTAGGACCCTGTAAGAGCCCTCACACCTCCTTCCCAAAGCCCAGCACCTTGCTTAACCAGCTTTTGGAAGGCAGCACAAGGGCCGTGGGGGAGGGAGGCATCCAATGTTGCTGAGGGCAAAAAAGGCATCGAGGGCCATATGTGATCCTCAGGCAACACATTGGACTGCCCTGATCTAGAAGGCACCACATGGGCTGCTATAGTGCTATAGGATCTCCTTCATGGAAGGAGAATATAATATTGCACTTACCATGATATGTTCATTCTCTTTAGCGAAGGCATAGGCAAACTCGGCCCTCCAGATGTTTTTTGGACTACAATTCCCATCATCCCTGACTACTGGTCCTTTTAGCTAGGGATGATGGGAGTTGTAGTCCCAAAACATCTGGGGGGCCGAGTTTACCTATGCCTGCTTTAGCAGGTATCGGTATCCTACTCACCCAGGTATGGTTGTTTCACTGCTTGTGGTCAGGCTGGGAGAGACTCCCAGGGCTTTCAGTCAGAATAATTTGAGTACTGAGGGTGTCCTTTTCTCTTCTGTTCCCCATCAAACTTCTCTGTGCCCTATGCCTCTGTATTGCACCACAACGTTGCCTTAGGTGGCATGCAAGGATACTCTCTGTTCACTGAAAAGAGATAACTTATCATGGGCAAATCCGGTGTTCTGTTCTCTCTCATTTGCAGCAAAAAAATGCCATGCAAAACAGCTTAAAGAAACTCCAGCAGAAGATGGCTATTCTTGAAGCAGTTCTCAAACAAGGAAGCCAGAGTGCTGTCCGTGAAGGATCACCGCTTCCTGGTGAGGAAGGTGATTTCACTGGAGGACAGACAAGATCAGCAAGGGGTGAGCATAGCAGTCCCTTCTATTTTTTATCAGGAAGATTGCCTGGCTATTAAGAATGCTTTCCTACTTCTTATCAAACACCTTGAAATAGACGTGTCTTATTTTCTATTTTCAAATATTGCATTATGATTTTCATTGTAAAAGTCATAAGCTACTGACGCAAAGAGATGCTGAACCTATGTTACTCTTGCCAGCAGCTGACTTTGCTAACAAGCTACTTTGAATAGGAGATAACATTGAACTACCAATCTCCACCATTGCCACACACATACTCTGTTATTAGGCTCTGCTGAGGGATAGCTAGAATGAGGGAAAGGGGAGTGAGCTACTCTCAGGAAGGATAGGAAGCTGCACAAGAGGAGCACATGGATGACTCAGGTTGCAGCTCACAGGGCACTCACTCACACACTGCAGATTCATGAGAGCTGCCTCTCCTGTCCTTCATTGCATCAAGTGTCCACCTGAATACTTACAATGTTTTGAAAGTTCTGACTAGACCACACTTTGAGCCTATAGAAGCTTTCTGACTTAAAGTTCTCACTTTAAAGACTGGGTTGTATTCAACGTAGCATTAAGCAGGTTGTTCCATTGGCACAAGGATTTCCCAGTGCACAACAAAACAATCTCTGCCTCTCCTCCCCTCCCCTGCGCTCCCTCCCCTGAATTTGTTCTGGGGATGCAGAGCAGATTTGGGGCAGCATAGGGGAGGAGAGGGAACTAATCACATTGTTCTAGCAATAGTTGCTAGTGCAACTATTTGGTTTAGTGCCACTCTCATGACGGATACCTCTGCATGAAGTACAGTGGTACCTCGGGTTAAGTACTTAATTCGTTCCGGAGGTCCGTTCTTAACCTGAAGCACCACTTTAGCTAATGGGACCTCCTGCCGCTGCGCCGCCAGAGCACGATTTCTGTTCTTAGCGGAGTTCTTCACCTGAAGCATACTTAACCCGAGGTACCACTGTACTGGAACTGGGAGTTCTTCTAGCGGAAGGTGAATTGTGCATCTTCCACCAAGGTAAAGCAGTCCTCCATATAGATCCAGCTTTTAGTTTAAAAAAATCAACTCTGTTTTCACAAGATTCAGGAACCCATCCTGCCTTCTTTCTTTCTATCCAACCATGCCCCTTGCTTGAACTGGGCCAGTTTGCACTGGTCACTGCCAGACCTTCAAGTTTTATATTGTCCCTGGATCAACACAGATTTCTCTTTGTATCCCTTCAATAAATTGAGAGAAGGCTGTCCCTGGCTTCCTCAGTCAAATTGCCCTGGGAATGTTAATCCTAATTCAGTCTTCCAGCAACATTCAGATCCCAGAGAGTATCCTGGCTGACACATGTCAGGAGTGCTACACTGTTGCTTTCTGAGAGAGAGCATTGCTGGAGGAGATATGCCTGGTGATTGGTGCATACCTTTGCAGTTCAAGTTTGCAGCAAGGCCTACAGTTGACTCTAATTAGATCAGTTCCATTTGTCACATGGTTCTGCTTCCTGCCACCTTTCCTAGGCTCAAACATCCCCTCTTCCCAACCCCCAAAAAGGAGTGGTACAAGCCTGACATGCAACAAACATGAATCTATGGTAATCAAACAGCTTAACAGCCTATTAGCTTTCCAACCTATTAGCTTTCCACAACAAGCAGGAAAGTTTCCAAAGCTAACACAGGTACTTGGAGTAAACCAAGTAAACCCTGTATCTCTAGCCTACAATGTACAGCACATGGCCCCTCAGTGGTCACAGTTCATTCCACAACAGCGATGCAACTTCAGCATTCAGCACAAATGCTCCATTGGAAGAGTTTTATCAGGGCCACCTGGACCTCAGCCTCTTATTTTGTTAAGCATTACCGATTGGACATACTTGCTTCTGCTGATGTGGCTTTTGTAAGAATGGTGTCCCCATAGACCCTTTGCCCTTAGACCCTGAGTAGTGAGGGGAAAGACCAGGATGTTGGTACAACAGTTGAACATTCCAGTTTAGGTATCTTCCTCCACTAATAGAGAACGGAGCGCTGAACTTACCATGGATATTTCTTCTCATCAGTACATGGAAGGATATCCAGTCGTACTCAGGCTCACCTTCAAGTTCCTTTGCTGGTCATAGGGTAGATGAGGGATGACTCATTTGGCTTCCGAGGCATACAATTCAGCTTGGTTTGAGTCTGGGGATCCTTTTCTCTCATTTCCTCCTCTTTCTTCCCCCCTTTTTTCTAGTAGTGTTTTTACAGTTATGGTGGTTGTTAATGTATTGGCTGTACCATGTCCTGAAACTGGGTTGGGGGTTCCTTGTCTCAGCAGAAAGGACAGTACCAAGATTTTCTTAGTTCTTCCTTTGGAATGAGTAAGAGCAGTAATCTCCATTCACAGTTAAGATGAGAAGGAACCTTCTCAGCAAGTCCAGTGTTTGCCCTCTTCTGATCTGTTTATCCTTGCTCTTTTATTCCAGAAACAAATGTTTCTTCTGTCTGTTAAAGCACCACACTATAGTTTCTGCTGATGATGCAATACAGAGTTAATTTTGCATTTTTACAGAGGAGTTTATGCATCAGTTTGAGCTCTGTTGCCATGGCATTGGTTTTAAAATGCATTCCCATCCCCATATTGTTGTGACAGTGTATCTGATTAGCTTGTTTTCTTTAGCTAGATAAAGCCCAGAAGCTACCTCGGCTTTGCAGGGGACGCCCTTCTTTTGGAATTGTGACCTGGTGTACTGATAAAATTTGTAATATAAATGCTGCTCCAAGAAAGTGTACACATTCATTCAGGGCTTTTATTTGCTACTCACTCAAATTGTTCCTCTGGGCAAGGAAGGCCAGTTTAATTGCTGCATCAACAACACAGCCGGGTCCCTCTCTTAGACTAACTTCATAACCGTTTGCTGTTGCAGGGTCCCAGGTGCTTAAATCTTTTGACACCCTATGGAGGCAAACAAGGGCTACGTCTAGTAGGCATCATTGCCTTCTGCAGAAGGGTGGGCAAGCGAAACAGAGCAATGCTAATCTCCACCAGGCTTCAGGTCAAAGGTTCTCTTGGGAAGTCTGTGGGGGAGCGAGCTATAAAACACCAGCAGTAGAAAGTAACAGAGCGACTTCCAAGAGGAAGAATGGGGCCCATGCCAAATGAGCAAGATGACCCAGAATTTTAAGGCAGCTGAAACGTTTTTAAAAGTTCAGAGTAACTGTCACCTTAATGAGCTGACTGCCAAAGGGTATTGCGATTTGCATTCAGTGCCAATGATTCTGTAGAGTATGCTCTTCTTTGCACGTCTGATCTATTCACATTTTTCAACCCCCTGTTTGCAAATATGGCTCCTTCAGACTTGGTTATATGGCTGTAACAATTGGGGGGTGGACAGCAGTGATTGCTGAGTTCACTGTCAGTTGACTTCTCAAAAGTCCTTAAGAAGATTTTGCTTCTTTCACACTCAAAATAGCCAATGGGGACTCAAATCAGGAAAAATATTCAAAACTTTGCTTTGCTTTGAAAGGGCATCACACAACAAGAAGCTAACGTTGGGGTTGTAGTGGATAGCTTGATGAAGATGTCGATCCAGTGTACAACAGCTGTGGAAAAGGCAAACTCCATGCTAGGAAGCATTAGGAAAGTAATCTGAAATAAAATGCCAACATCGTAATGCTATTATACAAATTTGTGGTGTGACTGCATTTGGAGTATTGTGCACAATTCTGGTTGCCTCACATCAAAAAGGATATTATAGAGTTGGAAAGGGTTCAGAAAATGGCAAGCAAAGTGATCAGGCGGATGGAGTGACACCCCCCCCCCATAAGGAAAAGTGGCAGTATTTGGGACTTTTTAGTTCAGAGAAAAGGCCTGAAAGAGGTGACATGATTGGAGCTTACAAAATTACGTGCAGCATGGAGAAAGTGGAAGTTTTTCTGCCTCTGTCATAACACTAGAACTTGTGGACATCCAGTGAAGCTGAACATAGGGAGATTCAAGATAGTTAAAATAAAGTACTTCTTCACACAATGCATAGTTAAACTATGAAACTCACTCACACAGAAGGCAGTGAAGACCACCAATGTGGATGGCTTTAAAAGCAGATCGGACAAATTCATGGAGGAAATTGGGAGTAGGGTGGGCTTTTCCTAATTCTACAGTAAGGGAGAAAGTTGATTAATTAATTCCCCACCTACCGCCAGACATGCAGCTAGCTCAGGCTTGTAAATGTTAATTTGCCTTCTCACTTAATGGCAAATAAGAATATTTTCCAGCTGACCGGGCATGGCTGTTTCTGTAAACTGGAAGAGCTGTTCCTTTATCTAATTCATGCTATTGATATGAAACAGGTGATTTTGTTACGTGTGACCAGACATGCTAGTGAAAGTTTTTGTGGGCTAGCAGATTTTGTAGATTCATCTGCAAGGCTATCTAGAGCTGTCTTGAACACAGTTCAAGGTCTCTGCTCCCCACAGCTGTTTGAAGGAGCAATTTGTGGAATTTACCTTTCAATCTTTGACACAATTGGCGGTGTTCAACTTTTATTCAAAGTAGACCTTAAATTAATGGACCTCACTTAATCCTATTAATTTCAGTGGATGTATGGGTTGTTAGAGGAGGGTAGTACCTCTGGTGAGGAACACATGCTCCTCCTGGGGCAGTTTGTCCACCTTTGGTCCCCACCCTGCACTCAGCTCTTACCTGTGGCTCCTAGAAGCTGTCAACAAACAACAGTCGCCACCCTCCAGGAAACTTCTTCGACTGGCCGACTAAACCAGGTGAGGGTCTCAAACCCTGGGTGAGTTAGGGACTTCCCCTGCATGCAAAGACAAGCTCTGGTGGATTGAGCGGTCGAAACCAATAGTGGGTCCAGTGGCCAGGAAGGTGATTTTTGCACATGCTATAGAGGGAAGTGAGGGGGCAGGTGGGGCTCAGCCTGGGAAGGTAGCCCATCTAGGAGAAGGAAAACTGATCCGAAACCTCTGATGCCCTGTGGGATATCCTTGGGAGAAGAAAACACTAAGGAGTAAACCCGTAAGACAGTTGGTCGATGCCTTGTACACCCTCCTTCAGCAACTCCTGCAGCCAAGCTGTGCCAAATGTATTACTCTACTTTCCTTTGGATCACATCAGTGAGGCTGAGAGGAGGGACGTTGTCCGGGCAGCCCAGGACCTTTATACACACCACCCAGGCTTAGCCAAACTAATGAAGAGGTTTGGCTTCACCCCTGGAGGCACACTCCATTTTCTCTCCAGACAGATGGATGCAAAAAAACAACAACCCAACAACAACTCTGAGTAAAACTGAATTGAATACCACCCAATATCTTTAACATAAATCGCAAAAGTGATTAGCGACTTCTAGAATGGCAGTCATTAGTCTGCTGTGCTTTTCTAGTTTATTTTCATCCCAATCCCCCAGTGATTCTAGGGCCAGTCTTTCTGGGTATAGAAGCCCACTGCGTTTAGACATAAACAGAACCTTATCTAGTGTGAGAATACGCTGTTCCTCATGGAACTGGTTTGCAGGCGAATGTTTTTGCAGCAATTTCAAATCCAATCAAAGCCAAATCCTTAGATAGCTATAAATAGCACGTTTGAGTTTTAAGTCGGTGAAATCGATTAATTAGCTTCCTCTGGGCTCGGAAACAGACTGAAGACAACTTAATTAACAGAGCCCTTGTTTGGGCTTTCAGGCCAGAATAAAGTATTTTGGGGCTCCTCATAAAAGCTTCAACCTGATTACATTTATTGATGGCTTGATTACAAATTACAGCGTCTCTCCTGGCTATTAAAAAAAACCTTTTGCCTCTTTCTAATCACTTTCTGGGGAGAAGAGATATATTAAAGCTCTTTTGAGACACCGTAAATAAGAAGCTTTAAAAAAAAGTAGTGAAGAGAATGTTGCCTCAGGCCTGTTCTGCTCTTTCCATGTTTCTTCTGCTGTTTTATCATTAGTTCCACCAAACGCATCACTTGACACCTTGTGTTTTTTCAATGTGATTATTCAAAGGAATATTCAAAGGAATATTCAAAGTATAATTTGAGTATTGAGTCGGTAGCGTATTATACACTGATGCAGGACTGTGAGTGTTTTATAGACCGTTAAAGATGCAGCTACTCTCCAGAGTCAGGAACTAATATGGTTCTACATTTTATGATGAATATTTCATAATAAATCAGCAAAATACTAAAGCTGATGTCACTTCAAGTTACTGGCTGAGAATTGTGTCAATAGCATTCTTTTTTTTTCATACTTGGAGGGTTGAGGCATTGGTCTAGAATCTAGACCAACTCACCTAAAACAGAGTACCATATACTAAGTATATCTCTTATTCACCCTTATAGACTTCATAAATAGCTGTGGGAGAGTTGCTCTGTAAAAGTGCCAAAGATCTCAGAAGCCTATACCTCGATAACCCAGAGCAAGGCTTTCTTTTAGTATGGCTGCCCTTGTTTCTGTGTAACATCTTTCCTGTTGAGATACAGCAGGTGCCCACTATCTGTGAGGACTCTGTGATGTCTCCTCGAGAGTAACCAGCCAGACCACGTTGTCTGCTAAACTAGTTTCTTTATTTTGCAAAGTATACATCAGAGCTCTCAAAGTTCATGACCGCTTGAGTCAGTTTCAGTTTCCAGGAGTGGCCTTTCACGACTCCGCCCCCAACATAAGAGCTTTGGGAAACCGAAGCGCTTTCTTGCTTCCTTCTGCTTTCTCCCCCTGGACAGCTGTGGAGTAGTGCTGGGCGCCCTCCCCAGATCCCCCTCTTCTCCAGCTGGTGGATCTGGGTCTTTGACAGCCTCCCAGAGCCCTTGCCTTTCCCTGTGCACCTGCACTTCCTCTTCCCCTCCAGCTGGTGGTCCTGGGTCCCTGGCAGCCTCCCAGAGCCGTCCCTCGTCTCCACCGCTGCTTCCTTCCTGGCTTTCCTGCGACTCGCTTTCCGACCTAATCTCTCTTCTCCCTCTCCAGCCAGTTCCCCCTGTCAGCTCGGCTCTGGGGACGGGCCAGTCCTTGACACTATCTGCATTTTCTGGAAACATTTTTGTTCTGACAGGCTTTCCTGGCTGGATAAATGGGTTTTTACCAGGGGTGTCTACTTTGTACGGTTTCACTTTTGATGTGAATGTATTTGTTTTTGTGTGTGTTTAACTTCTTATTCTCAATGTTCATCACCCTGGGTGTAGTTGTCTATAAGGCAATTAATAAATCAGTGATAACAGTAAGTATATAATAGGGTTAAAAAACATGTCCATCAGTGACAGACACGTGCAGGCTCCATTCCACCCACTCAGCCTTCTGCAGAGCTGCCAAGAATGTTCACAAACATTTTAACTTCTCAAGGGTGAAACTTTCAGGAATAGAATATAGAGAGTATATTGCTGTTCCTTAAATTACCGGTACATTTAAGAACATTTATTTTCTGAGCTTTTTCTCTGAAGCTTCTTAAGTTTCTGTAAGGTAATGCTGAGGTCTACATACTATTTCTGATGACCATATAATAAAGCTTTGCTTTCAGCTCCTCTATAATGCTTGGTATATTTGTGTTTCTTATAATAAAATGCAGGCATTTATACTCTAAAAATTTCATAAATACCTAGACAATACAAACTGTCAGCTAATACTGCATGATAATATTTCATATTCTGAAAGCATTGCAGTAAATTTTGGTATGATAAGAAAGGAAGTGTACTTCTGGCATCCATGGGACCTTTGACGTAGGTTAGGCTGATAATGACTGGTCTAAGTGATGGATCTTTAATCCGTTCCTAATATGGAAGGAATTGCTTTTGTAATGGATATATTTTCTTCTTTTTCAGGAAGTAAAGCAGATTTTAGTTCTGAAACTAAACAAAGCCTCCAAGGTGCCTTTTCTACCCCTGTGAGAAACATGCAAGGGACTCCAGGGTCCTCAACGTCTAAAGAGCAGATTTCTAGCCTTTTGGCCACAGAGACAGCAATGGGGCCTCCTGCTGCCACACATGATGCAGGAAGACAAAGTGCATTGAGGCATAGTGCACAAGGAAGTCCAGTCTGCCCCTTGTCACGAATCACACATTGTGGTGCAAGCAAAGGGAATTCAAAGAGTCCATTTCTGACAAGGAAGAGGAATATGTCTCTGGTGGCCTCGGGTCTAAACCAGGGCGAGTTGGTAAGCACTCTTGTCAATGGTAAAATCAGTATGATTCATATTATAGAGCAAGGATCAGAGGCTGGAATTCAAATCCTGATCTTTCATAGTTTCCATCTAAGAAACTACAGTATTTCCCTGCGTATAAGACTACTTTTTAACCCAGGAAAATCTTCTCAAAAGTCGGGGGTCGTCTTATACGCTGGGTCGTATTTCTTATATGGCGAGTATATCCCAAACTCTATATTTTAACTGGAAAAGTTGGGGGTCGTCTTATACGCCCAGTCGTCTTATATGCCGGAAAATACGGTACTCAAAACCATGGAATTTATTAATGTGGCCTCATATCCAGGATCTGGTGCTGAGAGAGCATGCAACCTGCTTTGAGAAATACTATTGACAAACTCTCAGGCCATTCTTATTTTTTAGCAGGTCTGTAAAAAAATTGATAGTGTGAGGGTACTTCTGGATCTGGCCATGAACCTGGTTGCCCAAGTAGCAGCCATGGCGCAGAGTCTAGGTAATCTTAGTTTTAATTATTGCTTTACTGTGGTTATTAATGTTGTAAGCTACCTTGGACATTGATACGTAAAAGGAGGGTGTACGTTCTTAAAAGTTCTTAGAGGCTCTATTGAGAAGACAGCAATATCTAATGTGCTGATAAAATCAATAATTTCTAACTCCAATATTTGCTTTGTTTCTAGCGACTAGTACAGATGTTTGCCAAGAAAAATGAGAGCACTTGGTCTAATAAGATTTCTTCTGAAACAACTCATGTAGTAATGAAAACAGGTGAGTTGAGAACCCAGAGGAGAACTTTCCCATCTGCATTGCCGCATAAAGTGGATGAATAGGTTGGTAGGTATGCCTTCAAGATTGCCAGAGTTCAATTTAATAATTGCAGGAAGAGAACCAACAACTGTTAAATATGGTTGCTTATTGAAACTCACAAGCTCAGAGATGGGTTTTTTCTTATTACCAAATGCTAGATACCATCAACACAGGATGGAGCCTGCCATCACACTGAGCTTCCCAGATACATGTGGCTAGGCACTGTTGAACACAGAATGCTGTACAGTATTAGATGCCCCCTGGTCTGAGCTAGCACAGCAATTTTGAGGATGCGTTGAATGGGGCTTTGAGAGTTCAGAGTCAAAATCCAAACTTGACCTTTCCTGCTATGGTTTTGTTTCCTGTTCCTTGTAGATAGAGAGAACTGCATACTCTTTGTTTTGGTAATTCAGCTTTTGAGGTGGTGGTGGTTATTATTATTAAATGCAAGTTTCTGTCCCACATGGCTTGCAGAGATAAACTGCAAAAGCTGACAAGTTATAGGAAACTCATGGATAGGAAGATAAGCTGAGCAGCTTTCTAGTAGTATAGTTTCTTGTCTTATCCTGTGGCTAACAAAATATACCAGTATTATGTCTCAAGTACAAACATGCATGCTGTTTTATTTGATTAGTTCTTTATTTTTTCAGATTGCCAAGGCTAGCTTTCCTTGGCATATAATTTGGTTTTGTATCACCACTGAGAAGGTGATAGTAATGGATCAACCAGATAATTCCTGGAAAACAAAAAAAGAGAGAGACTAATGTCCCTCCTCCGCTTTCCAAAAAGCAGTTTAGATCTTGAAAGGCGCTATAGCCTGCTTGATGAATCCTGCGAAACTGTACAACATCCTGGCAGGTACCTGACAGAACTTTCTAAGAGTTGCTTGCCTGTCAGACCACTTGGGCATGATCCAAAGAATTGGGCCTCTGATTCCACAGGCCATCTCCCCTCCCTCCGGCACCCCTTCCCCTGTCACCTAGCAGACTTTTGAAGTTACTACTGCATATGAGGCTCTGCTGTTAAAGGAAAAACCATTTTTTTAATTCCCATTGGACTTACCCCCATGCCCTTGGGAATGCTTAAATAGAGCATTCATCCGTTCACTTTATTTGTATGCCACTTTTCCTCAAAAGAGATCATGCTCAAAACATGCTTACAACAAAGAAAGCAGGTGTGCATTTCAAACAAACACTACAAAAACAGTTTCACAATAACGTAGCAAAACAATAGCAAATATAATAGCATGCCAAAAAAACCCACCACATTTCAGTACTATAAATAGAACAAGATTACTTAAACAACATGCAGTATCCAATAGCAAAAATAACAAGGGAGCTTCACAGTTTCACCTTAGTCCTAGAAATGCTTCTCCCGTTGTGTTGCTCACAGTCCCTCTCTTGCAGCAGCTTCTTACAAGGTTTCCAAAGGCAGGGCAGGACCTAAGCACTAATTGAGATCTCTCTGCTTAATCTTCAGATGAGGATCTGGTTTGTGAGCGGACCCTGAAATACTTCCTAGGTATCGCTGGACGGAAGTGGGTGGTGAGCTACCATTGTAAGTGGTCATTGAAATATCTCTATCCTCTCCCCTTGCACTCTTGGCAGAGTTCAGCGGAATAATCAGGCAGAGGTAACAGGCTCTTGGCTATCAGTGCTTTCAGGACAGGGTGTTTCTCAGCCTGGGCACTGCCACAGGGAATGTGATGTTTAGGATGCAAAAGCCAAACTAGATGAAACATTTGGCGATCTCCCACATTTTTGAGGGTTTTTAAAAGTTCAAAGCGGTCATTGGGAGGCCAAATGGGGGAGCAGCAGCAATCTTTCTCCACACCACAGGAACTGTTTTCCTAATCTACATTTCTGTCCCCCACCCCAGGCTGCTGTTTCCATGACGTGGCCAAGGGAGGGCGGAAACATACAAGTGCCACAAAGCTTCCGGTATCTTTGCCACTGTGGCCCTCCAGAAATTGTTGGGTTGCCAACTCCGCTCATCCCTGACCATTGGCTGCATATATGGAGTCCCAACAACCTCTGGAGGACTGCATGTTTTGAATTTGCCCAGATTTTATCTAGCTTGGCCCCAACATAAGCTACCTTTTCAGTGTTTTTAGTCTGTCTGTCTCTTTCTGCAAAATAAAGTGTAGGCTCTGTATTTCCCACCCCACTTGCATCATCCAAGTGTGGAGTTTGGCACTAGGCAAAAGAATTCACCACCCTGAGAATTTCCGCTTTTAGCAGATGTGGTCAGTAAATATGGACAGTGGTGAAATCAAGGAGAAACAAGCAAAAGATGCTGTATCTGTGAAGTTAGGGATTCAGTGCACTTCTCCGAAAGAATGAACTATGGGAAACAAGCAAAGAGATGTAAATTTGATTTAGTTTTGCCTAATTCATACAGGTCATTGAATTCTCACACCCCCGACCCTTTGAATTTCTTTAAAGCATCAACCCACCTAGAGTTGCCCTTGGCAGGACCAGCCCCTTTTCTCTGGAAATAAGCCATAAACTGTTTCAGTTAGTTCAGCATTTGTATTCTTGAAGGAAATGGATTTGAAATCTCAAAGGAGTGGGGAGGATAAAGTTTCCAGCAGTGTACAGTAATACTGCCAGCAGGCAGTATTATTTAAACATGGGCTTGCTCTTTTGCACCACATTGATGCAGTATTTTTTTATTTTTTTGTATCTTGAGGTAAGAACTAAAGATTGTGTGGCAGGTGCTAAAAAGAGCTATTTACTGTATTATTATAATTAATAGTAAGCTTCCGCCTGATCTGTCCTAGGGGTTGTACAGTCACTGAAGGAAAGAAGAGTTCTTAATGAGGTATGTCTGTCTGGTGTCTGCTCTTTTGCTTTTTTTATATGTGAGCATTTGGGGGAGCAGGAGGAAGGGACTGAGGCAGGGCCACTATCGAAGGTGGCCTTTTGTCTTCTGTTTATTTAAATGCTAATACTTATAAATATAGGGATGCGGGTGGCGCTGTGGGTTAAACCACTGAGCATGGAGCTTGCTGATCAGAAGGTCAGCAGTTTGAATCCCCGCGACGGCCAACCTAGCAGTTCAAAAGCACGTCAAAGTGCAAATAGATAAATAGGTACCGCTGCAGCGGGAAGGTAAACGGCGTTTCCGTGCGCTGCTCTGGTTCGCCAGAAGCGGCTTAGTCATGCTGGCCACATGACCTGGAAGCTGTACGCCGGCTCCCTCGGCCAATAATGCGAGATGAGCGCCGCAACCCCAGAGTCGGTCATGACTGGACCTAATGGTCAGGGGTCCCTTTACCTAATACTTATAAATGATTTATTGGATGCTTTAGCTGAGATTCCTGCATTGCAGGGGGTTGAACTAGATGTCCCTTGTGTCCCTTCCAACTACGATTCTATGGTTCTGTGTTGGAAAAGGCATTTCCAACATTATGCCTCCAGCATCTGTGTGAATTACACAATGCCTTCCCACAACTTATGCAGGGGTTACGTTCCAAGGATTGTGCCTGAAGCCAAAATCGCGTACAGTATAGTCAAAACCCATTGGGTTGAATGGCAGGTAGGGTTCCAAATTCATTTCCCCCCAGAACCCTGCCTCCTTTCCACCCCTTTTTTATTTTTATTTTTGCCATGCACGTAAAGCTGAATGCATACAAGTTACATGGGCTTACTGTACTTGAAACACCAGTTTTTATGAATCATTCTCTAATTTAAATCTAAGGAAGCATTCTGTCTAGATTCTAAAGCAATTTACAATTGTTTAGACCCGTAGTTCCCAACGTGGGGCACACGCCCCACAGGGGGCCCGCAATTTGATTTTTAAGAGGGGCAAGTCGAGAATGAGTTATTAACAGTTAATGGCCTTTTAGGCTTCCTCCACGTGAATAGGAGTTCACTTTTTGAATAATAAGAATTATATGTCACTGGGGGGGGGGATCAGGATTTTAGAGATGCTTAGGTGGCGCATGGCCAAAAAAAGGTTGGGAAACACTGGTTTAGACTGTATAGCATGTTCTGAATTTGTTCCATTCCTTTCTAAGCTCTTGAACTTCTACTTTTCAAGATTCCAATGAACATTGTAAACAGTTCAGAGTTTAGCTTTCTGTGAAGATCCAGTTATTCATTCCAGTTGTGTCTCCTTTTTAAATGAGAGCTGTTGTCTCTATAGCCCCCCCCAAAAAAACCCCTCTCCTTCTATCTCAATTTTCACAGAGGGGGTTCCACCTATAATGCAAGCAATCATTTCCTGCTTCAGCCATGCAGAACTGGTCAAACCAACCAGTTTCATTGTCATTTCATTTCATGTGTGTCGTTTTCCAGGAGGACTTCGAAGTTAGAGGAGACATGATCAATGGGAGAAACCATCAAGGACCCAAAAGAGCAAGGGAAACTCCCATTGGAAAGGTGTGCATCCATTAACCATTATCACTTATACAAGGGAATATGTATCAGTCCTGTACAATTCACAGGAATGTCTTGAGACTATGCCCCTCTCCAGCTCATCCTAAGGTGCCCCCCCAAAGCAGAGCTTTTAGTGTGGTGACACCCACGCTTCGGAATATCCTCCCTCTGCAGAGGATTCTTTTCAATTTGTACCTTTTTCAATACTTTTTTAAAATTCAACAAGGTTTTTCAGGACAGCGTTGTTGGATCTTGTTCATGCTAGATTTACACGTGGATTTAACATACTGTTTTAACTTGGTGTTTTGTTTTTATTAATTTTTGTACACCGCAACAATATTTTTGAATGGTGGGTGGTTTATAATTATGTAAATAAGGGGGAGAAATACAGTGGTACCTCTGGTGACGAACTTAATTCATTCTGGAGCTCCGTTCTTATCCTGAAACTGTTCTTAACATGAGGCGCCATTAGCAAAAGCGCACTGCAGAGGTGTGTGATTTCCGCTTGCATCCTGGGGCAAAGTTCGTATCTGGGAGCAACTGCTTCCAGGTTAGCGCAGCTCGTAACCCGACGCATGCACAACCAGAGGCACCACTGTATGAAGAATGTATGGCCATAAGGTAAGTGCAAACAGGTAGATTATACCCTCCTGAGTAACCCTTATAGAAATGCTTAACGCTGCTTGCTTGTGAGTGTGTGATTGACACTTTGTAATTCCTAAAAATGAAATACCATTGATAAGCATTTATGGTGGCTCTTATCTTTTTAAGAAATGGTTATATTCAGAACCCTCTGACTACTAACTATTAAAAACTAATAAGGAAGAGGCTGGCAGAATATAAAAAGTCATGCTGCCCTGTTGCTATAGAGAGAAAGTTAATTTCTGGTTCTTCAAGGAGCGAAGGAGGGTTATAATTAGGAGCTGATGCAAATTGTGTTTAGGATCCTGCTGCAAAGCTTTGATTCTGCTTGGCTGAATCGTTTATTTTGCCTCCCACCCCCAGCCTGAAGATGTAGTGGCCTGCCAGTTTGGCCTGTATTTTTTGTCGTTGTTGTTCTGCATTGCCTTGTCACCATAAAGACTGATTGGGATGGAAAGAGAAATGCTGCACTTTTAGATAGAGACAGGGTTTAGTTAAGTGCTCATCTTTTATCTAAATGTCTAGTGTGTGTTTTTTTAACTCTACTCGGATCATACTAGCTGTACATATTCAGGTCTGAGCAGACCCCTATAACATAGTTCATACCCATATTGAGCTCCTTAGTTTGTGAGTTCATTGCACACCCCTTCTGACACTTCTGCTTTCCTTTCCAGCTTTTCCAAGGCTTAGAAATATGCTGCTACGGGCCATTCACTGACATGCTCCCAGGTGAGGAGATTGTGATAAGGGAGAGAGGTTGATAAGAGCTTGAAAACAACCCAGGCGATAGAAGCCACTGAGAATCCTTACTGGGGATGGAGAAGAATTGTGTTTGGTTTACATTTAAGCAAATGAGCCTAATCTGCACCTCTCAGACTAAAATACAGATTGGAAAGTTAATTATCTTTCAGGTGTCACACATATCTGACTGTTGTGATAGTTCTTGTCTCAACGAAAGTACCAAAAGGCATTTTAAAAAGTATCTCAGGATAAAATAATATATAGAAATATATGCACTGAGATGAATTCCACATTTAAATATTTATTTTGTGGTAAAATACATATTTTAGTGCATACAAATTCTGGTAAGGATTTTTTTTTAAAAAAAATCTGTAGATTAATCCAGAAATGGAATGGAACAAACATGAGTAAACACTTGTAAAATTGATATGGCTTAGAAATAGATTGATCTGTTAATCCCTCATTTTGAGTTCCTTTTCGTTCTTCAAAGACAAGGAATCTTGTAAAGTGAAGCAGGATTACTATTATCTTTGATCATGCTCAGTCACCGATGAAATTATCCAATATTGTCGAAAGAGGGATCGGACCACAGCACTCTGATTTCTTTGCTTGATCAGACATTGTTTTGGAACGCTGGGCAAATGTATGCTCTGCTCATATTCTGCCCCAGGCAAAAACGATTCTGTGTCCCGAATAAGTTTTGCAAATTAATCTGCATCTCTTTTCTTATTTTGTATAACTTATTCTGCTTCTGGTTTTATCAGGCGGGGGTGGGGGGCAGACTGGATTTGACCAGTGGCCAGATCTTGATGTCCCCCAGCCCCAGCAGGTGACTTGGACAGGTGGCCACCTGCCATCACCATGACATCATGAAAGTATTTTCTTTGGAGACCAACATGAATTAAAGCAAAGCTGCTTGCGTGGTTTGAAATCAAACGGGGTGGGGTGGGGATGGCGCAAAGGTAGCATTTCCTTGTGAGACTTGCTGCAAGCACCATCACTGTAAGCCCTGCTTTGAGCAGGAATTAGCTGCAATACCTGACTGGGAACTTTGTAATGCAGCTGATCCGAAAGGAGCTTGCCGTCACCACCAGTCAGCTAATGGGTGCTTGCAACAAACCTTGCTTGAGAGTGCAATTTAAGGTTCCTGATTCTTCCTTTGCAGCGAACTGGGGCAAAGCTGCCTCACTGGCCAGATTAAGACAGCTGCTGGGCCTGATTTGGCCTGCAGAGGTTCCCCACCACTGTCGTAAGGAATGGCAAGATAAGGTGTCGCAGTCCACACCTTTCCAGATTCATTTAGGCAGTCATGTCTTTGGAATACAACTCCTGAATCTCCCAAAGTTTGATAAAAATAAAATGTCCGTATATCTCCTAACAGATGTGAGGAGCTATTTGGGGCTTGGTGTGTGTGTGTGTGTGTCTGTGTCTGTGTCTGATGTTGGTTGGGGTAACCTGTTCTACCATTGTATATTGATGCTGTGTCTCTCTTTCCCTCCGGGTGGAAATTGCTTAGAACAATTGGAGTGGATGGTAGAGCAGTCCGGTGCCTCTATTGTGAAAGAACCTCGCTTATTCTCACATTCAACAGTAAGTGTGGGTTTAATATTGTGGGTACAGAGAAATGGGCCAATCTGAGTGTGTGTGAGAAACAGACCGACAGAGGGGACAGCATTTCCCTAATTCCTTTAAAGCACTGATGGATTTGGCTTGCCTTGTTTTTTATTCAGCTTTATAGACCCATAGCCTGTGTTGAGCCAAGGGTGTATGTATGGGGTTCTAATTGCATACAGAGTCAGACCAGTGGTTCATGTAGCTCAGTACTGTGCAGAGTATGAGAGAGAGAGAGAGTTGGGCAGCCTCACCCACCGCCAGCTGTGGCCATGCCATACTTTGGCCACACCTGTGCAGCCCCTAAAAGCCTGGTCACAAGGGAATATAACCCCTGACCTGAAGAAAACTCCGCACCTTTGCTCCAAACATCAGCCAGATGGCAGCTTGTTTCCTAGCACTGCTGCCAGGAATGTTTTAATCTGAAACGTTGTGTATATCAGGCACATGTAGTTCAGTGGCAGCATGTGACCTGCTGATGTTTGCTTTTAACAAGTCACACACACCTGACACTATATAGGACTGTGACATCTCACTTGCTGTCTGAGCAAAGAGCTATGGACAATTTGATGCTGAGAGGACATGCATTCATGGGCATGTGTTGGGGGAGTGCAATTTTCAGTGTGCCCTTAGACCACCCCTGTGCCACCCTTAGCTTCAAGCTTGGTTTCTCTGGTACTGTCTTATGCTCCTAACGTATTTGCTTTGTCACCTAGCTTAATTTTTGTGTAGTTGGGAAGGTTTCTCCTCAACTCCCTGTCAAGTTGGAATGCTGCAGCAAAGTGAAGAACAACCTGTCCCAACAGTATCTCTGGCTGCAGGCAGGAAGGCAGATTTGATCCAGTATATGCCTCCTCCTTCTCATTCTTCTCTTTTATCTTGCAACCCCTAGAACTCTACTGCTGTGGTGGTCGTTCAGCCCGAAGCTTGGGGGGAAGACACTGCCTGCCAAGGTGAGATTATCATGCTGCCCATGCCTCCCAAGATAAAGATAGGTTACAAAGTGTCCGATTGTGTACTAGTTTGGAATAATAAATACCAGCCATGACAAAATAACTGTCTAGAGGAAGCAGAATTAGCTGTGCAAGGCTCTGGATCAGGAGTTCGCATTTGTTAGCTTGACTTTACCAGTCAGTAATAAATAATGCCTAACACCAGCCCCCATAGCGCTGTAGCACACACAAAGGCGTTTGGGGAAGAGCTGCTGACTTCTCTCATTTGCACTAGTATATGGGGAAGGTAAGAAACAGAACCAGTCCTCCCTCTTGCCACTGCTCAGAAGAGACACCTGTGTTTTACTTTCTCCAGACTGGGATCTCAAGTGACAGCTCCAGGGAGGGAAAGGGTCTGTGTACTACAGACATCCTGTGTTAGCAGGAGTGTCTTACTCTCGTGTAGGACCCTGGCAGAGACACATGCCTGGCTGGCATGTTCTCTCCCTCCTGGTCGTTCGTTCGGGAGCTTCAAAACTTTCTTCTGCCCGAACATCACAGCGACTGATACTAAGTAGCATCAGCACACTTAGGGATCCGCAGAGTCTTCGCAGCATGCGTAAACAGACCTCAGCAACTCAGCGTTTTGGCTAATTACTTTATTTACATATAAACACACACGGAGCACTGCAACATGGCTCCCTCTCTCTCTAGCATCAGATGGTAAAGAGAAAGAACAAAGGACAATAGTCCCACTTCACGGAACACAGTAACACAAACATCCTGTCTCCGTCACTTCCCACTTTGTGGAATGAAAACATATAATATAATCCCATGACTGCAGACACGGGGAATGAATCTCCAACCTCCTGTTCCCTAGAGAGCTAGGGTCATTTGGTGCCAGTAGGCTGGCAAGCCTATTTGTGGATACTTCCTGGTGCAACGGTAAAGTCTCACATTGATGTTCTGTAGTGGTGAGAGCTGGTAGTGCCCCCTAGCCTCCTAATTTCCCATTTGTTTTCTGCTTGTACATCCTAAAATGGCTTTGGAGAGAGACACAACAAGGTTACATATGAAGGAGAAGAAAACTTTTCCTCCTTCACTGGCTCACGCATACCTGCCTCTCTTTCCCGAACATGAAGGGCAAGGGATGTGTGTGGATTAGTGACTTAACTTAGATTAGGTCATGGGCTTCGCCTATCCTTACCCACACATGCACACTATCACTCAAAGTTGCTTGATAGCTAAACAAATAGCTAACAAGTAATGTCAAGGGATGTTGCAGCAACAGTTCAAACCCACTCACATGATCTGCCCCTTGTCATTTGCAGTTTTTGTGCGTCTGGCATTTTGAAAGGTCATTCATCAAAGATGCTCTGAAAGAAAGTGCATTCCTGAGCCCTCTGGGTAGAGAGAAGGGGAACAAGAGAGTGTGGACATTAAAATTCTCACAATTGATCTTGTATTGCAGGGATCCCACCGCAATGCAGTGCTACTGTAGTCTCACGAGAGTGGATGCTGGACAGTATTGCGTGCTATCAACGCCAGGCATTTGACGAATACATTGTGCAACAGGTGTGAAAGGACGGCCTTTTGAAATTGCTCATGAACACAGAATCTTCAGGAAAGGATTTCTGTGGAACTTTAGTGAAAGGCTTCCTCACAGACAGTGTGGTTTCACTTGCAAGATAAATATTTCAGTTGGCATGAAAACACCCCGTTGCCCGCCAAAGGCAGAACTTAAAACTGTGATGCTTCTATCTTTGCCGTCGTGAGCCAAGCAATAATGTGTAATCGTTTGAAAGAGTTATATGGATCTGAGAGCTTCAATTAACTCAGGAGGATGGCAGTATTTTATCTGCTTGTTTAATGGGGTAGGGTGTTCACATACAAATATGCACTTATGCTGGATAACTGGCATAGCAACATCTTCTAATAAGAAGCACTGTCAGACTGGAGATGGCTCACACACAAAAATACTTCAATGGGCCCCTGCAGCATAAGGAAGAATGTCCCAAGTCAAATATTTGTTTTGCTCAAAGTAAATAAATCTAGCATCTCTCTAGCAAGTTAAATGCAAACAGGTTTGGATCATTATACAGTATTCTTGGATCCACAGAAGACCTAGCCATTATTTTTGGGTTAGGATATATGATCAGCCTACTTCTTCCATGTACCATGGGGCAAAACACCCATTTTTAAAAAAACTTTCTGGCTTATTTCCCACAAGTATGGAAAATTGCCTTTGAAACAGCAGAATATTTACCACTTATTGTCAAGCAAATTGAGATTCATAAATAAAATTTGCTTGTTTACAGTTAAAAGAGGGGTAGAACCCATCATGTTACTAGATACTTATTTTCTTTTTCAATCCCCCCCCCAGTTATCTTTGAAAGAGTTTTACATTGCATAATGCATTTGGAGCAATCTTTCGATGTTCTGCAATTCTAAAAGCAAATAAGTCAGGTGCAGGTTTTGCTCACACACTTCTATGTATGCCTGTGAGAGTCAGTTCCAACACAGAGCTGTAGTTTTCCCTTTTGGAATTTGTATTTCACCAATACCTACAAATACGGCTTCGTAGAAGAACAAAAAAGTATTCTAAAACTGTAAAACAGCACATTGTACAGAGTGCCATAAACCCATGGCAAAACAGACCGCAGCAAGAAATAAAAAATGGTTCCAGTGGAAGAAAGTAGCAGGATTTTTTTTTTTTTAATGAAAAGTCACCACTCCATTCTTGCACAGGTTTTATCTGGCATGTAAGATCTGTGTAGAGCAAGTCCCCTTGAGAGGATGGGAGGATGGGATTCTTAAAGGTAAAGGCACTGCCATGAGATCCAAGCATTTGCTTACCCACCCTGTGCAGCAGGAGAAGTCATCTACAGAAAAGACAGTTCCCACTTGCTCAGGTGCCAAGCAGAATGAGAGCCCTGCCTTCCCTCCTCCTTCCTAGAAGGTGACAGGACAGTGATGATGGAAGAAAGACTTGCTAGCTGGGTCCTTACCAAGGGCTTGCTAGCTGACTCTCGTTTCTTTACTTCCACGGATGAGAATGGGCTCGCTCAGAAGCATATTTTACAGTGTGTTGTTTGTTTAATATTTTAAATATTTCATGGTAGCTCTTTATTGGCATTCTGTTTTTGCTAAGTTTGCCAGCTACCCTGAGGCTCTGGATCCAGCAGTTTTATGTTTTCAAATAATGTGAGCAAAGGAAGCTTGCTTTCTGCAAGCATGGGAGCATGGTTGGGATTGCTGCTCCCTCCACACCCAAGCCTGAAGAAGCAACACAATGTTTAAGCCTCCTGTAGCAAAAGAGCCTTGGGGCAACCTTACAAAAACACAATGAATCTGCCTGCACTGTACAATTTCAGTATCAGTCAATGAGTCCCAAGAATCTTTTTTAAATAGATCTCTCTGTGCTACAGAGTAGGGGTGTGGTATTTAATTGATAAACAAGTTTGGTGGATTGGCTAAAATGGTGCCCATTTTAATTAGGCAGATGGTTTTTTAAAATGTAATTTTTAATGCGCATGTTTATATTTTTAAAAAGTCACATGGCAAGCACTTTTTTTTTCTGAGGCGGCAGAATCCACCCAAGGTCTGGGAGGTGGAAGGTCCAGCTAGCTGTCTGGGGTCAGTGAGGACATGCCCGGTATGATAACGGAAAGCAGAGAGTGCCCATTGTAGACAGATCACTGTAAAGGAACACAATTGGAGCCTTAGTTCCAGATGGCTCCACACTGGCCCTGACTATCCTTCTCATGCTCTAACCTCCGTGGATGAGGTCTGGCAGTCCTTAAAGGGACAGGCCTAGGGCCTGGAGCATATCCCCTTATCGGCTTCTCTCCGAGTTCCTGCCTTGTGCTTTTCCTGTACAGGTAAGCAGGCATTGTGGAAGCTGTCTTCTCTCAGGAATGGGGAACCTGTGGTCCTGGAGATACTGTTGGACCATATCGCCTTGACCACTGGCCATGTTGCTTGGGACTGATGAGAGTCGGATACCTGGAGAACTGCAGGTTTCCCATTCCTGTCTTAAAAAGATTATGCCTGTTACTGCTTATGTACACTTCTTGCTTCAGGAGCATTGTGTTTACCCATGCGCACATAGATACAGCATTAATTGATCAACTAAGATTGCTGCTCTGTGCACACTTTCTTGGGAGTTAGGTGCCATTGAAGACAACAGATTTGTTTAACTAGATGATGGCCTTAACATGCAATATGTAGTGGGACGCGGGTGGCGCTGTGGGTTAAACCACAGAGCCTAGGGCTTCCCGATCGGAAGGTCGGTGGTTCGAATCCCTGCGACGGGGTGAGCTCCCATTGCTCGGTCTCAGCTCCTGCCAACCTAGCAGTTCAAAAGCACGTCAAAGTGCAAGTAGATAAATAGGTACTGCTGCAGCGAGAAGGTAAACGGCGTTTCCGTGCACTGCTCTGGTTCGCCAGAAGCTGCTTAGTCATGCTGGCCACATGACCTGGAAGCTGTACGCCGGCTCCCTTGGCCAATAAAGTGAGATGAGCGCCGCAACCCCAGAGTCTGTCACGACTGGACCTAATGGTCGGGTACCTTTACAGAGTACAAACAGTGATTGGAAAATAGTAAACAATTACTTTGCAAAAGCTCATCGATTTATTTTTCTCTGTTTATTGTTTTCCTCCTTTAACCATTGCACCACCATTGATTTGAACCACGAACCTTTAAGCAGGTTCCTCACCTGTGGGCCTTCAGATATGGGACTCCCATCAACTCCAGCCAACATGGCCGGCAGTCGGAGAAGATGGGGTACAACGCTTTCTAGAGAGCCCCTGTTTTCCCACCTCTTACTTAAAAGAAATGAAAGTCACCCCCCCTCACCAAAGCCACAGCCATGTATCCTGCCCCTAGACCAGGTTGGTCCAATGTGTGGCTGAAGGCTGCATGCGGCCCTCAATGCCTTTTTGGGTTGCCCCTTGGCAACATTTGACGCCCGCAGCCCTCACGCTGCCTTCCCAAAGCCAGGTAAGCGAGACGCTGGGCTTTGGGAAGGAGGAGTGAGGGCTCTAGTCCTTCCACCTACTTCCCAAAGCCAGACATCTCTCTTAGGTTCCCCAGCACCCTAGGCATGGAAAGGCAACGTGCGGCCCCCGGGTGCCATGCCAAAGTACTCCTGCAGCCCTTTTGGTATGAAAAGTTGGGCCGCGCTGCCCTAGGCTATTCTGTTAGGCTTCAGGTTGCAAGTGCAACTGTTCTCCAATGTTTCCTGTGGAAGGAGAAAGAGATGTGAAGTGGCCATTTCGCAAATGTAAAATGGCACTTGCGGTGATGGATTTGTCTGCCATTGGTTCCATTGGAACAAGAAGCAGATGCATCATTGCATGTTTGACGCATGCATAATGAAGGCAGATACTGCCTCACAAGAACTCATTAGCAAGCAGCAGAATCCGTAGCCCCGATTGCATCAGGATTGTCCCCATCCACTGCCAAGAGCTGCAACAACATTTTTAACTGTCAAGTCAACCTCACCTTCTGACTGACAGCTTGCTTATCTTCAAAGTCCACATTGGCTTCTGTTATCTGCCTTCCAGGAGATTATAGCTATCTGGGAAATGTTACCCAGGTAACATGAGGAGGCTGCCAACATACCCCCATAGGAGGCACTGTGAAATTATCTCTCTGGAGAGGTGAGCAGAGATGCAACGCCTTTGGAAAGGTAGTTGCAGCCAAGGCTGTGAAGGGGAACAAAAAAAGATCATTGCATGGCACTTAATAATAATTAATAATTTTATTTATACCCCGCCCTCTCCGGCCAGGGCCGGGCTCAGGGCGGCTAACACCAAATATAAATTACAATAAAACATAATAGAAAAAAACCCACAGTTAATTAAAATACAGCTTAAAATGCAGCCTCATTTTAGTAGTAGCCCATAAATCAAGACCATAAAGGGAGGAAACATCAGATATTCACCCGAGCCAGCTATCCATGCTGGTCCTACATGGGCCAGCAAAAAAGCCAAGGGAAAATTTATATGCCAAATCCCATATAAGGGGTCAGAGTGAGTCTAAGCCGAAGGCCAGGCGGAACAGCTCCATCTTGCAGGCCCTGCGGAAAGATGTCAAATAAGGAGGAAGACCCAGGTTCGAATCCCCGCGCCGGGGTGAGCTCACGTTGCTCGGTCCCTGCTCCTGTCCACCTAGCAGTTCGAAAGCACGTCAAAGTGCAAGTAGATAAATAGGTACCACTCCGGTGGGAAGGGAAACGGCGTTTCCGTGTGCTGCTCTGGTTCGCCAGAAGCGGCTTTGTCATGCTGGCCACATGACCCGGAAGCTGTACGCCGGCTCTCAGCCAATAAAGCGAGATGAGCGCCGCAACCCCAGAGTTGGACACAACTGGACCTAATGGTCAGGTGTCCCTTTACCTTTAAGGAGGAGGAGAGTTAAATCAAGGAGTCAAAGTGGCTGATTCCTGTACCAGGGCTTGCATGCAGAACATTGCAGAAACATGGGCAGTGCTGCTGCTCTGTAAGTGGGGGAGAAACCCTTTTCCTTGGGTCAGATAACGGCCAGGATGCTGGGAGTGTTCATGCCTCCAAAAATAACAGAGCCACAAGTAATTGCTATGCTACTTTGCTACATTATATGATGCTACATTGCATAGTATGAGCATCTTACTGATGGCAAGTAAGAGGTACTACCGTAACTAGCATAGCCTTGGCTACTTGGCTTGGGAGAACACCTAGCTTTACACTGGGTTGGGGAAAGTTAAGGAATTGTCTTGAAAGGAAAGGAGAAGCATGGGTACCTCTTGATGTAGAGCCTGAGCTAGATGTCAAGCTACAGGGAAGCTACAGGGAACCAGGCAGAGGGCCTTCTTGGTAGTGGCGCCCAGGACCGGTGCTAGGGCTTTTCGCGCCCTAGGCAAGAGGGCGGGGCCACATGACGTCATTACGCATGACGTACGGTGCCCCGCCCCCTTCCCCGGGCGCCCTGCGCTGTCGCGGTTTTCGCCGCTGGTTGGGGAGGCGGCGGGGGGCAAGCTGGCCAGCGCCCCCTCCATTTTGGCGCCGCCGCCACGGTTTTTGCCCCAACCTGCTTGCTCCGCCGCTGGTTGGGGCGCAGGGGGCGGGAGGCAGGCTGGCCAGCGCCCCCTCCATTTTGGCGCCCTAGGCAGTTGCCTAGTTGGCCTAAATGGAAGCGCCGGCCCTGGTGGCGCACTCCCTGTGGAACGCCCTCCCATCAGATGTCAAGGAGATGAGTAACTAAATAATTTTTAGGAGACATTTGAAGGCAGCCCTGTATCCGGAAGCTTTTTAAGGTCTAATGTTTTGTTATGTTTTTCTACATTCTGGAAGCCACCTGGAGTTGCTGGCGCGACCGAGTCAGATGCTTGGTAGGATTCCTTCTGTATCTAGATCCACAAAATAACAAATGGTTATGTTGTTTGTATGTCTTTCTCGCTAAAGGTCCATCAGAGCCGGGGCCTCTCACCCTTAAAAAATCTGTTTTTAGGGCCAGGAACCATTTCTGACAAATTTGAAGAAATGATAAAGTCAGTTTCTGACTATGCACTTGGACTGTGTAGACACACACCCAAAAAAATCATGAGATCTATAGTTCACCCCCTCACAAAGCTACAGTTCACAGCACCCTTAAGGAACTACGATTCCCAATATTATTTGGGTGGAAAATGTGATTTACATGTATGATGTGTGTGCAGTCAGTGTCTTCTCCCAGCTGCTTTTCCGCTTAGGAACCCTGTTTTCAAATATTTGAGCCGAAGGGCAGAGATTTCAGCCCTAGGCAATATGCCTGGCAGGCACACACTCGAGTCCCAGCACGTTTCTTCTTAGACCTGAAGCCCTGGGAACCAGGGACTGTCACTACTGAGTGTATGAATTGTCTCACAAACCAGGAACCACATTCTAGGGAAAGGAGAATTCCCAGATGGAGCCTTCCGCTGCTCATTCTTCTGGGAAGAATGTATTATTCATTATTTTTATTTTATTTTATTAACTGAATTTATGTAGCCACCCCACAGCATAAGCTCTGTGGGCGGCTCACGAAACAAATGCATCAATTAAAATGCAATATAAAACAGTAAACGAATTAAAAGCTAAAAGCACAGGATTGTATTTGCTTACCCAGGAATGCTTAGTAAAAGTCTGCCCGTAAATGTTACGGTCAGGTAGTGATTGTGCAATTCAGCTGGTAAATTAAATGGCCTCTGGGTTCTTCCAATTCATTTTTCTAGCATTACAGTTTTGAATGTAAAGATCTGTTAATTTGCAAAGCTTTAGTGGAGGAGGAATGGAGCTCCAGGACACTCTCTCTCTCTCTCTCTCTCTCTCTCTCTCTCTCTCTCTCTCTCTCTCTCTCTCTTTTAAGAGCAGGGGGTAATTGACAGAACCTCCCTGCTCTGGCAAGTAAATGAAGTGATGCTAATGAAGCTTTCAAATTTGTTTGTGACAGATTAGAACAGAGGAGGGCGGAGAATGTGGAACATAGTCTGAGCAAAGTCTCTTTTCCTTTCCTTTGATGGGGCTTCTAATTCTTGATGGTGTGAATAGTAACACTGCTTTGTAAGATGGTTAGCATTTCCAATTAAAAGTTAAAGGATGCATTTCAGGCTACCGTAGATTCATTTGTTAAAGTTCTCTGCGTTTCACAAGTTGAACCCTTTTAGTCGGAAGTCAGCAGAACTGGATTCAATGGTGCTTGCTCCTAGGAAAACATTTAGCGGGTTGCAATCAGGCTGATCCTAATAAATTGGGTATTATGCTGTGTATGGCCGCTGTGTGGTGCTGGAGGAGACTCTTGAGAGTCCCATGGACTGCAAGAAGATCAAACCTATCCATTCTTAAAGAAATCAGCCCTGAGTGCTCACTAGAAGGACAGATCCTGAAGTTGAGGCTCCAGTACTTTGGCCACCTCATGAGAAGAGAAGACTCCCTAGAAAAGACCCTGATGTTGGGAAAGATTGAGGGCACAAGGAGAAGGGGACGGCAGAGGATGAGATGGTTGGACAGTGTTCTCGAAGCTACTAACATGAGTTTGGCCAAACTGCGAGAGGCAGTGAAGGATAGGCGTGCTTGGCGTGCTCTGGTCCATGGGGTCACGAAGAGTCGGACACGACTGAACGACTGAACACAAAAATGGCCGCTGTGAGTGTTTGTGGACTCTCCTTGGGGGCATGGCTGTGGGTGTTGTTCCTGATGGCTACTGTCAGGCTACTAGCCACAATGGATATTGTTGCATGCGCTGTGGTCTTAAACCACTGAGCCTCTTGGGCCTACCTATTGGAAGGTCGGCGGGGTGAGCTCCTGTTGCTCTGTCCCAGCTCCTGCCAACCTAGCAGTTCAAAAGCATGCCAGTGCAAGTAGATAAATAGGTACCGCTCCGGCGGGAAGGTAAATGCCGTTTCCGTGCGCTCTGGTTTCTATCACGGTGTTCCGTTGCGCCAGAAGCGGTTTAGTCATGCTGGCCACATGACCTGGAAAGCTGTCTGTGGACAAACGCCGGCTCCCTCGGCCTGAAAGTGAGATGAGCGCCACAACCCCATAGTTGCCTTTGACTGGACTTAACCATCCAGGGGTCCTTTACCTTTACCACCCCAATCTCTGAGCAGGGCAAGATTCCAGGGGTTCCAGCTGCTCACTTAACGTCCATGTTTCCTTTTGGAAATGAGGCACAGCAGAGACTGTGATATATGTTTATGATATATGTTGATTTACACACAAATGCAACCCAAACCTATGATGGGGGGGTTCACGCACTGGTGGAGGAAGAGGGGTGCAGGGGGAGCGCACTGCCCCTGGCAGTGGGGTGCCCTTGCGGCTGATCCACGCCCCAGGGACATGTGCCACGCCCCTGGGACGCGTGTCAGCGCCATCAACATCCCAAAAGCAGACCCTCCAAGTGTCCCTGTTTTCAAGGAACAGTCCCGGATTTACAGAAGCTGTCCTGGTTTCTGATTTGATCCCAGAATGTCCCACTTTTCCTTAGGACGTCCCTATTTTCATCACAGAAATGTTGGATGATAAGGAGTTATATGACTCCTGAGCCAAGGAGGTAAGTAACTAGACAACCTTTAGAAGACATCTGAAGGCAGCTCTGTAGAGGGAAGATTCTTACTGTTTTATTATGTTTTTCTATATGTTGGAAGCTGCCCAGAGTGGCTGGAGCAACCCAGTCAGATGGGCGGGGTGTAAATAATAAAATTATTATCATTATTATGGAATAGGACATGGGTAGGCAAACTAACGCCCGGGTGCCGGATCTGGCCCAATCACCTTCTCAATCCAGCCCGCGGACTGTCTGGGAATCAACCTGTTTTTACATGAGTAGAATGTGTCCTTTTATTTAAAATGCATCTCTGGGTTATTTGTGGGGCATAGGAATTCGCTCATGTTCCCCCCTCCAAAATATAGTCCGCCGCCCCCCCCCACAAGGTATGAGGGGCAGTGGAGTGGCCCCCTGCTGAAAAAGTAACAAACCGAAACCCACCCACCCCAGTTTAACAGGCCACAGATATCTTTTATTATTATCTATTAAATTTATTAAATTTAGAAGTTTTTAAATGTTTAATGTTTTATTATGCTTTTATATATTTTATGGAACAGGGCATCTCTATTTTCATTGGAGAAATGTTGGAGGCTACGCAGAAAGGGTCTTATTTCTCCCATAACCACAGCCTTGGAGTCAAACCGACCTCTACCATTGCTCTTAAATGTTGCTCTCACTCTCCTGCTTTCTGAATCCAGGGATTATAGGAGTCTGGCACCCACAAACTCATAACACTATATCCTTCAAAGCGGCTCACATTCTCCTTTCCCTTCCTCCCCCACAACAAACACTCTGTGAGGTGAGTGGGGCTGAGAGACTTCAGAGAAGTGTGACTAGCCCAAGGTCACCCAGCAGCTGCATGTGGAAGAGCGGAGACGCGAACCCGGTTCACCAGATTACGAGTCTACTGCTCTTAACCACTACACCACACTGGCTCTCAGAGTGGCAGAGGGGTGTAAAAACGAAACAGCTTCTAGATTTCCTCTCCACCCACAACAAATGGATAGGTAAGCTGCATTCTGTCACGTTGGGGCTGGCTTTGGTGGCCCACCCAGCCTCTGGGCACTCAGCACCAGCCAGAGTGTGACTCATGTGCGTGCGCAAGTCTAGCAGCAAGTAATGAAACAGTCCCATCTCTCCGTGAGTGACAGCCACCTGGGCATCCTGCCCTGGCAGCATGTGCCACGAATAGGGGTGCGGGGGCAGAAGTGCTCAAGGGGCTACAGATGTACCAGGCTTCCAGCCAGCAGAGGTGGGGCAGAAAGTTTCGAGAATTAGGGAGGGAGGGTGTGTCTGCCCTTCGGCAACTCTCCTTGATTACCCCCCCCCTTTTTTTGCCAACCTGTCAACATGTTTTGTTGGACCAACTTACATTTATCTAAGGGTGGAAGCTTTAGAGTTTTAAAGAGCTCTTTGTTGTGCAGAGTTCTGTGAAACCTGATGGCATACCCCTTAAGCTGGTCTGTTAACAAGATTCCTTTGCATTCCCTGCCACTTGGATCCAGTATAGCAAAAGGTAAAGGAGCCCTGGACGGTTAAGTCCAGTCAAAGGCGATTATGGGGTTGTGGCGCTCATCTCGCTTTCAGGCCGAGGGAGCCGGCCTTTGTCCACAGACAGATTTCTGAGTCATGTGGCCAGCATGACTAAACTGCTTCTGGGGCAACGGGACACCGTGGCGGAAACCAGAGCGCATGGAAACGCTGTTTACCTTCCCGCCGCAGTGGTGCCTATTGATCTACTTGTGCTTTGACGTGCTTTCGAACTGCTAGGTTGGCAGGAGCTGGGACAGAGCAACAGGAGCTCGCTCCATCGCAGGGATTCGAACCGCCGACCTCCAATCAGCAAGCCCAAGAGGCTCAGTGGTTTAGACCACAGCGCCACCCTCGTCCCCAATAACAACCATACCTATTAATAAGGTAGTGCATGTTGTTGAACTACAACTCCCATCAGCCCTAGCAAGCACGGCCAATAGCCAGCAATAATGGGAGTTGTAGTTCAGCATCGTCTGGAGGACTAAAGATTCCCCCACATCTGTGTTAGTGGCATCAAAACAGTTCTAAGCACCTGTGTGGCTACATTTCCAAGGTGTAGTAAATAGAAAAATGGGAGAGTGGATTGGTAGAGAACCAAGATTGATTATAGATAGTAACAAAAGTTAATTTAACACAATGTGATATGAACTGTACAGAACACAGCAGTGGCACATGGTGACAAGCAATGGCAGAGCAGCATTGGAGCGCAGGGACACATAGCTCTAGGACATTTTTTTCTGAGGAGGAATCATGACACCATCTAGCAGAATGTTAGGCTGACTGATAGATCCTCCCTGCTATGGCAAGTGAATGGAGTGATAACGAGGCTTTCAAGTTTTACTGTTTGTGACCGATTAGGATGGAGAAAGTCAGAGAATGGGTGGCGGGGGAGCAGAGTCTGGACACCTCCCCCTCCCCCTTTCGATGGGATTCCTACTTTATTCCCGCAGCTTAGACAGTAAGATTTTGATGACAAGGTTGTTTGCATTTCTAATCAAACGTTTAAAGGTCACATTTTAGCTGGTTGAAGGTGTTTTTGTTGAAGCATAATGTGTTTTGCAAGTTGGGTCTGCACATTTTAACGAGGACAGGAATTCAGGCCTCCCCAGCCAAACTGCGACATGCAACTGCTACACCACCCATTGGAGATCATATGAGCAGAACTGTCAAGTTCCACTCAGAATCTGCCCAAACTTCTGCATTTGACTCTGAGTATGGTAAGGTTTACCTTCCCGCCGCAGCGGTACCTACTTATCTACTTGAACTTTGACGTGCTTTCGAACTGCTAGGTTGGCAGGAGCAGGGACCGAGCAATGGGAGCTCACCCCGTCGCGCGGATTCGAACCGCCGACCTTCTGATCGGCAAGCCCTAGGCTCTGTGGTTTAGACCACAGCGCCACCCGCGTTTCCATGCGCTGCTCTGGTTCGCCAGAAACGGATTAGTCCTGCTGGCCACATGACCCAGAAGCTGTACGCCGGCTCCCTCGGCCAATAAAGCGAGATGAGCGCCGCAACCCCAGAGTCGTCCGCGACTGGACCTAACGGTCAGGGGTCCCTTTACCTTTATGGTAAGGTTCTAGAAAGGCTGTTCTGAACTCCACAACTCATCTGCACTTTGCTACATACACATGGAGCTGTCCGTGAATGTTGTGACCCATCCATGCAAGTACTGTGAGATTGGATACATAAATTGGAGGAGAATTAAGTAGTAGCATTGTTTTTTCTTCTTAAGAACAGAGGTGCACATCCCTGCCGCCCCAGGTCCTCACCTGACCCTTTGCTGAGTTGGCCAATGTTTTTTGAGTCTCCGCTCCTGAGAGCCAGAATGTGCCAAGAAGCATGCAATCTCTAACAGTTGGTTTCTGTGCCACGGAACTCGCACATTTCCCCTCCTAGGGTGACTCTGCCCATTAAAACCTCCTCTGCTTTGGGCCCTCTGGCATTTGGCAGAGCAGCCCATCTCAGTGCTGTGTTAAGCAAGCCAGGGAGCAGCTGGCCCTGGGTTGGGTAGGAAGCAATCGGTGTATTAGCAAAGGAGAAAGAGCCCAGTGGTATGTTAAAAAGAGATGCTTCCTAGCTCGTTGCTTTTTCATGGAAGAACCTCCTTGCACAACAGGAAGAAATCAACAACCGAAGCCTTTCCCACCGCGATATCTCAATGCCTGGGAGCAAGGGGGAGGAGGGATGTTCACCTGCTGACACCTGTCTGTACTACTGCTGTTCAAAGCACAGAGCTGCAGCCTTTAAAAATAAGGGCAAGTGACCCTTAGAGCTAAAGGTAAAGGGACCCCTGACCATTAGGTCCAGTCGTGACCGACTCTGGGGTTGCGGCGCTCATCTCGCTTTAGTGGCCGAGGGAGCCAGCGTACAGCTTCCAGGTCATGTAGCCAGCATGACTAAGCCGCTTCTAGTGAACCAGAGCAGCACACGGAAACGCCGTTTACCTTCCCGCTGCAGCGGTACCTATTTATCTACTTGCATTGTGACGGTGACGTGCTTTTGAACTGCTAGGTTGGCAGGAGCTGGGACCGAGCAACGGGAGCTCACCCCATCGCGGGGATTCGAACCGCCGACCTTCTGATCGGCAAGCCCTAGGCTCTGTGGTTTAACCCACAGCGCCCTTATTGGAGTCCAATATCAAGGGTGGGGAGGCACAGGCATCCCAGCCCACACGTTTGGTGTGTCAGATATGATGGGTTACAGGTCGGTAGCCGTGTTGGTCTGCCGTACTAGAAACAAAATAAAAAATTAAAAAAATTCCTTCCAGTAGCACCTTAGAGACCAACTAAGTTTGTTCTTGGTATGAGCTTTTGTGTGCATGCACACTTCTTCAGGTATCTGAAGAGGTGTGCATGCACACAAAAGCTCATACCAAGATATGATGGGAATTGAGATGTAGTGAGCCAATCATGATTTGGGAGCCAATCATGGTCTGGAAAGCAGGATGAAAACACAGCAAGCAAGCAAATAAATCCATAGGCTCCCTGAATTGGGGAATTGTTTGGAGTTTATATTTTATTTCTATGTCCCAAGAGTTCCAGCCTACCCATGTGTCCTTGCTGGTGCCCTGCAAGGCATTTTGCACCCATAGCCTTTCCCAGCCTGCGCTTCTGAGGATCTGAAAAGAATGCCTTCTTCATATGCAAAGGCATATTTTGTAGGGGATTCTCCTGCCAGTACGTACGTAGCTGGAAAGCCTCGCTGAGGATCAAACACTGGACTAGGCAGGGAACCCAGGAAGGCTCCAGCCCCGGGAAGTCTTGGTCTGTTAATTAAGCACCGAGGCAATTGTCATAATGGTAAAGAGGTTAGATGGAACAGGCTGCACTCAGAAATGGCTAAGCAGAGTGTTCTGCAGTGTGCCATGGAGATAGAAGCAATACATTGCGTGGAAATAACTCAGTGTGTCTAAGCAGCTGTTGCTGCAGCCGCCGCCGTCGTCGTGCTGTTCCTGCTCTCTCAGCCACAGCTGCTAATGAACTCCGTGCGCTAAATAAATGCTCTCGTGCGCACCCTCCCTGGGAAATGTTAGGCTTGCAGCAGTGAAGGTTAGGAAAACGGTGCAATGCAGGCGGCCGTCAGATGCCGGGCCTGGTTAGCTGCACTTGTTCCACATTACGTCACCCTTTGTACGGCAGAAGAAACCGGCTGAGTGTCTGGGTGGCAAGGCTGTGTGAGGGTTTGGGGCCCAACAACTGCAGGGTAGACGGAGTGGGATGCATGAATTGTGTTTCGCCTGTGTCATTATGCTAGCCAAACAAAATCTAACACTCACTTTTACCTCTTGTTCTGTTCTTGCGTCTGTGTGTGTGAGAGAGAGTTCAGCTCTCGGTGGCTTCATCATCAATCAATGGCTTTTATTCATGGAAAGCCCACAGAAGTGCTGTGATGGGGGACAGCTGCACCTGTTGAACTTTGTGCTGTCATGCAGCTGCCGAGCAGCGAGGAGCCTTGCACAGATACAGTAAATGCCCGGCACTTCCAGTACAAGTCTTGTCAACTGGCCAGACAACCTGCTCTGATAGGTCATCACAAACTAGAAAGAGATCATCTTTAATTTCAGCTGTTGTGCTGCTTGGAATGGAAGTCTGATTGATAGCTAAGAGTTGTGGAATTAGCTACAATTCAGGTAGATCTTGGACTACTGCAATGCGCTCTACGTGGGGCTACCTTTGAAGGTGACCCGGAAACTGCAATTAATCCAGAATGCGGCAGCTAGACTGGTGACTGGGAGTGGCCGCTGGGACCACATAACACCGGTCCTGAGAGATCTACATTGGCTCTCAGTATGTTTCCGAGCACAATTCAAAGTGTTGGTGCTGACCTTTAAAGCCCTAAACGGCCTCGGTCCAGTATACCTGAAGGAGCGTCTCCACTCCCATTATTCAGCCCAGACACTGAGGTCCAGTGCCGAGGGCCTTCTGGCAGTTCCCTCACTGCGAGAAGCAAAGCTACAGGGAACCAGGCAGAGGGCCTTCTCGGTAGTGGCGCCCTCCCATCAGAGGTCAAAGCGATAAACAACTATCTGACATTCAGAAAATACCTGAAGGCAGCCCTGTTTAGGGAAGTTTTTAATCTGTGATATTTTAATGTATTTTGATATTTGTTGGAAGCCGCCCAGAGTGGCTGGGGAGACCCGGCCAGATGGGCGGGGTACAAATAATAAATTATTATTATTATTATAGTTCGTTAAGGTGACTGTATTAAGCTTGGAAAACAAAGAGGTAGGGGGGAGAGTTCAATATACAACTATAAAAGTTTAAAAACTATTATGAGAAATACATACTTTAAAAAATCAGAGTAAAAAATCTGCTGTGATCGAGAAACACAGTGTTTGCAGAGTTTTTGGGATTTGTTGTCATAATTTTGTAATTACAAAAATATTTGCAATTTGTATTTTATTTTATTTTGTAGATGCAGGGCCCGAGTGATGCAAAACACACAGGACATTAAACTTTCTCTCCCACCCTCTTTGCTTCCTGCTCCCCCTTTCCATTTGCCAGGTTACCCCCACCTTTTTCTGTACTGAACACATTAATCTGCCTTGTCCTCAGTCAGACTTAGCCCATCTTTTTCTGCCTTGCCTACTGCGCCTGGAAGCTGATCTTCATTGCCTCCTGCAACATGACACCACTTTCTGTCAGAGGTGGGGAACTCGTGGTCCTCCAGATGTTGCTGAAACACAACTCCCATCATTATGCTTTTCTAAAAAAAGAACGCCTGCCTTCCCTGCTCTGCATAACCTTGCTTGCTTAGCTGTGAAACACCTGCAGCAAAGGCCGGTACCTTGGAAAGGCTATAAAGGAAGCTCCGGGAATTTGCAGTGCTTTGCAGGACTGGGCCTATTGAACCAAACCAAACCAAATAAATCCAACTAACCAGCAGTGGTACAACCTGGGGTCACCATGAGGAAAGCATTAGCACAGACCCTCTAAATCAGTGATGGCTAACCTTGACACCCCAGATGTTTTGGAACTACAACTCCCATCATCCCTAGCTAACAGGATCAGTGGTCAGGGATGATGGGAGTTGTAGTCCCAAAACATCTGGAGTGTCAAGGTTAGCCATCACTGCTCTAAGTGTTCCTTTTTTCCAGGGACAAGCCCAGATTTACAGAAGCCATCCCAGATTCTGATTTGATCCCGGAATATCCTGCTTTTCCTTAGGACAGGGGTCAGCAACCTTTTTCAGCTGTGGGCTGTCCCTCAGACCATGTGGCGGTCTGGACTATATTTTGGGTGGAGAAATGAACGAATTCCTATGCCCCACAAATAACCCAGAGATGCATTTTAAATAAAAGGACACATTCTACTCATGTAAAAACACGCTGATTCCCGGACTGTCTGCGGGCCGGATTGAGAAGGCGATTGTGCTGCATCCGGCCCCTGGGCTTTAGGTTGCCTTCCCCTGCTTTAGGACATCCCTATTTTTATCAGAGAAATGTTAGAGGGTATGGGGTTATGTGACCCGAGCCAAAGAATCACAAATAAATGGGCATTTTACAGGAATTGGGTAGAAAGGGGGGAAGCCAACCCAAACATACAAGCTCGAATGAACAGACTGTGTACATGGATAAAGATTTGAAGAAGGAAGGCCTGTCTAGGAGGGAGGGTTGGAGGGGAGGGGGAAGGGGAGGAAAAGAAAAGAGAGAGAGAGAGAGAGAGAGAGAGAGAGAGAGAGAGAGAGAGAGAGAGAGATGGTAAACCGTAAGGTACTTTGAACTGATTTTGTTATGTAAGCCTTTTTCAGGAACCATATATAATAATGTTATGTTGCTATGCATTGTAGTATGAACTAAGTTGTGTTTTGTATTTCTTTCTTTCATTGAATATTATAAAAATGTTAGGTTACTAAGCAAAATTAATAAAAGTTTAAAAAAAAATGTGACCCCTGAGCCAAGGAGATAAGTAACTATACCACCTTTAGAAGGCATCTGAAGGCAGCCATGTATGGGGAAGTTTTTTACTGTTTACTGTTTTCTTATGTTTTTATATATGTTGGAAACCTGCTGGGGCAACCCAGGGCAGAGTATTAATAAATAATAATAATAATAATAATAATAATAATAATAATAATAATAATATGGAATAGGGCGTCCCTGTTTTCATAGGATAAATGCTGGAGGGTATGTTGGCAGTGGCAGAACAGAAGTTGTTTCATACTTCAGGGTGCAAGCCTGCTGTCATGGATCGGGTCCCCCACCCCACTCCCAGGTGGGAGACTGGAGAAAGGTGAGTGTTGCATGCCAGCTTTGTAGAATTCTTTTCTTCTTCTTTTTCCTCCAGGCTCTGGTTAATGAGTATTTTCTCTGTGGAGTGGTTGGTAGCAGAGGGAAAGCTCTCTGGTTTCTGCTCTAGGGTCAGAGCATGTTGGTGGAACCTGTAAGGTAAAGGTAAAGGTACCCGACTGTTGTGTCCAGTCGCGAACGACTCTGGGGTTGCGGCGCTCATCTCGGTCTATAAGCCAGCAGGTAGCTACCGTGGTTGTCCTTCAGATGCTGATGGACTCCCAAATCCCATCACCTCCACCCAGTATGGCCAATGGTCAGCGATGATGGGAAATGGGAGTCCAACCAAGATCCTGTTGGTTGGCATAATATACAGTTGGCATGTTTGTCTGCAGCCACAGCCTTTGATGGAAGGCTCTGCCGACAGTGAATCATGTCTGTGGAAAGCTTTGGTTGGGAATGGTACTGCTCTGTTACATCCCCAAAGGTTATGTCCTGCAGGAGCCCAGGGGACTTTCTGACCATAAATTCTCATTTCCTGTGGCTCCCAGAAGGTATTCTGTTCTGCTCACCACTATGTCCTCTAGCAAACCATTATTAACTTCTCCCTAGGTCCTAATACGTCCTCCTTTAAAGCTCTAAACGGCCTCGGTCCTGTATACCTGAAGGAGCGTCTCCACCCCCACCGTTCAGCCCGGACACTGAGATCCAGCGCCGAGGGCCTTCTGGCGGTTCCCTCACTGCGAGAAGCAAAGCTACAGGGAACCAGGCAGAGGGCCTTCTCGGTAGTGGCGCCCGCCCTGTGGAGCGCCCTCCCAGCAGAGGTCAAAGAGATAAACAACTATCTGACATTCAGAAAATACCTCAAGGCAGCCCTGTTTAGGGAAGTTTTTAACCTGTGATATTTTAATGTATTTTAATATCTGTTGGAGGCCGCCCAGAGTGGCTGGGGGGACCCAGCCAGATGGGCTGGGTACAAATAATAAATTATTATTATTATTATTATTATTATTATTATTATTATTATTATTATTATTATACCCAAGTGGGATGGAGAGCAGGGCTGAGTGATGTCTGGTTTTCAGCATCCTGATATATAACTAGCTAAACATTGTGATATACCAATATATACCGGTATATCACAATGTCTGAAATAAGGATGGAACCATGTGGAGGTGAACAGGGTAATGTCCTGGCAACTGCTACTCCTTAGAAATCTTTCTTTTTGGGTTCTTTGGTTCCCAAAAGAAAATGGCAGCCACGGCTATTAACAACAAGTTTCTGCTTTGGTTGAACTCTTCCAAAGACCTGGCACAGCAACCGTTAATGCTGTGAACCACCAGCGCAAGAAACGTTTGCAAAGGGAGAAGCAAATTTTGTTGGGCATGGTCCTACCTCCACCAATACCGACACTCCAAGTATCCCTATTTTCCAGGGACAGTCCCAGATGTAGAGAGGCTGTCCCACTTTCAGATTTGATCCTGGAATGCCCCACTTTTCCTGTTTTATTGGAGAAAAGGTAGAGGGTATGGAGTTATGTGACTCCCAAGCATAGCTGTCAACCTTTCCCTTTTCTCGCGGGGAATCCTATTCGGAATAAGGGAATTTCCCACAAAAAAGGGGGAAAGTTGACGCCTATGCTCCCAAGCTAAGGAGAAAAGTAACTAGACAACCTTTAGAAGACATCTGAAAGCTGCCCTGTATAGGGAAGTTTTTTTAAAAAAATGCTTAATGTTTTATTATGTTTTTATATATATTGGAAGCCGCCCAGAGTGGCTGGGGCAACCCAGTCAGATGAGCGGGATATAAATAATAAAATTATAATTATTGAATAGGACGTTCCTATTTTCATCGGAGAGATGTTGTAAGGTATGCCAATATGCAGCGAATGAGGACAGCCTTCCTTCCGATGCTTTAACCCCAACCTGCAAAAAGCCTGTTCAGCTTTCCCTGCAGCTGCGAAGGTAGAAACTCCACTTGGGAATTATGTCAACAGCTTGTTTTTTGTCTAGATAAGCAATAAGCCACGTGACTAAGAAAACTACTGGAGATATCAGCATTTTTAAGAAGAGGATCCTTACTCTCCACTTGTAGCACACGGCTTCCGGCTTTCATGGACTACTAGCCTATGTGGGTGTTAAGTCCTGGACTCTCTTCCAGTTCCATAAACCTGATCCCCAAACACGTCTCTGTTGGGGATTATAGAACAGGGTTGAAGGAAGCCATCTGATCCCTGGCCAACTCCTTCTGCACCTCGGGGCAATGCCTGGCAACGACAGGCAGATAAAACTCGTGAGCGGAGCGTTATGTATCGTTCAAGTAGCAACAAACCCCGAGAAAGCAAAAGCTCATAAACAAGATCTGTTTGCTCTCCAACTTTGGAGGCGGGGCTCCTGCCTGGACCTTGAAATGTTGCTTGGAGAGGACACTGAACCCGAGTGGTTTCTCTTCACTGCCAAGTAGCTACAACCACACACTTGAGGGTGAAGCAGCAGGGTTGCCACCAAGGCAGCAGCCATAGCGTCATGGCAGGGAGACTTCAAGCCCACCACTACTTAGAATCATAGAACTGCAGAGTTGGAAGGGACACCGAGGGTCATCCAGTCCAACCCCCTGCAATTCAGGAATCTCAGCTAAAGCATCCATGACGAATGGCCGCCCAACCTCTGCTTAAAAACCTCCAAGGAAGGAGAGCCCACCACCTTCTGAGGGAGTCTGTTCCACTGTCTCACTGCTCTTACTGTCAGAAAGCTCTTCCTGACGTTTAATTGGAATCTCCTTTCTTGTAACTTGGAGCTCTTGGTTTGAGTCCTACCTTCCAGAGCAGGAGAAAACAAGCTTGTTCCCTCTCCCATGGAACAGCCCTTGTGATATTTGAAGATGGCTATTGTATCTCCTCTCAGTCGCCTCTTTTCCAGGCTAAGCATACCCAGCTCCTTCAACCGTTCCTCATAAGGCCTTGGTTTCCAGGCCCTTGATCATTTTGGTTGCCCTCCTCTGCACACGTTCCAGGAACATCTTCTGGAATTAAAAACATGCCCACTTTGGAGATGAAAAAAAGCTCTTCCTTCCCACCCACCAGACTCCATTGACTCTTGCTGGCTTTACAAACCAGGTGGAAGTGAGGTAAACATAGAAGCAGAGTCCAAGGTAGACTATTCTGAGGAAGGTGGCCCCAGATTATTCTGAGGAAGGTGGCCCCAGATTATTCTGAAGAAGGTGGCCCCAGATTATTCTGAGGAAGGTGGCACTAGATTATTCTGAGGAAGGTGGCCCCAGACTATTCTGAGGAAGATGGCCCCAGACTTTGGCCCTCCAGGTGTTGCTGAATTAAAGCCTCAACAAGCCAATGGCCAGAGATTATGGGAGTTGTAGTCCAGGAACATTTGGAGAGTCATAGGCTACCTAGACTAAAATAATGTTCAAACAAATTTCAGGATAATCCCTGAGGTAGATTACCATCAAAGATGGCCGAATCTCCTTTCAATGACTACAAATGCCTTGCGTGTCCTTCCAGCTTTCACAAATTCGGCACTGAGAAGTTGGGGTTTTTTTTGTTTGTTTTTTTGCAAAAAAGGAGCCTTTGAATTTCAACCCATGCCCAGGGCCCCATTGCTACCGGTAGTTAATTTGGGCGTTTATGAAGCTTTTATTCAAGCAGCTTACTGAGAGGATGTTATTTAATGATTAATAAAGGCCTCAAAAATTTGCTTTAGTGAGGTTCATTTATGGTCAGAACTATTATGCTAAAAATAGGATTAATAAATTATGAAGGCTCCCTTTCCTGACAGGAAAAATCACCGCAGCAATGTATTTCTCTTAACTTCCAAGGTGCCCATCACTTAATAGTTCATTATCAGCCATGGGCAAGGAGAAGAAAGGCAGCCATTATTATTTTATTCAGGACAGGCACCTTCCAGAACCCCGAGCACACAATCATAGGTACATTTGCCCATGCTCAGAGGCACTCCAGCTTCTTAAAGGGCCCTTGTGCCAAGGCCTTGCATTACAAAACACAGCTGAACACACCGGACAAAGGAATTGCATCCAGTAATCTAGTGACAAAGAACAACAACAACCCCGAATATTTGGCAAACGTCTCCTTCAGCATCCATGCTCCCCAGTGCAGACCGAATATGGAGCAGCAAAAGGAGCTATTGAGGAGGGAGAGGAGGAAAAACACAACTGTAAGGAAGAATTGTTCTCTTAATAAGGTTTTCATCTCATCAGGGGAGGCAATTTATGTATTAGAAGCCTAATAATAATCATACGCTGACGGCAAAATACCTACGCTCCAAGGAATTATTTGGCTTAGCGGGCAGGGCAGGCTAAGCGACCGACCGGCTTTTGTCCCTCACACAAAACAAAACTTGCTAACTGCCAAATTAGCCCAAACATTTTGCATTTGGGGATGCAGGAGTGAGCGGGGGGTCAGGGAAGGGGAAGAGAAACAGAATTAAACACCTCAGCCCGAAAATTTATTATTATTATTTTTCTATCAAATTCAAAATCTTTCGGTGATCGTTGAGGTTTCCTTCCCTCAGTAGCTTCGCGATTCCAGCAAAATATATGGGGATAAAAGGCTCCATATCTTCCAACCCTCTCTTGCGCATACACACGCACACAATTTTTACCGATGAAGGCCTGGGTGTGTGGGGTTTGGGCCTCTCCATGGTGGCCTCATGGACGACCGTGGCCTGAGATAACCCCATGTTGAAATCCCAGACCAAGCAGAGGCTGGAAGGGAGATGCTGGAACACCAGCTGCTGCCCAGCCAGGACAATGGAGCCGCTGTCCTCAAAAACCCAGCGCAGTTAACAATTGTGCCTTTTTTATTTCGTTTTGGCAGAGAGGATGAACAGGCAGCCTCGGCTAATCCTGCCTGTGAATAGATCCCCCGGTGCCAGAGCAACTGCGGCCCTCAGCCCGCTAACTCGAAAGGGAGAAGCCACTGAAAGCGTAGAAAGCAGCCGTTGCAATCTCAACGAGTCCTAAAGCCATGATGTGTGTGTGTGTGTGTGTGTGGACAAGGCATTGGCTGCTCAGAGGCGAGGTAGAAAACGGAGCCCCCTTCTTTGCCACAAGCAGAGATACACTCAAGGCCTAACTCAAAGTCCTACAAGCCGGGTTGGCAAGTTTGTGGCCTGCATTCTGCCAGATGCACTGGCGTCGCAAGGGGGGCGGGGGGGGCGGTAAGCCCCGGGTTCCACGGGAGGAGGGGGTGACACTTGGGCTGGCACCCTTGCAAGCCGCTACGCCAAAAGCAGCAGCGGCGGGGCACCCCCACGAGCTGCCGATCGCGTGCGGCGGCTCGTGGGGGTGCCGGAAGCAGCGGTGCCGGTTTGGATGGAGTGCGCACGCGTGGCATTTCGCACATGCGCACTCCATCAAAAACCGGCGCCGCGCCAAAAGCAGCAGAGGCAGCACCCTCATGAGCTGCTGATCGTCGGGGTGCCCCTCCGCTGCCGCTTTTGGAGTGGCACCTCGCAAGTGCGCCACGGGAGCAGCAGCGGCCCGGCAACGGAGTGCGCACGCGTTACATTTCACGCGTGTGCACTCCATCATGACGTTGCGTCGTGATGTCACAACGCAACATCACGACGCCCCGCCCCCAGGGGGAAGACTCCGTTCGCCGCCCCGGGTGGCGAGGAGGCTTCCTCCGCCCCTGGCCAGATGCCCCAAAACATCTAGAGGGTCATAGGTTAGCCGCCCCCTGATCTCAATGGGTGCTGCCATGGTAGATCACATACCCTCCAAGTGCCCCCATTTTCCAGGGATTTACAGCTCTCCCGGTTTCTGATTTGATCCCAGAATGTCCCACTTTTCTTTAGAACATCTTCGTTTTCACCAGAGAAATGTTGGAGGGTATGGCGTTATGCGACCCCAAAGCCAAGGAGATAAGTAACTAGGCAAACTTTAGAAGACATCTGAAGGCAGCCCTGTATAGGGAAGGTTTTTTTGGGTTTTTTAATGTTCAGTGTTTTCCCTAATTTCACCAGAGAAATGTTGGAGGGTATGAGATCAGCCTACAACTCCGTCACCAAAATCCCTTAGTCAGAAGCACGTTACTGCTCCAGATTTTGTTTTATTTTTCCTTAGTCTTAGAACACCTGAGCATATGCAGAGGTCGTTTCCCACACAACCAAATTGCAATTTGCGGGCAGGATTGGAACCCAGAGCCACCACCTCCCTTTAGAGCTTTGCATGCATTTGCTCCAGAGAAAAGTCCTTCGATTGCACCAGAGGGTGGGAAAAGTTAACGGCAGCGGCGAAAATTAAATCGGTTTGTGTTTTAGGAAGAAGGAACCTTTACACCCATCAAGAACCTAAAACGGTACCCCACCCCAACGCTGGCTTCCCAGATATATTAGGGAGCATGGAGCAAGTCCCATGGAGTTATTATTTCAAGATGCAAGAAGGAGTTGCTTGACACACACAGCCATCTCTGTTCACTTCTCTGGTCCAGGGCCAAAAGTCAGCAGCTTTCTCTCTCTCCTCCTCCTCCTCCTCCTCCTCCTCCAATCATTGCAGATTTGTCCATTGGCAACAATCCGTGGCTCGACCTCACTCTCTCTGCCAGGGCCCTTAATGAATGCTAATGCGACATCGCTTCCTGGCCTCTTGACACACACGTACGCTGTGCTCCTGTCTATCAAGCCCATTTCTCCAAATCATCTCAAGAGGGAATTTGCATGGCGGCCTTTCCATACCTCCCGATAAACGTGTCTGGGTTCCCGCTGCCCTGAAAGCAGCACCACCCAGATACAAAGTGGGAAGGAGAGACTTCAGACGCAAATGTGTTTTGAGGGAAAACGAAAAGAGTGACTCCTCTTTGGCGCGAACCAAAACCATGCAGCGCCGCGGAACAGAAAGCCAACAGCAGCAATAAAATTGCCAAAACAACACCATGGTTAATTTACTACCCGTGGCACAGAAGTAGACCCGTCCCTCCTTCTCCTCTCCTCCTTTTTCCCCAGGGAAAAGATATGGCGAAAAAACTCCCACCCAACCTCTGCTTTGGCATCAGCCTCAATGCAGTGGTCAAAAGCATTTCAAGCGACAAGAGAGTGGTGAAGGCACGGCAACAGGGGGGAAAATGGCTTCCTCCCGTGACGCTGGAGCGGCTCCGAGAGGTTCATTTGTCCCTCTCCCATCTCTTGAACCATACAAAGCGAATGAGAGAGGCATGGATGTCCTGCAATTGAAGGCACTAGAGGGTGTGACTGAGAGGATGCTGTGAGGAAAGATGGCTCCTGTCACAGCTCCTGACCTCTCTAACCATCCTGCCAGCCACCTACCTGGCCGTGCCTCACCTGTTCAGTAGTGAAGCTACCCCATGGTCCAAGGCCTTAAATGCACTTCTGTTTACCTACAATGCGTTTCAGCCCACCCCGGCCTCCGCTACCATCTTTCTCCCGCCTTTGCCAAACAGACGCGCACCCTTCCCACACCCACCGCCATTTTGCCTTCTCAAATGACCGCCCTTTCCTGCCAACCCATCCGCAGCTCTTTATTCCGCGACCGGACCCGCGCAGGAGCGCCAACCCCCGCACTTCGCCTTGCGCATATAATTCACAAACACACGCACACACACATGTACACATGCTAAAGGCATGGCTTGACTGCCCCGCGCCATGGCTGTACAAAGAGGCCAGTGGCCTGGGCACATCGTAACGCTAGCTCCAAAATAATTGCTCTGAAGAGAATAAGAAGATTTCTGCCCACCCTCACCCCGCCCCCCACCCCAAATATCTGTGCCTCACGCAGTGATGCGCTCCTTTTCCTCGGAGGTCATCCGCTACCTGAGCATTTTCTGTGTCCTGTGCAATACTAGCCCCACATCCAGACGTTGTCAATGTATGCATAGCATTTCGCGGCTTCAGGCAGAAACGTGTTGTTGTTTTTCCGGGGGAAGGCTGCCTGTTTTCCCTCAGGAACGGCGCAGAGACCTCCCCCCTGACCAAATACTGTACAAAGAGATATGAACAAGACAGGCAGTGCTCTGCTTCAGCCCCTCGGGGGGGGGGGGTCTCCTCCGTCTCCTCTCACATCACCGAGCAGCTCTTGGCCCGGTCTTTGCGGATCTCGGGGTCCGTCAACAAGTCCGTCCGAGCGGGCAACTGCGCCACCCGCTTCAGCCCTCGCTTTGAGTTGCTGCGCTTGAGGTGCTTGTGGATGCGGTTGACGGACGCCAGGGTGGTCACGTGGAAAACGTCCCGTACGCTGTTCTCCGAAACCTTGGAAGAGCACTCCACGTACGCCACGGCACCCAACTGCCTGGCCAAAATGCTGCCCTGTGCGGGGGGGGGGGGGGGAGAAAAGCGCCAAAACATTATGCCAGAACTTGGCCCCGAATTTTGTTCTTCTGCTTCCCGTCCCCCTCTCTCACCTTGGTTTCATAAGCCTCCCCCTTGATTTCGCCAAGACCTGCTCCCTTCCGTCCTCTAAAGACCCTCCCCTTCCGACCCTCTTCAGAAGGTCATAACCACAGCCCAAAATATTATTGGTCATCCTCTCCCATCTCTGGAAGAACTATACAGTTCCCGTTGCCTTAAAAAGGTTAACAATATTTTAAAGGATCCATCTCATCCAGGATATAGTCTCTTTGCACCACTGCCTTCGGGTAGAAGATATAGAACAATTAGATCAAGAACAAATAGATCGAAGAACAGTTTCTACCCAAGAGCTATAACCATCTTAAATGCTGTAACCAGATAAGATGACCTTGGAGAGCTGCGATGGGTGTGTGTGTGTGGCTTTTCTTGGTGTGTGTGTGCTTTGTGCTGGTTTTTGTTTTGTTTTTTCTTTCTGTTTTTTACGGGGTGGCATGCAATTTCGTTGCACTTGTACAGCGTTGTGCTTGTACTTGTGCAATGACAATAAATTATCTTATCTTATCTTATCTAAAAACACACACACACAGTATCCGTACTCCTAGCACTAATACAGAGCCCACCCTACCAGATGCTCTCTGCTCACCCCCTCCCCTAGACGCTGCTAACGCCATGTGTTTCTTTAACATCACAGCTAGCAGTTAATTTTAGTTTTTTTCCCTAGAAGGTAGAAAGAGAGCAAAGTGCTTCTTTTTTTAAAAAAAAGCATATATATCTAACAAAACGAGCAAGGGAGGAAGGGCTGGTGTATAAAACTAGGGAGGGGTGAGAAAAAGGCTGGGGTTTGTGGGTGCTGGAACTCAACTCAACTCATTTTATTTCGGCTTTAAGCCCATAGACATAACAACCAAAACCAGAAACAGCAGAGTCTGGTTTACAATTGCTAACAGTGAAATAGATTAAAAGGGATACTCAATTGAATAAAATATGATAAAAATTAAATTAAAATTTCAAGCTGTATATAACAATCCATTGCGTTTCTTAAGTGTCAGAACTGATGTCATAAATTTTGCCATATGGAGGGTTACAATCGAGTCTGAATCTTGCAACAGAAGAGCAAGGTAAGACTCTTCCAAATACCCCGGTAATTTTTGAGTTAATGGGAGTAATAGAGTCTTTCGGGCGGCAGAATACAAGGGGCAGACAAACACTATGTGATGAAGAGATTCAATCGAACGGTTATCACAGGCACATAAGACCGAAACTTGGCCCCTAGAAAATCTATGAAAAAGGACGTTTGAGGGGAAGACATTAAACCGTGCTTTAATAAAAGCGAAACGATGACTAGCAATAGAAAGAGTTGATAGATAGGCTGGTACTTGAAGTGGGGGTACAATGCCCAGGGATCTCGGTGAGCATGTCCCCCCGCCGAGCATAACATTGCGTTGCAACAGTGGGTGCCGGAGTGCAAAACAATGTTAAGCACTTGCCTTGCTGGGTTGGCACGAAAGGCAGAGATGGACGCTCTCAGCTGCCATTCGGCTCCCCTCTGCCCCCTGCCCCCCCCCCCGGGGAAAGTGCAAGAGGAGCATCGCAGAGTGCGCTGCCTCTAGCACTTTGTTCCTTCCTGCCTGACACTTCAGATGCGCTTGCCTTTGAACCTAAGGGGTTGGGGTTTTGTTCACCTTGCTTTCTGTCCTGCTCATTTCATTAGCCACAGGGTGGGCTGCAGTACAGAAAGGATAGAGAGGGATTCTTTAAAAACGTGACCATATATGGGTTGGGAAAGCATTCTCCCCCCCCCCCCATTTTACAGATTAATTAGCAGCCCTGAGCGCATGGCCTGGCTCGTTAGCTCGCATCACCTGCAATTACCTGCCCTGCGGTCCGTTGTTTTTTTGCTGCCTTCCACTCATTTCCTGCCAGAAAACACTTCTGGGGGTAGGGAGTTCACACACACACACACACACACACACACACACACACACACACAAGTGCATAAACCAGAGAAGATAAACGTAGCTTGCATGCACTGAGTGCTTGTAGTCAACTGGGGCAATGCATGCGTTTGCCTCCTGCACCTGTCAGGTGCAAGAATCTATACATCCTTCTAAACCCTAAGTTTTTAATGTTTGCTGTCTTAAAGGTAAAGGTAAAGGGACCCCTGACCGTTAGGTCCAGTCGCGGACGACTCTGGGGTTGCAGCGCTCATCTCGCGCTATTGGCCGAGATTGGTACAGCTTCCGGGTCATGTGGCCAGCATGACTAAGCCGCTTCTGGCGAACCAGAGCAGCGCACGGAAACGCCGTTTACCTTCCCGCCAGAGCAGTACCTATTTATCTACTTGCACTTTGATGTGCTTTCGAACTGCTAGGTTGGCAGGAGCAGGGACCGAGCAACGGGAGCTCACCCTGTCGCAGGGATTCGAACTGCCAACCTTCTGATCGGCAAGCCCTAGGCTCTGTGGTTTAACCCACAGCGCCACCCGCGTCCCTGTTTGCTGTCTTACTGTGTTTTAATTTACTGGAAGCCACCCAGAGTGGCTGGGGTAACCCAGTCAGATAGGCGGCATATTATTATTATTATTATTATTATTATTATTATTATTATTATTATTATTATTATCTTGAGGCCAATGATCAGTTTTTAAAAGCAGAGGTGCTGCAGGGGGTGGGGCCTGGCTCACATCCACATCTTCTGGCTTCCTCTCTCACTTACATTTCGCCTGCTCAGAGCCAGTCTCCATTTTTATTAATGTATCTTGAAATCGAGGCCTAGCACTGAGTTACGTACGGTGAGCCCAGGCTCTAAGGAAAACAACAACAACAACAACAACAACAACAACAACACACCTGCTCATGTGTGACGGGGATAAGGCGCTGTTTGGAAAGTTCCCGTAAAGTGTTCAGGTCGGTGCGCATGTCCAGTTTGCAGCCCACCAGAACCACCTTGGCGCTGGGGCAGAACTCCTGCGTCTCCCCCTGCCACTGCGAGGGAACAGAATCGGGAAATAAAGAACAGTGGGGTTAGAAAAACTGGCTCAGTCACCTGCTGTCAGGGCTGGAGTCAGATGCAGGTCAGCACGATTGCCGCTCCGTTGTCAATGAAGTTAACTCTTTATTCAAGGATACGGCATACAACTCAGCAACAATTCCCAGTAGGTCTTGCCAGAGCAATTGCCAGGACTGAAGGCCCCTGCCTTCCACCCCGTCCAAGGCTCCTCCTCTCCCCCAAGCAGTCTCAAACTGTGTCTGCGCACCTCTGGCCTCTGTTCTGCTCTCTTCATTATCCTGTGCGTTCTTGGAGACCAGCAGGAAGGTGACCTTGTCGCAGCTGAAGAGGGAGACTCCCTGGATTCTTCAGCAGCCTCTTGAAGCCTCTGCTTCATCCTCTGAGTCTGAATTGCTCCCTGTCGCCAGCTCTTCCTGCTCACTAAACCCTGTTGCCCCTTCAGCATCCAGTTCTCCCTCTGACCTCTCCTCAGTGTCCCACCACCAATCTCCGGGCTCTGATCCTTCCTCCTCTGGGGTTTCCCTTGGGGCTCCCACCACTCCTCCCCGACACCTCGCACCTCCATTATGCTTCTTTAGCCATTTTCCATCTGCCATTTTTCCAAAGCGCTCTCTGCCGCAACACTTGTTGCTATTTAGACGAGCAGCAAAATACCACTGGTAATGTTTTTTTTTTGTGCGATGCCACATTCCATAAATCAGCAACAATACAGAAAAGCAGCGTTCCGGGAAAGGAAAGGGCGTTGCTTGCCGATATTCAGCACATAAAAATGATACACTACCCCTTTGCAAAATTTAGATTACAAGCGGAAGATTTCTATTGTAAAGCTTTCAGGTTCCGACATGTTCTCTTTCAACAGTTTTTGCACAGCGCCTGGCTGCTTGGGCATCTAAATAATATATTGGTAGAGTCTGCCTTATTTTGCTCGGCGATGATGGCTCTGCTCTCTGCATATGCTCCAAGGCTTCCTTTTCTTTTCCATGACTTCATTGTCGCACCACCCCAGGAACAGAAATTGGTATTGGGCCAACATACTTCAGTATTCCAAGAATCTCTGCTTCAAACATCAGCTATAAAAGCAAGTTTCTAGCCCGTGAGGCTGAAAACACTTCAAAGTGTGGGATAGTCTCCAGTGTTATAGGGTTGGGCTGAGAAGGATTCCGTCAGTGATGGGGACTGCTACACAGCCTTGAATAAATCTTTGGGGTTCCCCCCCCCCACCAGCAAATAACAGAAGCAGAATGCACAAATGGGAAAATTCAGGATTATTTGCATTGTTCATACGGATTTCTGGCACAGAATTTGGGTCACCTTGGTGGCTCCGCCGAGCCTCGGCTCAGTAGAAATCAAGTCTCTACAAAGCTGTTTATTCAAAGAGTGTCAAATGGCTTCCCTTCCCCTCTGGCCTTACAAGCTGTGTGGCGCGCCAAAGCTCAGTGGGAAATGAAAAGCAGGTTCCTATTTTGCAGCCAACTCCAGTTTTGCACCCCACGGGCAGCAATCACAAGGGCTCCCCACCCCTCCCCGACGCATTCACATTTCAGCCTGGGGGCTAACACTCCGCTTTCAAAACCTCCCATATTTATATCGGTATCAAAAAACTACACCCCCTGATTTCTGCTTCGCAGCACCTGAGGAGATCTTTCTGCCACACAAGCCTGCGCAGGGTTCACTGGAGGGAAGCAGGAAACTGTTCGGAAGATAAGTCCCAGGGGACACCCATTTGTTTTAAGCTTCAAAAAACCCTCCACACGTTCCCCTCAAAGCCTCTGGGAGGGTTGCTGCAGAGACGGACCAAAGGTGAGCAGTGCAGGGTAGAGATGGGAACACGGACAATTTGCCAGAACGCAGAGATAGCAGATTTCAAAACCCTCTTAGTTTCCACACATACACACCCCAGAAGTCCAGAACTCAAGGTCACTGAGCATGCAGTTGGGACTAGGTGGGTTCCAAGTCCTGAGGCATCGACTTCTGGGAACCTTTAACTACCGTATTTTTCGCTCCACAAGACGCAATTTTTTCCTCCTAAAACGTAAGGGGAAATGTCTGTGCGTCTTATGGAGCGAATATGTGGTCCCTGGAGCTGAACTGCCCAGGGGAAAAGCAGATCGTGTTTTTTAAAAAAAAGAGAGAGAGAAGGGGGTGTTGGAGGGAAGCCCGCTGAGCAGCTGCTCAGCAAAAGATCGGGGAGAGAGATAAGGGAGAGAGATTCCAGCCCTGCCCCCTTGCAGAGGGAGGCTGTTTCCCCAGCGACATGTGACTGGCTGATTAGATTATCTGTCTGGAAACTGTAGAAATGGCTCCCATTCCTGAAGCTGCAGAACTGTGAGTTAAACCCCATAAAACAGGATTTTTTCCCTTTGCAAAGTAAGCTCAACAACTTTGAGCTGCTCCTCAAAAATGGGGCTTTTCTCCTTTGCAAAAGAAGCTGCAGAAATTTGAGCTGATCCTCAAAAAATTGGGGCTTTCCCCCTCTAAAAACTAGGTGCGTCCTATGGTCAGGTGCGCCTTATAGAGCGAAAAATACGGTATCTTTTAACTCGATCACACGCAGTCTGCAGTCCGCTGGCAGTAGGAGTACAATATGGGCATGCCTTTAAGTTAACATCTTATATTAAAAATCTGACAGTTCCAAATTACCGAAGGCTATTTACAAAAGCCAGACTTAACGTCTTTCCTTCTGCAGTGTTGGATGGCAGATTGAGAGGAGTTCCATACCAGGACAGACTACGCCCATGTGCCCAAGACATTGACTCTATAAAGCATATTTTGCTGCACTGTGTGAAATTCGAGCAAGCCAGGGCTGAACTGATATTACCCTTGCTAGTACCTTTCCCAGGAAAATCAGACGATTACTATGTCAGGTTCCTACTGGAAGACCGGACAAATGACAGAACATTAGCAGTGGCAAAGTTTCTATCGGTGGTTGCAAGAACCAATGATCCCTATTCCTAAGTCTGAACAAAATGCTTGTGTAACCTGAAGGCGGGCTGTCGAAATTGTGTACTGTTTTGTAATGAATTGTTGGGTCTCTGGACAGTAATAAAGATTGTTGCTGTTGTAACTAAAATAATATAAAGTTAAAGCCTCACCCACAGTGTCAAGTAACAGAAACAGCTCTTGGCTCCAGCCGTTCTGATTTAAAGGAAGAAGAAGCTAAGTATGCCATGTTGCCAGGGACATTTGGGTTATGCTGGCCATAATCCACAGCTGGCACAGAATATTCCGCAAATAGATGTGAGAAGAACAGCGTGCAAGAACAGCGTCGCTGTTCCATTTGCAGTCTCCTGTTTTCGCACGTGGACAGCGCTCCCTGGATAGCAGCATTTGCCGGCAAGTTGTCAGAGATATTCTAGGCATGAGGACTAGTCTTTCCCCTGGAGACCCATCCCCAGATTCCCAGAACGCAAGCTCCGAAAGGGAAACTATGTCAGAAACCAAAGCTTAGAGCCTGTTCTTCTTCTTCTTTGGTGATCACTCGTAGCCGAATAAGATTGTCTTCCATAAACACAGTTTTGACAATGAGTCCGTAAGTGACCGTGGAGGCCAATTCTGGATCCACACGTCCTTCCACAATGGGGACATTGGTTTCCGTGCGGAAGTTGATCACGGTGTGGATTTGCCAAGCGTGCCTTCCTCTTAGCACGTTTCTCCCTTGCGTCCTGAGTTCGAGTGTCTTCAAAGCCAGCTTAGAGCCAGTAGCACAACTGTGATTCTGTGATTCTGAAGTCCCGCTGTATCTTCCTACATAAGTTTATGAGCGCTGTTCCATCTACAGTAATAAAGTGCAAGTGTCTCTGCGTCCAGTCCCTGTGTCCGTCCCTGTGTCCTACTGCGCATGTGCCCCACGGACACAGGGATTGGAGCGCAGAGACTTCGGGCGGCTGGGCGAAACTGCGCATGTGCCCCACGGGCACAGGGATTGGAGCGCAGAGACTTCGGGCGGCTGGGCTGTTGAAGCGGCGGGTGCGCGCTCGCGTGGACTTACTTCTAAGCGGCAGCGGCCGTTACAAGTGGCGGCTGAGTTGGCCTGCCGGGGCCTGGCTGGTGCCAGTGCTGCCGCCGCGATGCACCTCCTGCGCTGCCTGCTGAAGGGCCATTCGGCGCTGGCCGGGGCGCCCAAGTACATTGAGCACTTCAGCAAGTTCTCGCCGTCCCCGCTTTCCATGATGTTCTAGCGCCTGTTAATTTAACGGGCTTAAAGTCTACTAGTAGTATATATTTATTCATATGACGGACGTGTTTATGAAATACCTCTACTTTCCATTGCTGTGCTGAAGAAGTTCTTACGAAACAGTGGATTATATCTGGAAACACTGTACATCCCAGACAGTCCGTTGACTACTTCAGCTACATTGGAACTTCACAAAACAAAGCAGTTAAGCTTGTTTGTTATACCTTGACAATTTGTTCACTACTTCAGCTACATTGGAACTTTACAAACAAAGCTTTTCAGCTCGTTTCTTATTGGATGACTTTCTGCCATTTGTTTATTTATTATCAGCAGTGACTTTCAGAGACCTGATAGATTTCTGTTTTATGTTGATGAGAATTACATTATATATGCTCAGTTTCATGTCCTGTGTTTTATATTATACAAGTTGTGATTACATTTGTATGTTTGCAATTTGGTCACGTGTTGCCTTGTTTTTGTCTCACTTCAGTGCTTGCAACACAGAGTTTTGGTTTGATATTTGTATCTTCCAAGATGTCAGCTCTCCCCAAATTGAAAGATCATCCCCTGCCCCACCCCAAACTCATTTTAGCTGGCTCACCTTTTTAAGGACGCTGTCCAAGGTCTCGGGGCGGCTAATGTCGAAGCAGATGAGAACAGCATCCGAGTCAGGATAGGCAAGGGGGCGTACATTGTCATAGTATGTTGAGCCTGCGTGAGAAACACATATACATTAGCTTGCTCGTATTGAGATTATACATGGCATTTGGCCTTTTAACTCAGAGGGCTTATCCCCTAACAGCTCAAACAGAATTCCACACGGAGCCGACACGTTTTTTGAAATTAAAATCTGGAAATTTCGAATTTGCAGAAATGAAAATAATAATAATAATAATAATAATAATAATAATAATAATAATAATAATAATAATAATAATAATAATTTATTTGTACCCCGCCCATCTGGCCAGGTCTCCCCAGACACTCTGGGCGGCTTCCAGCAAACATTAAAATACATTAACACATCACAGATTAAAAACTTCCCTAAACAGGGCTGCCTTCAGGTATTTTCTAAATGTCGTGTAGTCGTGTAGATCCCTTTAACCTCTGATGGGAGGGCGTTCCACAGGGCGGGCGCCACTACCGAGAAGGCCCTCTGCCTGGTTCCCTGTAGCTTTGCTTCTCGCAGTGAGGGAACCGCCAGAAGGCCCTCGGCGCTGGATCTCAGTGTCCGGGCAGAACGATGGGGGTGGAGATGCTCCTTCAGGTATACAGGACCGAGGCCGTTTAGGGCATGATAAATGGTTTCCAGTAGATGGTAAGTGACCCATGCACAACTCCGTACACCCTGGTTTTAGATTGCGGTTGTTTTAAAACTCCTCAACTCATAATTAAGAAACTGTTTGAAAAGGGTGTCTATCAGATTTGGGAAGCATGTGCATTTAAGTTCTTCTGCATGCGGTTTGGTCAAGTTCATTTCAACTTTCCTGGGGTGCGTGCACGCCTGAATGCCCTCCTAATTTAGATTAATTTAATTAATTTGTATACCACCTTTCATTCGTAGATTTCAGGGAGGTTCCCAACATAAAAAATACAAGGTACCAAAAACATTCTATCCAGTTTGGAGGCCCAGCAAGTTCTCAACCTGCAAAATGAGGCAACACCTTTTTTTTTAAAAAAAGAAGAAGACAGAACTACACACAGTTTCTCAAACCCGTTTGCAGAAGTAACGCAACTGCAGGAGGCTTAACCCCTTTCCCCGCCAAAGTGCTCTCCAAAGGTTGCTTTCCCTCCAGCCAGAATTGCTTCAAGTTTCAGAGCCCAGCAGAGGAGGAATCCAGGAGACGGGGAATACAAAAGCATAGATGACCCAGCACTCAAGAAAAGATTGAGGGTCTAGCTCTAGCAACTGGCATTTGACCACCAAAGCAGACCAAGGGTAATAAGGTAAGGATCGCCACACAACAAAATTATTCCTCTCCCTGTCTAAGAGTCTCCAAAGTCCTGATAGACAGTTGGCTTTCCTGAATATCTATTTCCAAGTCCCAATTTCATCATCATTTCCCATTGGGTGTCCACAGGCAAATTATAGCTTCCCAGTTCCCATCTGTAAAATGGAAACAACAACTGGTCTTAGAAGGCTGTGAGCAGTGTTCAAAATTAGCCAGGTGCAAGGCACATTTTACACCTGGCTATCGGCTACTAACAACAAAGTGAAGATGCCACCATCTGGGGATCATTGATCGGGACTGTTTTCACACACGAATATACCACCCTGTAGAATTCTATCAGTTATATTTTATCTGCACAATCAGAATGGATTTCTGGAACCAAAATGCTTTTTCTGTGGAGCCTGAGCAGGAGCAGTCACCATTAAGGAAAAGAGGTCAGAATAGGATCCACTGTCCCTGGATCAAGTGATTTTTCTTCCTTAAGTTCTCAAAGTTCCTAACCTAGCTCAAGGTTGTAATTTGAACCAGCCAGATGTTTAACTGAGAATCAACCACAGTCAGCCCATCATTTGAAAAATAAGACTTGCCCCCAAACGACAACTAGACATTCCGTTTTGGCAACTGTAACATTGGTTTAAGGAGTCATTTGGCGCCTAGCTTCTATATCTGAGTTTCTAACACTGGCTATGATGGCAATTATAAACAGATGCCATATACTGATTTGTACGTTCAAAGTGCCATACAGGAAATTAATTGTGTCCATGGACTGGAAGCCAGGGAACTAACATCCCTTCTGTTTAGAATAGGTGGCAGATTCCCCCACCTTGCTTTCATCACGTAGAAGTGGTGCCAGGACACCTGCGCAGCAGAGGCCATAAATTAAAGGTAAAGGGACCCCTGACTGTTAAGTCCAGTCGCAGACGATTCTGCAGTTGCGGCACTCATCTCGCTTTACTGGCTGAGCTTTCTGGGTCATGTGGCCACAATGACTAAGCCGCTTCTGGCGAACCAGAGCAGCGCACGGAAACGCTGTTTACCTTACCTATTTATCTACCAGTACTTGCACTTTGACATGCTTTCGAACTGCTAGGTTGGCAGGAGCAGGGACCGAGCAACAGGAGCTCACCCCGTCGCGGGGATTCGAACCGCCGACCTTCTGATCGGCAAGCCCTAGGCTCTGTGGTTTAGACCACAGCGCCACCCGCGTCCCAGGCCATAAATTAGCAGGCTGCAATTATATATTCTTCCGAATCCACAACAGCACACGCCCCTCCAAACCGCAAATGGGAGCAAACGTTTTGATTTGAGGCACAAATTGCCAATGCCTCGCTAGACAGCCATGGAGCCTGTGGCACGACATTTTCGCAGGTTTCGGTTCAGCTGCGTGAGCAGAGTTCAGCTTCTTGGGAGGGAAGAAGGAATAGATGCTTGCTTATAATGGACGAACGGAGGGAGGGACAAACCAACGGGAGATACCTCCCCGCGCAGACTGGACCTGTTCTGAACCTCCCCTTACGTTAGCAAGAAATGTCCTCTTCTGGATTAGTCCTTAGGGAAGGGAGCACTTGCTACTTCACAGCTGAGGAACTGCCCCTCCTGGATAGCAGCTAGAAATGACCAGTCCTTCATTTCCAAAGGAAGAGGCTGGGGAGGAAGCTAGCTGGATGTGATCTCTGACCTGCAATCTCAATTATATCGCGAACGACTGTGCTGACTCGGTGGCGAGGGAGAGACATGCTGCAAGTGCTGAGATGCACTCTATTACTGTTTCCAGTGCTGAAGCACTGAGCCCTTCTTCCCACACCAGAACAAAGTGTGCAGGGTGAAGCAAGGTGTCATGAGATGCGTGTGGCTGCCGCCAAGAAACCAACAGCTACGTGCCTAGCTCTCATCTCCACTTCAATGTCATGGACCGGCTGGGTGCAAGTGAATCGTGGGAGGCCCTCCCGGGAAGAAGGCTCAGAGCTTGGGGATTGGTGGTGGGACGATGATAAGTGGTCAGAGGGAGATGAAGGAGAAGACTGGGAGGAGGAGGTGCCAGAAGCTGAAGAGGTAACAGGGTTTAGTGAGCAGGAAGAGGTTGTGGCAGAGAGAAGTCCAGAATCAGAGGCAGAAGCTGAAGCAGAAGAGGAGGGAGGCCAAGAGGCAGAGATGAGTCAGGCTGGTGAAGAAGCCAGGGTGTCTCCTCCTTCTGCTGTGACAAGCTCCCCTTCGCCCTGGTCTCCCAGGACCAGGAGAGGTATGAAGTGAGAGGAGCAGAGACAGCTGTGCTGGCAGAGTCTCATATTGCTTGGGAAGGACCCAGGAGAGCAGGAGACTTAGGCAGCTATGGGAAGGCAGGGACCTTCCGTCTCCACAACTGCCTCATGGGGGAAAGACCTACCAAGAAGAGTTGCTGTGCTCCTTAGGCCTGGCACTCCTGAGCTGGCCTTGTTTCTGCTAATAAAGAGTTAACGCTAGTTAATTGCTGACTCGCTCCTGACATTCTCTAACACAGGGGTTGTCAACCTTTTTATACCTACCGCCCACTAATGCATGTTTCTTGATGGTAAAATTTCCTTACCGCCCACCAGTGCTGCAGTAACATGTGGCATAGAACCCCCTATCGCCCACCTGGAATCCTGAAACACCCACTAGGGGGCGGTAGGGACCAGGTAGACTACCCCTGCTCTAACATCTAGTACAACATCCATGACTACCTGGGTTTTTGCATATCCCCATCTCAGCCGGCAACCACTGAGAGGGGTGAGCTGAGGTTAATGTGGAGTGAGACACAGCTGTACTTCGTGTCACAGGCAGGGAAAGGGGAGAAGTCAAAAGCAAGCGGCTGTTTTCGGGAGCAGCTGCGAGTGCATCTCGTAATGTCTAGTTCCGCCCTCACCCGGGGAGCCGGTTACAAAAGCCAAGCAGAGCTGCCTGCAAAGTCCCAACTCATCCAAGTTGCCACTCTCTGGGAAGGCCAAGGACTGCAACGAGCAGCTGCCCTCTGCACCCAGAACGGAGCCAACCCATCATCTGCTCTGGGAGATAGTGCCGTTCGTTGCACAGGGACAATGGCCCACTCCGGTTCAGAAGCAGCGAGACCTGGATGCCCACTTTTGCTCTTGGCATCTTGCAGCTCTTCGCTGTGCCAAGAGCAATGATCACGGCAGCCAAAGTGCCAGAATATCAGAGAGAGAGTTTGACTGCGGGGCCGTGGCACACGCTGAGCCAAATTGACAAAATCCAAGCATTGCAAAGGTGGGTGGGACGCAAGAGCTCATCTCTCCTGATTCCCCTGCTGCATGATAGGACTAGCACCGAACATATCTACCCAGAGATCAACGTGCCGCTATCAGGAAGGCGGGGTGCTCTGCACACATGCTTCCGAAGGCACAGCCCCGTTCGCTGTAAGGACCATTAGGTCCAGTCGCGGACGACTCTGGGGTTGCGGCGCTCTTCTCACTTTATTGGCCGAGGGAGCTGGCATACAGCTTCCGGGTCATGTGGCCAGCATGACTAAGCCGCTTCTGGTGAACCAGAGCAGCGCACGGAAAAGCCGTTTACCTTCCCGCCGGAGCGGTACCTATTTATCTGCTTGCACTTTGACGTGCTTTCAAACTGCTAGGTGGGCAGGAGCTGGGACCGAGCAATGGGAGCTCACCCCATCGCAGGGATTTGAACTGCCGACCTTCTGACTGGCAAGCCCTAGGCTCTGTGGTTTAACCCACAGCGCCACCCACGTCTTTGGTTTTAAAAGACGTTTAACGTTCAAATCCGGGAAGAGCCCAAGGCTGGGGATGGGGAGACAGGTGCAAGGGGAAGACTCTGCTGTGGCTTCCAAGCAAACAGGGCAACGCTGCAGAGAAGAGATCCAGACGCACAGTGCCAGTCTGACACAAAGAGGGAGCCCTAATTGCTTTTGCAATGAGTCACCTCTGAAGCACAGCACACGCTGACAGGAGCATTAACAACAAGCATTATTCTTCACACAGCACCATATGTCTCCCTCATCTTAAGGAGCCCAACAAGTGGTACCAGACCCACAAGCAGTGTCAGAAACTCAGATATATAAGAAGAAGAAGAGTTTGGATTTGATATCCCGCTTTATCACTACCCGAAGGAGTCTCAAAGCGGCTAACATTCTCCTTTCCCTTCTTCCCCCACAACAAACACTCTGTGAGGCGAGTGGGGCTGAGAGACTTCAGAGAAGTGTGACTAGCCCAAGGTCACCCAGCAGCAGCATGTGGAGGAGCGGGGATGCGAACCCGGTTCACCAGATTACGAGTCTTCCGCTCTTAACCACTACACCACACTGGCTATATAATCACCAAATGACACCTTAAGCCTATGGTAGGTTACGGTCACCATAATGGAATGTCTTGGCACTTTTGGGGGATGAGGGTGATTCATTTCATTTATATACCGCTTTATATTTCAAGGAACAAATCTCAAGGTCTACAACACATTAAAACATCAAATAAAACAATCCAGGAAAAAACCCAAAATTCAAGCTTCAAGGGAAACATTTCACATCCTTCTCTTAAGTGACGTTTTGCTTTCCCCAGTCTGGCAGGTGGAGATCTCCGCACCGTCATAATTGGCAAAACGCGCCTGGCGCCTGGCTAATTTCTAACACTGCAGGGTGGAACTGCAGCTTCTCCTGGAGGAAGTTGAACTGGAAAGCTGCGGAAAATGTTGGAAGCTCAAACAATGGAGCTGTGAAAAGGCTGTGGTTCTCTGGTTCCAAAAGGCATCCCAAAGGCACAAATCCCTCTGGAAGGGAGAAGCATCCTCATATTTTCTCCTTATGTATATCTGACATCTTGGTTTTCCTGGCGCAAAGAAAACATAGTGCTTTCCCTTAAGGCTGGTCCAGAAACTGCAACTGACAAGGAATGCTGCAGCAAGTTGCTGATGGCAGGATTGGGGCGGAGTTTCCTCTTGCCAACATGCAACACCATTGCTGAAAGAACAAGTTTAAGATCCTGCTTTCAGCATACAAAGCCCTGAGCAACTGGAGATCAGATTATCTTCAGGATCACCTAACCTTACATACCCCTGCCTGGTTGCTGCATACCTTGGAATAGGCACTGCTAGCAGTGTCACACACTCCTTGCATCTACAAAGAAACCTACCCCCCACCCCCGGGGCTTTTAGTGTTGTGGCACCTGCCCTTTGGAATGTTCTCCCAGTAAATTATCAGGCGGGCGTCAACACCACTGGAATTTAAGCACCTGCTTAAAACAGGTTTGTTCAGCTAGCCTTACTCCAAGGGGTGATCCAGTAAAGTTTATGTGATTCGTTGATTTGTTATTCTGTGTGTTGTTATTCTTGAAAAGCAGAGACATCACCTTGCCGACAAAGGTCCGTATAGTTAAAGCTATGGTTTTCCCAGTAGTGATGTATGGAAGTGAGAGCTGGACCATAAAGAAGGCTGATCGCCGAAGAATTGATGCTTTTGAATTATGGTGCTGGAGGAGAGTCTTGAGAGTCCCATGGACTGCAAGAAGATCAAACCTATCCATTCTGAAGGAAATCAGCCCGGAGTGCTCACTGGAAGGGCAGATCCTGAAGTTGAGGCTCCAATACTTTGGCCACCTCATGAGAAGAGAAGACTCCCTGGAAAAGACCCTGATGTTGGGAAAGATGGAGGGCACAAGGAGAAGGGGACGACAGAGGATGAGATGGTTGGACAGTGTTCTCGAAGCTACTAACATGAGTTTGACCAAACTGCGGAAGGCAGTGGAAGACAGGAGTGCCTGGCATGCTCTGGTCCATAGGGTCACGAAGAGTCGGACACGACTAAACAACAAGTGTGGTTTTTTAACTGATGTAAATTTACTGGTGATTTTTACACTGCTCATGGTCTCGATATCTTTAAAAGCATTTCGTGGTGTAAAAATATTTATTTTATTTCCCCCCCAAAAAAAAACAAAAACAAAAGTACTTTGCCAGTAAAGAGAAGAGCCAAGCAGCCTGCCTCCTTGCCCCAGCACAACTCTATCCATCACAGAATAGTCCAGGAGGAATAAGAGTGCTTGGATCGCGCCCAAAGGTGCGTTTTCAAAAGCTGCTCTAATAATGTGAGGAATCGGTTCCTCCAGATGAAAGCCATATAATCTGTCAAAACCAAGGTGACACCGTGCTGATCAAACCTCAAGCACCTGGGCACTGAAAATACATTGCTGCCTCTGAAGCATTGGATTCTTTTCCCTCCGGCCTTTATGTCCATTACCAGCAATCGCTCTCATTTCAACCGCACGTTTTAGCTACTGAACAGTTTTCACGTTCTGCCTCCACTGCGAGATCGCCAGGCTGCTGCAGAACGACTCGCTCACAGCTTGGGATCAGAGCCCAGGCGTCACTTAATGTCCTAGGGGGAAAGAGGGACTGTGGTGGCTCACGCTTGCTTCAAAACTGAGCTCAGTCTCTGCCTCTGAAGTCCTTTCCCCCCTGTTAGAAACTCAAATATATAAGCTAGGGGCCAAATGGCTCCTTAAACCAAGGTTACAGTCACCTGGGGTGGCGCTGTGGTCTAAACCACAGAGCCTAGGGCTTGCTGATCAGAAGGTCAGCAGTTCGAATCCCCGCGATGGGGTGAGCTCCCGTTGCTCGGTCCCAGCTCCTGCCCACCTAGCAGTTTGAAAGCACGTCAAAGTGCAAGTAGATAAATAGGTACCACTCTGAAAGGAAGGTAAACGGCGTTTCCATGCGCTGCTCTGGTTCGCCAGAAGCGGCTTAGTCATGCTAGCCACATGACCCAGAAGCTGTATGCTGGCTCCCTCAATCAATAAAGCGAGATGAGCGCCGCAACGCCAGAGTCGTCTGCGACTGGACCTAACGGTCAGGGGTCCCTTTACCTTTACCTTTACAGTCACTAAAGCAGAATGTCTAGTTGGCGTTTGGGGGCAAGTCTTATTTTTCAAATGATGGGCTGACTGTGGTTGATTCTCAGTTAAACATCTGGCTGGTTCAAATGACAACCTTGAGCTAGTTTGAGAACTTTGAGAACGTAAGGAGGAAAAGTCATTTGATCCAGGGACAGTCCACATATATCGTATATTGGTCTATTCTGACTTCTTTTTCTTAATGATGACTGCTCCTGCTCAGGCTGCACAGAAAAAAGCATTTTGGTTCCAGAAATTCATCCTGATTGTGCAGATAAAATATAACTGATAGAATTCTACAGGGTGGGGTATTCGTGTGTGAAAACAGTCCAGATCCAATGATCCCCAGATGGTGGAGATGTCAGGCACCACCCTGGCATCAAGGCATCACTTGGTCGCAAGTGGCCGATAGCCAGGGGCAAAATACGCCTGGTGCCTGGCTAATTTTGAACACTACTGTCCATTCCAGATTGGGGGGGGAGGAGCCTGCTTCGTATCAGGCTGAGGGAAAGTAATGTACTGAACCCAACGTCCCTATAAAAATCCAGTGCAACTGAAGAAACAGGGCTTGCCGATCAGAAGGCCGGCGGTTCGAATCCCTGTGACGGGGTGAGCTCCCGTTGTTCGGTCCCAGCTCCTGCCAACCTAGCAGTTTGAAAGCACACCAGTGCAAGTAGATAAATAGGTACCGCTACAGCAGGAAGGTAAACGGCGTTTCCGTGCGCTGCTCTGGTTCGCCAGAAGCGGCTTAGTCATGCTGGCCACATGACCCGGAAGCTGTACGCCGGCTCTTGGCCAATAAAGCGAGATGAGCGCCGCAACCCCAGAGTCGTTCGCGACTGGACCTAATGGTCAGGGGTCCCTTTACCTTTACCCAAACACTTCTTCTGTCCACATCCCCTTCCCCAGCCTTGAACACCCCACCACCGAGCGGAAAGGAATGTACCACGCTTATCCTCCACCCCCAACAAAACAAAACTGCGCGAGAAATAGCCGATCAATTGTTCCCATGCCAGGACCTGCCAAAGGAAAAGCAGAACCAGCAGGCTTTGGGTCAATAGAATCTAGACTGGTCCCCAGGCTCAAGCCGGAGAAATCCACCACCCCATTATCTAAGAAATGCAGTCAGCCTGGATTTACCAGAAGTGGCCTGGAGTGCGAACACCTCCAAAAGCCAATTAAAATCGCTGTGAAGGTCTGGCCAGTTCACTAAGGGGGAGCAGCTAAAACCTTGCCAGAGAGAGAGAGAGAGAGAGAGAGAGAGAGAGAGAGAGAGAGAGAGAGAGAGCGCACTGCAGAATGAAAGCATCTCTCTTCCAAATCACTCTCTTTTAGCCTGGATTACTCAGCCTGTATACTAATAAGCAACATGCGGTTAGGGCACTAATTTGAGCCCTCCTGCATACCCCCTGTGATCCAGCTTCAGGTGGAAAGGGGGGGAGGAAGCAACTGTGCATTTTTCCTAAGTGCAGTGTTTCAAAAACGGAAAAAATGACCCCGGATGCGCAAACAGCAATGACCAGACACCAGAACATGACGATGGAAGAGGCTGGTACAGCGACAGGCATTCATCAAGTGTTTCACCAACCTAGCCTGACCATAGTTCTCAGGGGTGGAGCAAATCTGGGGCAGAAAGGCAAGCAAGGGGGGAATGATCAGGAGTTCGGATTTGGATTTGATATCCCGCTTTATCACTACCCGAAGGAGTCTCCAAGCGGCTCACATTCTCCTTTCCCTTCCTCCCCCATAACAGACACTCTGTGAGGTGAGTGGGGCTGAGAGACTTCAAAGAAGTGTGACTAGCCCAAGGTCACCCAGCAGCTGCATGTGGAGGAGCAGGGACGCGAACCCGGTTCACCAGATTATGAGTCTACCGCTCTTAACCACTATACCACACTGGCTGAGATTTCCACACGTTTGCAGGCATCACTTACCCAGACTAACCTTATCCAGTCAGCAAGACTTCCACTCAGTCACTAACAGCAGCAGCATTCAAGCCGGCTTTTAACTGTGGCTGCAAGTGAAGCCACAACACAGTTGCATCCCACAGAACCAAATGGAGCAAACCATTACCCCTGCGGCCAGGCACAGCATGTTTCGGATTCGGGGTTTGTCTGCAAAAGCGGCACGTCTGCCAGTGGGCTATGAATCAGCATGCAACCAAGCCAAAAGCTTACAGAAAGGAGACCCAGTAAGTAAATGGCATGGTTGCTCCACTGGAGTCTGTGTGCTGGTCCCGTGGGGTATCCAAAAGGCGAGGTCGAAGTCCGGTCCAAGGTCAGAGGTACATGTAAAGGCAGTCCGAAACAACTGAAGCAGGGTGCAGGGCAGGGAGTCAGGCGAAGTCAGGAACGGGTGGGCAAGCAGGGAACCAGGGTGGGTCAGGAGCTCAGGCAGGAAAACAGGACAGGGATCAAGCAGGAACTGGTATCCAACAACGTTGCTCCTGCAACTTGGGGCTGGGGCTGGCCGGCTTTTATCTGCCCCGAGGCATAGGGCGGCCCCGATCCTCTGGTGACTCGCCTCCCCTGGATTGGAGGCAAGCACTCCTCCTGCGGGAACTTAGTTCCCTTCGCCTCTCTGCCCTGAGCCTCTGCAGCTCAGGAGAGGCTGGAGGGTTACCGGACCCAGAGGCAACCTCAGCTTCCCCTGACAGGGCTGGAGCACCTGCAGGCAATGGGTCCTCCATCCCAGCAGGAGCCAGAGTAGACTCAGCCGATGCCTGCACCTGAGGATCCAGCACAGGTGAGGACCCTTCAGACTCAGGCCCTAGCCCCGGCTCTGCTGGTTCTGGAGGCGGGGAATCCTGTGCAGGCTGGGATCCCTCAGGTTCAGTGTCTGAGTCTGAATCCCAGGCCATCACACCCTGCAACAAAGTCAGTGCCAGGTGACTCTTCCTAGCTCACAAGTTTCAGAATGCCTTCCAGGCTCTTCTTTGTGCACCGGAACACCAAGAAGCGAGGAATGTGCACAAATGGCATCAGGATGTGCATGCAAAAGTCGTGGAAGGGAGCATGCACTAAAATGGAATTTCACGCAAATCCCAAGTGTCTCTGAGTTTGGGATTTTCTCTTTTTGCTTCTCAACACACAGAGCTCCATTCACCCACCCAAAAAGAAAACAGAATGTGAAGGACAGTACATTCCAAAAGAAGAGAAGAGAACTGAAAACACCATGGATTGAATCCTGCAAAGATGAGGATAAGAAGAACACCACATTGCAAAAGAAGAGAAGAGAAAGTCATCCGGCATTGATTGACTTTTGGGCCTGGAAATTTGTGAGGGTTGGGGTGGGATAAAGAGGATATACTTGGATTTGTTTTTTCCTGTCTAAGTGGTTAAGATGTCTGGATCTGGATACTGGCGTTAATGATTATATGTTAAAAATTAGGAGGTTAGTAGTGCGGAAAATAGCTAAAAATTTTGAGACTGGAGGGAGGTAAGGGTGTAAAAAGAAGAAAATTAGGAGTTTTAAATTAGGTTGGAGTTAGGGAATTTGATAAGGCTTGAGGAAAGGATCAGAAGTAATGAGGTGCTGAGGTATGGAAAAAAGGAGTTAGTTTAAGTAAAATGATTTTGGTATTTTATATTATTGTGAAGTTATGAATGTGGAAGACTGATAAAGAGGATAGATAATGAATTCAACAGAGGGGGACTTGAGGAAGTCATCCGAAATATGAAATTGAGCAAACGAGGAATACCTGGCCCACAGAATTGGGCCAGGCCTAAGCAATGATATTTAATATGTTATCTACGTTAAATGTATAATGTCTATGGTTTTCCCGGTGAGAGAGGGGGATGGAAATTTGCTTTCCTCAGTGAGAGGGGGGAAGGATGAAAATTTAACGGTATTGTTAAGTGCTTAAAATTGTTAAACTCAATTAAAAAAATGAAAAAGAAAAGAAAACAGAATGGACCACTGGTTCAGTCGAGTTCAGTAATGTCTTCTGCAGGTCTCCTGTGCTTTAAGTTAGGGGCTCTCTCCCAGCCCTACCCGGAGATGCCGGGGGATTGAACCTGGGAACTTTTGCATGCAAAGGAGGTAATCTGCACTTGTGCTAAGGCCTCTCCCCTTTTTAAAATACCACCCATCCCTCTCTCCTGACAGAAGCTGTTTCCACAAGAGCTTTTGGAGCTGCTTCATTACAGAGCAGCCACAAAAGCCGCAGAAACAGTTCCCTAATGATCTGGAATTGTCCATCATTTCAGCAGAAGCAAAGTCCTCCATGAATGTTACCATTCAGATAGCTTTCCCCCACTGGTCCAACTTGCTCCCCTCCGTTCTCACCAAGACCCCTGCCGGCGTTTCTGCCACGCATGGGAAGTATAAAACCAGACCGACGAAAACACCTCCTCCTGGGAGAATGAAGCCAGGAAATGAACGGCGCATCAACTCCCAACGATTCCTTCCCAATTCCTTCCACGAGGCTGGAATTGGTTTCCAGTGATTTCTCTTGGTGCTAGTCAAATGCACTCTGGACGACCCAAAATGGCACACCTGCTCCCTGCAACGCACCTTTCTGTGCCTGGCCCAATACCTCATTTTATTCATTTTCTTTTCTTTCTTTTTTGTGTGTGCAAAAGTCACTATCAGTTATACTGTTCCCATAAGGAACGAGGGCTGTGCGCCACAACATAAAATATGGGGTACCCCAAATCCACATTAAGGGTAGGCTGCCTCTTCAGAGACACCCTAGCAGGGAGATTCTCTCAAACGCTTAAGGTACAGCGTTTAGAATATTTTTTTCACCTTGCCATGGAAATTTCACTTGACCAGGCAACAAGAACCCTGTTGTGGTTTAGTTGTTTAGTCGTGTCCGACTCTTCGTGACCCCATGGACCAGAGCACGCCAGGCACTCCTAACTAGTAATAACAAGTGGGAAAGTATCTAAATTCTGCACCATGATAAATATAGTGAGACAATAATGAATGAGATTAGAAGGATGTAGACTCGTGGTAGATACCCTGTTTCCCCTATTTTAAGACGTAGTCATAAAATAAGCCATAGCAGGATTTTTTTCGCATTTGCAAAATATAAGCCGTACCCCGAAAATAAGCCATAGTTATAGGCGCAGTTCTGGAGGGCGCCAAGGAAAACGCGGGGCTGGGCTTACGTAATAAAAATAAGACATCCCCTCAAAATAAGCCATAGTGCGTTTTCTTGAGGGGAAAAAAATATAAGACGGTGTCTTAAAATAGGGGAAACACGGTAAAGAGGTGCCAGAGTTAAAGCAGATCATTAAAACTTTAAAATTGTGTATCATCGGAGAGAAGGATTAGGGAAGTTGATTAGTATATTTAAGCAAGTTTATTTGGATTATGTTTTTGTTTCTTTATTCTTTGTCTTTTATTTAGGAATAGTGTTTAAATGAATATGTATTTCTGGTTCTTGACTGTCAAGGTCTAGAAACAGTGAATGTATACAGGAAGGAATTTTGTGTGTTGTTTGTTATATTGTTTATTGTGTTGTATGTCTCGTATTTATTGTTAAGTATATATGAAAATTAATAAAGTACTTAAATATTTAAAAAAAATCTGCACCATGACAACACTATTCTACAACCTGAGTAAGTTAATCAAATCAAGTACATTTCTTCCAAAATTTATTCTTCTTCTGCCCCTGCTCCAAAGACCAGTTGAAGCCATTTCCATTGCTTCCTTCCCAGCTTGATGCATTTTCACAAGACATTGCCCAGATGCCCCCCCCCTAAGGGCTAGTACTAAGGGCTAGTAATTTAACATACTCAAAAAAATGCAAGGCATTGCATTCCTAGGGTGCTGAATGTTCCCTTATAAAGTGAGATCCTTGAGATCTGGCTGTCAGCAACGGGCAGGAGAGAGAAAACCTTTTGCAGAATCAGGCTTGACTGAGCAGCTACCGGCACTTAGCTCCTAGATTGCCAGATGGCCTCTAAAGGGGAACGAAGAGCCAGCAAGGTCTTCCTAAAGATGACTATTAAAAAATAAAGAAGTGCAGAAACAGATCAGGAGCCTCCAACAGCTGCTTACGGTAAAGGGACCCCTGACCATTAAGGTCCAGTCGTGTCCGACTCTAGGGTTGCGCTGCTCATCTCGCGTTACTGGCCGAGGGAGCCGGCGTACAGCTTCCGGGTCATGTGGCCAGCATGCCTAAGCTGCTTCTGGCGAATCAGAGCAGCACACGGAAATGCTGTTTACCTTCCCGCCGGAGCGGCACCTATTTATCTACTTGCACTTTGACGTGCTTTCCAACTGCTAGGTTGGCAGGAGCAGGGACCGAGCAACGGGAGCTCACCCCGTCGCGGGGATTCGAACCGACGACCTTCTGATCAGCAAGTCCTAGGCTCTGTGGTTTAACCCACAGCGGCACCCGCGTCCCAGCTGCTTAACAAGGCAGAAATCAGAAGGGAAGATTTCCCTAGCATAGAAGCACAGTGGGGTGGGGTGGGGTGAAACTTCACCTTGTCGCGGATTCCTCCATGGCGTTGTAGCAGAGCAGCGCAAAAGCCACAGGTTCTTTAGTGCAGTATTCTTTTATTGTGAGCTATATACATACAGACAGTTCATGCAGCAGAACACCTGGCTGCACCAAAAGGCAAGACAAGTAGGACAACTTCACTCTCTCTATCTCTGATCACACTCTACATCCACACACCCTGCTTAACAGGTTCCCCTTTAATACAAAACAACAGCCAATCATCTGTTGGCACACTCCTGCTGAGTCACTGCAGGCCTGTTGCATCAGTCTCTTGCATCAGCTTCTTTTACTTTACAAGCAAGCTCAAGCCTGCAGACTTACTGTGTTACACAGCATTCTGTGTATCCCAACACACCTGTTGGGTTTCTGCCTGTCATACAGTTGTTCAAGCCCCGACCTGGGGGCGGGGGGAGTTGAGAATCCTTCCAGACTCCAGACTGTCTCCCACCCTTCCCTGCCAAACAGAATGGGGACTGGGGATGTACTTAGAGCCCTGGTACGCTCCACAGAGGAAGCATTGTGGCAGAGTCGATCGCTTTCCCACAAGCTACCATTCAGTTGGTCGTCCTCCAGCAGCCATCCCAGGATTCCCCATGTGATGTCATGGCAACGCCACATGCAAATTTCAAATTGCTGGGGGGGGGGGGGGAGCAAAGACTTCCATTTATCTTCTGAGCAGGCAACCAAGAGCAGCCCCCGCTGGGACACGGACAAACTCTGCAAACGCCAACGACATTCTGGAGCACAGTTTGCCCTCCGCCATGGCATCAGCATCCCCGCAGAAATGGGCCCCCGAGAAGGGGGGGTGGGCAAACCTGCTGCAAAAGGCCGCATTGTCTTCCCGCCCTTGTCATGTTTTTGTTGCACGCCTCTTCGCAAAAGAGTGTCTCCTTCTCGTGCCAACCAGCAAGGAACGTCGCCGACCGTGCGAAGCCACAGCAGGTTTGACACCCGAGTTTCCACTCATCAGAAAGGGGGGGGGGAATGAAAAAGCAATGCAAGTAAACAAGAAGTCAAGGAATCCTTGGGACATGTATGCGGACACCTGGTGCCTTCCATTAGCCTGCAAATGGTAGGAACGGAAGGTCCAGAATTCGAAATATGGCCCACTCTCCAAGCAGAGCGCGGCCACCTTTACGTTTTTTTGCAGTCCCTGGCGTGTTAGCAACATACCATCCAATGCCTCCTTCTTCATCATAATAAGACAGCAAATGTAGTTTGGTGCCATTTCTAAGCCCCAAAGCGCAGAGTTCGAATTTAACCGCCCCTGTTTTGAATCTGAGGCTGTGACTATGTGAAGTGATCATCACAGAATGGGAAGGCGCCCCCCCCCCAAGGTTCATCTAGTCGAACCCCCTGCAATGCCTATTTTGAGAACAGAAGAGGTATGCGCAGGTTGTTAGTTCTTTAGCAGGAACTTGGGGAACCTTGTCTGGGGGAGCCGGAAAGGATAGGTAAAGGTAAAGGGACCCCTGACCATTAGGTCCAGTCGTGTCCGACTCTGGGGTTGTGGCGCTCATCTCGCTTTATTGGCCAAGGGAGGCGGCGTACAGCTTCCGGGTCATGTGGCCAGCATGACAAAGCCGCTTCTGGCGAACCAGAGCAGCGCACGGAAACGCCGTTTACCTTCCCACCAGAGCGGTTCCTATTTATCTACTTGCACTTTGACGTGCTTTCGAACTGCTAGGTGGGCAGGAGCTGGGACCGAGCAATGGGAGCTCACCCCGTCGCAGGGATTCGAACCGCCGGCCTTCTGATCAGCAAGCTCTAGGCTCTGTGGTTTAACCCACAGCGCCACCTGGGTCCCTGCTGGAAAGGATAGGCACCCTAAAAATCCACCGAGATCTGTAATCAATAAAGTTGTGGCCATCTCTAATCCAGATGATCGTCTGCTCGAGTTTATTAATCGCATCTTACATTTAACCATTGCCCGTGTGTGGCACTGTACCCGGGCCTGCAATAAACAAACAAACTTCTTGGTCAGTTCCCCCATCACGTTCTGGAGAATGGAGAGAGAGAAAGACAACCCCCCCCCCCCGAAAAAAAGCAACTGGGTATATAATGCTCTGTTAACACCACTCCTGTTTTGAAGTGATGCGGTACTCCTTTGCTGTGAAGTGAGGAGTGAGCAACAACACAGAGGGATACCCTCCTTCTCTCCTAACAACTCTCCAGCTGCCTATTTGTCTCCTTAATCTCATCAGCATTCCTCCACATTCTTGATGTCCCCCCTTCCACAAAGCGGGGGATCTTTATCAGAAGCCGCAGGTTCCCACACTCCTCTCGGAGCTAAATGCTTGCTGGATGGTGGGAGGGCCCGGCTGCACAGGAGAATTCCAGAGCCAAAGCCTTTTCTCCATGTTTGGAGTTTTTTGGTGTGTGTGTTTTTTTAAAGGATGCAAGATGCCTTTCTAAATAAAGATGCTCTAGGCAGCGCTCACTTTCCTTGAGAAAGGTGCCGGGGTTCAAGCCTGCCTGGGAACCAGGATTCTGACCTGCCCTCACCCAATCCCACATGAGAAGTTTGGTTAAGTGAGAGGGGAAAAGCACAGTCTTCTTGCTACTTCCCATATTCCAACTCCAAGGTGTCACATCTCACGCACAAACACACCAGAGTCCGGGGCAAAGGAAAGCCCAGCTCAAACTAAACAAGCCCCGTCTTGATCCAAATGAAAGCTTCCCAAACTGAAATACCTGTATATACCCAATGACTGCTGTGTGTTCTTGGGCAAAGGCAATGCATTAAACGGCCTTGGTCCTGTATACCTGAAGGAGCGTCTCCACCCCCATCGTTCAGCCCGGACACTGAGATCCAGCACCAAGGGCCTTCTGGCGGTCCCCTCACTGCGAGAAGCAAAGCTACAGGAAACCAGGCAGAGGGCCTTCTCGGTGGTGGCGCCCGCCCTGTGGAACGCCCTCCCATCAGAGGTCAAAGCGATAAACAACTATCTGACATTTAGAAAATACCTGAAGGCAGCCCTGTTTAGGGAAGTTTTTAACCTGTGATATTTTAATGTATTTTAATACCTGTTGGAGGCCACCCAGAGTGCCTGGGGAGACCCAGCCAGATGGGCGGGGTATAAATAAAAAATTATTATTATTATCCTCCAAGTAAGATCTCAAAGTAGCTGTCTTATTACAAAGGAATTTCAGAAATAGACAGGAAAGAGAAGTTGCTGAATTGCAACTCATTACCAAACTTAAAACCATGGAGAGACCTGGTTTGAATAGAGACATTGGATTCTGATCTCATTATACATGACAAAGCTTTTTTTAGCCATCTCCCCCCCTTGCTTTTTCCTGCAAGACTAATTGCAGTCGTATGTCTACAGGTTTACCACAGCTATCAGCTAATCACCCATTCCCACCACCCTTCTGAGTAATACCCCTCCCCACCCTCTCACTATATATAAGGGTCTGGTGACTTCTGTTTCAGTGTATCTGAAGAAGTGTGCATGCACACGAAAGCTCATACCAAGAACAAACTTAGTTGGTCTCTAAGGTGCTACTGGAAGGAATTTTTTATTTTGTTTCGACTACGGCAGACCAACACGGCTCCCTACCTGTAATTAGCATCCTCAGTTAGATTTTCAGTGCCAGCACTTAGTTGCACAGGAAGCTAGGGTGGTGTCCTGGCTTACAGAGAGACCCAGGTTCGAGGCACCGCTCTGCCCTGAAGCCCACCTTGCGCCGGCCACACTATCTGTGCACAACCAACCTCACGAGTGGGGAAGCCAGGGGAACAAGCCTGAGCCCCAGAGAGGACGCGTGGGAGAGAAAAAATGTAATAAATAAAAGAATGAATGAACTGAACCCACTGTAGCTCATTCAGTAGAAACTCTTAATCGCAGGGTCGTGGGTTCGAGCCCCACACTAGGCAAAAGATTCCAACATTGCAGGGGGTTGGACTAGATGACCCTCGGGGTCCCTTCCAACTCTATGATTCTAAGTAATGATTGAGCGCATCGGACCATGTGCCAAGTGTTTTTTTTTTTGCCACTGCTAAGTAGCCCAAGAAGCCTTTTATGGCTCACTCGGCTCATGCAAGCTCTCATTTCATTTAACCCACAACTTTCCAAAAGGCATTAGGTTTCTTTCTCTAGAGAATTTTATTCCATTATCCCACTGGGCCAGCAACTGATTTCTGAAAAGCTATGAGGTGTTGCCTAAGGCTAACTGCCCTTGGGAGCTAGCTGTTGGTCTCTAGTAGTTAGAGGGTGGCACTCTGCACATCCTCAGAGACGTTCTCCTCTATGATCTACAAATGTTATCTTCAAATTCTAAAGATGGAAGATGGAGCAAGCTTGTTTTTTCTTGCTCTGGAGGGAAGGAACCGAACCAATGGATTCAGGTTACATGAAAAAGGAGATTCCAACTACAGTGGTACCTCTGGTTACATACTTAATTCGTTCCGGAGGTCCGTTCTTAACCTGAAAACGTTCTTAACCTGAAGCCGCAGCTGCCCGATTTCTGTTCTCATCCTGAAGCAAAGTTCTTAACCCGAGGTATTATTTCTGGGTTAGCGGAGTCTATAACCTGAAGTGTCTGTAACCTGAAGCGTCTGCAACCGGAGGTACCACTGTAAACATCAGGAAGAACTTTCTGGCGGGGAAGAGCTGTTCAACAGTGGAACGGACTGCCTCAGAAGGTGGCGGACTCTCCTTCCTTGGAAGTTTTTAAGCAGAGGTTGGATGGCCATCTGTCATGGATGCTTTAGCTCAGATTCCTGCATTGCAGAGGGTTGGACTAGATAACCCATAGGGTACTTCACATATTAAACTAAAGGTCACATTAAATTAAAGGTCGGCGGTTCAAATCCCCGTGACGGGGTGAGCTCCCGTTCCTCGGTCCCTGCTCCTGCCCACCTAGCAGTTCGAAAGCACATCAAAGTGCAAGTAGATAAATAGGAACCGCTCTGGCGGGAAGGTAAACGGCATTTCCGTGCACTGCTCTGGTTCGCCAGAAGCGGCTTAGTCATGCTGGCCACATGACCCAGAAGCTGTACGCCGGCTCTCGGCCAATAAAGCGAGATGAGCGCCGCAACCCCAGAGTCGGTCACGACTGGACCTAATGGTCAGGAGTCCCTTTACCTTTACTTCACATATTCACAGCCTCTGATTCAAAACAGGGGCACACTTAGAAATTTGCTATCTTCTTGCGATGCTTCCCTCACCAGCCCTGTCCCTGCGAAAGTCGTTTTCAGGATCACTGCATCGCCCAAGACGAACGGCACCCCCCCTCCCCTCTGCTCTCCACACACCCAGATTTGCATCCATCCATCAGCACAGACCTTATCCAAGCAATTTCAGCAGCCGTGCACATTCTCTGGGGAAAGAGGAAGAGAAAAATCAATAAGCCGTTTCCCCTGCTTCGGGTTCTTCACCAATCTCTGAAGAGCACCAAGAAAAACAGAGACCAGCAAATGCTTTATCTCTCGCCGAGCCAGCAGCTCGCACAATGCTTTTTTAAAAAAGAAAAGAAAATAGAAATTTGGGGTCAAATCTGCTGGGGTCCAAGGGAACGGGTGTTCTTTGACTCTGCAAAACAGAGCACAGAAGCAGCAGCCCGGGAAAAGATGCAAAGGTTAGCTCTACTTTTCCTACAGCACTTTCCACAAACTAGGGGAAGAAACCAGGACCATGGAAATAGCATTATCAATTCATGCCTGAGGAAGTGGTGCTTTTTTTAAACTTGAAAGCTTGCATAATCGTATACCAAGCTATGTTGTTCCAGTAAAAAGCATCTTTTACCCGCTTTGTATTTCCAGTGCTTTGGGGCAAATGACAATAAAACACACACACACACACAGAGGGCCAAACTAGACAAGCTAAAGGTATGAGAATTTAATGCATAGCTGTCAACCCTCCCTTTTTTTGCGGGAAACTCCCTTATTCCAATGCCGTTTCCCGCTGTTATCCCGGATTGTTGATATCCCTTAAATTTCCCGGATTTCAAAGGAAGCAGCTCCTCTCCCTTCCTGCCGGCCAGGGAGGCTCCTCAGCTGCGTTGCTCGGCTGCCAATAAGGAGTCTGAGACCGACTGGGGGCGGAGCTTGCATGCCTTGTGCAGCCAGACCCTCACGCCCAACCAGACAGAAAGCCTGCCTGCCGTCTATGCGCTCGCTCTTTCGCTCACCCGTTCGCGCGCAGACTCTGGAGCGCAGGGTGGCGAGGCTACTTGGTGCCATTGCACTGCCCTCGCGGCATCCCTTATTTTCAAATCCGAAAGTTTGAAAGAATCCCTCATTTTCAAATCCGAAAGTTGACAGCTATGGTTTAATGTACCCAGTTCCCCCCCCCCCCGATTCTAAATATAAGCTGCTGAGAAAATAAGAGGATATTGATGGGTACATTGGTGTGCAATGAAGTCGGGGCAAGGGTTCAGCTTCCTTTGGAAACTTCCCTCCGGAGACAAGTGGCAGCTTAGAGGGGCAGGATGGAACCCCCTCCCCACACCTCACATCCCCCCCCCCCCCGTGGCTGTTATTTTGAAGGAAAACACCGGAGACAGTGAAGTGCAACCACACGGCTGCCTTCAAGATCTCATCCAGTTCGGTCCTCTGTCATCCTCCACATCTCTCTGGAAACTCAACCACAATATGCATTTCGCTTAAACCATGGATAGGCAAACTAAGGCCCGGGAGCTGGATCCAGCCCAATAGCCTTCTAAATCTGGCCCCCGGACAGTCTGGGAATCAGCGTGTTTGTACATGAGGAGAATGTGTCCTTTTATTTAAAACGTATCTCTGGGTTATTTGTGGGGCCTGCCTGCTGTTTTTACATGAGGAGAATGTGTCCTTTTATTTAAAATGCATCTCTGAGTGATTTATGGGGCATAGGAATTCGTTCATCCCCCCCCCCCAAATATAGTCCAGCCCACCACATGCTCTGAGGGATGGTGGACCGGACCACAGCTGAAAAAGGTTGCTGACCCCTGGCTTAAACCCTTAGCTCCCCAAAACAATCCCCAACCAAACCGAACAGTGAAGCAGCTACAACAACTCCGTTCCTGAAGTGGGGTGGGTGGAGAGCCTGGGGTCCTGATCATTATGTTTGGGGCTGATGGGAGAGGGAGTCCGGCCTGGTCTGGAGGGCTTCAGGTTTCCCACTCCTGCCATAAAGCATTGCATCATCATCATCATCATTTATTTGTACCCCGCCCATCTGGCTGGGTCCCCCCAGCCACTCTGGGCGGCCTCCAACAGATATTAAAATACATTAAAATATCACAGGTTAAAAACTTCCCTAAACAGGGCTGCCTTCAGGTATTTTCTGAATGTCAGATAGTTGTGGTTCTCTTTGACATCTGAAGGGAGGGCGTTCCACAGGGCGGGCACCACTACCGAGAAGGCCCTCTGCCCGGTTCCCTGTAGCTTTGCTTCTCGCAGTGAGGGAACCGCCAGAAGGCCCTTGGAGCTGGATCTCAGTGTCTGGGCTGAACGATGGGGGTGGAGACGCTCCTTCAGGTATACAGGGCCAAGGCCGTTTAGGGCTTTAAAGGTCAGCACCAACACTTTGAATTGTGCTCGGAAACGTACTGGGAGCCAATGTAGATCTTTCAGGACCGGTGCTATGTGGTCCCGGCGGCCACTCCCAGTCACCAGTCTAGCTGCCGCATTCTGGATTAATTCCAGTTTCCGGGACACCTTCAAAGGTAGCCCCATGTAGAGCGCATTGCAGTAGTCCAAGCAGGAGATAACCAGAGCATGCACCACTCTGGCAAGACAGTCTGCGGGTGGGCGGGGTCTCAGCCTGCATACCAGATGGAGCTGGTAGACACCCGCCCTGGACACTGAATAGACCTGTGCCTCCATGGACAGCTGTGAGTCCAAAATGACTCCCAGGCTGCGCACCTGGTCCTTAAGGTGATATGAAGGCAAATAAACGGCAATGACGAACTGAAACCCATCGTTCCCATGAAATTCACCTATGGAACACTGGTGACACAGAAACCCTGTAGCAACTCAACTCTTTACGTGTATCTCTTATGAATAGTGGAACTGGGTTTTGGTTAAAAACCACCACCGCAACTAATAAAATAGACTTTTACATTCTCGACCAGGGTTTCCCAAACTTGGGTCTCCCGCTGTTTTTGGACTACAACTCCCATGTTCTCTAGCCAGCAGGACAAGTGGTTAGGGATGATGGGAACGGTAGTTGGAGACCCAAGTTTGGGGAAACCCTGTTCTAGACATACAGTGGTACCTCCGGTTACGAACTTAATTCGTTCCGGTGGTCCGTTCTCAACCCGAAACCGTTCATAGCCTGAGGCGCGCTTTCGCTAATGGCGCCTCCCGCTGCTGGCGGCGCGCCAGCAAAGGTCGCAATCGGGAGCATCTACTTCCGGGTTAGCGGAGCTCGTAACCCGCAGCGTTCGCAAGGTTCGTAACACGAGGTTCCACTGTATAGGACAGGCACGTCCAACAGGTAGATCGTGATCTACTGGTAGATCATGGGGTTTTCCTGGTAGATCTCTGGTCCCTCAGGGATCTCCTTCCCCTCCAAAATAAAAAAGAATAAAAGAATAAAAAAAGCTCAACCACTTTGGCTTCCTAAGAAAAGCTGAACAACTTTGCCTTTCCATAAAAAGTTCAGCAACTTTTGCTTCCTAGCAAAAAAGTGGGCCATCAGATTAAGGTCCACTATTTGACTGTGGATTCAGGACCCTCAACTGTGTGTTTTATATAATTGATTTTTTATTATGTTCTGTGCATATCGCAATGCTGATTCAGTTCCATTCATTCATTCGCTTCCTAAAAAAAAACCTCAACAACTTTGATCCATCAAACGACAATGGGTAGATCACTGCCAGTTTTTTATACTGTGAGTAGATCGCAGTCTATTGGGAGTTGGACGTCCCTGGTATAGGAAAATGCCCACACCCCCAATCTCCACCCCATTTGCAGCTGATGGATTGGTTTTGGCTACTTTTTTGGGGAGGGGGGAATAGGGTGCTCACCATGATGGCTTCCTTCCACCCCCTTTCTCTTCTGGCTTTTAAAACGGCTGCCTGCTGTGATATCAGAAGCGCTGCCTTTCGCTGCTTAAACGGAGGCCGCCGGAGGCGGCAGCGGCGGCGGCAGCTGGAGCAGAGCCTCGTTCCTGGAGGGACGCATTTGTCAGTGCGCTTGCGAGGAGAAGAAATAAATGGCAGGGGACAGCGCAAGTGACTTGCACAAAATGAAGCTCTGGGCCAGACATGATGCCAAGGCCTCTCGGAGAAGCCTGCATGATTCAGGATAGCCCAGAGCCTATTTGGAGCGGGCAGAGACACCAATCCTTTATTCGTTTATAGGCATCCTGGGAATTGTCAGCACATGAGCGGCATAGCTGGCAGGAATCTGGGCAAAACCAAAGCACTGGACATGAATCTGGATAGCCTTGCGGGAAGCAGTATTCTGGAGGGAGGGGCGTCTAATTTTGGGTGGGCCAAGACTTTATTTCAAGGTGGAAACATTCCCTTATTCCCCTAGGGCAGTGATGGCTAACCTTGACACTCCAGATGTTTTGGAACTACAACTCCCATCATCCCTAGCTAACAGGACCAGTGGTCAGGGATGATGGGAATTGTAGTCCCAAAACATCTGGAGTGTCAAGGTTAGCCATCACTGCCCTAGGGGCACCACGCATTTGAGAAACATGCTTCAATGCAGTCCTTTAAGACAGAGTGTGTGTGCGCACGCACATGCATTAGGGGTGGTCGCTATATCAATATATCGTCCAAAACTGGTTTGAAGTTCATATCGTGATATCAGTTTCGTAATTTTTGACCTGGCAATATATCGTGAATCATGATGCGTGTTAGGGCTGGGCGACGTATCGTCCAAAACTGGTTCATATCGTGATAATCTGTTTTGTAATTTTTGACCTGGCAATATATCATGAATCATGGTATACAATACGTGCGCTATGCAAAAATCACAATGTGGGGAAAACCGTGAAGCCAGCCAGTGCTTCTCTCGATTCCTGAAGCCCCTGTTAATTCTGCCGACTCGGCTCTCCCCCTGCCTCATGCAGGGGGGCAGCGAATCACAAGAGCAGGCGCCGGCAAAAATCACAGTGCCGGAAAAACTGTGAAGCCAGCTGATGCCTGTCTACATAGCTCCATCCTTATTTCAGACACCGTGATACAGCAGTATATTGCATTTTTTTAGCTGGTGATATATTACAATGCTGAAAACCAGACATCGCCCAGCCCTAGGGTGTGCATATCAAAGGGTTCTGATTCCCAGTCATGGAGGGTGCATGAAATGGGGTGATCTTAAGCTTATTTTGGGGTACAGGGGGATGCAAACATCAGTCCCTTATTCAGGCTGGTGTGCTGAATAGGGAACCAGGAAATCTTTGCCTCACATACAGCAGCTCACGAGACCCAAACTAATAATAATAATAATAATAATAATAATAATAATAATAATAATAATTTTTATTTATACCCCGCCCTCCCCAGCCAAGACCGGGCTCAGGGCGGCTAACACCAAGTACAAAACAATTGATTAAAATACAACTTAAAAACAAGATTAAAATACAACATTAAAGTGCAGCCTCATTTCAGTAGAAACTCAAATCAAAAACTATTTCGGGAAGAAACCGTCAAATCTTCACTAGACAGAAAGAGGTGCAAGAGAGGCTGCACTGGTACAAGACAACCCACTTAAGACTCTGGAACCATTTGTAGTCCCACCAGCGCTGTCATCCGCCCCCCTGCCCCCGCCCCGCAAAGGTCTTCTGTTCACCAGAGTCTCTAGAGAAGGATGGCTGTAAAGGCACTATCGGGGAGAGAACAAACGGAACAGAGCAACAGTACAGATGGCATTCCTCCTTTGCGAGGAAAGAAAAACCACGGGTACCTATTCAAAAAAAGGAAGGCGGGTGGCGCTGTGGTCTAAACCACAGAGCCTAGGGCTTGCCGATCAGAAGGTCGGCGGTTCGAATCCCCGCAACAGGGTGAGCTCCCATTGCTTGGTCCCAGCTCCTGCCAACCTAGCAGTTCGAAAGCCCGGCAAAGTGCAAGTAAATAAATAGGAACCACTCTGGCGGGAAGGTAAATGGCGTTTCCGTGCGCTGCTCTGGTTCGCCAGAAAGCGGCTTAGTCATGCTGCCCACATGACCCGGAAGCTGTTTGCGGACAAACGCCGGCTCCCTCGGCCTATAGAGCAAGATGAGCGCCGCAACCTCAGAGTCATCCGTGACTGGACCTAGTGGTCAGGGGTCCCTTTACCTATTCAAAGCTACTCATCAGTTCTTTATATGGTCAGGGATTTGGGGAGGGGAGAACCTCTGCAAGCAACTTCTCAGAAGACCAAGCCTTCGGAGAGATAACACGCCACCAGGAGGTGGGGGAATTTTAATTACGGTAGGAAGTGACCAATGGCTTCCACCACCTGCAATTACGGACAGGCGGATGGGTCTAGTTTGCCCGAGTTCATCCGCATGCCTGTTCCATCCTGTTTCCACTTTAATGCTAACATTTTAAAACCGGTGCCAAGAAAACCCCACCGTCTTTAAATTCATCTTTTATCTCAAAGCACACATTTCTAAATGCATTTTATCCTAAAATACACTTCTCGGCTGAAAAAAAGGGCGAATAAAGAAGTAAAATTCAGAGAAGCGCAGAAGTGGGAGAATAATTATGTTCCGATCGGCGTATTTTAGTCTGGGAGGCACGAATTAGGTGGGCTTGCTTAAAAACGCAGACCAAACGAAATTCGCCCTCATCCGTATCTGTAATGCGGTGATATAACACACACACAAACAAACACATAAAGGATGTCAAATTACATATTGCCAGGGAAGGAAGGAATCAAAGTTTCCTTATGGAAATAGTGGAAGTTGTTTATAAAGTCTGGGAGAGGGCTTTTGTGGAGACCCAAGTCCAGAAGGACTTCACATGAGGTAGGCTCCAAAACCTATTTACGGTCCTCAGTTTTGAATCTGGAACAAGATTTTAAGAAGGAACGAATAAGGAGGCTTAAGGTGAGCCACGAAACTTGTCTGCAGTTGCCAGGACTCAACCCGGAAATAACCTAAGCATTAACAACAGAGTGAGCCCCTAGGCAGCAGCAACTGACCCCTGCATTATTGGGGATTACGGATCCGCTGCAACTTCCAAACAGACCGGAGCTTCTCGCTTCGAAATAAAAACACACCACATTTCCCAAAGGAAGCATTTGGGAATGAAGAGTTGGAAAACTAACTCCAAGAGGTGCCGGATTTAAACGGTTACACTTGTTCCCTCCTCGGTGTTAGCTTTAAGAGAGTTTCAGGATAAAAGCAGCGATGTAACCGAGAATCCTTCTTTTAAAAAAAAGCTAACAAGAGACAGTGGCAGAGAATTAGAACAGGGGTCAGCAAACTTTTTCAGCAGGGGGCCGGTCCACTGTCCCTCAGACCTTGTGGGGGGGCGGACTATCTATATGTTTTTTGGGGGGGGATGAACGAATCCCTATGCCCCACAAATAACCCAGATATGCCTTTTAAATAAAAGGACACATTCTACTCATGTAAAAACACGCTGATTCCAAGACTGTCTGCGGGCTGGATTGAGAAGCTGATTGGGCCGGATCCGGGTCCTGGGCCTTAGTTTGCCTACCCATGAATTAGAACATCCACTGCTGTTCCTAGCAGGAAGGCTTAGCGTTCCTTTACATTCTCGCCACCCTCCCTCCAGACTTGCAGCACTTACAATGCAATAAATTAAGCAGCTGTAACTCCTATTCTCCCTTGCAGACAGTTTCTGTGCTCAGAAATGTTCCTAATCAATTACTTTGGGCATGTGAGCACCACCATCCAAGTGCTCAAATCTCAGAGGGTTTCTGCTCCAAGCCAGCCAAGGGCATGCAAATCCTTCCAAGACCATTCAAAGCTGCTTTGCTGGACCAGACTGAAAACCCACCCATTCTGGAGCAGGATTAATGCAGGGGCTGTAGAACAAATGTCTGAGCTCTGGGTGGAACGAGAGGCTTCATTTATCCCACCAGTAGCATAACCCCTTCCTTGCTTCATGGCAAAGCGCATATGAAACAGGAGGGCTAATTTCAAAAGTCCTTTGGGATGTGGCAAGCGAGGGTGTCATAGCCCACAACACTTCTCCGATGAAAATAGGGGTGTCCGATTCCATGATTATAATAATCATAACAACAACTACAACAACAACAACAATTTTAGGTAGGTAGCCATGTTGGTCTGACGTAGTCGAAATAAATAAAAAAATAAAAAATTGTCCAGTAGCACCTTAAAGGTAAAGGGCAAAGGGACCCCTGACCATTAGGTCCAGTCGCGGACGACTCTGGGGTTGCGGCGCTCATCTCGCTTTATTGGCCGAGGGAGCCGGCGTACAGCTTCCGGGTCATGTGGCCAGCATGACTAAGCCGCTTCTGGCGAACCAGAGCAGCGCACGGAAACGCCGTTTACCTTCCCGCCGGAGCGGTACCTATTTATCTACTTGCACTTTGACGTGCTTTCAAACTGCTAGGTTGGCAGGAGCAGGGACTGAACAACGGGAGCTCACCCTGTCGCGGGGATTCGAACCGCTGACCTTCTGATCGGCAAGCCTTAGGCTCTGTGGTTTAACCCACAGCGCCAGAGTGTATGCACGAAAGCTTATACCCAGAACAAACCTAGTCAGTCTCCAAGGTGCTACTGGACAATTTATTTATTTATTTATTTATTTCAACAATAATTTTATTATTTATACCCCGCCCATCTGACTGGGTCATCCCAGCCACTCTGGACAGTTTCCAACATCTATAAAAACATCATTAAACATTGAAAAAATTCCCTGTACAGGGCTGCCAGCAGATGTCTTCTAAAGGTTGTATAGCTCCTTATCTCCTTGGCTGGGGGTGGGGGTGGGGTTTGCATAACTCCATACCCTCCAACATTTCTCCGATGAGAATAGGGACGTCCTAAGGCAGTGATGGCTAACCTTGACACTCCAGATGTTTTGGAACTACAACTCCCATCCCACCACAGGACCAGTGGTCAGGGATGGTGGGAGTTGTAGTCCCAAAACATCTGGAGTGTCAAGGTTAGCAATCACTGTCCTAAGGAAAAGTGGGACATTCCAGGATCTAATCAGAAACCGAGACGGCTTCTGTAAATCTGGGACTGTCCTTGGAAAATAGGGACACTTGGAGGGTCTGGGGTGTCTGTCAGCGTTCAGAGGCAAAATTCCCACTACAGAAGTAAGGTAAAGGACCCCTGGAAGGTTAAGTCCAGTCAAAGGCAACTATGGGCTTGTGGCACTCATCTCACTTTCAGGTCGAGGGAGCCGGTGTTTATATACAGACAGCTTTCCGGGTCATGTGGCCAGCATGACTAAACCGCTTCTGGTGCAACGGGACACAGTGACGAGTGCCAGAGCGCACGGAAACGCCGTTTACCTTCCCACCGCAGCGATACCTATTTATCTACATGCGCTGGCATGCTTTTGAACTGCTAGGTTGGCAGGAGCTGGGACAGAGCAACGGTAGCTCACCCCACCGCGGGGATTCGAACCGCCGACCTTCTGATCAGCAAGTCCAAGAGGCTCAGTGTTTTGGACCACAGCGCCTCCCCTCCTGTGACATTAAGAAGCCCTTTCGATCCTGGCTCATATCTCAGGGATGGGGAACCTGGGGCCAGCCACATGTTGCTAGGAGCAACATCCCAGCCTACCGGCTAGGAGTTGGGAGTATCTATCATCTGGCCAAAAGAAGCAGCCTCTCATCCCCCACGGCTTAATAGCACACGGATAAACCAACCCTCCGCCAATTTGCCACGAGCCTAGCTGATCTATTACGAAGCATTTCTGCGACTCTCCTCACTTGGCCAGACTGCGGCTCGCTCGCCTGTTAGCCACGGGGCGTTTGCCAGCTCCAAACAACGCTTGCGTATCTGCGCCGCTAGCTTTGTGATCGTTTTGTGCACTGCGCTCTGGCCTCCCACAGCAGGAGGATTGTTTGCTCGCTTCCTCCTCCCACAGCCCAAGGAAGAGACGCTCTTTTCTCTACCCAGACAGAGGAGCCTTTCTGCAGCCTCCCGAGGAGACACCGGCAATTTCGCCACAGCTGCACTGCACACAGGAGAGCCCTTTACGCAACTCAACAAAAGCAGGCGAGGGGTGCCGTGCCAAGGGAAGGCTCCGACCGTGCCAATCGCGAGGCTGCGGAGTTAATAAATGCAAAAGCTGGAGCCGAGGCAGAGGGAAGAAGAAGCCCCGGTAGTTTGGACGATCCTTCGCTCCATCCCTCTCAAAACAAAAAAAATGGGGACATTTCTCCTACACATTATGATCAAAGCATTGCATATTCTTCTTCTTCTCCTCTGTAGCATCGAGGCTGAAGCTGGCCACCCCCCCTTCTCTGGCATATGGAAAACCACAAAGAAAGGGGTTTTTTGGGGGGGAGGGGTTACAAATAAAAGGCAAAAGGCATAAAAGGCAGCCAGGCTGAGCCAGACAACCCCCCAGAATCGCTTGCAGGATCCAGCTGGTTCTAAAATGCTGGCAAGAACTAAACGTTCCCTCTTTGCAGGCAAAGAAAGTACGAAAAACGGGCCCTTCTCCCCTTACATTCCTTCCAGGGGTGAGGCCTGCCCTCGGATCCGGAGCTTTTCGTGCCTCATTCATTCTTGGCCTCACCCTGGATCTCAGAATTCATTCTGTACCTTCTCGCAGGTACTCCTAGGCAGGTGCTACCAGGAAACAGGACACCAAAAATAAAGAGGCCACAGAGTGGATAGGAAGGCAGTACTTTAATTACTGGAGGTGGGGAGGGGAAGAGGCAGGGAGGGGTCCTTAAATGAAATTGGAAAGCTCCAACATCATGATTTCCACCCCCACCCAATTTTAGCCAGATCATGTTACCCCCCTATAACCTTTTCAAAAAGGTAGGTAAAGCAGGCCAGCCCCACATCATCCAGAGAAGTTTATGAGCGGTGTTATAGTTAAGGTGGGCAATTTTATATAAGGGATATCCGAGAAGGGATTTGAAGCAGGTCTCAGCAGCAGAAGGATGTAATGCTGATGCAAACTCTGAGCATGCACAAAGAGTCTTTCTCTCACCACCAGTTCATCACAAAGGGGCTTGATGATTAACTCGGTTTTACTAGAGCTCAGCACCAGGATCCAAGTACCAGTGCTTAGCCGAAACATATGAAGTCATACGAAAGAGAGATTTCCCCCCTTACCGCATTTGAGATTAAGGGAAAGGGTTTTCCAGAGGACAGCACAGGCTTGAGCCTTGGGGTAAAATCATAATAATCCCAAGCACGGATGCAAGGAGGAAACACTGCGCGAGCGTCGACGGCAATTTCTGAAGCCAAGAGAAAAAGGGATCTGATAATCCTTTGTGGGAGAAATTTAAAGCCCGGCGGTGGTTTAACTCAGTGTTTCCCAAACTTGGGTTTCCAGCTGTTTTTTTGGACTACAACTCCCATCATCCCTAGCTAGCCAGGATGATGGGAGTTGTAGCCCCAAAACAGCTGGAGACCTAAATCTGAGAAACACTGGTTTAAATAATACTCCAAGTTAAAACTACAAGGAAGGAAAATATCCACCTGAACAACATGCAAAGCACAAATCTTCCAAACCAGGAAAGAAAGCTCTTCCAAGCAAGGTTAAGAATGGTCAAGGAAAACAAGGATACAAATCAACTGTCCCCTTGGACGGCAGTGGTGCTAAAACTCCTGGAATCACTCATTTAGGTAAACAGGACTATGTCGTAAAAACCCTCAACTGGGACAGGCAAAATTCGCCCCATTTATCAGCTCCCGAGCACCCAAGTTTCAACCCAGACCAAGTTTCAAATCCCTCACTCACCTGATGTGTCCCACATGTTGAGTTCGATGCGCTGCTTTTCGATCTCAAAACTGGCCGTGTAGTTCTCGAAGACAGTGGGGACATAGTTCTGCAAGGGAGGAGCAGCGGAGACAACAGAACGCATGAAACCACAGAATCAGGAGCCATGCTGCCGACTGGGAGATTTGCCCCCTACTCCAAGCACCCCCAACCCAGATCTCGCACGCCTCGGCCCCCTGTCACACTCGCGGCCGGACCCCACAGCCCCAAAAGCAACGCTCCGTTTCTGAAAGCAAACATTGATGGTGCACGCCTCTGCCTGGGAGTCCTTTCGTCCTAATTTGTGGTTCGTGTGGGATCCTGGCTACGCTCCAGTAAAAGCAAAAAAGAGGTCCTCCCTGGGTGCTTAGATGAAGTTGTGACTCCGGACTCAGCCAAGGCACTAAGTCGTTTATTGAGTTCTGCAACCCTCAGTCCCAGCAGAAGCAGACTTTGTGCAAGGACAAAATCTGGTGCCCCCCCCCCCAAAAAAAGAATATTTCTTATTTTCACAATAATTCCTTTTGGTAGAGTTGCTTTCTTACGTAGCTTCTTAGTAGCTACCCGTATTATTATTATTATTATTATTATTATTACTCTCAGCTAGAGGGAACCAGATGTTCTGCCCTAAATCCAGCTACCCCACAAAGGCAGGTAGGCAGGTTGTTCCGGGTTTCTGACATTTCGCGGTTCCTCAGTTCCATAGTTTCCCTACAGGACCCTAAATCTCCCCCCCCCCCCAGCTTTGGCTGAACCAGACTCCTCACTTGAACCTCCTCGACCGCCTTCACCCCTCTCAAAATTGTCCCCCCACCCAGACACCCAAACTCTCTTTCTAACCTGACCTGCTAAGTCAGTCTAACCGAAAAAGAGGATTTTGTGGCAACTTGGAAGATGAAGGAATCGGTTATGGCAGAACCGGAGAAGCGCCTTGAACCGCACCCCTGTGGGGAGAGTCCCCTCTAGGTCCCATCAGCCACCCCCAAAAAAAACCTATTTTACACCCCACTTGACACCCTTGCATTTTGACCCTTGCACTTCCAGAGTATTTCAGTTCTGTGTGTTCTGCCTCTCCCTGCTCCCATCTCGCCCCTGGCTCTCCCAACAGGTGACACGAGCAGTATCCCTTCCTAAGACCACCACCCCACCCCACCCCCAAATCCCGCAGTCTCCGGCCACATCCGAGGGAATATCATACCGAGTGGGCACCGTCTAAAAACACGGGCTCATCTTCTCAGCCCTCTCGAGACGACGCTGCCGTCGGGGATCGACGACACCTGGGACCTCCCGGAAGCGCAAAGCGGGCGCTAACCCCGCCGAGCTGCGGCCCCTTCGACGTCCTTAGAGGCCGGCCGGCCGCCCCCTCGGAGGGACCGGAGACCCCGCTGGCTAACCGGCAGCCCTGCTCGGCTTGCCTGGACGCCGCTCTCCGGCTGCAGCTCCCGAAAACAACAACACCCCCCCCCCACCGCGACCGTCGGGGGTCCCTCCCGGTTTCACCCCCGCTTCCCCGCCCCGTCGGATGTGCGTCCTTAGAGGCCGGCCGGCCGCCCCCTCGGAGGAACCGGAGACCCCGCTGGCCAAGCGGCAGCCCTGCTCGGCTTGCCTGGACGCCGCTCTCCGGCTGCAGCTCCCGAACCCCCCCCACCCCCCCCAAAATACCCCCCCCCCACCGCGACCGTCGGGGGTCCCTCCCGTTTTCACACACCCCCCCCCACCCGCGTACCTCGGGGTAGGTGTCCTTGGCGAAGACGTGCAGCAGCGCCGTCTTGCCGCACTGGCTGTCCCCCACCACCACGATCTTGCAGCGCGCCAGCTGGCTCTCCATGGCGCCCTTCAAGGCAAGACGGCGCGGGCCGCCGCTCAGTCCCCGCGCCGCGAAAAGAACACGAGCAACATCGCCGCCGCCGCCGTCTCCGCCCGACCGCCTGCCTCTCCGCGCCGGCAGACAGGCTCCTGCCGCGGCTCCCCGGCTCCCGATGCCGCACCCCCTGCTCCGCCCTCCGGAGCCCCCGTCCCCTCGCGGCGCTCCTACCCTCCCGTCGCCAGCAGGCGGCGCCCTGGAGCAGGCGTCCTGGAGGGTCCCTTTTGCTGATGCGCAATCGGGGAAGCGGGCTTAGCTCTCTCCCCCCCCCCCCCCGGGATGCCAACTCGGGATAAAATATTGGGGGTGGCGGATCCCAAGCCATTGATCACAAAACGCACTGTTTGAATGGCAATGTCCATCAATCGGGGGCGGGGGCGGGGAGGCGGGCCCTCAAATATTTTATGGAGGGGGGTGGCCCCTAGGAGTTGCTCGGATCTCTCCGACTCCCCGCCCCCCCACTCCATCCGCCTTGATGCATCTCGGATATGAGGCTTCTTCGACAGCCCCCGTTTAGGAATTATCCCGCAGAGGCTTCCATCCGCAGAACTGCCGCCCCCCCCAAAAAAAATCGCCATGCACCCCCCTCTTTTTAAAAAGCCCCCTTCTTGATCATGGTAAGAAGAAACTTGCAGGGTCCTTCTGTCTTTTTGCCCCCAGTATCTCCCTGGACGGGCAAACGCAGATCAGTGCCTTCCTCCCCAGCAGTTGTGGGGATTTATTGCTAAATAAAATAAAATAAAATCCTGTTGTTTTACCGGCGGCCCCCCCCCCCATTCCCGGAATAAGTGCTCTCTCTCAACGTGCTTCCTTTCCCCCCGTGAAATTAAGAGGCAAATTAGTTTTTTTCCTTTTCCCTAGCACCGAATTTGGGTGGAGGTGGAGTGTTATTTTTAAAAAAGGGAAGGGGGAGATGCCACTCCCAAGACAGAGCTGCCGTAGTGATGCAGAGAGAGAGAAAGAGAGAGAAATTCTCAAAACATTTTGCAGGAAGAAAAGAGCAGCACACGCGCTTGGCTCCCGGTCGGCGGCGTCAATCGCTTCTCGTTTCCTCTTTCGGCCACCGGGGGGCGCCGCTCTTCCCTCAAGCGCCGAGCGAAGGAGGAGGGGGAGGAAACGGTGGTAATTAACGCTACTAATCATGAGAGCTGGGCGAGCCTAAAAATATTTAATTATCCTATATATTGTGCTCGCTCGGCAGGCCCTCGGCCCCCGCAGAAAATGTTACCTGTTTTTTCTGGTTGGCATTAATTTACAGCATTATCTGAAAATTCACAACCCGTTTTGCTGCCATTAGTAGCACTCAAGGCTGCTGTTGTTGAGAAAAACAATACATTATAGGTATAGGAAACATGTTGGTGCGGAAGCTCTCCAATCGTTCTGCTTTCAAAGGGTAATGGTAGGCTGCCGAGGACATCTGTATCTCAAAGGAGGCTGCCCGCTGTGTCTCTGCACGAGTCGCTGCTCTGGTTGTGCCTCTTCCTCTCCTTCCAAGGAGGAGGTGGGTAGTTTTACTGCATCGCTCATGACGCTGGGCACGGTCAAAGAACGCAGTGCAGAATCGCCAGCCCTCGGAAGAAACTGCCCGGTGCCTCTCTGAACGAGTAACTGTTCTGGCATCGGTTGGGTTGGGGAGTCTGCCTTGGCTGTCAGAAAGGTGGGGCAATTCAGGGATTACTGTCGGACAATAATGACAGAGTCACTCTAGAGGTGGCTGAGTTTTTATGCCGGGTTTTTTCAGAGAGAAAGGGCCACTGCGGAGGCATTCAGGGGCCGCCTATTGAAAATTAACATATTGTGATAAATATAGAATTAATGAAGATGTATTTTTTATTAGGAAGTTTATTAATTGAAGGCTATTTTTAAAGCTGTATTTATGCTCTGAATCTGTGGCTTCAAGAAGCCTATAATGTGATTGTTTTACTCTTTTTAATAATAACTCTGTCCTTAAGTATTTGAATAACCTTGTTCTTAAGTATTTGGAAAATATTGTTTTATTTTCTAATATCCCTGTCCTTAAGTATTTGAATTTGCTATGCCAATAAAGGTTATGGAATATGGAATATGGAGAAAGGTGGGGGAAACAGCTAGCAGGAGGAGAGATCTTTAAAAATGGCTACTGATATCTTGGTAGTACTCGGGTTCCTGGGGTGGGGTGCTAGGGGTGGGGTAGTCCCTTGGTGGGGGACACATCCTGCTCCTTCTGGGGTGGTTTGTCCACCTTTGGTCCCTGCCCTGTACTCAGGTCTCACCTGCGGCTCCTGGAAGCTGTCAGCATGTGACGGCGGCCACACCCTGGGAACAGCTTTGACTTCTCAACTTAACCTGCCCCATAGAAGTCAAAAAGGGGCCACGTCCCAGCAGAGTCAAGCCTAGATGTCTGCCAGAACTGGCCTCCTTTCAGTGCTTTGTAATGATGATCATTAAGGAAGTGCAGCGTTTGCTGCTAATCACCCTCTTTAAAAGCACTCTAAGTGCAGCCGGATGCATTATGGTCGCAAAAATAACTGCTTAAAAAAAAAACCAAGTGCCAAAGAGCCATTCCTACTGGGATACATGGAGAAGGAACGATTGGGGGGGGGGAATGGCAGGGGTGTTCCTGTCGCCATGCATAGAGTTTTGTTTCTCCAACACTTTTTAATTCTCAGCATGCCTCGCTGCTACAGACTGGTTGGACGCAGAGGAACAGTGGGAGGAACCATGGGAGACCCCCAAAGGCTCAGATCCTGTGGAGTTGTGGTCGGAGGGAGAAGAGAGGGAGGAGGAGGTGTCAGAAGCTGAAGGGGTAACAGGGCTGAGTGAGCTGGGAGAGTCTGTGGCAGAGAGCAGTTGAGAATCAGAGGCAGAAGCGGAAGGAGGAGAGGAGCATAGCTGTCAACTTTCGGATTTGAAAATAAGGGACCAGCAGCCTCACCTGTCCCGGGGACAGTCTATGGTTCTCGGGGACAGTCCACGCCACGGTAATCCCCCCAGGCTACAAATTAATTTACACCAGGCTACACACCATCATCTTTCCCCACCTCAAGGTTCTCTTGTCCAGGGAGTCTTCTCTTCTCATGAGATGCTTCAGGATCTGTCCTTCCGGTGAGCAGCCAGGGCCGATGTCCTTCAGAATGGATCGGTTTGATCTTCTTGCAGTCCACGGGACTCCAGCACCACAATTCAAAAGCGTCAATTCTTCATGGGGGGATTGATCAGGTTCACTCTTTTGGCTCTCTGGTATCCATTAATGACATACAAACGTGTTGCAGACTTTGCATCCTTTAACACTCTTTTGGAAGGAGCGTATTTGTGGGCTGGACCAGAGTGGTTGATTTTACATGCAAGCAAAGCACAAACAGTGCTGTTGTCTAATGACATCCTATTCTCTGTAACTATTGGTGAGCAATGCAGCTGAGGAGCCTCCCTGGCCGGCAGGGAGGGAGAGGAGCTGCTTCCTTTGAAATCCGGGAAATTTACGGGATATCTAACAATCTGGGATAGCAGCGGGAAACGGCGCTGGAATAAGGGAATTTCCCACCAAAAAAGGGAAGGTTGACAGCTATGGAGAGGAGGGAGGCCGAGAGGCATAGAGAAGTCAGGCTGATGAAGAATCATGGGGGTCTCCGTCTCCTACTGCAACAAGCTCCCATCTCTTCTGGTCTCCCGGACCAGAAGAGGCATGAAAAGGGCAGAGGAGAGGTTGGCTTCATGCAGGCACAGTCTCCGATTGCTTAGGATAAACCCTGGAGAGGAGGGAACCTTGGCAGCTGTGGGGAGGCAGGGACCTTCAGCCTCTGCAACTCCTTCATGGGGGCAAGACCTGCCATAGATGAGTTGCTGTGCTCATTTGGTCTGACACTCCTGTGCAGATCCCCATCTTTGCTAATAAAGGGTTAATTCCAACTTGCTTGGTGTGATTTACTGCTGGTTTGCTCCTATCTCTCGCCCTCTGTTGTTTTCACCCTCCCAACAGCCTTGTGCTGGGATGCTGCTGTTTATTGCCATTTCGCAGCCTGGAAAACAGGTCAGGGTCCCTATATTCCAGGGACAGTCCCAGATTTACAGAAGCCGTCCCGGTTTCTGATTTGATCCCGGAATGTCCTGCTTTTCCATAGAACGTCACTGTTTTCATCAGAGAAATGTTGGAGGGTGTGCAGTTATGCGACCCAAGGAGATAAGTAATTATGCAACCTTTAGAATAAGTTATTAAATGTTTTGTTGTTGTTTAGTCGTGTCCGACTCTTTGTGACCCCATGGACCAGAGCACGCCAGGCACTCCTGTCTTCCACTGCCTCCCGCAGTTTGGTCAGACTCATGTTGGTAGCTTCGAGAACACTGTCCAACCATCTCGTCCTCTGTCGCCCCCTTCTCCTTGTGCCCTCCATCTTTCCCAACATCAGGGTCTTTTCCAGGGAGTCTTCTCTTCTCCTGAGGTGGCCAAAGTATTGGAGCCTCAGCTTCAGGATCTGTCCTTCCAATGAGCACTCAGGGCTGATTTCCTTAAGAATTGATAGGTTTGATCTTCTTGCAGTCCATGGGACTCTCAAGACTCTCCTCCAGCACCATAATTCAAAAGCATCAATTCTTCGGCGATCAGCCTTCTTTATGGTCCAGCTCTCACTTCCGTACATTACTACTGGGAAAGCCATAGTTTTAACTATACAGACCTTTGTCGGCAAGGTGATGTCTCTGCTTTTTAAGATGCTGTCTAGGTTTGTCATTGCTTTTCTTCCAAGAAGCAGGCGTCTTCTAATTTCGTGACTGCTGTCACCATCTGCAATGATCATGGAACCCAAGAAAGTAAAATCTCTCACTGACTCAATTTCTCCCCCTTCTGTTTGCCAGGAGGTGATGGGACCAGTGGCCATGATCTTAGTTTTTTTTTATGTTGAGCTTCAGACCATATTTTGCGCTCTCCTCTTTCACGCTCATTAAAAGGTTCTTTAATTCCTCCTCACTTTCTGCCATCAAGGTTGTATCATCAGCATATCTGAGGTTGTTGATATTTCTTCCGGCAATCTTAATTCCGGTTTGGGATTCATCCAGTCCAGCCTTTCGCATGCTGAATTCTGCATATAAGTTAAATAAGCAGGGAGACAATATACAGCCTTGTCGTACTCCTTAAGTTATTAAATGTTTGATGTTTTATTATGTTTTTATATAGGTTGGAAGCTGCCCAGGGTGGCTGTAGCAACCCAGTCAGATGGGCAGAGTATAAATTATTATTATTATTATTATTATTATTATTATTATTATTATGGAGTAACGGTAAAGGAACCCTTGACCATTAGGTCCAGTCGTGTCCGACTCTGGGGTTGCAGCGCTCATCTTGCTTTATTGGCCAAGAGCCGGCGTACAGCTTCCAGGTCATGTGGCCAGCATGACTAAGCCGCTTCTGGCGAACCAGCGCAGCACATGGAAACGCCGTTTACCTTCCCGCCAGAGCGGTTCCTATTTATCTACTTGCACTGGCATGCTTTCAAACTGCTAGGTTGGCAGGAGCCGAGCAATGGGAGCTCACCCCGTTGCAGGGATTCGAACCACCGACCTTCTGATCAGCAAGCCCTAGGCTCAGTGGTTTAACCCACAGCGCCACCTGGGTCCCTTATTATGGAGTAGGACGTCCCTTTTCATCTGAGAAATGTTGGAGGGTGTGCATATCCAACCCAAGATCACAGGATGGTTTACAATATGAAAACACAAAATACATGTCATAATAGCAAACTGAAACCCTCCCAACTCAGTACTGTATAACAAGTCACAGATATATTTTATTATTATTTATTATATTTATTAAATTATGAGCCTTTGCCTCTGGGCAGTAGCAATTATAAACAAATGTGTTTTTCAGCATTTACAAAAGATTCTTCTCCACAGCCCTTCACCTCTGCAGCTAGGAAGACAGACTATCTGCTCTGAATATATTGTGCACAGCCAATTTACAAGATGAGAGGGGCTGGGTTCATAGCTCAGACGCAATGGCAAGCCTTGGGAACTCGAGCAATGAGGGCAGGCTAATGCATTTCCCCTCCTGGTGGTCAGAGGTCCTCACAACCTGCGCAGAACTCCAGGCAGGATCGAGACACCTGTGTCAGCCTCAGACACGTTTCCACTTAAAGCCAGATCTCAGTCTCTCTCTCTCTCTCCTCTGGAACCTGCCGCTCCATGCCAAATGGGATGCATCATGTCAGCCTTGCCACTCAAATGTCCTAAAAATGTCTCTCAGTGACATCTCGCCATTTCAATTAGCCGAGTTATTTATTTATTGAAACGGAGCTAAGACGGTTAACGCTCAGCTAATATCCGGCAGCCTGAGTCATGGAGCCAAAGACAAGAGAACTCCAAAGATTTGCTGTAATGGGAAATTTTAATTTGTCAAGAATGGGACAAAATATAAGAGAGAGAGAGAGAGAGAGAGAGACGCAGTGGAGATTAAAATGTTGTTGGCAGTGTCATTGGGACATTTATTAATGGATGAGCAGTCGGGTCTAGTTTCTTATTTCTCCTAGCAGGTTCATCTTTCATGAATAAATGTTAGCGTTTTCCCAACTGGAAGCAGACACATCTACTGGCATTGGTCCCCATGCAAATAGCCCCTGCAAAATTTATCACCCAGTGCTAAGTGAGATAAGAATGTGGAGATTTGCTCACTGAAACTACAGCTGTGCCCCAGATAGAAAATCCGAATTGCAGGTTATAGCACATACGCACGAGGACAGACAATAGTCATCATCCACAGAAATATTCTAGAGTGCCTCTAATCATGCGTAAAGCGTATGTGTCAAAACGTGGGCATGTTGCATAACTCAGTCATTAGAACATGCAGTTCTTAATCTCAGGGTCATGGGCTAGAACCCCATGTTGGACAAAAAATATCTGCATTTCAGGGGGTTGGACTAGATGACCCCTCGCAGTCAAGGCCTCGTAGGATGCCTCTACTGCCGTCACCTCCTGTCAGTGCCACGAGTCCCCGCAGGCCCCTGCCGCAAGGACTCACAGGCCACCACCGCTTCTGCTGCCAAATCCTGTTGCCACTGCTAGGCCTCGCAGGCTGCTGCCATGACTGCCACCACTTTCTGTCACCGCCATGAGGTCTCGCAGCCGCCACCGCTACTGCCACCACCTCCTGTCACTGCTGTGAGACTGCTGCTACTGCCATGACTCTCTATCACCGCTGCAAGGCCTCACAGGCCACCACTGTTTTGTCGTCATGGCAAGGCCTTGCAGGCTGCCACCATACTGATGCTACCTCCTGTCCCCGCCGTGAAGCCTTGCAGGGTGCCATTACTGCCGTGACTCCCTGTCACAGCCGCAAGGCCTTGCAGTCCACTGCCACTGCTGTCACTCCCTGTCACCACCTTGCATGCTGCCGCCGTTACTGCCGCCACTTTTTGTCGCTGCCGTGAGGCCTCACAAGCCACCACTGCTACTGCCGCCACCTCCGATCACTGCTGCAAAGCCACGCACTCTGCCGCCGCTGCTGTTACTCACTGCCGCGAGACCTTGCAGGCTGCCGCCATTACTGCCACCACCTCTCGTTGCAGCCACAAGGGCTCGCAGGCTGCCACCGCTACTGCCGCCACCTCCTGTCACTGCTGTGAGTCCTCGCAAGTCGCTGCTGATACTGCCATCACTCTATCACCGCCACAAGGCCTTGCAGGCTGCCACTGTTACTGCTGCCAGCTCCCATTCCCGCTGCGAGGCTTCGCAAGTCGCCACTGATTTTTCTGCTGCCGCGACGCCTAGCAGGCTGCCGCTGCTACTGCTGCCCCCTCCCGTCACTGCCACAAAGACTCGCAGCCTACCACTGATTGAGCCGCCACCACAAGTTCTTGCAGGTTGTTGCGGTTGTCACCACTACTGCCGACATGTACTGGGGTCATGGCAAGCTGTTTCTGCCACTGCTGCTTCTGTCTCCATCATTCCTGCTGGCAGTCTAGCAATCCAGACTAGACAATGCTACCATTCAGTGGATTTGTAACTGGCTGACTGACCGAACCCAAAGGGTGCTCATCAATGGCTCCTCTTCATCCTGGAGAGAAGTGACTAGTGGGGTGCCACAGGGTTCTGTCTTGGGCCCAGTCTTATTCAACATCTTTATCAATGACTTGGATGATGGGCTTGAGGGCATCCTGATCAAGTTTGCAGATGACACCAAATTGGGAGGAGTGGCTAATACCCCAGAGGACAGGATCACACTTCAAAATGACCTTAACAGATTAGAGAATTGGGCCAAAGCAAACAAGATGAATTTTAACAGGGAGAAATGTAAAGTACTACACTTGGGCAAAAAAAAAATATGAAAGGCACAAATACAGGATGGGTGACACCTGGCTTGAGAGCAGTACATGTGAAAAGGATCTAGGAGTCTTGGTAGACCACAAACTTGACATGAGTCAACAGTGTGATGCAGCAGCTAAAAAAGCCAATGCAATTCTGGGCTGCATCAATAGGAGTATAGCATCTAGATCAAGGGAAGTAATAGTACCACTGTATTCTGCTCTGGTCAGACCTCACCTGGAATACTGTGTCCAGTTCTGGACACCACAGTTCAAGAAGGATACTGACAAGCTGGAACGTGTCCAGAGGAGGGCAACCAAAATGGTCAAAGGCCTGGAAACGATGCCTTATGAGGAACAGCTTAGGGAGCTGGGTATGTTTAGCCTGGAGAAGAGAAGGTTAAGGGGTGATATGATAGCCATGTTCAAATATTCAAACTACAAGAAAGAAGATTCCACCTAAACATTAGGAAGAACTTCCTGACAGTAAAAGCTGTTCGACAGTGGAATTTGCTGCCAAGGAGTGTGGTGGAGTCTCCTTCTTTGGAGGTCTTTAAGCAGAGGCTTGACAGCCACCTGTCAGGAATGCTTTGATGGTGTTTCCTGCTTGGCAGGGGGTTGGACTGGATGGCCCTTGTGGTCTCTTCCAATTCTATGATTCCATGATTCCATGATTCCAGATTATTTGTATTCACAATGACTCGTCGCCGTACTTTAGATTGTCATGAATATCACCGTCAGGTAGCCAAGCCTAAAACCAAAAGTCCATGTTGGGATGCATTTTGGCTTGCCTGCTGATGAAACTGAGTGTGCGATGATTGATAATGTTGTCATGTAACCATTTTAGACCCCTAAGTATACTAGTAGTCGTCAGGACATTGTCCTGTTCGCCTCTGTATACAGTAGTTCCGTCCTTCTTTCAGACATTGTGGTAGATTGCAATGTTCAGCTGGTGACAACATTGCAGTGTTTAGCAGGTGATATTGTGAGGTTTAGCTGCTGATAACATTGCAGTGCTTAGCTGGGGAGTTATCACGATGTTGAAAACCAGATATCGCCTAGCCCTTACACCCAGGGCCGGATTTAGGTTTGATGAGGCCCTAAGCTACTGAAGGTAAAGGTAAAGGGACCCCTGACCATTAGGTCCAGTCATGTCCGACTCTGGGGTTGCGGCGCTCATCTCGCTTTATTGGCCGAGAGCCGGCGTACAGCTTCCAGGTCATGTGGCCAGCATGACAAAGCCGCTTCTGGCGAACCAGAGCAGCGCACGGAAACGCCGTTTACCTTCCCGCCAGAGCGGTTCCTATTTATCTACTTGCACTTTGACGTGCTTTCGAACTGCTAGGTTGGCAGGAGCAGGGACCGAGCAACGGGAGCTCACCCCGTCACGGGGATTCGAACCGCCGACCTTCTGATCAGCAAGCCCTAGGGTCAGTGGTTTAACCCACAGTGCCACCCACGTCCCTGAAGGTAATGGGGCCCTTTATATGTCCGGCTGCCTGTGTCAACAACAAATTGTTGCTGTTTTTTGTGTTGAATATATGCCACATGCTCATTTATGGACCTAAAGCCATTTGCACATAACAAAATATGTATTTTATCAAGGTAATTTTTAATTTATCTTATATTTTGGAAATGTAAATCCAGTTGTTTTTTTCCTTTAATTTTTTTGGGGCGCCCCAAGAGAGTGGGACCCTAAGCTATAGCTTGTTTAGCTTATACGTAAATCCGGCACTGCTTACACACATTGTGATTCGCGATACATTGCCAGCTCAAATATTGTGAAACAATTATCACAATGTGAACTTCAAACCGGTTTTGGACGATATATGAATATATCTCCAGCCCTAGCGAGAGCTAGCTGAAACAGAGTAGGTTAAGTAGCTCTCTGTGTTCAGCAGGAAAGAAATCCAGTGGGCTGCTTCAGGAGACACACGAGGCCCCCAACAGCTAGTCCTTTTCGTTTATTTGTTTTGCAGGCTGGCAATGTTTGGCCACTTCCTTGTTGAGGCTGGATTTAATAAATCACTTTCTTCGAGTCATTTCGAAAAGTTCCCTGTTTCACCAGAAGAGGGCAGGCCATCCCAGAAGCCGGGAGAAAACAGTTCCCAGCTGCAGCCACAAGAGGGCGAAGCTGCGGTTTTCTCCAGATCCGAGTTTGAGCCAATTAATCTGTCATGCAAATTATATAGCGTGTTGTGTTGGGAAATACAATTCATAACATAGTGCCATATATAGATACTGAGATATAAAATTGCACAATTGAGAAAAGAAAAGAAAAAAACCCTTAATGCAAAAAGGAGAACATTTCAAAATATTTTGTAATAATAATAATAATAATTTATTTATACCCCGCCCATCTGGCTGGGTTTCCACAGCCACTCTGGTCGGCTTCCAACAAAATATTAAAATACAATAGTTCTAGTCCTGCTTATTTTTCAACTCCGTAATTTACGGTATACCTTGTAGAATCAATTAATATTTATTTCCCAGAGCACTGTCATATATTCCCCACTTTATTAGGTTTTTTTTAAACAAAAAAACAAAACAAAACACCACCCTATTTCCTCTCTTGCTACTTCAAATTTCTTATTAAGCCTTAAGCTCAAATTTATTAAATTCCTCTGAAAAAGCTTTTTGGGGTTTTTCCTACAGTCATGCATTGGGGGGTGGGGGGAGAGAATTAAGAGATGCTCCACTCACTGAAGGGCTGTCTGGCTTAAATAGAAAGCAGAGTATGAAATGAGGGCAGGTAGGCCTTGAATGGGCTTGCTGATCAGAAGGTCGGCGGTTCGAATCCCTGCGGCGGGGTGAGCTCCTGTTGCTCGGTCCCTGCTCCTGCCAACCTAGCAGTTCAAAAGCACGTCAAAGTGCAAGTAGATAAATAGGTACCGCTCCGGCGGGAAGGTAAACGGCGTTTCCGTGCGCTGCTCTGGTTCGCCAGAAGTCATAATTAGTCATACTGGCCACATGACCCGGAAGCTGTATGCCGGCTCTCGGCCAATAAAGCGAGATGAGCGCCGCAACCCCAGAGTCGGGCACGACTGGACCTAATGGTCAGGGGTCCCTTTACCTTTAGGCCTTGAATCTGCCCATCAAGACATAGCACCTGGACAGCAGATAGTTAGGCACACAGGTAACCATTTAAATTTACAATAGAATCACAGAGCCATAGAATTGTAGAGTTGGGAGGGACCCTGGGGGTCATCCAGTCCAACCCCCTGCAATTCAGGAATCTCAACTAAAGCATCCATGACAGATGGGCCGCCCAACCTCTGCTTAAAAACCTCCAAGGAAGGAGAGCCCACCACCTCCTGAGGGAGTCTGTTCCACCGTCTAACTGCTCTTACTGCCAGAAAGTTCTTCCTGATGTTTAGTCAGAATCTCCTTTCTTGGAGCTTGAAGCCCTTGGTTCGAGTCCTGCCCTCCACAGCAGGAGAAAACAAGCTTGCACCCTCTTCCATGGGACAGCCCTTGAGATATTTGAAGAGGGCTATCCCATCTCCTCTCAGTCTCCTCCTATCAAGGATAAACATACCCAGCTCCTTCAACCGTTCTTCATATGGCTTAGTTGTTGTTGTTTAAACTTGTTATCATGGGCGTACCCAGGGGGGCAGAGGGGGCAGCTGCCCCCCCTAGAAGCAAAAATGATCAGCGTCCGTTCAAAGCAAACCTGAACGACCATGGCTTGCCCCCCCCCCCTAGTTTTGATCCTGGGTACGCCCCTGCTTGTTATTGGTTGTTGTTGTTCATTAAATTTGTATACTGCCCTGCACAAGGTCTCAGGGTGGTTCACAACATCAACATAAAATATAGAAACTCAAAATACATAATAAAAATAAGAACAAGAACAACCCCATAATAATAAACAATTGTTGTTGTTTAGTCATTTAGTCGTGTCCGACTCTTCGTGACCCCATGGACCAGAGCACGCCAGGCACTCCTAACTAGTAATAACAAGTGGGAAAGTATCTAAATTCTGCACCATGATAAATATAGTGAGACAATAATGAATGAGATTAGAAGGATGTAGACTCTTTAATAAGTTTAATAAGTTATTAAATGTTTTGTTGTTGTTTAGTCGTGTCCGACTCTTCGTGACCCCATGGACCAGAGCACGCCAGGCACTCCTGTCTTCCACTGCCTTCCGCAGTTTGGTCAGACTCCTGTTGGTAGCTTCAAGAACACTGTCCAACCATCTCATCCTCTGTCGTCCCCTTCTCCTTGTGCCCTCCATCTTTCCCAACATCAGGGTCTTTTCAGGGAGTCTTCTCTTCTCATGAGGTGGCCAAAATATTGGAGCCTCAGCTTCAGGATCTGTCCTTCCAGTGAGCACTCTGGGCTGATTTCCTTCAGAATGGATAGGTTTGATCTTCTTGCAGTCCATGGGACTCTCAAGAGTCTCCTCCAGCACCAGAATTCAAAAGCATCAATTCTTTGGCGATCAGCCCAGCTCTCACTTCCATAAACAATAAACAATGGTTCTCTCTAAATTGGCATCCATACATGGAAATTAGGATATGCATTTTTTTAAGCAAACCATGTCCTTTCCCCCCTCCACGATGCATTGCCTATTCCCCCCCCCCCCGCGTCCCCGGTGATGCATAAGTAATGGCGCAACTAACATGGAAATGTTCTACTTAGACAGCACACCTGCTGCTCTGCAGGCGCCCTGCCAGGATGCCTAGCTAGCGACACATGTCTTTTTCGCTTTCCAAACTCGCTCTGTTCCTGATGCTGTTTGATCAAAGCGTCAAACTTTGCCTCAGGTGTTTCTTTGTCACTGGATGTTGCTAGGTAGGGGTCCCTCTCCCACCCCCTCATTCAATCTGACCTCAGCTGCCCCCAGGATGAGACCTTGGATATGTGAACACTTTTCCCTTTAAAGCATGTTCAAGCACATTCTTTCCCTTCAAAGAATTCTGGCCCGTATCTCTAATGTAAACCCAGAGATATGGGCCAGATAGGGGTTTATATTAGGAATATTAGGAATACATTAAAATATCACAGATTAAAAACTTCCCTAAACAGGGCTGCCTTCAGGTATTTTCTGAATGTCAGATAGTTGTTTATCTCTTTGACCTCTGCTGGGAGGGCGTTCCACAGGGCGGGCGCCACTACCGAGAAGGCCCTCTGCCTGGTTCCCTGTAGCTTTGCTTCTCGCAGTGAGGGAACTGCCAGAAGGCCCTCGGAGCTGGACCTCAGTGTCTGGGCAGAATGATGGGGGGTGGAGACGCTCCTTCAGGTATACTGGGCTGAGGCTGTTTACGGCTTTAAAGGTCAGCACCAACACTTTGAATTGTGCTCGGAAACGTACTGGGAGCCAATGTAGCTCTCTCACGACCGGTGTTATGTGGTCCCGGCGGCCACTCCCAGTCACCAGTCTAGCTACCGCATTCTGGATTAATTGCAGTTTCCGGGTCACCTTCAAAGGTAGCCCCATGTAGAGCGCATTGCAGTAGTCCAAGCGGGAGGTAACTAGAGCATGCACCACTCTGGAGAGACAGTCCGTGGGCAGGTAGGGTCTCAGCCTGCGTACCAGATGGAGCTGGTAGACTGCTGCCCTGGATACAGAATTAACCTGCACCTCCATGGACAGCTGTGAGTCCAAAATGACTCCCAGGCTGCGCACCTGGTTCTTCAGGGGGACAGTTACCCCATTCAGGACCAGGGAGTCCCCCACACCCGCTCGCACCCTGTCCCCCAAAAACAGTACTTCTGTCTTGTCAGGATTCAACCTCAATAAGTTCACCCATAGAGAACCACAAGTTGCTAGAGAAGTCTGTATCTGAGCGGCTGTTTACATATGTAATCAGACAATTTCACGGTGTATAAAAATCATCTGCAAGCACTGAGTTTCTGGATTTCCTCAGCTGATTAGTCACTTCCTCAGCCAACACTGCAGCCCAATGCTGCTATTATACACCAGTCTTGTAACCCAAGTGTTGCCTTTTATTTTATTTTTTAGGATTAACGCAGAACTCAATATTTTGGGTAGGAAACATTGCACCATCATATCTGGAGGTGGGAAAGAAGCTGGCGCTGTTGTCAGTGCCGCCATTACGGAGCATCTGTGCACAAGCGAGGGAATGTTTTCATCAGAGAAAGGTCGCATTAACACATGCCATCATGTGAGTTGGAGCAACTCTATAAGGAACCCAAACCATCTAGCAATATTTAAGCCATCTGCCCAAACACAAGACTGTCTAGGCCAGGGGTAGGGAACCTAAGGCCCGTGGGCCGAATGCGGCCCAATCGCCTTCTCAACCCCAGACGGTCTGGGAATCAGCGTGTTTTTACATGAGTAGAATGTGTCATTTTATTTAAAATGCATCTCTGGGTTATTTGTGGGGCCTGCCTGGTGTTTTTACATGAGTAGAAGGTGTGCTTTTATTTAAAATGCATCTCTGGGCTATTTCTGCGGCATAGGAATTCATTCATATATATTTTTCAAAATACAGTCCGGCCCACCACGTGGTCTGAGGGACGGTGGACCAGTCCATGGCTGGAAAAGGTTGCTGAGCCCTGGTCTAGGCATTCCCACGCCTGAACCAAGCAGGACTGAACTCTCCGTCCGTCAGCTGACGGCGTGGGGAGCTCACTCCTGCTTTTTTCAGGGTTTGGGTGTCCCGGCAAGTTCTCTGTGCGTAATTTGCTGGTGTGCAAGAACTGCTTACGCCACCACAAGGGCTGAGCGATAGATCGATATATCATCCAAAACCGGTTTGAAGTTCACATCATGATCATTGTTTCATAATATTTGAGCTGGCAAAAATTAATCGCGAATCACAATGTGTGTAAGGGCCAGGCGATATCGTGTTTTCAACATCGCGATAACTCCCCAGCTAAACATTGCAATGTTATCGCCGTTCAACAGGGAGTTCAATCCTGCTTTCCGTCCAGCTCTGACAGTCCCAATCTGATGTTCCCTTTGACGTTTCTATCTGTTCCACATCTGATGTCACATACAAAGCCACGTGTGGAGCAGGGGGCTGTGGTTTGGGGTAATGCCTTGGTGGGCCAAATTTGGCCTACAGGCCAAGGTTCTCCACCTCTGTTCTAAGGAGCAGATCACAAGTGTCCCTATTTTCCAGGGACAGTTCTGGATTTACAGAAGCCATCCCCGTTTCTGATTTGATCCCTGAATGTTCCACTTTTTCTTGTTGTTGTTGTTTAGTCGTGTCCAACTCTTCGTGACCCCATGGACCAGAGCACGCCAGGCACTCCTGTCTTCCACTGCCTCCCGCAGTTTGGTCACTCATGTTGGTAGCTTCAAGAACACTGTCCAACCATCTTGTTCTCTGTCGTCCCCTTCTCCTTGTGCCCTCCATCTTTCCCAACATCAGGGTCTTTTCCAGGGACCACTTTTCCTTAGGACGTCCCTATTTTCTTCAGAGAAATGTTGGAGGGTATGGAGTTATGCGACCCCCGAGCCAATATAACCTTTAGAAGAGATCTGAAGGCAGGGAAGTTATTTTGATGTTTAATGTTTTATTATGTTTTTATTATATTATGTTTTATTATGTTAGAAGCTGCCCAGAGTGGCTGGGGCAACCCAGTCAGTTGAGCAAGGTACAATTATTATTATTATTTATTATTATCATCATCATAATCATCATTATTTTTTCCCTATAGGATGTCCCTATTGTCATCAGAGAAATGTTGGAGGGTACGGAGTTTCCTGGAACAGCTGTGAGAATGGCAGATGTACATTTTTGTGACCAAAGAACAGCAGCAAAGCAAGATACTTGGGTGCCCGGGGTGGGTGAGTGAGCCTTGCGGACCGCCCCCCCCCGCCTCCCTTAACTGCCAAAGAGCAACAGTAAGCATCCTTCCTCACATGTCTGGGGTTGGAAAGAAGGGCTTTTGAGTTAGATGCCGCTGTTTGTAAGCAGTCTTGAGCCCTGGCACCTTTTCTTGCAGAAGTTCCACTTCTCCGTTTACTTACAGCACAATCCTGACCCATGTCTACTCAGAGAAGTAAGCCCTATTGAATTCAGCAGGGCTTACTCTTAGGTAAGCCGGGTTAGGCTTGCAGCCTTGTTCTCCAGATAGAATACCACCACCGCTCCCTTCCTGCTTCAAAACTCCTTGCGACTGCACATTCTTGGCTTTGACGCTGAACCGGATGGGCCAGCAAATTGGTTTTTTTCCAGAGCAACCCCACCCTTTGGATGTGTGTTCCCCTTCTTCCACAGTCATGCGGATCCCCAGGCCTCTAAGATCATGAGGAAACGCCCCTGAAACAGCAGCGGCGGCGGCGGCTCTGAGGCCCTCCTCTGGCAAGCGGCCAAAATCTTGGAATTTGTTCCAGCAAGACACTTTGCTTCCATCGCTCCTCCAGATAAGGCGCAGAACCGGAACTCGCCCGGCGCTGGAGAAATGAAAAGGCAATGCTGTCGTTCTCCACGGCAGGGAGAAAAAGAAGAGATATCTTAAATGTGCCATTGATTATGCAGGCAACCTATCAACATGGTCAGGAGCGAGTTCTGCAAGCAGTGCCGGATTTACATATAAGCTAAACAAGCGATAACTTAGGGCCCCACTCTCTTGGCGCCCCCCCAAAAAAATCAAAGAAAAAGAAACTGGATGTACATTTCCAAAATATAAGATAAAGAACAAATAGAATAAAACCTACATACAGCAACAGTGTTTTGTGTTGTGTAGGCTCCTATGATGTAAGTAATGGGCCCCGCCTGCTAGCCTGCTCTCTAAAATATCACTGGTTTGCTCATTTCTATATACAGGGTGCCTACATTCTGCATGTGCAAATGGCTTTAGATACCTATTACCATATAGCATATATTCAACACAAAACACAGCGGCAATTTGTTGTTGACAAAGGACAGCTGGACATATAAAAAGGGAAAGGGACCCCTGACAGTTAAGTCCAGTCACGAACAACTCCGGGGTTGCGGCACTCATCTCGCTTTATTGGCCGAGGGAGCCGGCGTTTGTCCGCAGACAGTTTTTCCGGGTCATGTGGCCAGCATGACTAAGCCGCTTCTGGTGAAACCAGAGCAGCGCACGGAAACGCCGTTTACCTTCCTCCCAGGGTGGTACCTATTTATCTACTTGCACTTTGACGTGCTTTTGAACTGCTAGGTGGGCAGGAGCAGGGACCGAGCAACGGGAGCTCACCCCGTCGCGGGGATTCGAACCGCCGACCTTCTGATCGGCAAGCCCTAGGCTCAGTGGTTTAACCCACAGCGCCACCCGCGTCCCGCATATAACAGATAGATTACAAAATAAAAAAAATCCTTCCAGTAGCACCTTAGAGACCAACTGACCTTCTGATCAGCAAGCCCTAGGCTCAGTGCCACCTGGGTCCCGTCTCTTGGGCTACTTAGCAGTGAGCAAAAAAAACACTTGGCACATGGTCCGATGCGCTCAATCATTACTTAGAATCATAGAGTTGGAAGGGACCCCGAGGGTCATCTAGTCCAACCCCCTGCAATGTCGGAATCTTTTGCCCAGTGTGGGGCTCGAACCCACGACCCTGCGATTAAGAGTTTCTACTGAATGAGCTACAGTGGGTTCAGTTCATTCATTCTTTTATTTATTACATGTTTTCTCTCCCGCGCGTCCTCTCTGGGGCTCAGGCTTGTTCCCCTGGCTTCCCCACTCGTGAGGTTGGTTGTGCACAGATAGTGTGGCCGGCGCAAGGTGGGCTTCAGGGCAGAGCGGTGCCTCGAACCTGGGTCTCTCTGTAAGCCAGGACACCACCCTAGCTTCCTGTGCAACTAAGTGCTGGCACTGAAAATCTAACTGAGGATGCTAATTACAGGTAGGGAGCCGTGTTGGTCTGCCGTAGTCGAAACAAAATAAAAAATTCCTTCCAGTAGCACCTTAGAGACCAACTAAGTTTGTTCTTGGTATGAGCTTTCGTGCGCATGCACACTTGTTCAGATACACTGAAACAGAAGTCACCAGACCCTTATATATAGTGAGAGTAAAAGATGCAGGAATAAAATTTAGAATTGGAACCCATGGAGGGAGGGAAGGAGGACTCAAGGTTCGAAATAACCCTTTTCTTAATGTGTGAAAACGTTATGTTTACGGTGTATAACTTTTATGTAAAGCCAAAAAAAAATTATGTTTTTTAAAAAAAAATATTACGGTTGAATGAAATCGCGGGCAGGATTTGAGATAAAAGCAACAGAATTACAACGATAATTGTAACAGAGAAGCTTTGTGTAATAGACAAAGGACATAATGCAGTTTGAGCAAAACCACTGCGGAAGTGGGGGTGGGAAGTCAATTTATGAAACAATGTTACTATTTGATAGGAAGATTATTGTGAAAATGTTTGAATTTTTTAAATAAAAAAAATATATTCCCAAAAAAGGGTACCCTGCTGCTGATTAAGTGTTTTGGAGAATCTGAAAGCTTGTAGAGTGTTTTGTGACATTCTGGTTGGCCTAACGCAAGTATTGCTCAGATTTTTTATTTCCCCCCCTTTTTCCTTATGCACCAACATGCCTCCTTACGTATTATTTTGTGCGTAGGTCATTCTTTTTCCTCAAGTCAGTTCAAAGATCTGGAAGGGGAGGAGGCATCAAAATGCAATTATTTCATAAGACGCGATAGGAAAGATACAGGATAGATATGGATCGTGGCCAAGGTTGTGGTGGGCTCTGGTTGCAAAAGGAGTGTGTAGGCAGTCTGAGTGGGGGGGGGGGGAGGAGGAACGGCAGTTTAGGATCCGCAAGGCTTGCGGAATCTGTTTGAAGCTGACTTGAGAAGCTGAAACTGATGAGAACGAAGCTGCCCATTCAGAGATCAGGTTTCGCTGTGTTGTGTGTTGGGAATGATGACTTAAAAGTCAGGCATTTCCTCTGCTCAGTGGGCTTGTTGCCAAGTCGACAGTCAGTTCCTGACCCCAACTTTGCCCCTTGCAATGAAGGCTTTTATCTTCCCCAGAGTGACACACAAGTGTGGTAAACAGCAGCGTAAAATGGCAGAGGGGTCAGTGGCGTCGCAAGGGGGACAGGGGGGCGGTCCGCCCCGGGTTCCAGGGGAAGGGGGTGACACTTGGGCCAGCCCCGCCCCGCCCCAGGCCCTGAGCAAGCGCATGATCACCGGCTCGTGGGGGTACCCTGCCGCGGAAGCAGCAGCGCCGGTCAAGACGGAGTGCGCATGCGTGGAATGCCGCGCATGCGCACTCCGTCTTGACCGGCGCCGCTGCTCCCGCGGCGACCTTGCGAGCCGCCGCGCGAAAAGCAGCAGCGGCGGGGCACCCCCACGAGCCACCGATCACGCGCAGCAGCCCGTGGGGGGTGCCCCGCCGCCACTGCTTTTCGCGCAGCGGCTCGCAAGGCATTTCGCGCATGCGCACTCCGTTGTGCTGTTAACAGTAGCCTCAAGTGGGGCATGGGGAGGGTCAAGGATGCTCAGATTACTGCTACCAGACCTCCCCTTTCATGATGTAGCTGTGATGTATCTGGGGGGTGGTCCTGGGTTACACCCCTTTTTGTGATGTATGTATGATGTATAGGGGGGTGGTCTTGAGCGGGAGGGGGGGGATTTCAAAAGTCTATATAGGAGCTGGCAGACCATTGTGGGTTCCTCCTCCCTCCTCCATTTTGGGAGCGAGGGCCCTGTTGCAACAGATATAATAAAACTTTGCTTCTCAATTTTTTCTCTGGTTGGCCTCTGTAATTTACTCCTTCCGATGGAGAACCTCAAAAGGCTCTTGTGTACCCCATAAAGGAATAAGAGCAGATTTCAGTTTATTTCATCCCCCAGCTGCTCAACCATCGTTCAGACCATTTTTGTAGAAAGAGGGTGGCATGAAAGGAGGGGTAGAAAAGGTGAGGGAATGGCGAAAGGAAAGCGCTTGTTTATTTCTCCTGCCTTGCACTTCCCCTTATTCACTGGGCTCTGCAGTATCCCACCTTCAGGGATGAAAGTTCAGCCAGTAAATTCCTTTCAAGGAAGCTGCAGGGAGGAGAGGAGGCCCGGCCAGGCCGGCCGGCCCATGCTCCCCACGTCACATGCTGCAAGAGCGCACAGAAATGAACATTTAAAGCACATTCCCCCTCCTCTCAAAGAATTCTGGGCACTGTATAGTTTACACTTCGCAGAGTTAGGATTCCCAGCCCAGACCCTCCAAGTGTCCCCATTTTCCAGGGACAATCCTGCATCTACAGAAACCATCCCGATTTCTGATTTGACCCTGGGATGTCCCGCTTTTCCTTAGGACGTCCCAATTTTCATCAGAGAAATGTTGGAGGGTATGGAGTTATGCGACCCCCGAGCCAAGGAGATAAGTAACTAGACAACCTTTAGAAGACATCTGGAGGCAAGATTTTTACTTGTGGCGTTTGTCCACAGACAGCTTTCCGGGTAATGTGGCCAGCAGGACTAAACCGCTTCTGGCGCAGCGGGACACGGTGACAGAAGCCAGAACGCACGGAAACGCCGTTTACCTTCCCAACACAGTGATACCTATTTGTCTACTTGCAATGGTGTGCTTTTGAACTGCTAGGTTGGCAGGAGCAGGGACCGAGCAACGGGAGCTCACCCCGTCGCAAGGATTCGAACCGCCGACCTTCCAATTGGCAAGCCCAAGATGCTCAGTGGTTTAGACCACAGCGCCACCCATGTCCCTGTGACTCAAAAGCACTGCAATAAGACACCATGGCAGTTTCATCTGCAGCCTACCAGTACGATACCTGTGGCATCTCCATCTTTGATTTGAGCAGCGCCACTTAAAGGCCGTGGCTCTCAGCCTCCGTAGCTTTAAAGCACCGCAATGCGGCAAAAAATCCTGGGAACTATAGTTTGTTAAGGGTGCTGGGAACTGTAGCACCGTGGGGGGGGGCAAACAACAGCCCCCAGGATTTTGTATGTGTGTGTGTGATGGGGAGGTTGCTTTAAATGTATGGTGTGTATGCAGCTCATATGCTTTCTTTGTTGTTGTTGTTGTTGTTGTTTTGCATGTGGGTTTCTTGCCCATGTAAACCACCTTGGGAAAACTTCCAAACTGGACTTTTGCCGGAGCAAAATTAGTCTGGGAGCGCAGGAAATAAGCTGCTCTGGATATTGTGTTCTCCTCCCCTGAACCCACTCCCTTTGCTGCCTGTGAACCTTTAGAAAGTGCAGGTGCTGCTTACTAATAATGAACGAGAGAGAGAGAGAGAGAGAGAGAGAGAGAGAGATTTGTTTTGTTTCTAGTGACCCTGGACAGCATCCAACTGCCGTCATAAGGTCTAGTCACATGACGGTTCCCCTGGGAAACAGATATGCTTTGGGGGCTCAGAGGCATCAGGTGGCCAACCAGGGAGGACAACCCTGCAGACATCAACTCTTGAGGGCCCGGCCTGATCCGGCTCCTAATTCCCTGCGGATTGTGCCCTTGTGTTTTGCAAGCCTGCTTTTTCTCACCACAGATGTCTCCATCTGCAGCCTGGGGGAGGTATTTAGCAAATGAACCCATAAACTCTGCAAGCTCCACATGGCTGCAGCACACGGGGGTTTGCAAACAAATCTCTCTGTCAGCATGCGACGCCCCTCTGTTTCAGAAGAGCTGCTGCCAGGCCCTTGCAGAGCCAGGCAGAGGCCCGGGCCAGGTAGATAATGTGGCCCCCCCTTTTTTTTTACCCTGGGATATCCGATAATGTAATTTTTTTATAATGTATTATCATTTTAAATACATTTCACAATAAATACATTATTTATTTTAAAATGTATTATACAATTTTAATAGTTCAAAAATGTATTTAAAAATCTATTTTTAAGTAGACAACTTTGACTATTATTTATTATCTTCTTATTCTACTCTTTAAAAAGATGTATGCTTGTGAGAAAGCCAGTATTGCTCGTAAGCCACTATTTCTTTAAAAAACATGGTTTCCACCAAATTTTATCCTCATTGAGCTATATGTACTCCTCGGGTGTAAGTAATATTCCTATTAGCAGGTTGAACGCACCACCCTCCTGCCCTTCACGTTTTCTGGGTTTCCCCCCTGGTTTTTTACATTCACCTCAGGTGAGCGATTGTGAATATGCTGACTGAGGCCCCCTTTGGAATTGGAGGCCCGGGCCAAGTGGCCCATATGACCACCCTTGTCTGGGGCTGGCTGCTGCTTGAGGAAAAGCCAACTTGAGAAGCGATGGCAGAAAGGTGCCGTCTCCCTGCAACCCACAGGATTTGAAAAGCAGTTTTATAATGCAGGGGGGTTTGCACGGGATGGTGCTTAACCTGAGACAGCTTGTGCCAGGGGGTAGAATTAACCAGAAAGCCGAGAATGGAAGAGCTGGAGGGGACTGGGGAGAATCTTACCCCGAATCTGTTTCCTTTATTCCATGCATGCCCAGCCCTTATTTCCTTTACTGACAGTGCTCAGGCACCAAGCGAAGAGAAGAGGAGGAAACCCTTGACTTAGGCCCTGAAACCCAGAGAGAGGCAAAACTGAGCAACGAGCCCATTACCATGAAGGGAAGACCGAGGCCGAACGGTAGCCCAGCCTTCGGAATGTTCACTCTAGTTTATTTTCACCGCATTAATATGGGGTGCCCAGGTCTTGTAAGATTTCGGCGAGGTTTCTTCCCATCAGAAGCAGCGTTTGAGCAAGCCAAGTGGCATTCTGAACAGTGAGCTGCTTCGCCTTTCTTAGAGCAGAGGGAGATTTCAGGCTGAGAGGCAGAGAGGTGCGTACCTAACTGCTAGTCTCCCGCGGTTCCTGCTGGCTTTCCCTATGCCAGGCACGTCCAACAGGTAGATCGTGATCTACCGGTAGATCACTGGACGTCT